>JALGBA010000114.1:1295000-1999670 GCA_023970755.1 Azemiops feae | reverse complement strand
TTTTATATAGAAATTGAATGCTGGTTTTCCCAATAATAATAATAATAATAATAATAATAATAATAATAATAATAATAATAATAATAATAATAATAATAATAATAATAATAATAAAGTTGGAAGGGACCTTGGAGGTCATCTAGTCCAACCCCCTGCTCAGGCAGGAAACCCTATACCATTTCAGACAAATGGCTGTCCTGTCTCTTCTTAAAAACTTCCAGTGTTAGAGCATTCACCACTTCTGGAGGCAGGTTGTTCCACTGGTTAATTGTTCTAACTGTCAGGAAGTTTCTCCTTAGTTCTAGGTTGCTTCTCTCCTTGATTAGTTTCCATCCGTTGCGTCTTGTCCTGCCTTCAGGCGCTTTGGAAAATAGCTTTACTCCCTCTTCTTTGTGGCAGCCCCTGAGATATTGGAACACTGCTATCATATCCCCCCTCGTCCTTCTCTTCATTAAACTAGACATACCCAATTCCAGCAGCCGTTCCTTATATGCTTTAGCCTCCAGTCCCAATAATCATATTTGTTGCTCTTCCTTTGTACTTTTTCTAGAAGTTCAACGTCTTTTTTACATCGTGGTGACCAAAACGGAGCAGTATTCCAAGTGTGGCCTTACAAAGGCATTGTTAAAGTGGTATTAATACTTCACGTTGATCTTGCTCTATCCCTCTGTGTAATGCAGCCCAGCACTGGCTTTTTCGCAGCTGCCGCACAATGCTGCTCATATTTTAATGATGTCCACTAGGGACGCCGACGGTTATCCCTCTCACAGTACTGATATGAGCAAGGTACCCCCTATACTATACCTGTACATTTGGTTTTTCTTGCCTAAATGTAGAACCTTGCTTTTTTCACCATTGAATTTCATTTTGTTAGATAGTGCCCAGTGTTCAAGTCTGTCCAGATCCTCCTGTATCTTAAGCCTGTCTTCTGGAGTGTTGGCTATTCCTGCCAGCTTGGTGTCGACTGCAAATTTGATGATTTCCCCATCTATCCCCTCGTCCAAATCGTTGATAAAGATGTTGAAGAGCACTGGGCCCAGAACAGAGCCCTGGGGCACCCCACTACACACTTCCCTCCATGTAGATGTGGTTCCATTGAGGACCACACGCTGAGTACGGCCAGTCAGCCAGCTACGGATCCATCAGGTGGTGATGCTGTCTAACCCACATTTTTCTATCTTATCAAGTAGTAGGTTGTGATCTACTTTATCAAATGCCTTACTGAAGTCCAAGTAAATTATATCCACAGCATTCCTCTGATCCACTAATTTTGTCATTTGGTCAAAGAATGCAATAAGATTTGTCTGGCATGATCTGTTTTTGACAAACCCATGTTGGCTTTTAGTAATGACTTTGTTTGCCTCTAGGTGTTCGCTGATTCGTTGTTTGATTATCTTTTCCAGAATCTTCCCAGGTATTGAGGTCAGGCTGATAGGTCTGTAGTTTCCTGGGTCCATTTTTTTTCCTTTTTTGAAGATGGGAGCTACATCAGCTCTTTTCCAGTCTCCTCTGGTTAGTTCCCAGGTTCCAGGATCTTTGAAAAATATAGTTCAGTGGTTCTGAGATAACATCTGCCAGTTCCCTTGAGAAACCTTGGGGTGTAATCCATTAGTCCTGGGATTTGAACTCGTCTTAGTGGACAGGTGCCCATTACCGTTTTTATGCCTATCTTATACTTGCGTTTCTTATTCCGTTTTTTTGGCACTATGTGTGGAGGTTGGTCTGTTTTTCAACTTGTGTAAAAAGACAGATGCAAAAAATGAGTTAAATAGTTCTGCTTTCTCCCTGTTGCTTGTCACCTTCTTGCCACTTTCCCCCACTAATGGACCAATCATTTCCTTCACTTTTTTCTTGTTTTTACATGTTGAAAGAAGCTTTTTTTGTTATTTTTGACTTTGGTCGCAAGCCTTAATTCATTTTGAGCCTTAGCTTTCTTCATTTCATCTTTGCAGGCTCGGGCTATTTGCTGATATTCTGCCTTAGTTATGTGCCCCTCTTTCCACTTTCTATACTTGTCCTTTTTATCTTTCAATTTATCAGAGAGTTCTTTATGCAGCCATGCTAGTTTCTTTTGAGAGCTGTTATTTTTCTTCTTTGTTTGGTATTGTGCTAGACTGGGCTTTTATTATCTCACTTTTCAAAATTTCCCAAGCTTCTTGAGTTGTTTTCCCCTTGAGGATTCTCATCCATGGAATCCTTCCCAAACCCTCTCTAAGTTTATTGAAGTCTCTTAAAGTCCAAGACTCTAGTTTGACTGTGTTCTATTGCTTGTGCTTCCATAATGTTGAATTCCAATATTGCATGATCACTTCCTCCCAAGGTTCCTGTGGCTTCAACACCTTCTATCATTTCATCCCTGTTAGTGAGAATTAGATCCAAAATGGCTAATCCCCTAGTTCCCTTCTCTACTTTTTGGGAGACAAAGTTGTCTGCTAGGTTTGCAAGGAATCTGTTTGATCTTCCACTTGGTGCAGAGTTTGTCTCCCAGTTGATGTCAGGGTAGTTAAAGTCCCCCATTACTATTGTGATGTGCTTCCTACATACCTTAGTTAGCTGACTAGCAAAAAGTTCATCTATTTCCTCTGTTTGGTTGGGTGGCCTGTAGTATACACCTATGGCAATGTCATTTCCCCCCCCTTTTATATTGACCCAAATGCATTCAAGACAGTTTTCATCATTGTTGTGCTCTAGTTCTGTAGAGATGTAGTTATTTCTTACATATAGAGCAACTCCACCTCCTCTTTTATTTGGTCTGTTTCTTTTAAATAATTTAAATCCCTCTAGCCTTGTGTTCCATTTGTGGGTTTCATCCCACCATGTTTCTGTAATGGCAACAATATCATATCTGCCAACAATATCATATCTGCCCTCATTAGCCTGAATTTCTAATTCACCCTGTTTGCTGTTCATACTCTGTGCATTGGTATATAGACATTTGAGTCCTTTATGACTGACCCTGTGTTTACTTTCTACGTAACCTGTGTGGTGCCTGAGTTCCCCTATTGTCTTACCACCTATTTGGTTAGTGCACTTTGTGTGGCACTTGCTATTAGAAGCTTGATTTTGCTTGACAGCAAGGTTGATATTCTTGTCCACACACACATCTATGTTACATGCACTGATAACCCTATAATTGTTAGATTGCCGGGGACAGGGATGTTCTGTATCAATTAACTCACTGTCCCCGCTGTTTAGTTTAAATATTCCTCCAGAAAATCTGTGAATTTATAGCCGAGTAACTCAGTCCCTTTCTTTGATGGATGCAAACCATCTCTTTTGTACATTTTTTCCTCCACCCCACTGAACCAGACCAGCACGTTTACTGTATATTTACAATTTGAACAGTTTGTAGTATGTATTGATTTTTTTTCCTATACTTCCTCCAAACCTTCAAAACCAAAGATTCATTTTAGATCATAAAAACAATCTGAATTATTCCTCTGGGGAAAACAAATCTGAAACTGGATTAGCTCTAGAGTCACTGATCTATTTTGACAGGCAAGTGACCTTAATAAGAATGTTCTGTCTGCCTGATAAAAATTTAAAGGAGTACCAGAAGCATAGCAAAAATATTATATAGCCAAGCTTGTTTAACACACACATATATACACACAAAGAGACACACTTAAGGGAATGATCATGGTTAAAAGGCTATAACATTGACACAGATCCTAGACTATAGAGCAGGGGTTTCAAACTGCCGGCCCGCAGGCAGGATGCATCATAGCGAAACCGTACCCCCATTGCCGGCAATGGCAAAAAAGTCACGATACGTCACGTCACGTGATGTTGTGAGTTTGACACCCCTGCTATAGAGTATGTAGCAGAATTGTAAACAAACTGATCAATTAATTACAAAAAATGTTATTAAGTGCTCACAAAGGAAATTTGTCATTCTGGTGACCAACCCAGAATGAATCCTGCAACAGTGTCCTGGGACATTTATATTTGCTTTCATTCATGAAATCTATCTCCTTTTACAAATCATGTTGCATTAATTTGTTACATCTATTTAACTCTTAAAATAAAACATCAGTCCCATTTTTCAACTCATAATTTTATCAAAACAAAAGGAGCATCAGAAACACTGCATGTGGTGAGAAGAGAAAAACAAATGAGAGAAGGAAAGCATAGAATTGGATATGGAAGAAAAGAACATAAAATGAGGGATCAACAAGAGAGGAGCAAATAAACAAAACAAAAAAAACTCAATTGAAAATAACAGAATAACAGAATTGGAAGGGACCTTGGAGGCCATCAAGTCCAATCCTCTGTTCAAGCATATATATACCATTCTGGGAAAATGGCTGGTTCAATCTTTTCTTAAAAATCTCCACAGTTTCTGGAGACAAGCCGTTCCACTGATTAATTGTTCTTACTGATGGCAATTTTCTGCTTAATTCTAGGTTGGATCTCTCCTTGATAAGCTGTTTCTTGTCTTGGCCTTAGGTGCTTTGGAGAACAGGTTGACCCCCCTCCTTTCTGTGACAGCCCTCAAATATTGGAAGGCTGTTACCATATTATACCTAGTCCTTCTCTTCATTAGACTAGATGTTCCCAGTTTTCACAACCATTCATTATACAATTTTGCCTCCAGTCCCCTAATCATGCTTGTTGCTCAATTCTTTCTTTTTCAATATCTCATCAACTCCATCTAACCACACCGTTTCATGGCTTGCCTCCCTCTCAGCCCACTAATATATATTGCTATTTAATCATTATCCATTCTATATGACCAAACCACCTTAACGCCTATATTACCTACAGATCACTCACTTTTGTATTCAATTTAGATTCATTCATCATCGATACCTGACCTGAATTCTTTTGGTTTCACCATACACTTCTATAGTATTCCATTCCCCCTATTTCAATTTATATTTGTGTTTTTCTTGCAACATGCAACTTTTAATTAGTAAGCAAGCTGTTAGACATGTGTGGTTGTGGATGCATCCTCTAACATTCATTCCCTATAACAGCCCATATACTGCTTTAACCTGAGTAAGCCTGGCTTAGATTATCAAGGGGGAAATTACCTGCTGGCCTTGTACTTTTGGGAGGTGAAGGGAACCAAAATGAAGACATGCTGATTTTCCCTTGTTGTTTTAGTTGTATTTACTACTTTCCTTTTCTTCAATGTCCATTTTTCCTCAAAAACCATTCTTGATACTACTGAACTCAATTAAAACCGCTTCCAAGAATATAATAGAGGGAGAACCATGTTAGTCTATGGTAGCACCCTTTCTTTTTCTTTTTTCAAATTAAAAGGCATATGTTTTTGTGAGCTGCAGCTCATTTCATCAGATACATGGAGGCCTGATTCATGTAGAATATAAATTGAGATGAATCGAGGGGAATACTTCCAAAATGTGACTAAAGTCTGTGTGCTTTCTGTAGCTAAGAGGATAAAAGTCTCAGGAACTGCGATTTTAAAATTATTATTAATCTAATACTATCATCTGAGAATGCCTGGAATTGATGACTTTTGGGGGGCAAAATTTCAGCATAGTAGACCCGTCTGGGACTTATTTACACAAGGAAACTCATAATTCCAGTGCATTTCTCAACATAACATTGCATAAGTTAACAAACTTGTTTCTAAGTAGCATCTGCATAGAGTCATAGATCAAAGATTAAAGATGTTCAGAGACTAGTGCTACTAAGACTACATTGCTGGACCCATAAAAAACAAGGATATAAATCTGCAAAACCTCGAGGCAATGTTGCAGGAATTGGTGGACTATGGCTTTAGCGCACAACAAAACAAATGTGAATTCTTTAAATCCAGTATTACCAAACTATTGGCACACTTGGCCTACATAAGTGTGCAGAGAAAAACAAGCAGTCTGAATATCCCAAGGCCATGTGACATGCCACACCATGCCATTCTTTTTTAGTGTTTGTTAATTATTGTAACAGATTCTTGCCAAGCTTATCCATTTCCTAACCATAAAATGCAATTGTAGTATCGATCAAAGTATCCTGACAGAGATTGAGTCCAGCCAAGTTACTTATTCAAAAAATAAATGCTTTTACCATATTTACAACATACTTAAGCCTCTCTGTAATTCAATTGCTTCTTAATTATTTCTTCCATAATTCAGTTTAGGAGTAGTCAATCAAAGATAGAAGTTTCAGATCACATTTAAGGGCTTATATTCACAAAACTATGCTGGTTTAAAATTCCTTTTAATTGTAAAAAAATAATAGGAGTTATATCATGAAAAATATGCAGTTTAACAAGAGCTGTGTTGATGCAGTGGTTAGAATGCAGTATTGCAGGCTAATTCTGCTGACTGCCCGCAGTTCGGCAGTTCGAGTCTCAGCCTTCCATCCTTCCGAGATTGGTAAAATGAGGATCCAGATTGTTGGAGGCAATACGCTGAGTCTTTAAACTGCTTAGAGAGGGCTGTAAAGCACTGTGAAGCAGTATATAAATCTAAGTGCTATTGCTATTGTTATTACTTTTTAAAATATAGTTTTACATGTATTTAAAACCTTCCACTTTTGCATTTAAAGAAAATATTTTTCCTCAGCATTCCTTGTTTTGCTTACCAAAGCAAATGGTTCCTGAGGGGAAAAATCACAAAGTCTACCAACTTATGCACTTATGTTTAAACACATTAATACAAGTATACTTGCTCAGTTTTTTTAAGAATTCAAATAAAGAAAGGATTTAGTTAAAGCTAACAAATATAAAATGAGTTTTATCTCTTTACAGATATATCCTATAGCCTTACACTCACCCAACTCAATCCTTCCATGACCATCATGATATATCATTTGAATATTTATATTCTCTGTATTTACTCTGAATATCAGTCACCAATTTCAGTTTTGATTTTGGGAATTGATTTAGGGATTATTTTTTGACTAAAATAAATTTTGTATGTAGAGTATGACGTTTGAACTTTTAAATAACTATGGTTCTCCAATTTGGTCTAGTGGCTAAGTCACCAGGTTAGAAACCAGCTGACTGTGAATTGTAGTCTCATCCTAGGCATGAAAATCAGGTGGGCAATTTTGGGCCAGTCACTCTCTCTCAACCCAATCCACAGGATTGTTTTTATTTGTTTATTTGATTTTTATCCCCTCTTTATTATATTTATATATATAACTCATGGTGGTGAACATGCCTAATGTTCCTTTCTCCTCCTATTTTGCCCACAACAACAACCCTATGAGGTGAGCTGAGAGAGAGTGACTGGCCCAAAATCACCCAGCTGGCTTTCATGGCTAAGGGTGACTAGAACTCATGTTCACAGACAGCTTCATAATCCCTCGCTCCCTCCCCCACCCAGCAGTAGCCACTATCTTGCCTGCTGGAAAGGAAGGAAGGAAGAAGGGAAGGGAAGAAGGGAAAAATTCTGATGCTCTCTGCCAAATTCCCACAAAAAAACTCAATGGAGAAGCTGGCAGGAAGTAGAAGTTGCTCCTGTTTCCCCTGCATTTTTGCCTACCTGTAATCATTCTGTTTCTCTGTTTAGGTAAGGAAATATCTCTGAAACAATGGCCCATGGGGCACAAATTGTGTAATAAATAAGTTAAAAAGAGCTTTTCTTTTCTTTTCTTTTGGTTAAGAAAAAACAAAACAAAAACAACAGCCATATATATTAAAACTTACTATATGTTCGCATATGAAAACTTGTGTTTAACAAATATTTTGCCAATATTTTTTTTATTAGGACTAGTATGAAATTCTAGACACACAGTCTTTTCCAACTGAAATTTAGATTCAATTATTTAATATATCTTAAATATAATGTATTGTTATGGGCTTCCAGAGAGGTATTGTTACTATTCTGAGTGACTTTAGTATGCTGAAAGATAAGTTAAGATTTTAAAATTATAACTAAATATTCACACTGTCCACAGGCTTTCAGTTATTTAGTATGCTAAAATTGTTATCAATAACATCACTGCTAAATGATTAAAGCATTTTGCTTACCATCTGGCTACACATGGAAGGCGTGTTAACAGAAAATACCCTTGAAACATTCCATATGTTCAGAATGCAATTTTCAATGCTGAACAATAGTCTATCACATGTGCGTTTTCATATTTTACATTAGCTAGAGTACTTTTTTATTGCAACAGAACATTAAGGTTGTTTAAATGTTTTGCTCTTTTTCCATCTGAAGTGGAAGTACAGGAATCAAATGAACATCCATTTTAACTCTGATTTATTTCTCATTATGAATATCTGGTAAGAAGATCGTGTGTTATTCAAGGTTTTAGAAGCCTTTCCTCATTACTAGTGGAGACCAATGATCCGCACTGCATCAAACAATTGATGCATGGGCAAATTACTGGGTGCTGGCTCTAGTATTTTTAATAGAAAAATATTATTGATTTATCTCACAGACTTGCAAATACCCAAATAATATTTTGAACACTGGCCACAGGTTGGAGTATGGTGATAGAAAGAGAAATCTTCTTGTCTTACCTATTCAAACACTGACTAAGCTAGCCAAATATCAAACTATTTAATTACCTTTCTGTGCTTTCTGTGTGCTTCATAATATTTTAATTGTTCCTTATCTTGAAAATTCTTAACTAAAATACAAATCATCTTTTTAAATAAATTATGCATCCAGAAAAATTCCCTGGTATTCAGCTAATAAAGTGAGGGACCACATAAAACTGATGGCTCCTGTAGTTTTATTTTTGATAAAAGTGCACACAATGAGTTTGTTTCCCATGTTTAAAAAGCCAAATTGACAAAGACCAGTACAATAATGTAACCTATCAAATTATGAAGAGGTGGCCATGATTACAGTTTTCAAGTGCTGTCTTTTGACAGATCCAATCATTGCAATTATACCATTCTCTTTCACATTGAGAGTCCAGATGCATTTTCTCTTTGAGAAAATTGGCAGTATTAAACTGTAGTAGAAGATGAATCATATGATAATTATTAGTATTTTATGAGTAAATCACAGATTGGGGGGGCAGGCTTTCAATCATTTATCTTACTTATCATACTTTGAGTAAGCTATAATGACGAGCTGACATTTCTCTAAAAGAGAGGAACATACACTGTGAACTATATAATAATAATAATAAAGTTGGAAGGGACCTTGGAGGTCATCGAGTCCAACCCCCTGCTCAGGCAGGAAACCCTATACCATTTCGGACAAATGGCTGTCCAGTCTCTTCTTAAAAACTTCCAGTGTTGGCTGTGCCTGATTGCACTGTGCCTGATTGCAGGAATCAGGCTGCTTTAATCTCTCTGGGATTAAAGCGAGATCATCAGATAACCCAAATATACTCTGCACAGCACATTTTTTGTAAGGAAATGGCAGGAATTGTATTTTTGCACTTGGCTTGTGATTGGCTGGGAGTCATGAAATTCTATTGTGCAAGGACTCTAAGTTTGACTGGGCTCATTTTTAATCATTGGGAGTTTATTTTTCTTCCCCCTTAAGCTTTCTTTAAAGATTGAGAACTTTCAGACTAGCAAGTTTTACTGAAATGAGAAGGTGAGTTGCCTTCAATTCCTTTAAATATGTAGTTTAACTGTAAATTCAAATATTCATATTTTTTGGAATATATAGCAGAAGGATAGTTATTGTTGAATTTAGAAAGTTTTAAAAAGATCAAGGGCTCAGATGGACTTGATTTAAGGCTTTGAAGTTGGTTGAAAGGATCTTCGCTCCCAGGAAAATACTTGTTTACATCCGGAAACCAATAACAAGACTGAAGATTAGACACTAAAGCCTACTTTAAAAGAAAAATTTGATGTATAGTGACAGTAGTTTTACCAATTGTCTAACTTTTTCATAGCATCAGTCAGTGTTATTGCAGAAGAACAAGTCCACTGAATAAAACTAAAAGTGACTTACAAGTGGAATTAAAAGTTACAGCTTACAAGAGGAAGATCAAAATAACAGACTTACAAATAAAAAATGATGACTTAAAAATTGGAAAAGAAATACAAATAACAAATCAGATGAGAGATTTGGATTATTTCCTTATACTGGATTTACAAAAGGGATTTGCTGGAGTTGCTACATTGAGAATATAAAGTGGGCTTGATAAAGATGAAATCAAGAACTTTTAGAAGAAGAGAAGACGAGTGTAGGATAAGGCAGATGTTACTTTATTTTTTGAGGATTTTAAAGACTGTTTTCAGAAAGAATATAGAATTGGTTTATTTGATCAAGGTTAAAATAATGGCCTATTATTTTGGAGAATGTTTAACTTTTTAAAATCTGGATTGGATGATAATAGTTATTTATTTTAATGTTTCTTTTTTAGTGGGATTGAATATTGATTTTTAGAAGAGAAGAAATTCAGACTGGATGGCATAGATATAATTAATAACACCTATGTTTTATTTCTGATAACCCTTGCTGAGGTTTTACTGTTTAATAAGGATAGATGAGGCTTTAGAAATGGGTTTATAAAAACTGTGGTGAAATATGGAATGAGGAGATTTTGGTTATATTTTAAGAGATAGTAATAAGTTATTAATATTAATTATATTTGCTGGGAACCCATTTTATTTTTAATTTTTTTGTTCCATAGTTGTATAAGTTTTACTTATATAATATTTAAAAAATATTGGGAGAAAAATCATTTCATATTAATTCTTCACTTTCATTTCTATCTGCTTCCTGACTTCATCTATAGATTTTTAGCTGCAACAATATTGTATAATGAGTGCCTGTCTCTCTTCTAATCCTACCCTTTTCTTTGGCTCATTAATACCGATATGCTTTCTTTAGCTGTGGCTTTGTTCATAGTTACTGGAATCTTCCATTCTCACTATGATAAAAGCCACATGTTCTTTTGTTACTACCACTTCAGCCATTTGCTAAAGTAAAATTATTTATAATTATTTTTAAGAGCAGCTGAAAGCATAATCTTTGCACTCATTGGCTGCTTTTCTTCTAATAAGCTAAAATTTTGCATCTGTTGAAATCAGTGTGTGATTTTGCTGTCAATAGATGTTAGGGCTTCTCACTCTTTTCAGTTACTATTACTTATGCTAAAGGTATAATTTTCCCTTTTTAGAAGGCACATATGTCAACCTAATCATTTTAGCTTAATAATTGACCAATATCAACCACAACTTTTGATTATTTCCCATTAAGTCATTTTTGACACCTAGCAACCACATAGACAGATTTTTCTCCCAGATGATCTACCCCTAATGTATTTTTTCAAGTCTCCCAGTGTTGTCCTTAGCACCACTGTAACTAAGGCCATCCACCTTGTAACTGAACATCTTCTCTTTCCTTCTACCTTTCCCAGCATTACAACCTTTTTCAGAGTGCTGGGTTTTTGCATAATGTGTCCAAATAGGTTCATTTGAGCCTGGTCATTTGTGCCTCAAATGAAAACTCTAGGTTGATTTGTACAATAATCTATTTATTTATTTATTTATTTAGGATATCCACAGTACTGTCGGGAGTCTTCTCCAACATCCAAGTTCGAAGGCATCACCAATACTTTTCCTATCCTGTTTCTTTAAAGTCCAGCTTTTGCTTCCATAAAGTCTTACAGGCTATACTATGGTTTGCATGATTCTGTGCTTTTTAAATATAGACACATCATAGCATTTGAATATCTTTTCCTAGGCCTGTATGGCTGCTCTACCAAGTGCTAGTCTGCAGCATATTTCTTGATTGCTTGTCCTTTACTATTGATGGTTGATTCTAAGAGGCAGAAGCTAGCCACCATTTCAATATCTACATTATCAGTTCTAAAACTGGTTATTCTATCTGTTGTCATTAGTTTGATCTTCTTATATTACCTATTTTAAAAGGTCAAATATACAAACCGTCATAGTTTACATCTGGATTTCAAAATCCCACTGATAACCAACTTATAACTTTTTAGAATCCCTCTGTACATATGCCTAAATCAGTTTCCATGAATGGGATTTAAAAGAAATACTGCTTTAGACTGTGCAATAGTAGCATTCCTATAATAAAGGGAATGATAAAATCCAAACTGATGATTAAAACATGACTGCAGCTGAATTTATTATCTACTGCCTGTACCTACTCTGGATCACTTGAATACTTGGTCATTGTTCTTCATAATTTATTAAAATTATTAGGGAAGATATGTATGAACATATTTAATTCTGCATTTAATATTTGTAAATATTTTATGTTTTAGTCATTTTATACAATTTTAAAATTAATGTTTTAGCATGCTGAAAATGCTAAAATTGTCCTTAAATACTTTAAATATTTTGATAGACTAAGTATTTGTCATCATATACCCAATGTTTAGTTTCTAAACATTCCTAATCTCTCAATTTCTTTCTTATAGAATATAGGCAATGATTCATCAGTTACTTTTGTCAAGAGAATAAAATATATGTTTTGCAGGTGAATAAATATTCCCCTTTTGATTTTCCAGCCATATCTTGTGGATTTTCAATCCCATTACCTGTACCATTAGTTTAAGTAGATTCTGAACACAGCAATACCTCTCTGTGGCTGGCAATTTCCAGAATGTTTAGCTGAAACATTACTGACTGACCTCTATTTTCTGTTCTTTAGCTCCTATATAAAATCATTCAAAGAGGTTTAGATTAGTTCTGAGATTTGAAGTGTTTTAGAATTGTGGATGATACTAATGTTTTATCTCATATTTTACTTTTATCTCTGATCATATTTATGTCTCACTCTCTCTTTACCCAGCCCCCTCAGTTCATTACAGTTGCCATCTTTTATCTTTATTTTTTGGTTTATTGATTTTACTATAATTTGTTTGTCGTGAACTACTCAGAGTTGGGTGTCATGCAATTTTTTTAAAAAAAAATATTATTATGTAGCTATAGGCTTCGAAAAGTATTCATTAACTGCAATTGATCCAAAGTAAGACTCCTACATTAGTAAGGTTAGATGAAGTAAGCTAGATGAAGGTTAGATGAAGTAAGCTAGATGAAGGTTAGATGAAGTAAGCTACAGCTCAAAAGATAACTCTTTTTAATAAAATATGTTAGTTGGAAACACCATCGAAGCTGACACCAGACAGAGCATAGAACAACTCAAAGAAATTAGTGCAAGATTGGAAGACATGGAGAGAACTGGCCCATAAAATTGCCAAGAGTCGGAGAGGGCTGAATGGATAACATCATCCACGGAAAAAGTGCTTCTAGATTTCTCCTGATTTTTTGCCACCTCAGACTAACATTTATTGATTATTTAAAGAATTTATATGGCCACTTATCTTGCACAGTAATCCTAGGGAGTTTACCATAACCAATGAATAAAATACAATAAAAACAAACAACTCTTCCTACCAGGCATCTGACCAACCAAATATTAACTTTCAGGCTCAGTCCCATGTAACCCAAAACGTGTGGGGGGAGGGAGCCAATTCTTCAATAATCTCTTTTTACAAAGTCTAAGGTTAGATTAATAAGTGGAACATTTGTTAATTAACAAGGTGCTTGCAACCTATCTTTCATGGGACCTTCATCTGTATTGGTAGCCTATCATATCCTTCCTTTCTTCCACATCATCCTTCCAACATCAGTCAAGCCACTCTTTGCATCTGATAAAGTGAGATGCAGCTCTTAAAAGTTTATGTCTCAAAATAAAAATGAGTTAGTCTTAAAATACTCCTTCTGAATTTTGGTTACTCTAAAAAGCCAGGTTTATTCTTACAATGCTTAAGAATAGCTGAGCAGTTTTGGCATGTTCAATGCGTATGCTTTCTATTTGTATCTCCAATTTTTTTTTTAAAAAAAAAAAACTTTAAAAGGGTTGTTATCTGACTACAAAAAGATGACAATTTCCATATGTTCTTTGGACATTAGTTCTTTGGATGAAGTAAGGCAGGTAACTCCATGCAGGACTTTTGAATTGTGGACCCCACTAAAGGACCAGCTTTCCCAGGTTAATGCAATACCATCTCTATGACCTTTTTATTATCAAATAAAGATATTCTTGTTTTCTTGCAGGTGTTTTATTACACTGACAAGGCAACATCACCAGTGCTAGTACTGATGATGTTATATAATTTGGATAATGAAACATCTGCAAGAAAACAATCAAGCTTAAAGAGCATCAAGGACCCCTATTTCAACCCTGAGCTACAAATATTCTTCTTTACTGATCTTTTTGTTTATACCACAATCTAAATGCTTCATATGGTCCAGGGATGTAAGGATGTTAACTCCATAAAATTTTAAAGCAATTTTAAGGCAAGAGAAACAAATTTCAAGATAAAACTAAAATACTTCTCAGCACCTTTTGCAGATATAAGTAATAAAAATATGCCACCATCTAGTTTAGCCTAGTGGAGAACAAGAAGAGATCCATCAGCCTCAATAAGAAAAAGCAAGTGCATGACAAAGAACTAAACCAGAGGTCCCCAACCTTTTGGACACCAGGGACCGGTTACGTGGAGAGAGGTTTTTCTGTGGACCAGAGGGGGTGTGTTTTTGTGTGCTGCCTGCATCCTGTGGATGGGGCTTTCCCTGTTTGTCCATGGACGGGGGTTGGGGACCCCCTGAACTAAACCATTTCTTCTTTCAAGAACAAGTGGAAGTTCTATCGAATTCATGCAAAAAAGAACACTGGCCTTGGAGACATTATGTTCACTAGATCCTTGAGTCCTTTAAAAAAACACTACTTTTCTTGTCTTTTTCATACTTTAATGATCAAGATTAAATATTTTAAAATGGATTTTAGCAGACAGTTTAAATCAATAATCATATATGTTTTAATTATCTCTGAAATTGATAGGAAATGAGAAAAGAATTATAGTACACATGAAAAAAGATAATGAATCAGAAAAACATGAGCCCCAGTCTGTTCAACTGCCTGCATAGTTAATGTGCACAAGCCCAAACTGATTTTACTTGGAATATTATGATCCAATCTGTGTCGGTCACTGGGACCAGAGGTTTAGTCTTCCAAGCTTTTGAACTCCTGCTGAAGCCCATCCTAAGAGAACTTTTCTCTCACCAGAATGTGTGAGAAAGAGGTTACCTGAGAATGGGCTCCAGAACAAGTCCAAAAGCTTGGAAGACTAAACTGGTGAATGGCCTAGACTGGATCCTGCAACATTATCCTGGAAGACGTATGTTTGCCTTAATTCATGATACTATATTAGAGCCATCTTTGCCAATCAAGACCATATTGACTAGAAATTGTAGAAACTAAAGTCCAATATGTCTAGGAGAAGATCAGAAAGACTATTCAAAAAAAGGAATAGTATTATTAAAGGTGTTGGGGTTATCCTGAGTACTGTTTTTTTCTTATAAGCAATAACATAAGCTGGTCAGAGAAATTGCAAATATGTTATGTCATACCTCCTGTAGTTCTTCCTACATTGCACAATATGCTATCATTTTATATTGTAAAATATGTTATCATGTTAAGCCTGCTGTGATAGCCACTGAAAAGCCACATAAAGGGTCATATTTATTTCTACAATAATTTTCTCTCTTATGACTTGAGACCACCACATGGGAAAATAGATCAATAGATTGGCATGGAATAGCACCGGCTAGATAATTTCTGTCCCCCATTCTTTGCTAAGTTTGAAAAATGGAATGTAGAGAAAAGGCAAGATCAATAGAGCTGAATGGTGTGATTTTGTTGAAATACAAAGATGGGAGATGGGGAGCTGACAATAATTACATAATTATAGAGCTGACTGAAAAAAATTCTTCGAGCCTTCTTGGTTAATGAGATGGTATCTGCAAGGTGCCTATTAATTTGACAGAAAATGGAAGGCTGTAGCATATAATTATCTCGTGTTATAAAGGTATTGCATCCATAGTTTTTATACACGCAGACAGTAACTGTTCAAAAACAGAAAGCGATGTATCAGAATAATATGGGAAAAATGCAAATGAAAGCACAGTAAAAGCATGGCATGTCTCTTCTCTGTCTGAAAAAAGAATACTGTGATGTTGATACTAGTTATACTATTAAGACAAAAACATTTTAAGAAAACTTTTTTTAAAAAAATAGCCTATCTTTAATATAAATAGGCTATTTTAGTATTGAATATGTTTTCACTCCATTTAAAATTATGCACATTTAAAGTTTTGCCTATATATAACCTTTTCTGATGAAATTTGCACACTGATCATAATTATCTCAGTTTAGAAAAGGTTGCAGAGCCGATTGCCTCAAAAAGGTTTTTCTTTGTCTGGTATCAGTGCAGTAATATGTATTCGAATTGGATTGCAACTACTGTCACAAAGCCAGCACTATTTTCATCTTTCCCTGTCGCAGTGAAATCAAAACACATATTTGTGGTCTTTTAAAAAGCTCATTGAGTCAGCCTGCTTGAACACATTTTTACCTCAAGATGGCATTGCTGCTTTTAACAGCACAATATTCTATTGAATTGAATATTTCAGTGCAAACGTTTTGGTTTAGCTAAGTAAAGCAGTTGGAAAAACAGAAATGTGTACTCAGCTTCTATAAATCTGCACATATCACTTAGATGATCCAAAGAGTTTATGTGAACCAACGCTTTTCAAAATGTAATTTGTAATTTTAATATATAACTTCTTGAATTTCTTATATCTTACAAAATTGACCACACATTTCCATGTTATGTATATCATATTATTATGTTCTTTCTATACATCTTTACTGCTGCTATCCAGGTTTTTCATGCCAAATGCTAAATAAATAAATAAAATTTAAAAATGTGCTAAGACTATTTAGTACTGATTTTTGGGGAGTCTCAGGGGTTCAAGGTATTCCTGTGTTAGATGTAATGTAACTCATTTCATCTCAAAGATAGATGCAATAAGCAATAATTTACAGAATAATTTTTACAGAATATCATTCTCCTGAGGTCAGATTGACCCTGACCTTGATGGCCTTCTGGAATGGCCTGAAGCCCTAGCTTTGTCATCTGCCCTAGGATCAGAAAATGAGTGGAGCCCATAAAATGGCTGTAATGTTCTTGAACTGTGCTCTCACGGTTCTTGTACTGTCTGGGTTTAATTATTTTTAACATTTGCACTGTTTACATGAATGTTTTATTATTTTGGTACTGTATTATGTTTAAATTGTAAGCTGCCCAGAGTCATGAATGTGAGATGGGAAGGTATATAAATTGAATGAATGAATGAATGAATGAATGAATGAATGAATGAATGAATGAATGAATGAATGAATGAATGAATGGCATTTGGAAAACAACTTTGTTGTTGAAAACTGTGATACTGTCAGCCTGGTGAGCTATTCCAGAGACGAATCACACTCACATTATAAGCATATATTATAAGTGCATATTATATTAGCTTATATTATAAGCACACTCAGTATTAGCTCTAAGCTTATTATAAGAATACACACACACACACAATATACATATGCATACACACACACACACACACACACACATATAATAAGCATAGAGATAGATAGATAGATAGATAGATAGATAGATAGATAGATAGATAGATAGATAGATAGATAGATAGATAGATAGATAGATAGATAGATAGATAGATAGATAGATAGATAGATAGATAGATAGATAGATAGATAGATAGATGCTTTTTTTGAAGAAAAAAAAAAAAAAAGGTGCCGGAACTCACACACGTCATACAACCCGCCTTGCCTACCCTACAAGGTTCCATCCAAAAAAGGTGCCGGAACTCCGTTCTGGGCGTTCTATGACAAAAAAAAAGCCCTGGATAGATAGATAGATAGACAGACAGACAGACAGACAGACAGACAGACAACAGACAGACAGACAGACAGACAGACAGACAGAGACAACAGACAGACAGACAGACGAGACAGAGACAGACAGACAGACAGACAGACAGACAGACAGACAGACAGACAGACAGACAGACAGACAGACAGACAGACAGACAGACAGACAGACAGACAGACAGACAGACAGACAGACATCAGAAATAAACTCACTGGGGTTCTACTTCCATACTTTGTCAACTAATCTCCACTAGCAAAAAACAGTATAAGATGAAAAGACATAGTAAATCATTGCAATAATTATGTTTCCATGAAAAGCCTTACAGCATATGAGAATAAATTGCTTCACAAATCTATCCTTTATGTAAGCCAAAAAAACATTCATAAGAAAGATTTGCAAGTAACAGAATAAATAGCTTTCTGAAACATGAGTTTATCTTTCAAAACTTTAAATCATAGGTCTATGCTATCTGTGAAATGTCATAATAATAAAATGACTCCAAGAATCAACAACAAACATTCTAAGAGCAACGTGTAAAATTGAAATCAAACTAACAGCATGTTGCTCAACTGAAAGTGCTATCACACACTACTTTCATGAAGAGATGACCTGTGAACAGAAACAATTGGATTTCACATCCAAGTGTCTTGTTATTACTGAGCAGAGATACCTTTTAACAGGATTTATGGACTGCCCCATGGGACCTTTCGCAGTTAAAAGCAGTCAAGTTTAAAATACCGTTTTGTCTTCAGGCATACATACAGATTTATGAACAAGATTCTGTATGAATAACTATCTTGTATATACACATAATAATAACATCAAATGGGAAATGACATGTCCATTAAATTAAATTCTATCAATTCTGATGAATTTCTAAATTACAGATTAAGTTCTTAATCAATTTGAGATCATATTTGAGCTAGATGTTAATATTAAATCAACTAGTCACACTGCAAATATTACTAAAGCATACCACTTAATGGCCTGAAGATTAACAAAGTATCCCCCTCAGAGTCTTTCAGATGAGTCTGTTACTCAGGGGTCTTCAAACTTGGCAACTTTAAGACTTGTGGACTTCAACTCTGGCTGGCTGAGGAATTCTGGGAGTTGAAGTCCACAAGTCTTAAAGTTGCCAAGTTTGAAGACCCCTGCTGTTACTCACTGAGGGATACAAAGAACCAGAGCAAATTTTACATTATGAAATACAACTTGGCTATTGGTCACATTCTCTACCAAAATTTCAGGAAGTATTCACCCCAATGCACACAGAACCACTGCAATATAAACTTCAGAAGACATCACAGGGCAATCTGAATTGTAATCTATATGGTCCTATGTGGCCCAAATGTAATGGCTGGAATCAATCCCCGTGGAGATCCCATCATTTCCAAAGATGCTTTACGAATCTTCACATGGATGGGAGTGTAGGCTTTTCTTGGATTTCTTTCCCCAGAAATCATCAAAAAAGAGCCAATAAGGAATAAGTATTCTCAGTAGTCATAGAAATAGGGTAAGAGATGAAAAAGTAAATCAAAATATTGAGGAAGGGGACTAGCTTGCTCGGAGGAAAAGATGGCTAATCTCTGAATCAAGAAATACTTTTTTTATAGCAGAATATTTGGTGCAAATTTTAAATTCTTATTTAGTTATTGTTAATTGTGACAAACACCTCTTATTCTATCAAAGGAGTTCACATAAAATCAATGCATGTAGGTGTGGAGTAATAACATCATTCCCTGGTATATCGACTGTCCTTATTGAAAACAATATGAAAGAATTATCAGAAGTGGGAGAAAAAAAAGAGACATTGTAGTCTTAACTTCCTATCTATGTGGGGGTACACAACATTTTTGCTGTCTTAGGCCAGTAGCTATACAAAAGAAAATTTTTTTCCAGAATCAGAGGCTAATATTTCCAATGAGTTTGAGCTATAACACCTCTGCTGTATTGGTACCTGTTTCGTCCGATAGCTGAGTTCTAAGAAAGTGTCTGGCTCATAGTCTATTAAATATACAATTAACTTAGTATCATATTTAACTGCTACACTGATAATTCTGTAAGTAGAATTCTTCCCACGAAACAGTTGATCTGGATGCTCATTCACACACACACACACACACAAACACATACACACACACACACACACACACTCCTTCTCCAACTCTACCCAACATCTCTCATGTACCCTTGCGTACTTTCCCCACAATGCATTGCACCCCTGCACCCATTCCATGACCCACACAGCACCTCTTGTGCACCCTCACCAACTTGTGCCACCTCACGCTCCCTCCCAAACCATGTGGCACTTCCCTTTGCACATTTAAGCACCATTCCTGACCCATGTACTACATCTCTCACATTCTCACACAACCTCCATGGTTCGTGTAGCACTTGTGCATCCCCTTGCATTCTTGTGCATCTTACTCAATCCTCTCCTAAACCCCTCCCTTACCGCCATGCTTCATTCCCCACTCAGCAGCAGCCACTTTACCTGCTTGTGGGTCTGGGACTTGCAACTTCCTGCTGGCTTCCCCACTGACTTTGGTTGCAGGAAGTTGCTTTGCCTAACAGTTGTGGGATTCAGTTGATGATAGCAGCTGGGACTGCAAGGCTTACCATTGGTAGGTGATGCAGTTGTGTTTTATGATTGTATCACTTAGTGATGGAAATTCTGCTCCCAACTGCCATTGTAAGTTGGGTATTTCAAATCTCAAGAACTATAAAACAAATACATCCAAGGCTCCAGACTGGATCCTGTAACATTATCTTGGGACATGTATATTCGCCTTCATTCATGAAATACATCCAACATATTTAGGGGATGCTAAATTCAGAAAACTTAAGGGATATTAAGTATTGTGGAAATAACTTCAGAATTACATCATTTTTGAATGGTATGTGTGCAAAAACATATTAGCTTTCTATATTAGGGCAGTGCACTGTCTTTCAATTTGGGGGGGGAAATGTTTTATAGTTTGAAAAAAATGAAAGGAATTGAACAGTCACAAAAACTGAAGACCTTTTTACTAAGAACAAAATGGAGCAAGTGCATTATAGAAATTGAATAAATATTATCTTTTCCTTCATTGGTGTATGCTATTAAGTGGATTGATTTATTGTCCCCAAATCTGACATATTTTTTTTTTTAAGTTGTAAGCAGGGTTTATTCATTTTGTAAGTAACTATAAGGAATTGCATCCGGCTGTTTGTTATTTTAACTCTATGAATTAGTGGGGGTTTTTCCGGCAACTGTTAAGATTCCTAGCTGAGGCTGAACTGAACATTGAGATAAACACCCTTGAGACTCTCATAAAGCCTTGCAATACAAGAACTTGACAAGTAGACAGATGACACAGAGATGCAACATGTGTAGCTCCCCCAAATTCCCATTAGACAATAGGCCCATGCTACTACGGACTTTAGCCTCATTCAGATTATATAATTATTTATTAGATTTGTTAATGCTGCACAATCTTAACAAATCAAATAAAGATCAATAAAATGTTAAATTGCAGTTTATATATTTAGAAAACATATATTGTCTTTAAAATAAAAAAAATAAAAATATCAATTAAACAATAAAATGACCACGTTAATCATAAGAGTAAAGAAGTAAGAACATTATATAAAATTAGTTTTCATCACATAGAACACATCTCTACAAAAATATTCAAACTAATAAAAACAATATCAAGTATTCCAGATTACAGCCTTTGTACCTGAAAACCTACTGTACGGCAGGACAGATGAGTTTGTCATTTCTAAAAAGGAACTTGAAATGACCAATGGTATTTCCCACTTCTCCTCCAACTCTAGCACACATGCTGATCTCTGCTGTAAAACTAAGCAATAAAATGCATGTAACCTTGTAAGAATCTATATTTTCCCTATGTTGATTTTTGAATGCCAAAGAAAAAAACAGATCAGCTTTTGAGACCTAGAATGGTTTTGGAATGTACTTAATGTCAGGGTCCAAATCTCTGTTCACAAGCAATATTTCTTTGTCAGTTTCATTCTTCTTACTGAATGATACACTAGCTGATAATTTAAAATGCAAAGCAAGACATGAGTTTTATTTATGGTACAGTCTTCATCGGTTTGCTACAGATACTGTTTTTGTGACAGCTGAGTTTGAGAGAAAGTTTATTCAGATTTTGCTACGAATTTGATCGTACATTGTGCAAAGTGTCTATAACATAGATTATTCAGAAAAATTGAGTCCCGCTGCTATGATTCTTTGCTTTCAGCATTTAGTGGAAAGTGCAGGTATTTCTAGTTAAGAAAGGACAGAAAAGGGCAAAAACAATGTACAAAATATTTATTAAGTTGTTGTTATAAGTTCCTACCTGTGGGTCAGAAAGACGAGATAGGTCGGGATACAAGTAGAATTTTATTCCTTCAGAGGCCCCAGGTAATGTTACTCCTCGAATCAGTAGAATCAACAACATGACGTATGGAAATGTAGCGGTTACATATACAACCTATGAAAAAAGAGTGAGAAACCAAAGAACACATCATTTTACCAATGATCGCCTATTTTATGTCACGTAATATCCTTATGTCCATAAAACATTTAACAAGTGAATGTCTACAGCAGGATAAGACAGTTAGCTATCTTGACATTTTTGGATTAAAATTCTCCAGATTCCTTGCCTTTGCCCACCTTGGTTCTTCTGAGGGAAGCTGAGTGCAAAATACCTAAAGGAAGTGGTGTCTTGGGAGGGGGGAGGAAAGGATGAAAAAATACAATCACGTGTTGTGAGACAACTCCTACCACCTTTCTAAGGCAACCTGGCATTGCATACAAAAGGGGTGGAGTGATGCTGCTTTGATCATTTTGAGGAAAGCTTCCGATTCTTCAGAAGCAATTCTTTTAAACAGTCATGGTACAAAAAGAGCCAGAATTATCCCTAGGGTCCACATTAAAAACATCCTGCAAAATATCCAGGCCTTTCTCTGACTGCTTTTAACCAACAGGAAATGCAACAGAGGTCTCACTTTCACTAAATCAGTAACAAAATAACAAGCAGATCCAAGAATTCCACACCACCTCTAAATCAAAACTGGAATTAACAGAGTAAATTTATGTAGAAAAGAGTACAGATAGTCCTCACTTAGTGATCACTATTGGGACTGCTAACTCCATTTCCAAGTAATGCGGTCACTAAGCAAAACATCACATGAAAGTGATGGACTTACAGTGTCACTTTTGCCACAGTTGTTAAGCAAACCACCCACAGTTGTGACAATCATGTGACTGCGACTTGTGCTTTTACCAGCAGCTAAACCATTGGTTCTGTTTGTCAGAAGTCAGTTATGAAATGCGCAAGTGACCATAACGCAACTGTGGGATGCTGCAATGATGGCAAATTCCCACTGGTTTCAAAGTGCTCAAATGTTAATCATGTGATGGTGGGGCCATAAGTGTAGGACTGGTTGTAAAGTTACTTTTTCAGCACCATCATGACTTCAGGCAGTCATGACAGTCATTAAGTGAGGCCAATCTGCAGTAAAAAAGCTATTTCAGAGCTACATATTTTTTGTGAAATAGGCACTTCACATGTAGGAGAGCATATGATGTGTCTCTGTTTAAATAATTACAGATTTGCATCTTTTTCCAGTCTTGCACATCTGCATCACAAGCTTTCCCCCAATGCATGTACACGAACAGCCACCCTCTCTCCCCTTTTTCTAGTGATAAAAGTGACAGCATATGAACATCTAATGTAGCACACAGCATTTCTTTCAAAGATGTAGTAAGGCCTTGGTTTGTTTGCACTGTTATCTCTTTACATAATTTCAAACCAAACACACAGAAGTTTTCAAATGTGATTCATGCTGTTAGTTGTGAGCTGAAGTTACATTTTTATGAATAGAAACAAGTTTATAAATAAATAACATTTTAAAAAATATCATGGCAGGGTTAATATGAATTAAATAGATGGCTAAAAACTTTGGCTTTGAGGCAAAATATCATATCATTTTTTAGTCTCATGCAACTAACTCTCTTTTTCAGAAACTGCTTTCTCTCTCTAACCCCAAAGCTGCCTGGTGTCTCTCCAAGGAAGAAAGCCGATTCACTAGATTTGACGGTAGCCCACAACCCCCTCATTATCTATCTGTCTGTTCTTCTGTCCATCCATCCATCCATCCATCCATCCATCCATCCATCCATCCATCCATCCATCCATCCATCCATCCATCCATCCATCCATCCATCCACCCAATCATACACTCACACTTACATATGCAATACATTCTAACTTCTCCTGATTCATGATGATTTTTAAAAAATATCAATACAAGTAAACATTACATAGACTTCCCAGTCCACCATCTTTGCAAAATGTTAGCAAGGGGCCAAGGTGTTTCATAATGTCCCTCAGGGTTCATGGCACGAGGACTCACAGAAGCTTCTTTTGGGACTTAAAGGGTAGGTGATTCCAATTGGAAGACATGATCCTGCAAAGCACATGGGTACTAAATTATATAAGGCTTAACAATTAAAACAACTATCTTGGAAGCCTCTTGGCAGCAACATTTGTTTGTTTGTTTGTTTGTTTGTTTGTTTGTCTGTTTGTTTGTTTGTTTGTTTGTTTGTTTAACTTATTTGCCATTCACCTTTCATATCGAAATGACTCTGGGCTTCTTACAGCATTAAAACATTAAAATCCTAATAAATATTTCTAAAGCAATAAGAATGGAAATCACAATCAAAATAAAATTATCATTAAAAGATGGGAAGGGAACAAGACAGGTGGGGGGGAGGTGAGATTGTCTCTTAATTCATCAACCATCCCCAGTATGATTCTCCCCCATTGGGGTCCCAAGCCGTCTGGCAGAGCCAGGTCTTCAGGCTGTTGCGGATTATCAGAAGGGTAGGAGTTAATCTCACTTCAGGGATAAGAAGTTCCAAAGGGCAGGAGCTGCCCTCTCTTGGACCCTGCCAGCCAGAATTCCTTATGGGATGGGACCTGCAGCATGCCTCCTCTGCCTGCACAGGTGGGGCCAGTCCCAGTAGGGTGAGATGGTTCCTCAGGTAACCTGGATCCATGCCATGTAGGGCTTTAAATGTAATAACCAACACCTTGAATTGCATCCAGAAGCAGACCAGTGGTGTAACATAGGTCACACTAGGGACCCCAAGAACTGCTTGCACAAGTTGAAACTTCCAAATGCTCTTCAAAGGTAGTGAAGGTAATGACCCCACCATATCAAATTCGTGGACCTAATTTCTCTTATCAATAGTCAGGTCACTGTACAGTAGTTTTAATCAGTTGTAGCTTCTAATTATTTTTAATAGCAGTCTGAACTAAAGTACATTGCCATTAGTCCAATGGAGAGTGATGATGAGGGTATCAATTACTGTGGCAACGGGCATCTTGATGCAAAAAATTCTACAAATAGCATATCAAACAAGGCTGGGCAAAAGCCACTCTAGCCATAGCCTACATCTGCTGCTCCAATGTTGTACCTATTCCTCCTGCACCGACCCTATCTGCTATCATTTGCCTAAGTAGCAAGTGAACCAAAACAAAAAAGTACTTCCCACATACAGTTGGGTCTTGCTCACAGATGGATCAGCATATGATAATAACCATACCTCCCAATCTTTCCCATCCAGATCCCAATGTGGATAATCAACAGGATGACTATAGCTGTATCTGCCAGGAGTGACTCTTCCCCTGAAACTCTACCCCTCTAATATGATTGGGTACAGAGGGAGTCCCCAACCTTTAAGGGGTAACATTTTAGGATTGTAACACTTTAAATCTGAGCCCAGTACATTAAAGCATATGCTACAATATATACTATGCTATATTACACTATGACAATTACTTGCTGCTGCTGTGCTATCTCTACTTTCTACAAAGGATACGACCTTTGTCCTTTGAGTCTTCTTTTGACGATGTGGAACATGATACTATTGCTACTATGGCATTCAGTACAGTTCTTTTTAAGGTTGGGCAAGGGACCATCTGTCTCCCATTACATCTGCCCAGCCAATTCGATCCTGTAGGGTTCACGCATTCTAAGTTCCTTTAAAAATGTCATCTCTCTCGGGACCCCAAAACTTTGCTGTAGCAGCTCCTGTGGAATGAGGTTGCCCCTGAGATCTGGAGGACCCCCATTCTGCTGTTGTCTAAAAGAACTGTGCAGACTGGTTCTTCATCCAGGCTTTCAGTAAGAGAGATTGATATACCTCATTTTATCATATTTGCCATCTTGAATCTTTATATTATTATTATTATTATTATTATTATTATTATTATTATTATTATTATTATTATTATTATTATTATTATTATTATTATTATTATTATTATTATTATTATTATTATTATTATTGTTATTATTGTTGTTGTTGTTGTTGTTGTTGTTGTTGTTGTTGTTGTTGTTGTTTATGTTGTTGTTGTTGTTGTTGTTGTTTCATATGCCAACTTTTTGAGTACTTCAATACATACACATCCAAGTTTGGAAGACTTTGGATATTTCTTGAAGCACTTTTATCAGGTTTCAAGCTTTTATGGCTGCTTCATGGGTTTATGAAGCAGATCCAGGAAGTAAAGCTCACAAATAAAGCATCTCACAGAATTATATGCACAGTCCTTATTGTTATTTTTCCTGCATACATCTCAATAAACAGTAGACATTGCCTATGCTTTTATTTTTAAAACTTTTCCACAACATGTCAAACCTCTCTGAATAAAATTAGAACAAAACAGTTTCTAATTATACTACATCCTGCTTTAATTGCTTCTAATTGCTTGATGTACAAATTTGCATATCAATGCCTAAAATAGTTCTTCCATTGCTATGTCACAGCAACATCCATGTCTACATTAAGGAAATAAAGTAAATATGAAGACTTGCTGCATCTGCTGGAACAGTTTAATTAAAAACTAATCTGTGATCACAAATCACAGTCCACAGCATGCAAAAGGAGCAGATTTAACTTTGGAGGCCCAGTTCAGAAGACAAGAATCACTGTAACCATATAGTATACTTCCAGCTAGCTAAGAGAATAGGAGGCACTTAGCATGGTGAATTTAGCTGCAAAAGTTAAAAATAGGTTTCTTGTGCTCTCCTTACAATACAAGATGTCAGTTCAATCTTCACAGACTATATCACTGAAGCTTGAAAACAAACTGAGTCCAGAACACAGAACCATCTACCACAATTCACTCCATTGCTTTGCTTTTATCATGCCCATAAATCTTCTGGTATTCAAATAATATTCCTTTAACCTTAGTCACTTACATTTGATTTTACATGTATGCGATTACAGACATAAAATACTGTTCCTAGAAAAAAATGATAACAGAAACTCTCCATTTCGTGAATTATTATTTCAGATACTGGCAAATAAATTACATGAGTCCAAATGGACAGAACTACAGGAACCTATGAATGCATTTCCCCATTGCTTTATCTTTTTTTCTATTTCAAGTCTTTGTCACTGAAAAAAACTACTGTCACCTTCTTCTTCCCCTAATGTTTTTAACTTGGCTATCAGCCTTTTGGAATGTCTCTGCTCCCGTCTGCAGAAAAGATCCTTATCTAGCTAAGTCCTGTCTGGAGAATTCTGCCAGGTCTGTCCTCACAATGGGGTTAAGAGAGAAGAAGCAGGAGATGCCTGATTTTCTGTCCGGGCAGGGAAGCATGACAAAAGATATAAATAAATAGATCTCATGGGAATATTGAGATGGAATGTTTATGTTTAAGTGGCCACAAGCTCCTGGATGACGAACTATATTTAACTTTTTCTCTAAGGTGTATGATTTCCTAAGTGACACAAAAAGAAGAGATTGCTCCCTCTAACATGCCACCTCCACACATTTAATTACTTTTTAGATAATCGCACCATTTGGGAGATACAGCTGGATGGTACTTTTCAATAACTGCTATCCATATATCACATCTTTTTTTTTATCACAACACTAATTTGAAACAGCTCTTTCCTTCAAGTACAGGTTCTTTCGTATCACAGGGTATAATGCACAATCCTTGATGCAATGGAGGATTTGGGAATGGCCAGTCTAGAGAAAAGAAGAATTAGGGGGGACATGATAGCAGTATTCCAGTATTTGAGAGGCTGCCACAAGGAGGAGAGGGTCAATTTATTTTCCGAAGCACCAGAGGGCAGACAAGAAACAATGGATGAAAACTAATCAAGGAGAGAAGCAACCTGGAATTAAGGAGAAACTTCCTAACAGTGAGGACAATTAACCAGTGGAAAAGCTTGCCTTCAGAGATCGTGTGTGCTCCATCACTTTTTAAGAAGAGACTAGACAGTCACTTGTCTGAAATAGTATAGGTTCTTCTGTTTGAGCAGAGGGATGGAATAGAAGACCTCCAAGGTCCCTTCCAGCTCCTATTCTGATTGATTGACTGATTGATATATCTTTGTCCCAAACATGCCTATGGATTGTAACTTTTTGGGATGCTCATTAATGGGAAAATGTGCTATAAATGTGTGGCAGGGTTCCAGTTTCACAATATCTAGATTTATCCTGCTGGAAGACATATTTATTTAATACATTTTATACCACTTTCTATGTGTTGTATGGATGAAATAAAATAAAATAATAAAAAATTTAGTAAAATAAATAAAATAAAATAAAATAAAATAGTGCATTAGGGAACTTAATCTGATCCATTTTCATCATAAGTGGATTTGGAATACCCCGTGAACCAAGCAAAAGCAGGTGAAAAATCACAATCCAGTTCAGCCAGGGATATCATCTAAATTAAGGAACAGTTGGTCCTGAAAATCATTAATTATGCTATCCCTTCAGAATGAGAAAATTACAGTAATTAATTAATTTACTCAGGAACTGAAGAAATATGGCGCAGTAGCTTGATATCTGTCTTCAGAGTGGATATAGAATAGATGCTTGGTGAAATTTTTTTTCCTAATTGCACTCCTTTTTAATATTGCAGTGGGATACACAGATAATTAAAACAGTTTAAGAGCTTTACTAGTCAAGAGCCAGTGAGGTATAAGGGTTAGCAAGTTCTAGTCCTTTCTTAGACGTCAAAGGCAGCTGGGTAACCTAGGGCCAGTCATCCTGTCTCAATGGCAGGACATATACTATGTCCACAGCATTTTGCTGTTGTACTAATTTAGTCACTTTGTCAAAGAATGAAATAAGATTGGTTTGGCATGATCTGTTTTTAATAAATCCATGCTGGCTACTAGTTATAACTTTATTTGTTTCTAGATGTTCACAGATCTATTTTTTTATTTTTTTAAAAAAACAAGCAGATGTAAATTCTGAGAATTTGAAAAATACATAATGAGATTTCCATATTATTAAAAAACTCAATGAGCATTTATAGTAGATTAAATTAACTGTTTTCTCATATCAGTTACTAGATCAGATACATTAACAGAAACACTATTTTTCAGACTGGAAATACATAAACATCTCAAGCTGGATTTTCCTAATTATGGCATGCTTTTGCTCAGATAGGCAAAAAAGAATTGAAGCAAAAATAACTATAGTTCATCCCTAGCATAATCTTTTTGAGCCAACTACTGAAGACGACTCCTTCATGGATTACTGCCTTGTCGTGGCAAAGGGGCTTGCGTAATTCAATGAAGCTATGAGCTATGCCATGCAGGGCCACCCAAGATGGACAGGTCATAGCAGAGAGTTCTGACAAAATGTGATCCACTGGAGAAGGAAATGGCAACCCACTCCAGTATCTTTGCCATGAAAACCCCATGGACAATACCAAAAGGCAAAAAGATATGACGCTGGAAGATGAGCCCCTCAGGTCGGAAGGTGTCCAATATGCTACTGGGGAAGAGCAGAGGGCTAGTACTAGTAGCGCCAGAAAGAGTGAAGCGACTGGGCCAAAGCCAAAAGGACGCTCAGCTGTGGATGCATCTGGTGGTGAAAGGAAAGTCTGATGCTGTAAAGATCTTTTCTCCATAGGAACCTGGAATGTAAGATCCATGAATCAAGGCAAGCTGGACGTGGTCAAACAAGAGATGACAAGATTGAACATCGACATCTTAGGAATCAGTGAACTAAAATGGACAGGAATGGGTGAATTTAACTCAGATGACCATCAGGTATACTACTGTGGGCAAGAATCCCTTAGAAGAAATGGAGTAGCCTTCATAGTCAATAAAAGAGTAGGAAAAGCAATACTGGGATACAATCCCCAAAATGACAGAATGATCTCAGTTCGAATCCAAGGCAAACCATTCAATATCACAGTAGTCCAAGTCTATGCCCCAACCACTGATGCTGAAGAGGATGAAATTGACCGGTTCTATGAAGCCCTACAGCACCTTATAGAATTAACACCAAAAAATGATGTCCTTATCATCATGGGGGATTGGAATGTTAAAGTAGGAAGCCAAAAGATAACCGGAATAACAGGCAAATTTGGCCTTGCAGTACAAAATGAAGCAGGGCACAGGCTGATAGAATTTTGTCAAGAGAATACGATGGTCATAGCAAACACTCTTTTCCAACAACCCAAGAGACGTCTCTACACATGGACATCACCAGACGGTCAACACAGAAATCAGATTGACTATGTTTTCTGCAGCCAAAGCTGGAGAAACTCTATACAGTCAGTAAAAACAAGACCAGGAGCTGACTATGGCTCAGATCATGAGCTTCTCGTTGCAAAATTTAGGCTTAAATTGAAGAAAGTAGGGAAAAGCACTAGGCCACTCAGGTATGAACTAAATCATATCCCTGATGAATATACAGTAGAGGTGACAAATAGATTTAAGGAATTAGATCTGATAGACAGAGTGCCTGAAGAACTATGGTCGGAGGTTCGCAACATTGTACAAGAGGTAGCAACTAAAACCATTCCAAAGAAATGCAAGAAAGCAAAATGGCTGTCTGAGGAAGCTTTGCAAATAGCTGAGGAAAGAAGGGAAGCGAAAGGCAAGGGAGAAAGAGAAAGATACACCCAATTGAATGCAGAATTCCAGAGAATAGCTAGAAGAGATAAGAATGCCTTCTTAAATGAACAGTGCAAAGAAATAGAAGAAAACAATAGAATAGGGAGGACCAGAGATCTCTTCAAGAAAATTGGAGATATGAAGGGAACGTTTCATGCAAAGATGGGCATGATAAAGGACCAAAATGGCAGGGACCTAACAGAGGCAGAAGAGATTAAGAAGAGGTGGCAAAACTACACAGAAGAACTATACAAGAACGAGCTTAACGTCCCAGATAACCACGATGGGGTGGTCACTGACCTCGAGCCAGACATCCTAGAATATGAAGTAAAATGGGCCTTAGGAAATCTGAACAACAACAAAGCTAGTGGAGGTGACAGTATTCCAGGTGAGCTATTCAAAATCTTAAAAGACGATGCAGTAAAAGTGCTACACTCAATTTGCCAGCAAATTTGGAAAACTCAACAGTGGCCACAGGATTGGAAAAGGTCAGTTTACATTCCAATTCCAAAGAAAGGCAATGCCAAAGAACGTTCAAACTATCGCACCATTGCACTCAGGTTATGCTTAAAATCCTACAAGCTAGACTCCAGCAGTATGTGGATCGAGAACTACCAGAACTACAGGCAGGATTTCGAAGAGGCAGAGGAACTAGAGATCAAATTGCCAACATATGCTGGATCATGGAGAAAGCTAGGGAGTTCCAGAAAAACATCTACTTCTGCTTCATTGACTATGATACAGCCTTTGATTGTGTGGATCACAACAAATTGTGGCAAGTTCTTAAAGACATGGGAGTACCAGACCATTTTATTTGTCTCTTGAGAAACCTATATGTGGGTCAAGAAGCAACAGTGAGAACTGGATACGGAACCATTGATTGGTTCAAAATTGGGAAAGGAGTCCGGCAAGGCTGTATACTATCACCCTGCCTATTTAACTTATATGCAGCGCACATCATGAGAAAGGCAGGGCTAGATGAATCAAAAGTTGGAATTAAGATTGCAGGGAGAAATATCAACAACCTAAAATATGCACATGATACCACTCTAATGGCAGAAAGTGAAGAGGAACTAAAGAGCCTCTTGATGGAGGTGAAGAAGGAGAGTGCAAAAGTTGGCTTGAAACTCAACATTAAGAAAACCAAGATCATGGCATTCGGCCCTCTCAATTCCTGGCAAATAGATGGGGAAGAAATGAAGGTAGTGAGAGATTTTATTTTCCTAGGCTCCAAGATCACCACAGATGGGGACTGCAGCCAAGAAATTAAAAGACGCTTGCTCCTGGGGAGGAAAGCTATGGCAAATCTAGACAGCATACTAAAAAGCAGAGACATCAACCTGCCAACAAAAGTGCGTATAGTCAAGACCATGGTTTTCCCAGTTGCAATGTATGGCTGTGAAAGTTGGACCATAAGAAAGGCTGAGCGCCAAAGAATTGAGGCCTTTGAACTATGGTGCTGGAGAAGACTCCTGCGAGTCCCCTGGACTGCAAGGCATTCAAACTGGTCAGTCCTAGAGGAGATCAACCCTGACTGCTCTTTAGAAGGCCAGATCCTGAAGTTGAAACTCAAATACTTTGGCCACCTAATGAGAAGGAAGGACTCACTGGAGAAGAGCCTGATGCTGGGAAAGATTGAGGGCAATAGAAGAAGAGGACGACAGAGAATGAGGTGGCTGGATGGAGTCACTGAAGCAGTAGGCATGAGCTTAAATGGACTCCAGAAGATCGTAGAGGACAGGAAGACCTGGAGGAACGTTGTCCATGGGGTTGCGATGGGTCGGACACGACTTCGCAACTAACAACAACCACTGAACAGGAGGTTGCTGAAGACCTTTGAAATGGTAAAGATGAGTAAGTAAATGAACTTTATTGTTTGTAGAAATAGCAAAAAAATTAATATTTTCAAAAATGGTTTCTATTTATATATTTTTAGATTCAATGCCATGGTTTAGAATTAGATAACCAGAGCTATGGTGGCGCAGTGGTTAGAAAGCAGTAATTCTGCCCACAGCCTGGAGTTCAATCCTGACTGGCTCAAGGTTGACTCAGCTTTCCATTCTTCCGAGGCCGGTAAAATGAGGACCCAAATTGTTGGGGGCAATATGCTCATTCTGTAAACCACTTAGAGAGGGCTGTAAAGCACTATAATGTGGTATATAAGTCTAAGTACTATTGCTAACCATCTTTCTGCACTCTATGGTTTGATTAAATAATAAATAATTAAAGATTAGACATTTTTAATGAAGAAATTTATCTTGCTGGAAGATCATATTTATATCAGTCTTCCCAGCATGATGCCCTTTAGTTGTGTTGTGAATTCAATTCCCAGATTCCCAGATAGCCAATAGGACTTCTAGCAATTGCTAGAATTGTTCTTGCAACATGTCTAAAGGTTGTCATGGTGAGAAAAGAGTATCAACATGAAAAGAATGTGTAAAAATACCTAAATAGCTAATTATTTATATTGCTTTCGTACATTATTACTCCTTTAAACATTGATGTCACTCTTTTTGATTTGCTTATCAAAAATGATGTTTCTCAAAACTGCATATTGAAACAGGTAACATAAAAACATAATAAATCTCAATTCTTGATGATCCATAGATGGTAGGCCAAATTAACAAAACAGATAAACACACAAATACACAAAACTACACACACACATTTTACTAGCTAAGGTTCACAAAGCCTGGTTAAATTTAGCAGCCATTTGTGCATCAATGCCTCCTCTTTTCCAAGAAATTTGGCACATAATATCAGTTTCTGTGCATCTTGAAACATCAATGAAGATTTTGGAACAAATAAACCAGAGTATACTGTTTGGCCTCCAGTCTTTGTTTTCTTGGTATCTAATAGTCATTCAAGCCTTTTAAGATTAAGATTATCATGACCAAGTAAACTAATCATGATGAATGTTCCAAGTCATGGTAGCCTAGCATGCAAGTAATAGTATTTCTATCATTTCACATATGTTTTGAGTCAAATTTTAAATATAAACTATATTAGCATTAATAATGTTTATTTGATATCAACATATTCCTCATTTGTTATCTGATTACTTTTCCAAGCTGGTTTTAATAGTCTTTAAAATTTAATAGAGAAACAATGTTGTAAACATTTAAAATAATGTTCAAAGTAAATATTTATATTACACGGGATTTCACATTTTCTATTTGGTACATAAAACCATCTCACCCATGATTATTTGGGTGGTAAATGCCAGTGCCGGCTAACACAATAAGGGTATGAAAGAATTAATTGCTGTGGGATCCTTGGCACTCTCTGACCTTGGTGGGGTTTTTGCAGACATTTCATTACCATACTAGGTAACATCATCAGTGCCTTACAGTACACTGATGATGTTACCTAGTTTGTCAATGAACTATCTGTAAGACAACCTCCAGGGTCAGAGAGCACCAAGGACTCCACAGTTCAACACTAAGCTATAAATATTCTCTTTTTTTGGTAGAATTAAGTCCTTTTGAAACTATAAATGCAGCTGCTATTGTAAATATTCATTAATGCTAATAAAAATGAATTGCCATGAAAAGTGAAACAGTAGATATAGAAATACTAGACTTTGATTCTTAATTTTTTTTTAGCACCTTCAAATTAGTCTTGATTCCTGGTGACTGATAAGCCCTGCAGTTTTATTGGCAAGATTGTTTGGAAATAGTTTGCCATTGCCTGCTTCCTAGGGTTGAGAGACAGTACCTGGCTCACGGTCACCTAGCTGGCTTTGTGACTAAAGCAAAACTAGACCTCACGGTCTCCAGTTTCTAGGTTGGTACCTTAACCACTACATCAAACTGGCTCTCTTCTTAACATTAGTTCTTTGTTACATTTCTCATTGTGATCACAACATCGGTGATGGTGCATACTTTCCAGTTTAGGAATGGTGGTGGTAGAATGAACATGCTAGATAAATTGATTTTACAACATTGTGCTTATCACAATTAAATTTATGTTATAAACTTTCTAGGAGTTTTTTTTTTTTTTTAAATTCACTTGGAAAGTGGCATTAGGCTGTAGGCAGTGGCAACCACGGCATTTTGATCTATGCAAATTCTTTTGATTACTATGAAATTTTACTTTTGGTGAAATTGAGTGGCATCACTATATTAAGAACAGAAACTCATTATCAGATATAGAAAAATAGAATGATTTCTAAATGGTGATACCTCCATTTTCAAACTGGGAATGACATTGAGCATAGGAACCAGAAGTTTTGTCACACACACAAAAAAGCATGTATCATGACATTGTGATGACAAATCTATTCCTTACATATATTTGTGTGGTTTAGCAAAGCATGTACTAAAGGAGCAGAGTTTGCATTACATGGTACATTTTATTATTTGCCCCTGCCTTACTCTTCCATTTATTTCCATGATTTGAGAATATCAAACTATCCATTGTTAAAGTCCTTATTATAATTTCAGTTTGAAGCTTCCATTTAGATTTTCTTTGTTGCATGCCAAAAATCATTCAGCTTTCTCTAATCTGCATATAATTAACACATTGATCAGCATGCTCAAAGTGCCTGCAAAAATGTTCCCTTTAAATACTCACATGTAATTATATTTAAATACTCACATGTAATTATATTTATATGAAAGGATACCGACAATGAAGATTGAAAGTAGATTATTAGTAAATAGGCAGTCATATGTTAAAATGACATACTTTTTCTGTTCTTTTATTTATATATCATGGATTAACTTATTTCATTATTCTTCATTATTTTCACTATATTATAGAAAACAGGGAGAGCAAAACTTTGGGTAATTGAAATCACTGCTTGCTTACACAAAGGGGGAAATTCCAGCTAAATAAGATGGAACTTTGAATGAGTACAGTTTACACTGTGTTTATCCCAAGCACACAGACTCACACATAAGCACATGTAATATAGTAATAACCTCAGAGTTTCCCTACGCCTGCATTTTTATAGCTAAACAAATCCAAGTGAAATTTTAGGTTCAAACTGCATTTCTTTTCATGTCTATTAGACTGAACTCTAATTAGTTTATACAGTGGAATGCCAATTTAAAAAAGCTATTTGAGACAAAGAACCAAGTTGGGATTGGTGGTGGTGATTGTGTGTGTGTGTGTGTGTGTGTGTGTGTGTGTGTGCGCGCGCACGTGTGTGTGTGTGTGAGAGAGAGAGAGAGAGAGAGAGAGAGAGAGAGAGAGAGAATAAAAGTTTCTATGTATTATTGCAATTCAGTGCAGATTGCAATTGAATGAAAAAGTGTTCTAGACTTGCACAACGATTTCCATGATTTCCATGGTTAGCAGCTCAGAGATATCCTTAAGGTTTCAGCAGTGAATTAAGAGAGAGAGGATGTGAGAGAATTTTTTTCAGTATTTTAAAACTTCAGAGAAGGCTGGAAAACCTAAAACTCTGCATGCATCTCATGAATGTTCTACTTTCCTTCTCTGAATACAGAGATCAATCTTGGGCTGCATGTTAAAGCCTCACTATGAAGGACCATTCTCCTCTCTTACTTCAACCCAAAACAAAAGACACTTCAGGAGATATAATCATTGCTGCCTAGTTCCTTTTCCTAAAGCCTCACAATGGCCCTCAGTTCTTTTTTCTTTTTTTCCTCCCGCACATCTTTATTTTCTTCAGCTGTCCCTTTTTCACTTTCTTTATGCTTCATTGAATCTATTAGAGGCTTTATATAGTCCACTATTGAAAAAAATAAGTTTTCTGTGTGGAACCACTGACTGAGTCTTAACTGCTGGCAACAGGAGCTTAACTCCTTCTGATGGGACTACTGCAGCAGTAGAAGATAAAAAAGATACATAGGCATGTTTCCTAAATGTTATGAAAATGTGCAGATGTTAGGTTTTATCAGCCCCATATGGTGGCAATTTTCTAGTTCTTTACTCTTTTTTAAACGTGGAAAAATAAGAAGCAACTGGCAAATCTGTAGCCTGGCTGTAGTTCCAACATATCTTCACCTCCCACCTTTCCCAATTCCTTCTCAATGTATTTCCCAATTGCATTCATCATTGCTAGTCTAAAGATTTCAGTCAAGCTAATATTAATACATTTAATTTAATACGTCATGGCTAGTCAATCTCTCCAGAAACTAACATCATATTTGAACGAACACTGACATTCAGACGTTCTTCCTAGCAAGAGATGGTCTGCAAACAGCATAATGCAATAACAATATGCTATTAGATAAATAATGTAAATCTATAGGGACTTATAATGTTATAATATATTTATCAGTTTTAAGGTGATATATTTATTATGTAAATTAGAAAGACTAGCTGATTTTTCAAACTTTAAAACAATCCATAAATAATATTCATGTTTGTATATTATACTGAACAAGTTTAATCATCCTTGCATCCATTAACCTTCTAAAGGGAATACTTAGAGAAACTCTTTTGCGATCTGCAAGGCAAACTTAGTCCCTTTTTTTCCATTTTTTTTAACTTTCTATAGAAGAAGTCAATGATTGATGAACCAATGAATATCATCACAGCATGTTGCTCATAATGTTAAACAAAATCTTGATGTTTAAATTAAATCAAGGTTAAGTATTATGTAAAAAAAAAGGAAGAAAAATTCAGAATACAAATTTGATTTCTACTATTCAAATATTAACAAAGCACTGCTTAATTATTAAAAAGAGTACACCCTTGATAGTATATATAAGAATCCTCATCCCAAAGCAGGATTTATTGGCGGTAAGCAAAAGGCTTTTCAAGAAATAAAATTTCATATTCTCCACAGCACATCATTGAGCTGAAGACTATAGGGATGAATATAACTTTATTTTATTTTCTTGGAGGAATAATTTTAATGTAGGTAATTTCTAAAATTTATTTTTTTCATACATTACTTAACCATTCAAACTTTTTCTTCCTCTTAAACCATTAATCTAACTTCATATATTTGGTATACAATTTGATTCTAATTCTACAAAAAAAACCCTCACCTTAAGGTTTTTATTTTGTATTGGTTATTCACCTATATATTCACTCCACGTTCATTAATTGCTTATTGATTTTATCTCTTCTTTTACATAAAACCTATGTACCAATTCCTCATTTTCAACTTACCTTTATGTTTTTCCTGACACAGTCCACATTCTTTTTCATACTATATAATATAGCATGAAAAAGTATAAAACTAAGCTAATTACATGCTTATAACCAATTGTTTTAGCTTTTTTTTGACAAATATTCATTCCTTGCAACAAATGTTATGAATTATCTTGCAACCACTTTTTGCATACCTTAAAATTTCCCCATTTACTATCTTCAGTAAATATTCTACCACAGTACAAAAACTTCCTTGTAGTTTTTATTATTTATGTATAACTTGATCTAATCACTACATTACATTTACATTCCCTGTAAAACACAGCTACCTTGGCTTTTGAAATATTAATTTTCAGTTCCATCCTCCTCATTACATCATGCATTTAAATTTAAAGTTCCCAATCACAAAACATAGTTTCACCTGCATACAAAAATGACATGTGTTCATGTCTCCAACATACTTTAACAGCCATAAACATAATAAACAACAATTTTTTCTCAAGATTTGCTTTTCTCACATCTTTCTCTTTTTCCTTGCTCAATGCTGAATCACTCACTAAGCATATTCCATTACTCTCATGCATGCTTTACTCTGCTAGTACAAGGTAGACCAAACTAGGAAACCAAAGGCAGGCAGGCCAAATTTACTTTTATTATAAAGATATAGTACAGAATCTTGCAAATCTGAATGTGCTTTTCTGTTCTCTCCTTTGACTTTGTGAGAATTAGCATTAGAGAGAGTCTTGCCTGTGTCGTTTCTTTCAGATTACATTTCTGCTCCAGATTCAGGTTGCAGATCTGACTGTTATCCCACTTGTGGTTGTCCCTCAAGGCTGTTTCCTCATCCCACTGCATTGCTCTTGTAACATTCGGTAAATAATCTTCAATTCTATATTTGTGCAAAACATTCCCTAATCCAAGCCTATGCAATTTTTCATAGTTTTTTCTATTAATCATAAATGTTACTCTTCAAACTCCACCTCTTTGTGACATGCATGCAGCATCAATTAGAATAGAGCTGGAAGGGACCCTGGAAGTCTTCTAGTCTACTGCTCAAACAGGAGCTCCTATACCATTTCAGACAAGTGACTATCCAGTCTCTTCTTAAAAACCTTCAGTGACGAAGCACCTACAAATTCTGATGGCAAGCTGTTCCACTGGTTAATTTTCCTCATGGTTAGGAAGTTTCTCCTTAGTTCCAAGTTGCTTCTCTTCTTGATTAGTTTCCATCCATTGTTTCTTATCCTAATTACAGGTGTTTTGGTAAATAAGTTGGCCCCTTCCTCTTTGTGGCTATCATGTCACCCCTAATCCTTCTTTTCTTTAAACTAACCAAACCCAAATCCTGCAACCATTCTTCATATGTTTTAGTCTCCAGGCCTTTAATCATAAGAACAGTACTGTTTTTGTTGTGGAGAAAATAGAAGGAGGGAATAATAATTGTACAGAATGGTACAGGAAACAAAACATAGATATAAAAAAATATAAAAACACAAACAGAATGTTGGCAAAGAAATTTATGATCGATTTCTAAAAAAAAATTGAGAGAAAATTGGATAAAGATAAAACCTGGCAATGGCTTACAAATGGGGCATTAAAAAAAGAAACTGAAGGATTGATTTGAGAGCAAGCTATTTGAACTAATACAATCAAGGCCAGAATTGAAAAATCATCAAATGATTCAGATTGTGCAGATTGTGCAAAGAAGCAGAAGAAGCGGTAGAGCATATACTCAGCTCATTCAGGAATTGCACAAACTGATTATAAACAACAACTTAACATGGTCACCTAAATGATTCACTGAGACATCTGTAAAAATAATAATGTATTAGTAATGAAAAATCAGTGAGAACAGAGAGTTGAAAATCAACAGGCTAAAATATTGTGGGATTTCTGAATACAGACAGATAATGTCCAGCTCATAGCACACCAGATATAACTGTGATTCAGAAAAAGAAATTGTGGATAATTAATATGGCAATGTCAGGGGATAGTAGAACAGAAAACAAAGAACTGGAAAATACCTGAAGTATCAAGATCTGAAAATCAAAGTTGAAAGATTGTAACATAAGTTGGCCTTGGTGGTCCTAGTGGTTCTCAACATATTGGGTGTCATAACAAAATATCCTGGACAGCACTTAGAAGATATGGTCATTGACAAAATTTCTATCAGTCAATTAACAAAAGACCACACTGCTTGAATACTACACATGTATACTATGCCAATACATTACAACATCCTAGGTTCTTGGGAAGAATTTGATGTGGATGAAGACCAGCATCAGCTAAAGAACTGGCAACTGTAAATTCATGGTTTTGTGTACATAATAATAACTATTATTATTTATAAAGATAAAATCTACAAAGCAATTTAATTCAGTATGGTACAGTGCTGAATTAGTATGTTAATACTAATGAAATACATCATTCCAAATAGGATCATTGTGAACTAATCGTCTTCTTTTTTGGAACTTTACATTAGTCAACATTAGTATGCCTTTATCATTCTTACTAATTTTCCATTTAGCAGAGGCACATATACTTGCATTCCAGTGTATAAGAAAAGGATTAAACCCTGTTGGTTTTAAGCAATGCAAAATCATTAACTACAATGTATTCTGGACTTCACTTGATATGGAACTGTCTCCTTTAGAGAGAGAGAAAGAGAGGGGAAAGGGAGAGAGAGAAACACACACGTACCATATTCTTTAAATGTATACACATACATACACAAACCACTAACATGCATCAGTTTTAAACCTATTTAAATATCAAGACTTTAGCAAAAACATAATGGGAATGGTGATTATATGATATTACTGGTGTCCCTAAGGAGGAAAGATGCCCATAATTTAGACAAAATCCTTTTTGTAACAGATAATGTCCTCATTCACTGTCAAAGTGACCCCAGGACATGTTTTTCTGCTCTACTTCTGAAGGACACTTTTTGACTGCGTTGGCAACAGCAGCTAGATTCTGGGATGCAAAGACAATAGGCTCAAACTAATGCAAATGCTAAAGAGGTTTTATTGAATAAAATTTAGAAGAGTTACAGAGGAAAAAGAAAGTATACCAGGCTATAACTTTTCTGCCTGTCAGGAACACCCTAAACGACAGTGGATGGACCCCCTGTTGCTGCTGGCTGCTGCACAGGAGCTTCTAGGTCTTCAGATCTAACCTGGGATTCAAGGTATCTGGGAGTTTTTGCCACCTTTATATAAATATTCAAGGGACAGGAAGTACACACTCGATGGCATATATTATCAATGGCCACAATTCTAAAGACATTTTCACATAAGACATCGCTCCTAGCATGCTACTGGTTAATGATCATGGTTTACTGAAAATGACTGAAATTATCATCTTGTAGAACTATATGCTCCAGAACCTGAGTCAGCCTAATTTATATATCCTGAAAGTATTCATTTACTGATATGAACAAAAGTGGAACTTTATTTTTTTAAAACCTTATCTGAGAAAGGAAAAGACTGAAATGAAATTAATTAGGAACGTAGTATCAGTGTAGAATGCAAAAGCATGGCTTGGTTTATTACTTGTTTGTGAAATACGCCAAATGACATCATTCAGACACAATGCTATGGGTCAATTTTACCCATTATACTAAGCCAGTGGCAAACAAATGTGCTGCATGTGGCAGGTTTGAAAATATAAAATTATGACTTACTCAACAAATCATAGCTAAAACAAATCATGGCTTCACATAAATAAATAATATGTAAAGACTGCCAATGGAGCAGTCAAATAGAACTGTGAACACCAGGTTATAAATTTGCATATGTGATTAATCAAACTGTAGCATTAACTGTTAATGCTTTTCTTTAGCATGGTTTTTAGCCAATCTCCTGACCATACTCTCATAAGCAGGCTTGAGAAAGAATAGCTAGTATAAAAATACATGGGACCCACTTAGCTTTTTTTCTAAAGCTTGCCAGATAATAGCAATCTAATTTCTTCATAGGAATCTAATTCCTAATTAGAATTCCTCTAATTCCTTGAGCCTATGGGATTTGAAGTCCACTATATCTGTAGAATACCAGGTTAAAGAAAAAGAACAACAGCTACAAAAATTATTGGTGGCAAAATTGCCTTTTAGAACAGCTTCTGTTAAACCGTTTGCCGCATGTCTACTTAGAATTCTTTAAATGTACACTAAATCTCAAAGATGCTGTATTAAAATCAAAAGCAATTAATAGCAAAGCAACACTTTCTTTATAAAAATGAAACATATGAAGGTAAATCATTGAAATTGGAAAATTAAAACATGAATATTTCATAAGAATATGTTTTCTTCTGTTGTTTGCTACTTTAATTAAGGCCCTTTAGCAATTAAAAGTTAAAGCAGTGTTTTTCAAATTTGGCAACTTTAAAATGTGTGGACTTCAATTCCCAGAATTTCCTATGTAGGTTATGATGGGTTAGCATTTAGGAAATCCCTCAAAACAGGATTCCTTCCAACAGGTTTGAGGATCCCAGGGAAACAGGGAACCCATGAGACAGTTACCCTATATGCACGATGCTAGTCCATTCTCCAGCAGCCTTATTTATATTTATGATTAAATCATTTAAATTGTTGCTTTGTTTGTTTTATTGCATGCTTGTCCAGAGTAACATTTGTGAAATGGGCACTTTTATAAATTTGATCAATTAAATAAATAAACAGACAAACAAATAAATTTAAAGCTGCTTTCCATTTTTTTGCTATAAATTTCATTATTAAACATGCAATGAAACTAGAAGCCAATGGGGAAAAAAACTACAGAGACAAATTGTGGGTACTTTTTTTAAAGTAAGGTTACCAGTCCAGACTACAAACATCTGGATGGCCAATAAATGGGACCTTGTTGTTGTTGTTGTTAGTTGCGAAGTCGTGTCTGACCCATTGCGACCCCATGGACAATGTTCCTCCAGGTCTTCCTGTCCTCTACCATCTTCTGGAGTCCATTTAAGCTCACGCCTACTGCTTCAGTGACTCCATCCAGCCACCTCATTCTCTGTCGTCCCCTTCTTCTATTGCCCTCAATCTTTCCCAGCATCAGGCTCTTCTCCAGGGAGTCCTTCCTTCTCATTAGGTGGCCAAAGTATTTGAATTTCAACTTCAGGATCTGGCCTTCTAAAGAGCAGTCGGGGTTGATCTCTTCGAGGACTGACCGATTTGAATGCCTTGCAGTCCAAGGGACTCGCAGGAGTCTTCTCCAGCACCATAGTTCAAAGGCCTCAATTCTTTTGCGCTCAGCCTTTCTTATGGTCCAACTTTCACAGCCATACATTGCAACTGGGAAAACCATGGCCTTGACTATACGCACTTTTGTTGGCAGGGTGATGTCTCTGCTTTTTAGTATGCTGTCTAGATTTGCCATAGCTTTCCTCCCCAGGAGCAAGCATCTTTTAATTTCTTGGCTGCAGTCCCCATCTGTGGTGATCTTGGAGCCCAGGAAAATAAAATCTGTCACTACCTCCATTTCTTCCCCATCTATTTGCCAGGAATTGAGAGGGCCGGATGCCATGATCTTGGTTTTCTTAATGTTGAGTTTCAAGCCAACTTTTGCACTCTCCTTCTTCACCCGCATCAAGAGGCTCTTTAGTTCCTCTTCACTTTCTGCCATTAGAGTGGTATCATCTGCATATCTTAGGTTGTTGATATTTCTCCTGGTAATCTTAATTCCAACTTTTGTTTCATCTAGCCCTGCCTTTCTCATGATGTTCTCTGCATATAAGTTAAGTAGGCAGGGCGACAGTATACAGCCTTGCCGGACTCCTTTCCCAATTTTGAACCAATCAGTGGTTCCATGTCCAGTTCTCACTGTTGCTTCTTGACCCACATATAGGTTTCTCAAGAGACAAATAAGATGGTCTGGTACTCCCATGTCTTTAAGAACTTGCCACAATTTGTTGTGATCCACACAATCAAAGGCTTTAGCATAGTCAATGAAGCAGAAGTAGATGTTTTTCTGGAACTCCCTAGCTTTCTCCATGATCCAGCATATGTTGGCAATTTGATCTCCAGTTCCTCTACCTCTTCGAAATCCTGCCTGTACTTCTGGTAGTTCTCGATCCACATACTGCTGGAGTCTAGCTTGTAGGATTTTAAGCATAACTTTACTAGGATGTGAAATGAGTGCAATGGTGCGATAGTTTGAACATTCTTTGGCATTGCCTTTCTTTGGAATTGGAATGTAAACTGACCTTTTCCAATCCTGTGGCCACTGTTGAGTTTTCCAAATTTGCTGGCAAATTGACTGTAGCACTTTTACTGCATCGTCTTTTAAGATTTTGAATAGCTCACCTGGAATACTGTCACCTCCACTAGCTTTGTTGTTGCTCAGATTTCCTAAGGCCCATTTCACTTCACATTCTAGGATGTCTGGCTTGAGGTCAGTGACCACCCCATTGTGGTTATCTGGGACATTAAGCTCGTTCTTGTATAGTTCTTCTGTGTAGTTTTGCCACCTCTTCTTAATCTCTTCTGCCTCTGTTAGGTCCCTGCCATTTTGGTCCTTTATCATGCCCATCTTTGCATGAAACGTTCCCTTCATATCTCCAATTTCCTTGAAGAGATCTCTGGTCCTCCCTATTCTATTGTTTTCTTCTATTTCTTTGCACTGTTCATTTAAGAAGGCATTCTTATCTCTTCTAGCTATTCTCTGGAATTCTGCATTCAATTGGGTGTATCTTTCTCTTTCTCCCTTGCCTTTTGCTTCCCTTCTTTCCTCAGCTATTTGCAAAGCTTCCTCAGACAGCCATTTTGGTTTCTTGCATTTCTTTTTCTTTGGGATGGTTTTAGTTGCTACCTCATGTACAATGTTGCGAACCTCCATCCATAGTTCTTCAGGCACTCTGTCTATCAGATCTAATTCCTTAAATCTATTTGTCACCTCTACTGTATATTCATCAGGGATATGATTTAGTTCATACCTGAGTGGCCTAGTGCTTTTCCCTACTTTCTTCAATTTAAGCCTAAATTTTGCAATGAGAAGCTCATGATCTGAGCTACAGTCAGCTCCTGGTCTCATTTTTACTGACTGTATAGAGCTTCTCCATCTTTGGCTGCAGAGCACATAGTTAATCTGATTTCTGTGTTGACCGTCTGGTGATGTCCATGTGTAGAGCCGTTTCTTGAGTTGTTGGAAAAGAGTGTTTGCTATGACTATCGTATTCTCTTGACAAAATTCTATCAGCCTGTGCCTTGCTTCATTTTGTACTCAAAGGCCAAACTTGCCTGTTATTCCGGTTATCTTTTGGCTTCCTACTTTAGCATTCCAACCCCCCATGATGATAAAGACATCATTTTTTGGTGTTAATTCTATAAGGTCCTGTAGGGCTTCATAGAACCGGTCAATTTCATCCTCTTCAGCACCAGTGGTTGGGGCATAGACCTGGACTACTGTGATATTGAATGGTTTGCCTTGGATTCAAACTGAGATCATTCTGTCATTTTGGGGATTGTATCCCAGTATTGCTTTTCCTACTCTTTTATTGACTATGAAGGCTACTCCATTTCTTCTGAGGGATTCTTGCCCACAGTAGTATACTTGATGGTCATCTGAGTTAAATTCACCCATTCCTGTCCATTTTAGTTCGTTGATTCCTAAGATGTCGATGTTCAGTCTTGTCTTCTCTTGTTTGACCACGTCCAGCTTGCCTTGATTCATGGATCTTACATTCCAGGTTCCTATGGAGAAAAGATCTTTACAGCATCGGACTTTCCTTTCACCACCAGATGCATCCACAACTGAGCGTCCTTTTGGCTTTGGCCCAGTCGCTTCACTCTTTCTGGTGCTACTAGTACTAGCCCTCTGCTCTTCCCCAGTAGCATATTGGACACCTTCCGACCTGAGGGGCTCATCTTCCAGCGTCATATCTTTTTGCCTTTTGGTACTGTCCATGGGGTTTTCATGGCAAAGATACTGGAGTGGGTTGCCATTTTCTTCTCCAGTGGATCACATTTTGTCAGAACTCTCTGCTATAACCTGTCGATCTTTGGTGGCCCTGCATGGCATAACTCATAGCTTCATTGAATTATGCAAGCCCCTTCGCCATGACAAGGCAGTAATCCATGAAAGAGAAATGGGACCTAGGGGTAAACAAAGTTCTAATCCTTGTGCCATTCACTAACTACCTAGTTTTTTTGCAGCCAGATATGGTAACTCTAAACTGGATATTAGAATATATATATTCTTCCGGATATCTGACACACTTCCATTAAGTTCTAAGTTTTGCAACTGAGATGCAAGACTAGAGGCTTGTGGGAGGGGATTTTGAGATTCTGAAAGCAATAGCAATAGCACTGATATACTGCTTCATAGTATACTGCTTTACAGCAGGAGTCCCCAACCCCCGGTTCATGGACCAGTACCGGTCCGCAGCATGCCAGCAACCGGTCCGCACAAACAAGCAAAACCCCATCTGCGGGATATAGGCAGTGCACAAAACCACGTCCCTTCTGGTCCATGGAAAAATATCTCTCCACATAACCGGTCCCTAGTGCCCAAAAGGTTGGGGACCTCTGCTTTACAGCACTCTCTAAATGGTTTAGAGTCAGTATATTACTCCCCAACAATCTGGATTGTCATTTTACCGACTTCGGAAAGATGAAAGGCTGAGTCAACTGAACTCCTGGCAGTGGGCAGAGTCAGTCTGCAATACTGCATTCCAACCACTGCGCCATCAGCATATTTCTTCAGCAGGAATGAAAGCCTATTGGCTAAACACACATTTTTCATGACCAGGGTGTTATCTCAAGGTTCAAAAAATCTTTGAAACATCCTATTAGGCAGCATAGAGAGTAATGATTCAGTTAGACTATTAATCAGAAATGGCAGCCTAAACTCCAGGTATTAGGTCATAGCTGTCTTTAATATATAATAAAGTAAGCAGGTAAATAGATGTTTGCTCTATAACTAATGAAAAGAAAGACGAGGGATGACATGATAGCAGTGTTCCAATATCTCGGGGGCTGCCACAAAGAAGAGGGAGTCAAGCTATTCTCCAAAGTGCCTGAAGGCAGGACAAGAAGCGATGGATGGAAACTAACCAAAGAGAGAAGCAACCTAGAACTAAGGATAAATTTTCTGACAGTTAGAACAATTAATCAGTGAACAACTTGCCTCCAGAAGTTGTGAATGCTCCAACGCTGGAAATTTTAAAGAAGAGACTGGACAACCATTTGTCTGAAATGGTATAGGGTTTCCTGCCTGAGCAGGGTGTTGGACTAGATGATCTCCAAGGTCCCTTCCAACTATTATTATTATTATTATTATTATTATTATTATTATTATTATTATTATTATTATTATTATTATTATTATTATTATTATTATTATTATTATTATTATTATTATTATTATTATTATTATTATTGAAAGAACTTTCAATTTCACTTTCTTATTTTTTCAAATTGAAAGAATAAATAGAAGAAAGCGATGGGACCTAGTGCATAAAGTCTGTATTCACACAAAGCATTTGTTTGCAGAATTAACTCATTCTGAGTTCACACATTTGATGGAAGCGTAATGCAACCAAATAGGCTGATTTGAACAAAATGCTAAGCTACACACATACAAAAAAATTAAATTTACTTTTACACATCATGCAAATGCAACCACTAGGATTTCTTAACCATGCTGTGCAAACAGTCAGAAGATGAAAAGAAAAAAATAACATCTCGTGCCTCGTGTTATTTAAGTGTATGGCTGTTCCCAACCACAAGGGGTTTGCTGAAATTATGTAAAATTATTCTGGTTTGCTTTTACTTCATCCCTATGGGTTGCTTTTCAGTCAAAAATATCTTCTTATGAAACTGTACTGTATATGCAATGCAGTTCACTGCACTTAATCCAAAGGAAGTTGGTAATGCTCTACACCAGTGTTTCTTAAAGTGTGTTCCGCAGGCCCATGGGTCCCTCAAGACTCCTTAGAGCAGAGGTCACCAACTTTTCTTGATTGGTGGACCGGAGGGAAAGGGAGGGGGAAGCGTTTTATGTGCGCGTGCATGCACACGGGGCTGCGAGCATGCACGTGACACGAACAGGGCCGGGCTAGAGCTTGCATGATACTTGCTAGCCCTGCCCTGTTCTTGTGCACAGAGTCCTGTTTCTGCTCCCCGAGGTGCAGCATCGGCCCGTTTTCGCGCACTGAGGCATGGCGGCATCCCATTTTCGCACAGCACGGTGGTGCGGTGTCCCGTTTTCATGCCCCACGGTGCAGCGGCAGCCCATTTTCACACCCTGTGGTGCGGCATCGGCCCATTTTCATACCCCGAGGTGCAGCAATGTCCCATTTTTGCGCCCCGCAGCCATGGCGCTAGCACGAGTGGGGGGGCAGCCTGTCCTGCAGCCCGGTGGCCAGTAGCCCATGGCCCACTACCAGGCCACGGCCCACAGGTTGGGGACCCCTGCCTTAGAGTTCCAGAAAATTATTTGTGAGCTATTGAAGGGGCCTGAAATTTTTTTAAATAATATCACTGTCTTCATTATTATTTCTTTGTTAAAAATAGAGTTTTCATGAACATCGTTTTATTTTTGTTAATATCTAATGGGTTTAATGTTATTTTTACATGATTCAATAAATAAACATTAAAATACATCCATCTTAATTTTTAATACAGGCAGTCCTCGACTTATAACTGTAACTGAGCCTGGAATTTTGGTTACAAGTTGTGCCAGTGTGACCATGTCCAATTTTAATTCCTTTTTTGCAGCAATCTTTCAAGAGAACACGATGGTATTTAAGCGAACCATTCTCTGAAATGGGTGGGGTTTTTTTTGCTGGAAATTGGAGATAATGTTGTTTTTTGGCAAAAAAAGTTGTAAATTGTGGTTATGTGTCTGTGAGATGCTGCAAACACCCATAAATATGCACTGATTGCTAAGCGTCTCCCGGGGAGGGGGGAGTTCTGACCATCAGAACTTTGAATTTGGGTCATAAGTATCTTTTTGGGGGTCCATAATTGAGGACTGCCTGTACAGTAAATATAGATAAATGTAGCCCATGCCAACAAAAGTCTTTTGGGGTACTTTCCTAATTTTTAAAATAAGGGGTCCTTAAACAAAAAAGTTTAGGGAACATTGCTTTGCATCAGAACTATAATAAAAACACTATTCTTTATTTTATTTCTCTCAAGTATAAATTGAAGAAAGAAATTAGTTTAATTCTGATACATATTCATATGCATATTCAGTCATAGGACATATACATTTTCTTTTCTTTAAGAACTCAGGTCAAGATACATAGCATTCTCCAAGTCATAGTGTTTGGCCTAAAGTCACTTGGGGAGCTTTTGCCTGGAGCTTTTTTTGAGGTTTAAGTTTAATTGCTTTAACACTGAGTTTTCCCAACCCTAGTCCAACATCTTAACTCCAATACCACACAGATACTCAAAACCATTGCAGCTGAAATTTCTGGCTATACTGACTGGCCTTTCATATGTTCTATATTCTAAAAGGTAGAATGTTGTAGACAAAGGGATTGCAAATTGCTGCAACTCATTGTGATATTCCGCACGGTTTCAAATGACACTGATTACAGATTGCCTCTTAACTGCTTTTCATCTGTATCGAATAATTTATATTGATTTGGTAAAGCGACAGGCCAAAGCCTAGCAGATATCACTTTGATTAAAGCTAGTCCTTGTGCAGAACATTTTATTGCATCTTAAATCTTTAAATTACATCAATCCCACTGGTGACTAACTGCATAGTCCAAATACAGATTTACTCCTAGTTTATATTATAGCATGCCTGAGAGAGCAACTAAAGAAAGCTAAGAATGAGATGCCAAGAAAAAGCCATGCTTAGCTTTTCCTTGGAGGACAAGCCAGAAATCTTGGATTAATCATCATCGTCATCATTGTCATCATCAAACAATCAGAAGAGATATTTCAATCCTTGATTAACATATTACACTGACGGGACAGAGAAATATAGCTGGTAGGGATCAGCTGAGCCAAATGAATTAGCACAACCTCATTCACAGTTAGGCACAACTTGAATTACCATCGTGTGCAAAAACAATGTTTGTAATTTAGTCCATTTTGTTGGAATGTTTAAAGAAAAAGAAACATTGAAAATATCCATTTTAAAAATTGATTCATCCAGTGCCTTGTTAATGTTTTTCTCCATGGAATGTCACATTTTTTTTATTTAAGGAGCTCACACAGATCACCAGTGTTTAATATTAAGAAAAAAGCTTATCTTATGGAAAATTCATGAACACTCCTCAGCACTTATAAGGAGAGGAAAGAGAACCCGGAAGGTCCAAAGCATAAGTATTTGACTATATTATGCAACATACATTGTAGCACATAATTTCTTTTACCTTGCCAGTTGACTTTGTACCTTTCCAAATGCAAAAGTAACAGATAGTCCAGGCAGCCAGAAGGCACAGTGCCAGTTCCCAGCGCAGATCCCCAATGTGTTCAATGCCGTCCGATATGGCCAACACTCTCCGTCTAAAAATGATATAAACAAACATCGGTGCTAAAACTTTAATGCAGAAGTTACTAATTGCTATAAATCTGCCAATCTGTTAAGAGTAATTGAAAGTTATTATTATTGTTGACGGTGTTGTTATTGTTGTTATAGTAAGAACTAGTCTGGCCCAGTGGTTACGGCACCAGGCTAAAAACCAGGAGACTGTGACTTCTAGTCCCATTTTACACATGAAAGCTGGCTGGGTGATTTCAGATTTGGTGAATAAGCTGGTTCGTCAATTCTTGTCACAACCAATGAATTAATACTCAATTGATCTGGAAAAAAAAATACTCAGTTGATCAGACATTTGCAGAAAAAATGCTAGGAAGAAAAAAAAAGTTGCTATTATTATTATTTCTTAGTGTTGCAGGCAGCCTCTAAAGATTACATACAATTTTAAATTGTTAATATTCAGAGTAGACACAAAGAAATATCTAAATTAATCAATAATATATATTCTGCAAACCTCATTTACAAACTAGAAGACCACATAAATAACAAACCAAAATAAAACTCTTGTATACCAAGGATAGCCAGTTCTGCTGCCACATAAGTAACAAACCAAAATAAAACTCTTGTATACCAAGGATAGCCAGTTCTGCTGCAGATCTCTCAAACTGTACATCTGCTGAATACAACTTCCAATCTTAAGAACTGAGAGTTTAAAATTTCATAAAAAATTAATCAATTTCCTATCATTAACATTAATCATGTTAATGATAGGAAAATAGCACTTTTCATTACAATTAACCCATGCAGGATAGTGTGTCATTGGATCTGTGCAATGGGAATATATGGAAGAAGAAAAAGTCTTTACTTATAGAATGTAAAAGCCATTTTCCTATCAGGTACAATACGACTTCAGTAATCCCTTCTCTCAGTGGCTTTTAGAGATGGGCTCTAAATTCATTGCAGCAACCTAATAAAACCTGTTTCTGAACATCTATGGACACCAGCTCGTCTATTTAAATCTGTATTTTCCCCTATTCTATCAAGTTAAATTGATCAGTACGAAAATCACATGTTCAGTCTTCTTAGAATTAATGCAAGAAAATTTACTAATTATATCAAAATGAATGCAACTGTGAATGCTGAAAGCAAAAATAAACTACATAAAGTTCCCTGAAATAAAATTTAGGTCACCAGACATAACCTATATTTAAGAAATACTGAGTTAAGGAAATCATAGAATAATAATAATAATAATAATAATAATAATAATAATAATAATAATAATAATAATAATAATAATAATAATAATAATAATAATAATAATAATAATAATAATAATAATAATAATAATAATAAGAAGAAGAAGAAGAAGAAGAAGAAGAAGAAGAAGAAGAAGAAGAAGAAGAAGAAGAAGAAGAAGAAGAAGAAGAAGAAGAAGAAGAAGTAGTAGTAGTAGTAGTTGGAAGGGACCTTGGAGTCATCTAGTCCAAGAGGTAGCTTCTGTTAACCTAAAATAGTGTGAGCATATTTCATACTGTATGCTACCATACAGTTTTGCCTAGGGCATGGAGTCTTCTGTTAGGCAGGTCTGGCTTACTAGCAGTGTAAGAAACTGCAGGTCTTGGATCTTCTACTATCTTCTGCTAAATAAACCATGAACAAAAAAATCCTGATTCCCATTGGAAGAGAAAGGCAAACAGAATGAATCAATTCTAACTTTCTTAACATCTCCAGAACATTATACTTTAAAAAAATTGAAAATCTTACATTAGTCCAAACCATTAAGAGAGAAGTAGTCAACCATTTAGTCCTCTGTTTGCCTGAAATGGAGTTTAATCCTCCACATGCTATTATTACTGGTAAACAACAATTTAAATTGGGTCTGTAAACAGACCTGTAGTATATTACTGAAAGTAGTATAATACTGGTTAAGGTCATGGTTATTTTGTAGCATTTAAGCATCTTCCCCTGTTTTGGACTGAAGTTTCTGGATTATTTTTCCCCATGTATAATAGGAGCTTATCAATACGAATAACAATATGAATACGAATAGCCTCTCAAAGGAAGGGCATAACTGGTTTATAAAAAGACTCTGATCGAAGATGCTATGAGCCCTTGAGGCTATCAAACTTGTTTTCTGACAGCAATTGTTTTAGATGTTTATTATTTTTACAAAAAATTCAAAGCAGGGAACATACTTAATACTCCTTCCTCCTCCTATTTTCTCCACAACAGCAACCCTGTGAGGTGGGTTGGGAATACTGACTATGAATAATATATTCTAAGCAAAATGATTGGATTTGTCCTCACTCGTATGAGTGGCCCCAAAGTGATCTATTACTATACATATTAGCTGGAGTTTCCTGCGAAGTTCATTTAGAAATTCCACTTCAATAGCATGGGACCAGCATATCTGAAAGGCCATTTTCACTGAAATTTATGTGCAAAGTCCTGCTTGAATTCTCACCATAAAGCAATATAATCTGCTATTAATAAAGACCATTCTCAACATTAGCTTTAATTTGGTCAACCAAATTGATGGATATGCATTAGTCCTATCTGTGTAGGAGTTTAAGAAAACAATCAAAATAATTTTGGTATCATTTTTTTATTCATATTGTTCAAAGCAACTTCAAAAGATAACTTTCCTTGTTAGCATAGCTGTTAGCTGATTTTCCTCCATGATTATTAGAGTTTGAAAATGTAATCCTGAAAAGCAGTTTAAACATATAATTACTTAAACAATTGTATTAAATAAATAGAGAGTCAGTTTGTTGTAGTGGTTAAGGCACTGCACTAGAAACCACGAGTTCTAGTCCTTCTCTAGGCATAAATTAATTGGGTATCCTTGAGCCAGTCCCTTCCCTCTAGGAAGTAGATAAGGGCAAGCCATTTCCATAAAACTTTGCCAAGAAAACTGCAGAGACCAATCCAGGCAGTTGCCAAGAGCCAACAATGTCTCAAAGGCATACACACATTAAATAAATAGCTTTAATTGGGAAAACATTTCATAACCTATTATACTGAACAAGTTCATCTTTATGAGGCAGAATTCTGAAAATGGCATTCTTCAGATAAGCTTGGACTACAATACATAAATTGGAAGGCATAAATTGGAGGGAGCGCTGATGGATGAGAAATTAAGAGTCTTTTAAAACATCATTGGTTGAAAACATTTATATGAAATTATTATAGATTAATCTTTTAGAAATGCAAAGGTATATTTTCCCTATTTCTTAGAAGTATGTTTATTTGGGATAATCCAATTGCAGCACTGCATTTCCCATGGACTTTCATTGAGTGAATTTTCCTGGGAAAGAGATTCTTTTACGAGGCTTTCTAGCATGTAGGGCTGTTGCACGCTCCTGAATAGCAAGAGATTTAATCACTGCCAGCATTTCATAAAAAGGAATGTACCAGAGTACTTACTGCATTGTTTCATAGTTTGGGGAGGAAAAAGAATGAATTCATTTATTTCGAAAAGACCTGTTGTGTCAGTTAACCATTTCATACTGTCTGCATGATAGCTTGGCCTTGCAAAGAATCAAGGGATGAAGTCTTTAGAAGGTAGTACTTTACCTAAAGTGTTTCATCAAACATCCTAGAGATTATTCTTTCTAAATAATGTAATAGGAAGATAGAAATACCTTTTAAAAATTCAGAGTGTTTCATCTTCAATGCACACGGAGAAAAAACTAGTTTCCCTCATCTTTCTTGCCACAGCATTCTGACAGCATTAAACATGTATAGAGCTGTTTGTCTTATCTCTATGGTAACTGTATGTCATTTTTTTCAGCATTTCTTCATATGTTTTTGTTAAAAAACATTTTATCTTCTTTGTAACTCTCTTCTGACTTCTTTCAATGGCTTGGTTTGAACATTGGTTTGACATTTTCAGCCCACTACATCATCTGATTGTTACCCAAATAAATAGGTCCCTAAAATTGCCTTCTAACTGGCTCAATATTTGCCCAGCCACAACACTTTGGTTAACCCTAAGGCCAACAAAACTATTTGTAACAAAAAGAGAAGCCAGTACTCTTAAGCACTAGAAAAAGGCAAGCAGGATGTCTGTTTGGCTCTGAAAGGACCTCAGTTTGATAGAAAAAATGGAAGCATTAAAGAATAAAACAATATTATAACGATCCAAGATGACAGCAGTCATATACTGCAGCTTCCATACAAGCTGCCTTACCAAAGAATGCAAACATTTATCTCTCCAGCTGCATCACTGATCTTGGTAAAAGGATAATAGATTTGGAAGCTTTTTGGTAAATAAAGGGAAAAAGCAGGCAAATACTCTCAACATTTTTCAGAATTTCTGGTCAAGCATATAGGAATCACGTTGAACTTCATTAATAATTCTTTTTATAATTATAGTTTCATTCTATAATTAATGCTTAAAACTTTTGATGTTTTCTTTTAAAAATTTCAATATTTCAGCATAAATATGAAATGAAATGTCATTTGGAGCATTGGGAAATAAAGCCAATGAATCCTGGAGCTCCACTGGATAAAGACAACGAGTGGATCTTACCAGCTACAGATAGGATATAACTCAATCTCTGGCCATCTGCCAATGTGGTCAAAGTCCTGACATAGTGCCTGGAGTTTATGTGGGTCTGGGATGGAGCTCAGAAGAAGAGGCTGATAAGCTAGAGATCCAGAATTAGCTGAAACTGATTTATGGACACAAATGTGATACTTTCCTTAGCACTCACCAAGTTCAATGCCTTAGCTTTTAAAAGATCCATTTAATTAGAAAAAAAGACATAAGAAGTATAATAATCATCCAGTCAGAACTAAAGAAGCTTCATGGATGAGAAACGAAATGTCTTCTTCAAGGGAAAAAAATCTAGTCCTTTTGAAAAAGCACCTTTGAGATTACTTCTCAGTAGTTTCTTTTATTATTCCTCACCTATAAACAAAACCTTGCCCAAACTAAAGCAACTACTTGCACAACTTAAATATACACTGAGAGTTACTAGGGAGGAGCCGTTTTAACCCATTTCTTCCTTACCAAACATTCCATGTTCCTCTTTGCCCTCTGGAATGCAGCGTTCTGGGAATCCAGACTACATTCCACCACAAGTGGTGACTAAAATTAAATTAAAGCCTATACCAAACTCTTACAACAATGGTATGTTATTAAATACGGACTTACTATTGATATATTATGGTCGTTACACTATCAGCCAGATGTTTAGGCTAGATTTGGCATTTTTGCCCAGCTAGTGAGTCATTCCCAAGCACCTGAGATAGATATTGTTGTCTGATAATGTTAAAAGTATCATTGCAGGATGTAAGCTGTTCCAAAAAAAACTACCTCTTACAACTGATTGATAGTGATTGTGTCAATGCCGATGGTGCTCGAGATATTTGGGATTGTAGCCAAGACACTTATTACTATTGGTATTACCTTTGCTTTATTTTGCCACAGTTGTTGCACTTATATTTTGTCATTTTCTCCAGTTTCTTCTCTTTTATTCTGTTGTTTCCAGGTACTGCAACATCCACTATTCAGACTGTTTTGTCTTTATTGTCAACAATTGTTAGATCTGGTATGTTATGTAGCAGGTACCTGACTATTTAAATTCTAAAGTCCTAGAGCACATTAGCTTCTTCATTTTTTTTTATTACTTTGTCTATTTTGTGGTCCTATCAGTTCTTACTTGTAGGCAAGTAGTATTTCTTACAAATACTGCATTATACAATTGTTGTTCCTTTGTCACGCTGTTACTTGTATTCAGATTATGTGATCTTTTTGCAGCAGCTAATTAGGTGGTATTCAGCTTTTTTGAAGATACAGCATTTGGGTCTGTTGCTGTCTTTCTCAACTCTGCATTGTTCTTAAGGCTTGGTCTTATGCAATCTGTATTAGCCCATCTGTCTCTTTTTTCAATTTTCCTGTTCTTAACCATTATCAGGTCTTGTTGTTATCTGCTCTGCCTGCTCATTTTTATATGTTCTGGGCATTTAATACTTTGCCTTGACATATCTCTTTTATTCTTCATTTGGTCTTTCTTGTAGGCTAGTTTGGTCTCTTCAGTACTCAATAAGCCTTCACGTTACACTAGTTTCACTGCATCTTCTTCACTATCCTTTAGCTATTCTTCCAATACCCTTTTTGACTTCTTCAACTGTCTGGTGTACTTGCAACACTCCACACCCATTTATTTTCCTTGATAAGGAGTGTCTGTCAACATAGTTCATGAAGGTATGATGAAGGGCATGATTCATTGTTATTATTTTCCCGTTGTTCCTATCCAGGGCTTTTAGTTCTGCTTGAGTCCAGTCCATTATTCCAGTATTTAATTATTGGAATTGTCCAGGTGTTAATTGACCTGATGGTATTTCCTCCACTGTGTTTGGACTTTAAGATTTTCTAGGCTTGCTACTAACCTTCTTCTTGATGTGTGCCCTTGATGTCAATTTGGACGATGCCCAGGTATTTGTAATGATATTTGTCATCCAGACTCTTGATGTTATTTCCATAGGGTATCTTGATTCAGTTTTCACTGTTTTTCCTCTGTTGATAGTAAAGGTGGCACATTTGTCCAATCTAAATTTCATTAAAATATCTTGGCTGTATATTTAGTGTTGAGCAGTGATTCCATTTTAGATCATGTTTTTCCTTACACTTCTGATCATCCAAGAAAGGAGGTGGGATAGCCTGACAGATATTTTCTGAAGATATGCAATCATAAATATCAGTTCAAAATATAGACCCAGGACCAATCAAAATTAAATAGTACATGAGGAGATATTACCCTTGCAAACATTTTTATTTGAGCATCTCAAAACATTTGTACAACACCTTTATACAATAAGTTAGAAATCAAACACAACAAACACACTTTTATTTATAAGGTTGAAACTCCAGGCACTTTTTGGACCTAATGGCTCCAGAACAAAATGCAAATAACTCAAAAAAGTAAAATTGAGATTGTCAAACAGCAATATCAGCTAAAACAAAGTATTAATGCATTTTTCCTGAGTTGAAACTATATATACAACATTCAAAGTTGAATTATATTAAACCAAAACTGAAAAAGAAATATCAATCTAACACTTCCATCACAAGGAACCTGCACAATTTTCAACTAAAGAATGGTTCAGCGCAATTATTTACATACAGAATTTCTCCAGAACAGCAGTAATAAGATCCTCCTGAATCTTGATAGTGCCTGCTAAAATGTTTGCTACCCCCATTAGCTTTGTATCTCCTGCAAATCTGACAATATTTCTACCAATTTCATTCATAAAATCATCATAAATTCAGTGAACAGCACAGACCTATAACAGACCCTGTGGAATGTTATTTGACATTTCCTTGCAGTCTAATACAGATACATTGATTTATACTTATTAATATACAGAATGGTACATAGTCCAGCCCAAATTTTGTTAGCTTCTTTATTAGAATCTCATAAAAATACATTAAATATATTCCAATGAATAGCTGAGTTTTGGTTTATTAGTGTGGTCTCCTGGTGCTAGAGCTGAAAGACTCAAGTTCAGCCTTACCACTGAAGCTCAATGACTCAGCTCAATATATCTCACAGTGCTATTTTTGGGGGGGGGGGGAATAAAAAGAGGGTATCCTAGCTATGCCACTTTGAAGGAATGACAAAACATAAATCTAACAAACCATCTTTGTGTCAAGTTTAACTCTTGGTGACTTGCAAAGACATTCAGGCAATTTTCTTTATTTGATATGGAAAAGATTTCCTATTGCCTTCTTTTAGGATACTTATAGCCTTGAACTTCGCAAGTGAGGTTCCCATTCAAGTCCTAATCAAGGCCTGATCAGCTTAACTTTCTAGATCCACCAAGATCAGCCAGATCTACTGCCTGCTGGTTATATAGAAAATACATTATAGAGAACCTGGAGATTGCATTTTGCTGCCTATTTTCCACAATTGCAAAACCATTTATTCTATCAATTGATTGATTGATTGATTAAAATTCTATAACCACCCATTTCAATCCAATTGATTCCAGATGGCAAACAATATAACAATAATTAAAACATCAAAACAGAAAAAGAGTTATAAAATTTACATATATGCAACTGAAAATTATCATAATAATTACATAAAAATTAACAGTGCAACCAGGTAATGGGGTCCCTAACACTTTCAGGATCCCAGGGCACCTGACCAGGTTTTGAAACCTTACAAAAGGCTAAAGAAGTCTCCTGAGGTCCAAAGGAAAAAATATGCCAAAGGACAGGGGCTACTGCTGAGAAACTACACCTTCTGATTCCTGCCAGTGGACATTCCTTGGCTGATGGGATCTGAAGCATCCCCAATCTACTAGACATAATTGGATGGGGAGAAACTATTGGGAGGAGATGACCCCTTAGGTAACCCAGTCCCAAGCCAAGTAGAGCTTTAAAGCTGACAACCAGCATCTGAATTGCACCTAGAAACACATTGGCAACAAGTGAAGCTCACATAGTAGTGAAGTTACATGTGCCACTTAATTAATTAACTACCCTTCAGCTGCATGTTCCACTAGTTGAAGTTTCTGAATGCTCTTCAAGGGCAGCCCCATGTACGGCATATTGCAGTAATCCAAATGAGAGGTAACAAGGGCACGAATAATTGTGAGCAAAGTCCCCTAGTCCAGGAATGGGTGGAATTAGTCCATTACCTGAAGGTGTGCAAAGGCCCTCCTAGCCACAGCTGCTACCAGTTCTCCAAGTAAGAGCCACAAGTCCAAAATGTCTATGGAGATTCTCAGTCACCCAGGTCATGGTTGTCCCAAAGGTGCTTTTTCAAGAGGCAACTGGACTTTCTTGTTTTTCTTTGAAGATGTTTTTTACTTCTCATCCAAGAAGCTTCTTTGGTTCTGACTGGATGGTGGGGAATGGAAGAATTTATATTCCTTGCAGACAGCTGGTCATTTGCATTCTTTTAGAGAGTCATTGTGGACACTTGGATGCAAATGAGCAACTGTCTGCAAGGAATATAAATCCTTCCATTCCCCACCAGTCAGAGCTGAAGAAGCTTTTTCAAAGAAGCCAAATGTCTTCAAAGAAAAACAAGAAAATCCAGTTGCCTCTTGAAAAAGCACCTTTGGGACAACCATGACCTGGGTGACTGAGAATCTCCATAGACAAATTGTGCACTGGGCCTGCCTGGAACGTTTTTACCCTATTCAGTACCAGAAATGGAAGAACATTGTTCCCAGACAGTCTAAATATCTAAAGCCATTCTGTCTTGTTTGGATTGAGTCAGAGCCCATTGTACCCCATCTAGGCCTTCAGCTTCCAAACACTAGGATAGGACATCTGTGGCTTCACTCAATAGACATGGAAATAGCAGAGACATCACCCTGCCAACAAAAGTACATATAGTCAAGGCCATGGTTTTCCCAGTTGCAATGTATGGCTGTGAAAGTTGGACCATAAGAAAGGCTGAGTGCAAAAGAATTGAGACCTTTGAACGATGGTGCTGGAGAAGACTCCTGCGAGTCCCTTGGACTGCAAGGCGATCAAACCAGTCAGTCCTAGAGGAGATCAACCCTGACTGCTCTTTAGAAGGCCAGATCCTGAAGTTGAAACTCAAGTACTTTGGCCACCTAATGAGAAGGAAGGACTCACTGGAGAAGAGCCTAATGCTGGGAAAGATTGAGGGCAATAGAAGAAAGGGACGAGAGAGAATGAGGTGGCTGGATGGAGTCACTGAAGCAGTAGGCATGAGCTTAAACGGACTCCAGAAGATGGTAGAGGACAGGAAGGCCTGGAGGAACATTGTCCATGGGGTCGCGATTGGTTGGACACGACTTCGCAACTAACAACAACAAATCATCTGCATATGGATAGTATCTCATTTTAAACCATCAAATCACCTCACCTAGAGGTTTCATGTGGATGTTAAATAGCAGAGGAGAGAGAACTGAACCCTGAGGCACCCTACACAATAGCAGCCATGGGCTGGATCTCTCCACTCCTACCAACACCAAATGAAATTGGTCCTGGAGGAAAGAGGAAAACCGGCAGCATCATACTGCCTATCCCCAACTCCATGAGCTGAGTCAAAAGAATACCATGTTTGATGGTATCAAATGCTGCTGAAAAGTCAAGAAGAGCAGGGATGCAGGTACTGCCCCCATCCTGCTGCCACCAGAGATACTCCAAGAGCATGATCAATGCTGTTTCAGTCCCAAACCCAGGCCTGAACCCCGACTGAAAGGGGTCTAGTTCAGGAGTAGGCAACCTTGGCTCTTTTATGACTCGTGGACTTCAACTCCCAAAATGGCTGGCTCAGGAATTCTGGGAGTTGAAGTCCACGAGTCATAAAAGAGCCAAGGTTGCCTACCCCTGGTCTAGTTGATCTGGTTCTACTGTAGCTAAAACACATAATAATTCTGGCCCAGAACCAATCTGAGAATCCTAGCTAGAGGTAGAATCACAGATTAACTGGTCAAATTTGTTGGAAATGAAATAGCTGGAGGGAGCAATGTTCCAAGCAGCAATCATTTTTAGTGACATGCTAAACAAAGCTTAATAATATCTCTCCCGTTAAATAATTTTTGGTGAGTTATAAATTAGTTTGTATTGACATTACATTTGGTTCCAATTAAAATTATCAAGATAACAGCCTTATATTAAAATGTTTTCTTATAATTTTTCAATTATCTACTATGTATCTTCAACCATGAAAATTGTCACTCATTTTCTAGTCCCCCTGGGGGGGGGGAAGGTGGGGGCATATTTTTTTTGTCACAAATTAGAAGCAAAAGTTACCTAAGGTATAAGGTCAGTTTAGTACTCTAGTTCAGGGGTCTCCAACCTATGGGCTGTGACCCACTATCAGGCCGTGGCCTATTGACAACTGAACTACATGAATGGTGGGCTAGCCCATGTATGTGTATGCGCATGCCCAGCCCAACTCGCGTGAGTGACGAGCACCAGTGCTCACAGCCCCACTTGCAGGAGTGGCGGACACCAGCACTCGCAGCCCCTAACACAAAACCATCCCCTCTTCCTTCCTCCCCCCCCTGCACCGGGCTGCCAACCCAGAAAGATTGGGGAACACTGCTCTAATTGACTAAAATAAATGAATAAAAACCATTTGAAACATTCAATTAATTTGATTTCTGTCATTTTGAAAGAAGATCCTGTTGTATTACAAGTACAATTTCAACAGTAGGGTAATCCCTAATATCACAATCTCTTCTACAGTAGTGGCCAAAATTGTGGAAACTTTTTGGGAAAAGTGTACAGTAGAAATGCCACCTTTGGTTAAGTTTCCACCAATTTTTCTTCTAATTTCTTTATAACTGTAGCTTTGTTCATTTAATAATACTATTTTACATCGCTTTTTGGGCAACCAGTCAACTCTTTGCACCATTACTTTAATTTTATTACATTTTACAAGCTCACTAAATGAAAGAACACAAAAACCCCCCAACCAATTTGATAGCGATCACATAACACACTGACAAATGTCCTTCTCTCAGCTTCAATACATGACATCAATAACTGAATCCTATTGTGATCTGATTGGCTCATCGCCAAAACAAGATGACACCTGATTGGCTCTCTAAACACTTATGCTCATTGGCTACAATCAGATGAAGGAAAGCTACCTGATATCAATCTAAGCAAGTTGTGCTTCCTTTTCTGGTTATTTGGCTATAACTTTTCATAGAATACAGTACAGATAATTGAACAAACTTTGTTGCATTACATTCGTGATTAAATTATCTTTCCATTGATATATAATTTTATGGTACTACTCCAAAAGAAAGTGGTGTTATTAGCCATCAAACCTCAAAAATACACTTTTCCCAAAAGGTTTCCACAATTTTGGCCACTACTGTATATCCAAAGCATTATGCATCTCATGCTACCATGATGGAAGTGATGCCCCTATGACCGCAAACTCCAATTATAGACATCTAATATAGACACCAGTTAAACAGAAATAGAATTGATTTTTTCCACTCCAACCACGAAACTATAAGAAATTCCAACCATGAAAATTCACTTTTCAATCATGAAAACTAAGAAATTCTGTTACTTTTAGAAATTTAGTAAATCTCTGCACTGTCCAGAGCAATATAAAGAACATCCATGAACTTCCAAGAACATGAAAATAAAAGAGAACGTTAGAAAGGAAGGAGAAAGGAATTTCATATATTCCTAACACTTCTCTCCATTTTCATTTTGTAAAAGGTAATAAATGTTAATTATAACATTTGTTGTATGTTATAAATGTTAATTATAAGAGCCGTGGTGATGCAGTGGTTAGAATGCACTACTGCAGGCTACTTCTGCTGACTGCCAGCTGCCAGCAGTTCGGCCGTTCAATTCTCCCGGCTCAAGGTTGACTCAGCCTTCCATCCTTCCGAGGTCAGTAAAATGAGGACCCAGATTGTTGGGGGCAATGCGCTGACTCTGTAAACCTCTTAGAGAGGGCTGTAAAGCGGTATGTAAGTCTAAGTGCTATTGCTATTGCTATAACAATTTAAATTTTTAAAGGCTTATAATTTTTAACTTTTTAACATGCTATAAAGAATAATACTTCCATATTGTTATACGTATATGTATCATTTAGGATTATAAAGCAGAAATAATACAAAAATACAAATAGAAAAAATATTTCAGAAATTCCAAAGGAAAAAATGATTTCAGTATATGCACTCCAGATTAAAAAGCTTGCAATAAATGTCTTAAGAAGTATTTTTTTTTCTCAAATTATTTGGAAATACAGAAAATATTTGAACATTTTGTTTGTAAATGATCATTTTTACAGCCCATTGTTGGAAGAGATGACAGAAATTTCTATTTGAAATCTGTTCTATTGATGTCTTTATAAATCAAAATCCTGATTTTGTAAAAAGTAATGAAGTGAAAATAATTGTTCAAGCCCTGTTCAATCTTTTCAAATAAAATTAGGCAAAGTCACAGAGAAAAAACCTGGACATATCCGAATGAACAAATATTTTCACACAGCTTTCCATGAACACAATTCACCCAGTCTGGTACATTACACTGTTCTTTGAATGGAACACAAGGAAAGGTCTAGTCCAGAGAGGAAAACAATGAGTGTGTGAGAGCTAAGTGTGACAAGATCAGGCCTAAACTTGTTAATGACTTTTTATAGGAATGTAGAATTAGTAATAGTGCTTCTCCCACAGTTATTTGCACCCTGAATGGAGCAGGAAAAACACTTTTTGACTTCAAGACTTTTTTTCTTAAACTTTTCCTTCTACAAAATATAGGGTTATTCCTTTGACCAAAAAGGAAAACAAAGTATTTTCTCACTAGCTTTACTTGAAAACATAAAGAATATGTTACCTCCTCTGGTGAATGAAGTCTTTTTTAAGATGAGGCCTAAGTTGCTACCTAACTAACAAAAGAAATTCTTGAAGCGGAAATAACTTCATCACCAGGTCACCTTTGTTTATCCAAATTCTTTTCTAAGAAGCAGTAAGCTGCATTTCTAAATCATGCTAAAAATCTTAAAGCAGAACCATAAAAAAAAATTACACCAATAGATATCCTCAACTGCACACTCTCACTTGATAGAAACCTCTTTCTTGTTATAAACGTTTGAAGCATATCTAAACTATGATAATGCATAATTTTCATCCTGATAGGCTTATAAGCATGACTTAGAGGCATTTCAGTGTAGATAGCAAAGATTATACTTCAGTCATCTTACCTGCTGTAAGTAGTTAATGGCATTAATTAATGGAACTCCATGTCCAATTATGTGGTTTCCAAAACATCACCTGCTAAGTTTTCTAGGCTGCCAGAGTTCCCTCGGCCATTCTGAAATCCTCATAATTTTTTAAATGATATTTGCCATAGCTGAGGAATTAGATTGCTCATCAAATAACACTGTTACATTCATGAAAGCATGAAATGCATTGATGATGTTACCTAGTTTGGGTAATGAAACATCTGCAAGAAAACAACCAAGCTCAGAGAGCACCAAGGACACCTCACAGATATATCTGCACGCTTTCTGCAGACACCATTTTTATAAAAATGTAGGACTTCATTGCAACTGAAGATGGAGTTCTTATTCATTTTAATATTTTTGCACTTTCATTCACAACTAAGGTTGACCGTTATTAAAGACATTTAATATTTTTTATAATAAAAGCATTACATGACCAACAAAGCTAGAAGTCATGGTAATTTATCTTTTGTTGTTTCTTCCTTCACAGTGTTTCAAGTGTAGAAAACCAATCTGACAGTATTTGTGGTTGAAATAACTTCAAATGAAATGCAGATGCAGCTTTGATATAACCAACTGTTAGGTCCCTAGCAATATTTTAATTATAGTCCTATAGTATCAGAAATAGGGTGTTTTTTTAGCAATGCCAGGACCAAATTCACTCATTCTATTGTAAAAGTGACCTCAAATATTTAGATTAGTTCCAAAATTATGCTTTTTCAGCTAAAGATGTTCAATATCAACATCACCTTTTGTGCCCATTTAAATTTCTACTTCCATTTTCTCCAGTTTACTGAACCAGAGTTCAAATGAAAAGAAGTTTTCAAGTCAGTAGTGTACAGTAAATGTTAATCCACACATCACAAATTCATAAAATGTTAAGATAACTAAAAAAGAAAATTCTGTTCATCTAAGAGAAGCTACTTAAGTGAACTATTTTTATATTGTTCAATTGAACCTATAATTATTTTCATTGTGCAAGCCATGAATCCTTCAAAGAATATGCTCTTCTAACTATGAATATATTTCTGAAAATAGCATAGCATTCATTAACAAGGGCAATATTAAAGAATTATAGGTAGCTAATAGCTCCCTTTCTGACATTCCTCTTTTAAGATGATGGGCATCATCTTAGAACAGAGGCCCATATTCTAAACTTATTTATAGATACTGTATGTGTATAATTTTCAAAGTAAAAGAATAATAATATCGATTATAGTATGACTGATGAGAGAAACAGAGGCGTCCCAGATAAGCTATTTAACACTTCCTAAAATTGAAGGTAGTCCTTCTCATTAACCATTTTTAAAAAAGGTTGCTGTAGCTCATACACATACTGTAAATCCTTGGTCATGAGACAGAGTTCTGGATCCACCAAATGTGGATTTAGATTTCACAGGCTAGTAATTCAGAGCAAATAGACAACAAAGAAATTAATTTACAATAATTATTGTCTTTTACTAGAATCATTGCTCAAATATTATGATAGGACTGAATAATTACAGTTCTTATTCCAGGAGGTGGAATCTCCAGAACACATGACTAATAAAAACATTTTGATCAAATTGTAACTATTCAGGGAAAACACTTTAACACATCTCAGAAGTAATAATTGCATTAATCCATTAGTAGTAAGCACAGCTGTGCTAGAAAAACTTCTAGGAAAATATTTAGCCATGGAGGGAAGGAGAGAGGAACGGATGATTCTAAAAAAATGCCTACCATAAGAATTGCAGGTAAAAGCTCATAAACTCTGCAGTGTCATAGTCTGAAAACAATAAGGCAAAGGGCCCATTCTAGACATTGCATTGAACAAAAATCCAGCAATGTGGTTAAATGCAAATATACGATGAAAGAATGTCTGATATAAACCATGCACAAACAAAACACTTGTGTTTTCTTCTTCCAACAGTTTGAACATGACGGTGAAAGATCACAGCATACTTTTATAAGAATTTGTTTAACTCACCAGGGAAGAACAGAAGAACAGAAATACAAACCTACAGAAAATATTAAATCACTAATATGAAATTAAGCAAAAGTAAAACAAATATGTTTAGAAGTAGCATCCACCTTGAACTAAAACAAAACTAAATGGGACAAAGCTTCTAACTTGTCAAAAAGACTTTGTTAAAGGCTAGTTGCATATAGGTACTAATTGTTGAAGTACTAATATTGCAGCTTTACAATTAATAAAGTGAAGCAATATCCATAGATAATGAGAAATTAGAGAAATGAGAATCTCCAAAAGCTCATCCCATGCTAATTTCACAAGATTAGTGCTGAGCAGTGTAAGACACATCTCAACTTTGTTGCTTCATGTGAAACTATTTGTGCCCATAAGTCATAATTTCAATTTATAGGGCTAGTCTATTTGCATGCTGGGAGCTATGCATACATGTAGTGATACAGAACTAATGAGAGCTCAATGCAAAAAGGTAGGAAATACTTTTCAAATTAATAAAATTATACAATTTATTTTCAAAGTTACCTAAGGTATAACAAGAGCCTATCCTTTCTAACTACTTTAAGATAAAATTAAAATAATGAACCAACTAAAGCATTCCCTGCACGCCAGCCTCTCGAATTTCTCATTCTTTTCTACCCTTGTACCTTCAAAACAAATATGGCATCTGTAAATGGATAGGTAATGAAACTCCTGCACTGAGATTCAAGAATAGGGTGCCCTGCCTGGGTGGTATTACCTCAGATAACACTTGACCATAATATCAATAATGCATCACAAATTATTAGACGAGTCCACTTAAAACTAGCTGTAGTGTTTAAGTCCCATTTAAACTAATGAAACAAGTAAATAGTAACTAATGTAAATCTTGCTTCCAATGAGACTGGCAGAACAGTCTAAACATATCAGTCGGGAAGGCTATGATAAACATACTGGATATACTATCAGTTGTATAGTATTTAATTAAGCCCCAACATAGTAATCGTTATTACTGCTATGGGAATAAATGAGAGCTTGGGGCATCAGGATAATGGCATCTTATGCTATTTTTCCCTTTACATTTTCTTACCACAAATCTCTGTGACTTGATTCAGTAGGTTGAAAAGAGTAATACAAGCAACATATAAGACAGGAGATATGTCTATATCTGTGTTTTAGCAGATTATGTAACCTGCAAATTCACTATCTCCCCTGGTGTATTCCTGTTCCTCCTGTACTCCATTGTGCCTGAGAGAAGGGACAGACATACTCTGATGTCAGAGGAAAAGCTGCAATATACCTTACGGTGCTTAGAAGGATGACCCCAGTATCAAAGGATTTTAACCGAAAACAGATTTTATCTTTTAAAAATAAAGCACAAATGTGATGTGTTTGTTCAAACATTGGTATACTTACAGTATATATCTCAGAATAACTAACAAAGTCTTTGATTATAAATATTACCAGAAGAAAAGCCATAGTGATATAAAGAAACCCATATGCAAACTTTCAGCTTACTCAGTCAAAAGAAACAATTGACTATCACTATCACTGGTAAAGAGCTAATTGCTGTCTCATTAAAAATAATTGTCTCCAAAAATATGAAAGTTATATACAGTACACGTATTCAATTGTTTTATTTCTTATCTGAGATTCTATTTTTCTGTTCAGTGTGTTCCTACATGAACACAATTATGACATTTTCTTGGCAATACTGTTAAAGTAGTTTGCTTTTGCCGTCTTCCAGGACAGCAATCCCCAACCTTTTGGGTACCAGGGAGAAAGGTTTTTCCATGGACCAGAGGGGGCGTGGTTTTGCATTTTATCTGCATCCCATGGATGGGGCTTTGCTTGTTTGTTGGCATGCTGCGGACTAATGCTCGTCCACGGACCGGGGGTTAGGGACCCCTATTCCAGGACATATTTAACATCCTAGTATAGCCTACAACACCAAATTCCTTGTTGTTCTCTCTATCTAGCTTCTGAACTGAAGACAAAATCATCTGAGTAACAACTGGCTGGGATTAAATGTGTATCTGGCACTATTCCCACGGAATATGTAATGTTGGAAAGTGTTTTCACATAGAATTTTGAAACAAAACTCTGAGATTTAGCTTATAGTAACTATTATTAAAATAGTTAATATTATTAGATAATAGCACTAGGAGGAGCAGTGGTTATTATTTAATTCATATTATCAGAGGAAAATTGTCTTAATTTACCTGGGTGAATACATGAAAATCACTTTTGCCTAAAATTCTTCCATTGGCAGAAACTGATATTTACTTATTCTTATTTGTTTCTTTTCAATGCCTTTTCAATTAAAATAAAATTGTATTAATACTTACTCCCAAAATTCCATGACTGGAGAAGTAGCATTCTGCAAATATTGTTGAGTGCAATTGCTCATATTAAGTTTCTGAAATTCCACACAATGTTCTATAATAGAACAAAAAATATTATATAACATTTGTTTTAATTTTTTTTTATTTATGGAGATAAAGTTTTCAAAAAAAGGTTCTTTCATGTGCTTTAGTAATTAATTCCCATTATCCTATTCTTTCTATATTTTCTCTTTGTCCAATGGAAATATAAGTCTACAAATTTCTAAGAATAGAAACAGACTTTACAAGTGACAATTAGGGAATTAAATGCTTAGCAATTCAAGTGATTACAATTTAATTCCCAATGCATATTACTGGCTCGAGAATCATCTGCTATAAGCAGCAAGCTAAAAGCTTTAATCTGTTAAGGGAGAAAGTAGCATAGTCATACTGGTAAAGCCGGTGTTCCAGAAATTGGGGAAAGAAACTTTTCTTCATAGGTGAATTGATACATGTTCTAGCTGGATATTATACAATATTACATAAGATTTCTGAAATATATGCCAAAAATTACTGAAGTCCATGAAAACTCTTGGATTTAGTTGAACACTATAGAGCTGGTCAAAACTCCAAAGCTATTTAATAATACAATAATGGTGATAGAAAATTCCAGTTCTTAATAAAATTAAATTGTTACAGAGATGAGATGAAATACATTTTAATTTCATGTTGCTTTTTCCAAATTCTCTACTATTCCACTCCGATTTAAACAATTTTAAATTAATTAATATAATATAATCAACATAAATATAATGTAGGATAAATACCATTTGTAATTTTGTTAGATTGCAACCATGATGAAATTAGTGCTTTAACTCTGAAAATAATAATAATTTTTAAAAAAACTATCTGAAATGAGATGTAAATGATAAAAGAAATCAAGTTTGGTCAAGGAGTGTGTATTGTTTCTTACAGAAGCAAAGAGGCATAGTAATAACTATATCTATCTATCTATCTATCTATCTATCTATCTATCTATCTATCTATCTATCTATCTATCTATCTATCTAACTATCTATCTATCTATCTATCTATCTATCTATCTATCTATCTATCTATCTATCTATCTATCTATCTATCTATCTATCTATCTATCTATCTATCTATCTATCTATCTATCTATCTATCTATGTCTGTCCAGTATCTGTGTCTGTCTGTCTCTCTATCATCTGTCTGTCTGTCTGTCTGTCTGTCTGTCTGTCTGTCTCTGTCTGTCTGTCTATCTATCTATATCTGCTCCCAGCAATTCTGGGCAGTCCTGATAGCCTACACAGACACACATACAGAAAATAAACATCAACAATCTCAGAAGATTCTACAGCAATAATATCTTATTAAGAATTAATGTTGATTCTAGAAGAAAAAATGTTCTTGTCTGGTCTTCATGCTTCATGCAGTGTTCATTTACTGCAGGGGTCTTCAAACTTGGCCTTTTTATGACTTGTGGACTTCAACTACCAGAATTCCTCAGCCAGCATGCCTGAGGACTGGAAAAGAGCTGATGTAGTTCCCATCTTCAAAAAAGGGAAAAAAATGGACCCAGGAAATTACAGACCTATCAGCCTGACCTCAATACCTGGGAAGATTCTGGAAAAGATAATCAAACAACGAATCAGCGAACACCTAGAGGCAAACAAAATCACTACTAAAAGCCAACATGGGTTTGTCAAAAACAGATCATGCCAGACAAACCTTATTGCATTCTTTGACCAAGTGACAAAATTAGTGGATCAGAGGAATGCTGTGGATATAATTTACTTGGACTTCAGTAAGGCATTTGATAAAGTAGATCACAACCTACTACTTGATAAAATAGAAAAATGTGGGTTAGACAGCATCACCACCAGATGGATTCGTAGCTGGCTGACCGGCCGTACTCAGCGTGTGGTCCTCAATGGAACCGCATCTACATGGAGGGAAGTGTGCAGTGGGGTGCCCCAGGGCTCTGTTCTGGGGCCAGTGCTCTTCAACATCTTCATCAACGATTTGGACGAGGGGATAGATGGGGAACTCATCAAATTTGCGGATGACACCAAGCTGGCAGGAATAGCCAACACTCCAGAAGACAGGCTTAAGATACAGGAGGACCTGGACAGACTTGAAGATTGGGCTATCTAACAAAATGAAATTCAATGGTGAAAAAAGTAAGGTTCTACATTTAGGCAAGAAAAACCAAATGTACAGGTATAGTATAGGGGGTACCTTGCTCAATAGTAGTAACTGTGAGAGGGATCTCGGAGTCCTAGTGGACAATCACTTAAATATGAGCCAGCAGTGTGCTGCAGCTGCCAAAAAGCCAACACAGTGCTGGGCTGCATTAACAGAGGGATAGAATCAAGATCACGTGAAGTATTAATACCACTTTACAATGCCTTGGTAAGGCCACACTTGGAATACTGCATCCAGTTTTGGTCACCACGATGTAAAAAAGATGTTGAGACTCTAGAAAGAGTGCAGAGAAGGGCAACAAAGATGATTAGGGGACTGGAGGCTAAAGCATATCAAGAACGTTTGCTGGAATTGGTATGTCTAGTTTAATGAAAAGAAGGACTAGGGTGACATGATAGCAGTATTCCAATATCTCAGGGGCTGCCACAAAGAAGGGGAGTCAAGCTATTCTCCAAGGCGCCTGAGGGCAGGACAAGAAGTAATGGATGGAAACTAGTCAAGGAAGAAGCAACCTGGAACTGAGGAGAAACTTCCTGACAGTTAGAACAATTAACCAGTGGAACAACCTGCCTCCAGAAGCGGTGAATGCTCCAACACTGGAAGTTTTTAAGAAGAGACTGGACAGCCATTTGTCTGAAATGGTATAGGGTTTCCTGCCTGAGCAGGGGGTTGGACTCGATGACCTCCAAGGTCCCTTCCAACTTTATTATTATTATTATAAGTCATAAAAGGGCCAAGTTTGAAGACCCCTGATTTAGTGTAATGATCCGGATAATGTATTTAAAAATAAATACATGTACCATAGATATGTAGATAGATATAGATAGATATGTAGACTAGAGTCATTGAGAATGCAGCATACAAGTTTGGTCGCAGAGTCAGCCAGATGTTTAGACTGGATTTGGCCTTTTTGTCCACCAACTGAGTCCTTTCCCAGGACCTGGGACAGGCAGGTGTTGTTCTTTAATAATTTAAAGGTATTGTTGAATTATTATCATATATAAGAGCTGCTTTACAGTTATTTTTTTCAGAATTTAAGATGTTCACAAAGAGTTGAAAGATGTGTTAAATGAATAAAATTCGGAGATATTATGTATCAATAAGCTTTTTAATCTTCAAAACTCAGTGTTTAAATGGTAAAAGAACAATACGACATACTGTCATCACAAATGAACATTAACAGTGTCTACATTTAGTTTATATACTGTTTGAAAATTTCATAAAACAATTAACTGTTTGGTTTGATTACCTATGTCACTGTTTTTTCACTGTTTTTATGGAAATAAAAGTCGGGAGTTGGATGACATATACAGCAGCAGCAGCATTGACAAATTCACCATCCGTCAATTGCAAAAGTTGGCTTCACTCAGAACACCTTACATCCTGCAACAATATCTGTAATACCATCAAACATCCACATCTGCCTGGAAGGATTCGACAGGCAGACAAAATGCCAAATCCAGGGTGAACATCTGGCTGTGGTGAACCATTTAATAAATTATAAATATTACTATTATTTACATTATCACACTTTTGCGCTAGTACCTGTGTTCCACTCATGACCACAGCTTGCCCAGGGAAGCTCCATTGTGAAGCAGTTAAATAGATAAAAAATAGCCCATGCTAAAATGATGATATAGTAAACATTCAAATGTGCTTCAATAACTTGGGTGGCATATCCAATCCCTGAAAAACATGGAAAGATACTTTTTTAGCTATAAATGAAAGCAAAAGCATGAGTTTAGATAGCAAACAGTCTCAATGCATACTTGATACACTCTAGTTTCTAAAACACATTCCCCCCAGTCTAAATGTACTATGTACAGTAGAAGAATTGGCTATCTCAAAGACAGAGCCTAGCTGACCCTGAAAAAAAGCAAGCAGGAAACTATTTGGATAGGAGACCATCAGGAAATCCCAAAGCTACAGGCTAGACTGGGAAGAAAGGCAGGAACTGAGAAGAATAATGCCCCAAAATAAACCTGCATTGGAGATTAGGTTGATTAAAGGACCCAGGAAAGAGTTTTTAGGTCCTTTTCTATTTAGCAAATAGGCACATTCCAAATTATGAATACAATAAATCAGTCTTTAAATGATCACTTTTTCCAAGTCATTTTAAGGTTTGGCATGGGATCTTAGGCTAACATTCATTTGTAAGGCAAGCAAATATTTCAACTTTCCATGCTGCAAATAGGTTAGAAAACTGAGAAAATGACTTTTCCAAGAAACAAGTTCATGGTCCAAATGTGATCTCTAAATTTACATCTCAGATTCTTATGCTATATTTTTTATTACTCAGATGATATGAGTAAACACAAAGAGCATTCATGAGATTATTGTGCATTCAAAGGCAATTAGGCGACTACTATATATTTTGTTGTCTTTAAGGGCAACAATATCTGAAGTGTTCTTTCTCTTTTGAATGCTGAAAATTCAGACTACCTGTAAAATATTTTTGATAGTCATAAAGGTGCTTCTGTGTGTACACCAAAAAAAAATACTTGAATACTTATACCAAGGAAAAATGAATATGATGTATACCTTCAAACAATGGGCAAACTTTTCTCCAGCATGTAATTCCTCCTTCACTAGTATACTGCCCCAAAGCAGTTTCCAAGAAAAACACTGGTATTCCACAGCAAATGAAGAAAATGACATAGGGTATAAGGAAGGCACCTAAATCAAACATTGAATAGATATTATTAATGAGACTTAATTCTTTAGAAAGATAAAATTAGACATTTAATTTCATGTATGCAATCATTGCACAAGACTACCATCCATACATACAAGATCTGGCTTTGAATTCAAAATTAAGTATTCTAATTTTAGTTAAATTTTGTATAAAATCCTATGTAACATATATATATACACACAACACACACACACACACACACACACATACAGTATAACTTTTCATGTTGGAAAAGTATTTCCAGAATATCAGTGCAGAATGCTGAGGATATGTGCTCAACAGATATGATTTCAGATTAGAAAAGTAAGTCAATCAGCAAGGTATTAATTAAATCTGATGAACTTACAAAAGTAAGGTATGGAAGATTTTTTTAATAGCATGACTTAGAAAACTTCTTGATTATGCAATAAATAACACCAATTATAATCTCTACCAGCAAATCCTATTTAAATCTACTCAAACATCAGTCTAAAGTGCCTGCAATTCATTCCCATACAGAACTAAAACCGATATATCTTATTGTAAATATACATAAAATTCCTGTTTTAAACATAACTTGACAATGGAATGGAGCATGTACTATACATGCTATTAGAATGAACTTAAAATAACTTCTTTGTAGTGAATTTATAGACCGTTTATTGCAATTGATCCTACTTACACTAAAATGTAGAAAGCAGATATTGATGGTTATAAGATGATAGGTGTAGTCCATAACTGATTTCTGCTCATTAGTAGCAATCATCATACAAAGAATGTATTATGAAATTTTGCTTCACTGGAACTTAGTCCAATGGAGCATTAGACAATTTTATCACTCTGATTTTTATCATTAATCAAATGACATAAATTGTCAAAAACAGTGCATCAATGTATGATTATGTCCTCTTGTGAAGGAATGAATCATTGCTCATTCTTAGGATTTCCTCACTAATGGACACTTTTTTCTCCATTATTCCATTAAAATAAAATTTAACTGTATTTTCTTAAGTTCTAATAACTTGCTAAAAATAAATGAAGTTACCAGACACAGTCTGCATAGAAAACTGAGTATATAAATATATAGTTAACCCTGCATATGGTATGTATATTTTTAATAATTATGTATTTTTCCAGTTAAATTATACAGTATATTAGCGCTTTCAAACTAATTAGTAAACATGCTTAGATACTCATCTATCTAGTGGCATGCCACAGTACATACATTACATTGAAAAAACAAAAATATTATTTTTTAAATTCTACAGAAAAAGTGCAATATTTGAAAGTATGCTTCATTATAATGGAAAAAGCTCCATAGATTCAAATGCTCTTAGTATTAGTAATTGTTCAATTTTTAAGCAGAGTAATAGAAAAGTAAAACTTTTAGAGAAGTTTATCTCTGAAAAACTGAGTTGGTTCCATAACTGATGTCAGCTTCATATATTTATATCTATGTAAGTTTTATTAATGATGTTACCATAGATAATTACATTGAAGTTACTAGTTCACAACAAATGCAGAACATTTGGCTTAACTGTTCAGTAATAGCATTTTTATTTTATTTTACAGATTCCTTTCATTTTTAGTTTTGTTTTAGAGAATATACTAATGCATGCTATTCCAAGTTTTCTAAATATATTTTTTCTAAATATATTTTTTCTAAATATATTTTTCTAAATATATTTTTTTGATTATTGGTTTTCTAAGGCTGCCCAATTCCTCACTGGATGATATACAAAGTTGAAAGCCTGGTTGTGGGGAGCATTTTAGGAAGGACCTCCCCTAATATTCCAGAGACTAAAAGGAAAAGAGGGGAGAAATACTTTCAGTCTTGCAAGATTCTTTTGATGTAACCTTACAATAAAGATAGACGTATTTGTCTAGATTACCTTGCAAGGCTAACATAACCCTATTCTAGATTTCAGAATTTATTCATTCCTATTGTAAAATGTATCAAATGCTGAAAACAAAAAAGATAAAAACAAGATTTCTTGAAATAATGGAAACGAGCTAACCCATAAAATGCAGGTAGAGCCTTTGGCCAATAGCACTTGTGCAGTTCCCAATTGGGTGCCACTTGTAACTATTTCTGCAATGGGAGGCTTCACTGACAGTCTTTATCAATTCATGATTAGTTTATTGCAATCCACTTTACATGAAAGTTGCCATTGAAGCTTCAGTTGTTTCAATATATAACAGTCTATTTTGTTATGAATGCTCCTAAATTTCCCAATGTGAAATCTGTGCTGTGGAAACTCCATTGTTTGCCAGATTGCTTCAGGATACAATTTAAGGTGTCAGATGCTATCTTTAAAGCCCAATATGCTTAGACTTTCAGTATCTTAGAGATGATCTATAATGGGTAAAAAACCTGCTCATCCAATTTCGACAGGGAGAAATGACACGTTAAGAATTACTCTGCAGAAGGAATGTCATTTTTGAGGGCCATTATGGTTGACCCTTCTCAGGGATTAAAACCTTTCCTCATTTTTAATGACTTTTCCTTCCATGCTATATTTCTGAAAAGTGGTGAAGATCTAGTGCTTCGGGACTACTTCATAGGTGGGATGAATTGTTGCACTACTCCTGAGATGTGGGTGCATTTTTTGTGATGTAGTGGGCAGATTACTGATTATAATTTCCTTGTGGTGTTATTTTTTAACATCTTTACTGTAAACAGGTAGGAAATGTTCACCTTTCTGATTTCTGACAGGACAGAAATCTGAGCAAATTAAATCACTTAATCAATAAAACTAATATTTCAATCTGGCATCTTGCCAGCTGTGGTGCTGTCTGAAAATTATGGTCATCACAAGCCAATACATTTGACACAAATTGGGGAGCTCTGATACAAAATAGAAAACAAATGGGAAATGGGAGGTTTAGAAGTCAGATTGTGACATATCCGAACAATGTCAATCAGTTTAAATTTGGCTATATAATTCCTTTAAACACTCGATCTATTACTCACATTGACAGTCTGTTGTACCAATACACAACAATCTGTTGATTTACTTGATACTCAAACTGGACTTCGTATCAAAAATAATGTTTCACATTATATCATTTCCTTAAGTACTTTTATATTGCTTCATGAGCCTTCACCATGTTGAAAAAGAATGCTATAATATATACTGAACTAGCAAAAATTAATTAGATTTTTCATTCTAGCACAAAGCCTTATAAGAAGAAAATGCAAATGCAGCCTGTAAATCAATGAAGACATTTGGTTCACTGGAGTTTCCTTAATAAAATATTCCAAGTGAATTATTTCCCTATTTAAACAATAGCAACAATATTGAGTAATACATTGCTACTCTGAACCAAACAATAAAGTTCTAATAAATGCATGTCTAAATATATTTAACTGAATAGAGTGCAAAGTTTAAAAAGTCAAACAGAATGTATTTGCTTTCACTGTACACTTATATTTATTTTACTGATACATCTAAACTGGAAAGTAAGGGAAATATGGTTGATCAACTAATTTAAAAGGGTTAGCCATGTAATATAAAAATGATTTGCCTAGGTTCTGCATCATAAAATAAAAGAATTGTCAGGTCCCCAAATCCTTATTGTTTTCCTTGCATCTATACTCTTGCGCTCTTGTTTTGGGGCCTGTCATTCTGCTGGGGGGGGGGATATTCACTTTCGCTTGGGATAACTTTCGCTTTCTACTTTTCCTCTCCCGCCTCTATCCACTTGAGAAAGGAATGTGTCTCCCTTATCAGGGAGACGGTTACAGAGAAACAAAACCGGAGAAGACCTTGAGATGCGCGCCAACTGTGCCGGTTACCCGCACATCGTGCCATCTGTGGATTGGCTGGATTTCAAATGGACATTATGATTCTGGTGGGAGGAGGAATATTGCTGGTTTAACTATACCGTTTAAGCGGGATTTTCTCCAGATCTCGCCTTGGCTTCCCTACTGTCACTAACCCCTAATAAAAGTTTCCTTTTGAGACAATGCCTGTTTCAAGAGTTCTGCTTTCTTGGGTGGTTAGCTGAGGTAGGTCCTTACAAGAATGAAGAATAGACTAGCAGTCATCAATAAGAACAATTAAACTAAAAGTCTCACTTCATCTTGATTTTCTGCCACTATGAAGCAATAGAAGGCAATATAGAAAAGCAAACACACCTACACACTATGCTTTATTTAAAAAAAGTAGCAAAGGCAACAGGCCAAATACATGTTGATACTTCTCACTTCAGAAACAACATAAATTGCTGGTCAACGTTATCAGCAGAAAAACAACAATGAAGAAGAAGTACCCACACAAATTATTTTAGCCCCATGAACTTTGGACGTATGAGTATTTTAGCATAATTTGAGCTATTCCTCTTGATTTCCATAGCTAACATCCAGATCTAGAGAGCATCCAAATATGGTGGACCTCAATTCCCAGAATTCCCCGCTAGCATGGTCTTTGTCAAAGTTGGGGATGGCTACAATCTGTTTTACCACAACCAATTCAACATGGCATGGAAAATGTTTTTTAAAAACAGTCAAGCATTATTGTAAAACCCATTGAATGAGTTGCAGAATGGTGCATTAAAGGCTCAATTCTATACTTAAGACAAAAAAAGACAAAGAAATGAAATATCTAATGGAAAATATATTATTGAGCAATAAACTGACATGCTTCAAATAAAATCCTTTATCAAAGCTATCACTACAAAACAAAATATCATGGAATAAATTTGCCAAAAATTATATATAAAATCACTTAGAAAAGCTGAAATAAAAATATTACAGTTTCTCATGTAACATTTAGCAAGCAAATATTTTAAAAAGAGATTCCTAGTATTTATGTTTTCTTGAAACTACTGAAACTGATAACTTTTACAAAATAATTTCATTAGTACTGAGTTTACTTTTTTTTTCTTTCCTTGTAATTAGTTTTTCAATGCCTGCCATCCTCTTTTTTTCAAACTTGATACTAAATATCCACAGCATAATCTCTTTTCAGTTACCCTATTCCCAGTGTGATGATGGAATTTATTAATAGACTTCTTGTGCAAGTGATAGCATTTAGATTATATCGACATTTTACTCCGGCATTATATTATTTGGAGTATGGCTCACAATACCAAACACCAAAAAATATTACATTTTGTAAACTTAGATCCTTTCCTTGGTTATAACCCACTTCAAAGTCCCTTGTCTAATCTTCCACAAACAGCGTCATGTCGTGACCACATAATTTATCATGCTTGCCAAAATTCAGAGTCAGTAATACATACTAATAAAGCTTCGGACTTGCTTTCAAACAACATCCATGTGACAAAATAAAACAAGGGTATGACATGTAAATATTTATTTTCTAAAAAAGTTATAACTCCCAAGAGATTCTGAAAAGTAACTTGTCCTCTACCTTCAATAAGCAAAACAAGATTAGACCATTCAACTTATGCTGAATGTCAACATAGCCAAAACATTCTTTTCTGTAGACAGCATGGCTACAAATTATAATTAATTGTATATAGAATTGTATCTAATGTTTAACATTAATGTTACTAACACTAGCCCTTGGTAAAGAAAACTATACAGTTTGCAAAATGAAGCATGCACCAATTTTGAATTCTTTTTTAAACTCTCCAGAAAGCTTTTCATACAACCTGCTTTGCTTTGGGTCCAAAACCAATCTACGTTTTCATAAGCCTCTTATTAATTTGCATCAGAAAATGAATAACAACCATTTCCTCTAAATTGAATGCAATTGGCAGGTCTTCTTTTAAATCTAAATCTGAATCCATTTCAGACAGATGAATTTTGTGCAAGAGAAGTGTTTCAAGTCTGTGAGTTGGTATAAAATAGCTTATTATTTTAAAAAATCCTATGAAATTAACCTGTAGAATGTTAAGGTGAGAGAGGCAAACATAGGAATTTTATTTATTTAGAGAAAGAACAGTTTGAAGTTTTGTATTTTTTGCTTGGATGTCATCAACTTGATACATTTCTTCTCCATTCCTCTTAAAAGCATTTTAACTAAAAGGATAACTGTGCTAAAGTTCTCACCTGACTGAAAAGTAGAAATGTTAATCACAAAACAAGTTTTCTGTTTTTCTCCCCTGTGTGGGATTTTTCTTTTTTAAAATGCTTGAAGTAAAATCTGTTTGAGTTGTCTAGAGCTTGAAACTCTGAAATGGCTTTAGGAGCAACTCTTTGCTTTCTGGAAGTCCACTTTTGCTTACGATAAAATCTAGCTGTTCTACTGATCATTCTAAATTTGGGATTTATTGAAAGCAGATAAGAATAAAATTGCTATCCAGAACAGATTTCCTACAAGGACCTATTAGGGTTTTGGTTCCAAAGCGAACTCTTAGGATTGCACTGTGAGTGTCACATCAAGCAAACTCTATATTCACCTGTAGCTATAACTTACAGAAATAAAATTTCAAGTGCAAAAATAAATGCTAATTTGAGCTAAAGTTGCCTGTTTAAAAAAAATCTAAGTTTGTTTTGAAAATGTTTAAAGATTTTATTTTACTAGATTTATTCTTGTCATGTTTATAAAAATGTATATTATGGAAACATGATTGACACATATACACTTTTCATTTTTTTACATATGGTCCTTGTTCAACATGCAGTTGATGAAGCTGCTATATGGGATTAATTACAAGCTTACTCTTTTACTAGAACAAATTCTTTTCTAACTTTCATCTCCAACGACAAGAGGAAAATATGTTACTTAAAAATTGATCATCTTTCTGTGTAGTAAAATACTAATCATCCACTTTCAAAAGATGACAAAAGCATAAGTACAACTACAGTAAGCCAATCCACCTCTACTTTTATCAACCTGCCCTTTTCTTTCCCCTGTTTGTATATCTAACTCTTTTAAATTCCATTCCATTGCTTGGTAGCCTCCTTTTGCCTAAACATTAACCTACCATGATAAACCTTCCTTTCCCTCACATTAAGCAAATTCAGTGTTTTAGCAGGTGGGCAAAGCACATGCAAGCTGTGCACTTGGACAGGATGCCATCTTACCTCCTCCATTTTTGTAGCAGAGATATGGGAATCGCCACACGTTCCCCAACCCAATAATTTCCCCTGCCACAGATAGCACAAATTCAATTTTATTGTTCCAATGGCCTCTTTCGTGCACCTTCTTATCGTTGCTGTGGACCAAATTGGTGCTGGAGGCTTCGGGGTCCTGAGCATCTTCGGGTTTGCCATTAATTACAGGGATAGCCTTTTCAGCTGTCATGACTCCCTCTCAAGCCTGGAGAAGAATGGAAAGAAAGGAGGGAAAGGGAAGTACTGTAAAGACGGCAGGGATGCTTCTGTACCGCTTTCCACTTTGACCACAAACCGCCTGCTTCGCATTCTACACAAAAGGACCAAAAAGTGCAGAAGATGCTCCGGCCAACTTCGCAAGACCAGACACCTGCTGATGGGGTTGGGGCGACTTGAGTTGGGACAAGTGAAGACCGAAGCGGGGAAGCCCTACCTGTTTTTCTCCTGCCCCCACAGCCCGTAACATTTCTTCCTTAGCCAGGAACCCGGCTTTCCAAATCTGCCCGACCTGACTCTGCCGTCCCCCGTTCCTTTCCAGACTGGGGGGGGGGGGGGAGAGAAGAAGGCCAGATTCTTCCCCTGAGCGCTACTCACCCAGGACTCCGGCCGCGCTCTTGGCAGAAGGAAGAAGAGGTCGGGGCTGGTTCTGCGGCTGCCGTCCACCAGACCTTTGAGCGGCCCTGGTCGTCCTGTGGCACTGATGCCTGGGCAGGGAGGCAGGCAGGCAGGCAGGCAGGCAGGCAGGCAGGGAGGGAGGGAAGGCAGGCGAGGCGAGGTGAGCTGAGGCAGGCGCCCGCGGCGGAGGCGGCAACTAGCGGCGAGGGAAAGGCTCGTGATAGGTAGGGACGGCTTTGCCTTCTCTCGGCGCGCTGTTGCTGCCTGGCTGCAAAAGCTGCTGCGCTCCGGCCACGCCGCACAGCCGAAAGGGATTTGGACTGCTCAGCCTATGCGGAGGAAACGGGCAACCCCCCTCCACCCCACCCCACCCCACCCCACCGATTGCCCAGCAAGTCTCCCGCCTTTCCTCCGCCCCGTTCCTTGCCTCTGTTCCACCTCCTCGTAAACTATCGGGGGCCTCCTCCCCTGCCTACCTTGAGGGGAAAATCTGCCTACCTACACGCGCCCGTGAGGCTGAGCGCGCACGTTGGGAGCACGGGCGGTGAGAGGCAGCCGCATTTATTTGAGAGGAGGATGGCCGAGCAAAGGCGGTCAAGGAGTCAACAGCGCAGCCTCTCGCCTCCAGTTCGCCTTGTAGTCGGGGGAAGAGAGTTAAAGCCCGAATTCCGCTATCCCACCCCGCTCTCTGGGCTTTTGTTCTTCTGGACTGGATAGCATCTCTGGTACCTGGGTCGGAGGTTACCTAGAACCAGAGGAGGAGCGGCACTTTTGCCCTGCTTAGTCAGCCTCCCCTCTGGGAAATACTTAGGATGTGGCTTGAGAAGAGAAGACATTTCTTCCCTTCCCACTGTGACCCAAATCCTGCCCGGTGAACCAGATTTTCCCTTCCCAAAGATGCTTTTTCACGAGGCAGCTGGACTTTCTTTCTTAACAAGAAAGTCCAGTTGCCTCACAAAAAAGCATCTTTGGGATAACTATGACCTGGATGACTGAGAATCTCCACAGACGGATCCCCCCCCCCCGGCCATCTCACTGGGAGAAGGCAGTGGTGGCAGGAGCCCCAGAGGATTCCATGGGACTTCTTTGCCCCTTTTTTGGCAACCTTTCCAGGTGTTCTCCTGTTCTCTTCCTCAGCAATTCAGGCGAGCTCTTTAGCTTTGAGAAGAGCTGGGTTTGACAGATAACCCATAAGGAAAGGAGGAGACTAAAGGAAGCTCTAGAGTAGCCATGGAACCTACACCTACTCTTTGTTTCTGCCAGGCTGGATCATGTGTGAATAAGGTGTAAATCAGCCCTCAGACTGGATTGGGATAAATGAGCCCTGCATATAGGCAGACTGTAAGGGACCAGCAGCAAGTAGATGGACTCAATCACAATGGCCATCAGTGCAGCATGTTGAGAATTCTAAAAGACCTGGTCAGGGAGAAAATCTATGGGTTCACTAGGAGTTAAAATGGCACATAATCAAGTCAGATCTCCAAGGGACAAAGTAGGAGCAGCAATGTTCTTCCCTTGCCTACACCTCTCTCTTTGCCACCTTGCAAAGCACCAAAGTCCTGAGAGAAAATATTGAAGAAAATAATCTAGTTGAAGGATTGCTGGATTTATAGCCAGCCAATTTAAGAGACTGAAAAAGAAGAGGAGAGCACGTCCTACCTTTCTCTAAGGAAATAGATATATAGATGATACTTGTAGAGGCTACATTGTGGCTCCTGCAGTCCATGGAAACGAAGTGTGAGAAAGGTGTTTTTCAAAAGAATGTATACCTTTGGAATTCAAATAATTTAAGAATTTGAAAATAAGAGAGCACACATTTTATAAGAGGAAAGGAAACTAATGTGTGTGAAGTATTGGTGGGAATAAAAAAAAGTATAAATAATACATATCCATTGTGTTTGATGCGGCTTTGGTGGGTTGAATCGATGGACATTTGCCTGTCCCACACACTTAGAGCTATTTAATACAGAGGCAAATTGTGTATGTCATTAGTGCCATGCATAAATGACCAGGAAAGGCATGCTAATTCTAGTGCTTTGATAAGCATGATTGTATAATATGCATACCTGAAAACTTTATCAGACTGATGCTTTACATTTAAATGTACCAAGCATATCTTAGAGATGTACACTTAAGAATATAATGTGTGATATCTTTTAGTACTCGCAACTTGATTTTATTTTCACAGCTACAACCATGTGTTTGTTGGAAATATGTGATATGGTAACTGTGTTAAATAATATGGGTTTGAGTATGTGATTAGTTAAAAGACAGGAATATCAAAATTAATGTTAGGAAACGATCGTTGATCCTATAATATTACTGATATATTTTATATCTGAAGTGTCTAAGCACTAATGTTACGTTACTTGAGGGATGTTCTTGAGAGTTGCTTCAATGAGTTCAAATCAGGAGAGGTTCTAGTATGCTTTCTCAGAAATCTTATTTTAATCAATAGATTGATTCCTAGATTGTTGTGCATAAGAATGCTGCCTTAATTGAAAATAAATATTGTTAACCATTGTTACAGCCACTATCATTCTCTTCCTGTGAAACCCTACAACAAATGAAGCAATTTGATGGATTACTGTAATATCACAGGTATTGTGTATCAACACAAGTTGGGATAACTCCTTGAGCATATGGCTCATATTAATTTTTTTTTAAAAAGAAACTATACAGGTGAATCACTTTTATAAAAAGTAAGCACAGTGAAATAAATGAAATGTGTTATTGAAATAAACATGTTTAATCATGCAGTGTTATAAATAACCACTCAACATTACTGGTAAACAAATTGTTTTTTTCCAAAATTGCTTTCTTTTCTTGTTTCTTTGTTTGACATAGCTTTAGTGAGCTGAAAGGCTAATAAACTGTCTACAATTATTTTATTACTTTTTAAAAGTAATCTATCTATTGTTTAATTCTATTGCCTGTCTATCATGAAATCTTTCTATTTTATCTTCATTTATTAGATTTTGATTCTGCCTTTATTACTTAATAAGTGACTCAAGGTGGTGAACATACTAATACTCCTTCCTCTCTTATTTTTCCACAGTAACAGCCCTGTGAGATGAGTTGGGCTGAGAGACAGTGACTGGCCCAAAATTATCCAGCCAGGTTTTCATCCCTAAGGCAGGACTAGAACTCTTAGTTTCCTGGATTCTAGCCTGCACTATAGCTACCTGACATATAGTGTAAACTCATACTAGAGCCATGGAATAGGATAAAACAGCCTGAGCAACATGTGACCCACTGTCAACTCTACGGCGGGCCTGGCTGTAGCCATTTTCTCGTTCTAGGTTGCCACAAGAATGGGGGGGGGTGCGGAAGATTTCTACTAGTCTAAACATTTTACTGTCCGGTGGGAACCAAGGTCATTTCTGTCAGTTAGATTGGAGTGTGAGCATTTAGTTAGAAAGCCCGCCAAACTCTCCTATTGGAGAATGTCGCTGATTGCATAATATTGGGGTGGGAACTTTAACTTTGCAATATTATTTCTCTTTGAAGGGAACTTCAGACTTTGTTTCACTTTTGACCGTGCTGATACTATGTAACCAATAGACATGTTCTTTGAGGAAATCTCAAGCCTTGGAGTTCTGATTTATTTGGTCTTGTGCATCGGAACCTTGACACCTGCCACATACAGTTCACACAATTATGTTTTACAATTATGTGTGCATACAGTTATATGCACAAGTAAAGTAAGTGTTTTGTTTTGAATCCAGGAAAAAAAAAATCTAGTGTTTTGTAAGTCCTATAAAATCAATCTAAATGGACTGTGGTTCGTAGAACAAAAACTCAGAAATTTTGGTTCTTCTGGGTTTCATATATAAAAAAAACTCCAACAGGAGTCTTATAACCAAGTAGGATTCCCTCTCCACTCCTCCACATGATCTATATACTGACCTGTCTGGCAATTTTCCATTGTCCTCCTTTCTCTACCTCTCTTTCTCCACCAACATTCTTGATCTCAAATAGCCATTTAGATTGTCCCTTTGCTGCCACCTCTGTTGCCAATATTCTTAGGGTTTTTTTCCCACTTCACCCCAAAACACATATATCTAAAACACCCATTTCACCAGACACAGTGTCAGACCTGCCCCAGTCTGATCCCTTGGGAAAGAAAGACCCTCAACTCCATTTGGTTGAAGTAATAAGTTCTTTTACTAAAAGATGCTGGCTGCAGTCAAGTCAGGTTAGAACTAAGGTTCCCATGCAAAATGCTACAAAAGGTTTTCCCTCATCCCAGCCCTCCCTCCATGACCAGTTCGTCAATGAAGATTTGCCTAGGTATTTTGAGAATGCTGAGATGTTTGGGTTAAACCACATTCTTTCTCAGGGTGCAGGGCCTTGAGTGCTGGCACAACCTGATTCCAAGCTGCATTGTTCTTTGTCAAGCTGTCATTCCCCCCTCCCTATTTCCCATCATGTACACGTGTCATTTATTACCCATTTGTTCAACTAGCCTCCCCCCGCTTGGTCCTTGATGGCAGGATGCCGGCAAGGCGGCAAGCTGAAGATGGCAGACCTGACACACAGATTATCCAAAACTAAACATTACATACACATAATGGTTTTGTACTCCCTTCTCACACATTTTTTTTTTAATTCATAGTGAGAGCAAATGAGTTCTCAAATATTTACTAGACCAGGAGTCCCCAACCTATGGTCCATAGCCCGGTACTAGGCCGTGGCCTGTTGGCCACTGGTCCCTGGGAATAGCTGGTGAGCCCCCCTCCCACTCACAGTAGCACCACTGCGTGGGCACTCACAGCCCCATTTATGGATGCGTGGGGACACTAGTATTGCCGCCAGCATCACGTGGGCACCAGCAGCCCATTTGCACATGGCCATTTGTGCATGCATGTGCGGGCCCATGCTTGCGCATATTTCCCCACTGTTCCCTTTCTGGGCCGCCAAGCCAGAAAGACTATACCTTTATTATTTATTTATGTATTAGATTTCTGAAGGAAAAATGTTTGCATATAGAGAATCAAGATGTTGAGTGGAAAGACATAGGCCATTTTTCAGCAATAGCTTAGAACATCTTTGGATCATTACTCAGCCACAACTGAAGCAATATAAAGCCTTTGCTCATTACTATTATTTTGGCCCAGCAATGATTAGATGCCTCTAGAAAAGTTGCTAGAGCTGAAATGACCAATGATAGGAAGAATGGAATGGAATAAAAGGATGCTCAGATACGAAAGGGACAATTTTGAAGATAAGTGAAATGAAGTGATTTTGCGAATGGTTTGCAAGTGTGTGAGGAATTCTAGTACAGGAAAGGTCAACTGATAACCCTCCAGAATACTTCCTTCACATCGGATGTGCAGATTCAAACCGATAGTACTTAGTATAGAGTAAAGAATTCTATCCACAGTTGCTCTGAATTAAGTTTTCTTAAGTTCCGTAGCAATTCTTCCAACCAAACATGAATTTATACAAGATGGCATTACCTCGTGAGGTGATAAGTTCTGGCAAATCTAATGACCTAGTAATGCCAGCTTAGCATGACATTAAGGAAGGAAAGAGATATTAATTAAAACCCGTCCAACTTTTTTTTTTTTTTTTTTACAAAAGTAATGCAACTTGTCCAAGAAAATCATGGGAGGATACTGACACTTCCTGTCTCTAGGAGAAACATAAATCAACAGCTGGCCTGGGGATAATCACAAATTGTCTGTTATCTCTTCTTTGAGGTTGAGTATTGGTGCTGGTCCTTAAAAGGGAAATCATATTATGTGCAGGGATAAGCTTTCGTTTGATATTTTAAAAGCTGGATAAAAGTGCTCACTTGATAATAACTATATCTATATCTATATCTATATCATCTATATCTATATCTATCTATAGATAGATAGATAGATAGATAGATAGATAGATAGATAGATAGATAGATAGATAGATAGATAGATAGATAGATAGATAGATAGATAGATAGATAGATAGATAGATATAGATATAGATATAGATATAGATATAGATATAGATATAGATATAGATATAGATATATAAATATGGCATAGTTTACTGTTCAACTCATTAATTCATTTAAAATGGGCATATCACAGGTTTTATGCATACTCTACCATTGCAATGGAGTGCATTGATTTAAGCTGAGAGCAAATTTAGATCAAACCTGAATATGCAAAAGTGGGATAGGCCTACAGTGTTATCTGTCATAGTTACCTAAAGTTTAATATCAGAATATTAGAAAGCTTTTTTCTTTATACTCCTTTTGGAGTAATGGTATACAATATATTGACAGAATTATTTGGAAAACTTTAGTTTTTAAAGACATGCATATTGCAATAAATTATGTACCTACTATTTGGAACTTAACATGTTCTGACAAAGATGGTTTTTTTTGTGCTCTAGGAATAACAAAAAGAATAATTATCAGGAGATAGGAAACTGCCCCAGTTATAAAGGGCTGGATTTTAGATCTAGCCATTTTCAAGAAAATTATATATTCTGTCAGTGGGAAAATGTTACATTATCTCTTCCATTGGAAAAGAATCTTAGGTTTGGTAATTAAAGCTAAATTACAGACTTTTTTGTTTTCATTTGATTCATTGATTTTTTTTCCTTTTTTCTTTTGAATGGTATGTTTTTCTGCTTTTATTATTTTAGTACATTTGTTTGAAAATGCTTGACATAATTAATATTTTTTAAAAAAAATATATATGAATCTGAATTTAAAGCCTCTGTAAACTAGTGAAGTAACTACTTTTAGTATTACATAAAATTCCAAAATGACTTTAAAATGTATATATACAAAACAACAACAATGGACCAACTATTTAGCTTTTGCAAGAAGATCGCACAGATTGATTACAAACAATGGCATGATGAAGTAGTAACAATAGCGCATTCAAATATCTGCAAGAAATACCATTTGCCTGCAAGCAAGAACAGGGGGGACAACAAAATAGACAAAGTACTAGAAAATGAAGAAGCCAGCACTCTGGGACTTTAGAAGTCAAACTGAAAAACAGCTGGCACATATCGTGTTTCCCTGAAAATAAGACCTATCCCAAAAATAAGCCCTAGCTTGATTTTACGCATAAGCCTAATATAAACCCTACCCCCAAAATAAGCCCTAGTTTTGGGGTGAGGTACACACATAAAAATCAAGCTAGGGTGGGGTGGGAGGGTGGAGCTGCCCCACATGCACTGCATCCTCTTACCTTAGGACCACTGCAGCCAGGCCTCCCATACTCTGACACCTGTTGCGCAGCTGGCCGAGTTCTTCTGCGGCCACTTGCAGCTGCACGCCACATGGCACATCAAGCCTGTGCCAGCACTCATGGAAGGAGGCTGCATGGCTCATCGTGTCGATCATGCTGGTGCTGGTGTTCATGGCACAAGGCCTCATGGCTCGTCATACTGATTGCACCAGTGCCACTGCTTGTGGCAGGAGGCCACATGGCTCATCGCACCGCTTGCAGCACTGGCACAAGTGATGTGATAAACTGCATGGCCTTCGCTGCAAGCGGTGGCACTGGTGCGATTGGCACAAGCCTTGCGGTCTCGTGCCACAAGTGCTGGCACCAGCATAATGCGCCACATGGCATGCAGCCCCAGAAGAACTCATGCAGCAGCACAACAGCGTCAGGGCATGGGAGGCCTGAGTGCAGTGATCCTAAGGTAAGAGGATAAGACATCTCCCTAAAATAAGACCTGGTGCCTCTTTTGGGGCATAAAAAATATAAGACTGGGTCTTATTTTCAGGGAAACATGGTAACACCCCAGACCTAAATAGTAAGAAAGATAAAAATTGCCTGGGTAGATGATGTTGCAGTACCTGGAGACCTCCAAATAGAATGACTCTGACAAAAAAAAAAACCAAGTAAGGATAATGCCAATAGTAAATAGACACCTTGGCTATAATCCCAAAACAACTGGACCTCCACATGAACACCATTGACACCATTGCAAAGGCGGCTTTACTTGGAACTGTGGCAAGATGCTGTCCCAGTTCTTCATGTTCTTGATCCACTGTGGATGCCTGATACTGTGACAGTGACTGGTTCCTGTGCTAAGAGATTGCTGTGGTCTGTTCTCAAAACCTGCAACCACTTTGCCCTGGTGTTATTTGTGTGTGTGAGAGAGAGATGTGTATCATCAGAATTCTCTGCCCAGATTCCAGGAACAATGTTGGAACTCTCTCCAGATGAGTATAGTGCTAGGAACAGTTACAGTACTGCACAAAACCTTCAAAAGCTTCAAAGAAATGCTTTGATCAAATCACCCAACTGAAGCTGATTTGTGGGTTGAACTACTCTGAAGCAGAAAACCAGAGAAGTGATTGTTAAATGCTTTGTAACTCTTCGATGCACATTCTAGGTTCTATGGCTTTTGGGTTTGTTGTAAATATTGTATAATATTGCCATCTCCAGTTAAATAGATGGAGAATGCTGAGGCAGCACTGAGTAGTATGATAAGCTTTCTGAAGTGACATGAGGAGTCATTCAATCAGTTGAATTCCTCATTAAACTTGTTATCTATCAGAGCTCTTTGGGGGAGTGATGGCTAACATCACTCTGAGCTCTATTCCCCTTTTATGTTCTCATTTTCTTTAATGTAGCCAGTTTTCTCTGGATTGCTCTGTGTTTCCCATACAACTGAGAGTTCAGCAATTTGAATAGGAGCTCAGGACTTTGTGTTTAAACTGCACCACTGGGAAAGATTTAAGTTTCCTGACAGTGAATGAATATGTGCCAGGTAACAGGTTCAGATAATGACCCATTTTTTTATTTCTCTAAAAATTAGAAGCGATGTATTAAAGCTACAAATGTCACTTTATCTTTTCCGGACATGTGCATTTTTCTAAGCAAAGCCACCCATCATTTTTAAATTTTTCTAAATATATTCAAAGTTACTTCTAGAAATGATGACAATTGCAAGTATTTTATAGCTTGGTGACTTCTCATTCAGGGATCTTCATAGGATATTTTACTTATTTATTCATTTGATTTAAATGCCACCCATCTCACTGATATGAAGGTGTCAAGATGGTGGCTATGATAAAAGCACCACTTCTTGTTTTATGGGCATCAAGTGGGCTGCCATCTTGATGTTTTACCATATCCTGTGGACACCCTTGCTCTTGCCTATTCACTTTTTAGTAAAAATAACATTACAGAAATTAAGAATCAGACTAAAGGTATCTATAAGCACCGGTCTGCCGACATGCATTGTATTACATGGTAAGATGGTCCTCACTTAGCAGCAGTTATTGCTGTTATTAAGCCTGACCATATGAACTGACTCAATTTTAAGGCCATTTTTATGATGGTCATAAAGCAAGTCATGACAGTCATTAGGTAATCACATGTTTATTAAGCAAAACTGGAAACAAGCAAAAAAAAACCCATCAGATGCCAGAAAAAAACATTACAAATTGTGACCATATGACAACAGGATGCTGCAACCTGATTATCAAATTTCTAGAGAATTAATTCTGTTTTTAGCATGCATTTACACCTCCTATGTTTACAATTAAAAAAAAATATCTGGAGAATTAAAAAAAAATCAAAACCTTGAATAATCTGAATGACCAGAAAAATAAATGTGATTAAATAAATATGTGTACATAATAAGAAGTGATCCTTATATTTTAGGCTCTTTTAAAAATAATTATTTTGTGCATTGATTAAAATTTCAGTTCCCTCCTCACATCCTAGTTATTTTTGCAGGAGAATAATAAATTGCGTTCTCAATTTGTAGCTTAGTTTTCTATTGATGGTATCTTTTGGGGCTGTGAAGCTGTGAAATAGCACACAATGGATCGCTTTGTTGGCAACATCTTCCTATCCAAACAAGAATGGGGAAAAAAGGCTCCTGTTATGTTGGCACATGCAAGAAGGGAGAATAATGTGCACCAAACATTATAATAAGAATTAGTAATTGTCACAACCATTCTCACAAATTATTTCTCTTCTATAGTATGTCCATAACATCGGTTCTATACTGATAAAGGCCTACAATAGAAACACTGGGACATTTCCATGCAGCTGGAGTATATAAAACTACTGCCATGTAAAAATTTAAAGCACTAATATGCAATTTAGTGTCTTAATCAGTCTGACCAAAAGCTTATATTCTGAATTCAGTAAGGTGTGACATATACATCTCAGAAGTTTAGTAGTATCTCTTTATTTGTATGGTATGCTATCTTTCACATGATATATATACAGTATATATATATATATATATATATTGTAAACCAAATAAATATAAATGATCACTTTGTAAATTAAACAGTCTTTGTTTAAGATTTTTTATCCTGGTGATAAAATGCTGATTTATAAAGGAAACATTGGCAGAGCTCATGGTAGAAATATGTGAATTCTTGTCTTCAGATAATGATGAAATATAATTTGCAGCTTTCCTTCCATTACCATTGTTGCTGCCAGTTAATGATCAGACTGACATAATTCATAATTCACATGAAGATACTACTTGCAAGATTCTACTATTATAGCTGTTTTAATGAAAGTAGTTCTCTAGACATACAGTACACGGTACCCGTTTCTTAGTCTGGTCTACCTTATATGACTGCCAATTGTAGATAGATTATTCTCACTGCTACATCCAGTTTTTTCCCCAATCTGACTTCCTTCAGATAATTTGGAAATGCAGTTCATAATGCTTGGGAAGCTATAGAGCAACAGTTCTTAAAGGTTCCAGAAGTGGATGCTGGTAGTTTGTCAGATAAGTGTGTCAAAATCCTAACTATCATCAGAAAGTCCATTTCCCATGTGTCGGAGGCTAGGCATCTGTTTAACAATGTCTACGTTTAAAAATATTTCAACCAGGTAGCAAAGCAGTCGCTATCTGCTTTTATATTATGTTTTATAGATAAAGATGTTACATGTCCAGGTGCACATTTATCTATATCTAAAAAGTAGTTAAGCAGCATGATGTGAAGTATATATGGGCTAAATTCAGTGTGCTAAGAGTAAAGTAACAGAATAACAGAATAAAAGAGTTGGAAAGTATCTTGGAGGTCTTCTAATCCAATCCTCTGCTCAAGCAGGAGACCTTATACCATTTCAGACAAATGGTTGTCCAATCTTTTCTTGCAAACTTCCAGTGATGGAGCACCTACAACTTCTGGAGGCAAATTGTTCTACTGGTTAATAGTTCAACAATCAGGAAAGTTAGTCCTAAACCATGTTCCTGGATATTAGAGAATATTGTATTGGTCCCTCTCTCTAACCATAGTTAAGGATTCACACAGCTTCTGCTCATTAGGAGAAATGAGGGGGAGGAAGTTGGATGACATCTATCTGCAATCAATTTCAAATTCTTAAATGTTTCAAGTGGATGGTAAATACCATGCAAAAACACAAAAACCCCAACTCAATCATTGTAAACCTTGAGGAGCAGGTCCTCAGCATAATTGGCTGATGAGATGGTTCTAAATTAGCTAGGTGTTTGCTACTTAAATACAAAATTAATTTTTTTAAAATGGAGACATTTTAAATAACAGAATAAGTCTCCACATTGCCATCTATTGAGGATGTCATGACACAGGAACATATAATATCACTAACAAGTCTCGCATGAAGCTTTTACTGTATTTGTATAAAATACTTAGATAATTTAAATATATGTACTACGTACACATTATCCTTGATATTCTTTCAAATACAATGTTAGTAGTAGTAATTTAAATGCAAGTTAGAATATGTGTATTATGAGGGGGTTGAAGTCAATGGCTCATGATAATGTTGGAACATTGTGGGAATTGTAATATTGAAGGTAAAGAGTACAATTATGAGAAATTAATGAACATCATGTTTGTAAGAATTGTGAATGTGTATATGTTGTATATGTATATGTTTGATGTATATTTATCTATCTATCTATAGACATTGCTCCCTCAACTAGGAAACAGAGATCAGCACCAGCCCCTAGAGACAGACACAACTGGACAGGGGAAATGTTTACCTTTACCTTTACCTATACATACAGATAGCCTCTCTTCAAGCTATAGTTTTAGAATGGAGCTTTTTGATAAATTATATTTTAAATGTTTCTAATTAGACTTTACTTTTGAAAGTTCTTTGTGCAAGGTTGGTTGATATAATGTTAATGGAATGTCCTGGAAATATTCTGCATTCAATGTGTTTGCTTGTACTAAGAGATGATTATCATTGTGATTATGAATTACTCCTTGATATGTCTATAGAGATTCTCAATCATCCAGGTCATAGTTGTCCTAAAAGCGCTCTTTCCAAAAGAAAACTGGACTTTGTTTTTTTCTATGAAAGCATTTTGCTTCTTCTCTAAGAAGCTTCTTCAGTTCTGACTGACGGGTGGGGAATGGAAATATTTTTATTCTTTGCAGTCATCTGGTTGCTAGCACTGTGAGAGTCAGTCACTAGCTCTCTGAGTGTTGTTGAGGCCACTTGGGAGAGTTTATCCTCAGAGTCACCTGAATCAGAGCGCCAACAGGTGTGGAACCTTCTTGGCAGTGCTAAAAGGAGTGAGTTGTAAGCAGGAGATAGCTGGTATCTGAATTGCCTCTCATTCTTCTGGAATGCACCCCTTCCTTCCTGAGAAACCCCTTCCATACTCCATCATAGTTTAGATGATGATTTAATACTGGAAGTGTTGGTCATGATTTAACATTATTATACCCCATTCCCACTGCATCCAACTTACTCTAGACATTTTCCTGACATATTAAACTCTCACTTCCCTACCACAAAGAGGGCAGGGCTATATTTTTCTACAGAAGCATTTTCACTCCTTTGTTAAATATTCATTCCTCACAAGAGTAATTACTATCTCTACTATCTCTCCACCTATGTTTGCATGTGATAATATTTATTATTTGCTCTAGTTTTTACTCAACCATACATTCTTTTTTTCCCTCACCATCACAGCTACCTTGATCTTTGATGGAATAATTTTCAGAGCCATTTCCCCCCTTGCATTAAATAATCTATTTAATATTCACTGCAAATTATAACACAACATATCATTTGCACACATGCATAAACATATTTCCCAACCAATATATTTCCAATCTTACCATCAGATGCCTTACACATTTATATATAATTAAAAATGTAAGAGGTCATCAAACATCTTTATCTCACCTCCTACTTAGTCTTGAACCATTCACTAAACACTCCATTTATTCTCATACGTGCTGTAATTCCATTGCAAACTACTCATCTCACATTCAACCAACTTAAACGTTATATTTACATAGAATATAAATATATATTTATATTCTATATTTATATAGAATATAAATATAGTATATAAATATAGAATATTCTATAATTTAATTCTATTCATTTTATCATTATTATAAGTTCTTAACGAGCATTACATTTTCTCCTTTTCCATGTGTTCTAATATAACTCCATACTTTTTAAGGCCCTCTTTAACATAATTAAATTTAACATAATTAAATAAAAACGTAGCTGGCTGACCAAGTGCACAGTGTGTAGTCCTTAATGGAATTATATCTACAGGGAGGAAAGTAAGCAGCAGGGTACCCCAAGGTTCTCTTTTAGGCCAGCTACTCTTCAACATCTTCATAAACAATTTAAATGATGGGATAGAAGGGGGATAGAAGAGAGCTTATCAAATTTGTAGATGATAGGAAGCTGGGGGCATAGCCAACAACTTAGAAGGACCCTAACAGATTTGATCACTAGGCCTTATCCAACAAAATGCAATTCAGTGTTGATAAAAGTAAGGTCTTACACTTAGACAAAAAACCCCAAATAGATAGTACCTGCCTCGACAACAATAACTGTGAGAGGGATCTAGTGTCCTAGTGGACCACTACTTAAATATGAATCAGCAGTGTGCTGCAGCTCCAAAAAAGCCAAAGTAGTTGGTGCAGTCCCAATAACAGAGGGATAGTATTAAGATCACGTGAAGTGCTAGTACCACTTTATACTGCATTGGTATACTGCAGGGGTGTCAAACTGCCGGCCCATGGGCCGGTTGCATCATGCAGAGGCCGCACCCACCCCAGCTCCGCCAATGAGAAAAAAGTTGCGATACATCGCAACATATCACGTGACACCCGTGCTATACTGCATCCAGTTTTGATAACCATGATACAAAACAGATGTTGAGACTCTAGAAAGACCGCAGAGAAGAATAACAAAGATGATTAGTAGACTGGAGGCTAATTATATATTGAACAGTTTCAGGAACTGGGTATGTCGAGCCTAATAAAGAAAAGGACTAGGGTGAGATGATAGGCATTTCCAATATTTGAGGGACTGTCACAGAGAAGAGGGAGTCAGCTTCTTCTCCAAAGCACATGAGGGCACGATGGAAGCTTCCACATCATTTTTCCTTAAGTCTGTTTTCCATTACTTTTCAGAACGGGTTAGAAAATTAATCTATTTTTATATGAAACTCCCACTTTCTCTTCTTGCAGAAGTTGCATTTTCACTCTGTTAAGTTTACTTTGTTACTTGTTTTCTATATCCATTTTTCACAAGATCTATTACCAGTGCCAATAAATTACGATCTCTGCCATATTCAAAATCCTTCATCATCCCTGTATCCTTTGGTAATTCCTTAGTCTTCCATGAGAAACAATCAAATCAATCATAATTTGAGATTCACATTCATTTCTTTGTTATAGTTACATATGAATAGACACATACCTAAATCTTGAATTCAAGACGACCTTTTTCTGGGGTGATATTTATCAGTCTCCTTTCTGATTCGTTATTAGGTCTTTGAATGGCCTAATCACTTTTTTTTTGCTTTCATCTCATTCCCTCACACTCATTTTTGTCCCCTAACAGAATCATTTCCCTCTTGATAACATCCCTTCAGAACATTGAGCAGTTATGCTAATAAATCTCCAGCTGCTGCTTTTGGCCCTGCCTCTGATTATGTCAGATTTGAGTGCACAAACAACTTTTTATGAACTTGATTTTAATCAGGGATTATCATATCTTACTTCCTCACTTTGAAGATCTAATAGGTAGTGTCATGGTTTTTAGCTGGAAAAAGGGAAGTGAGAAAGAATGGAGAATGAAAGGGAAAGGAACAGGAAACAAATTGAATGTACTAAAGGGATTTTTTAAATTTATTTTTTATGTTGATTTATATCAGTTCATTTTGTAGGATTTTCTAAGATTCCTCTTCAGTTTTTTTAAAAAAATTGTAAAGTGGTATGGCCGAGAAATGTTTCTGGCCCCCCAAAATTGGAGTTTCATGAAACTTAAAATATAGGGTTAAATGTACTTAGGATAAAAAGAAACTTCATATTTGAAGAATGCAGATACTATATTCATAAAGTGTGTACGTGTGTATATGCATATGTGTTTACTTGCAATATTTTAAAATTATTAATGCATTAATTGAAATACAAAGTTTTCATTTGGAAGTTATGTAAAGTATAGCAACACTCATTAAACTCTTGCCTTCATGCTGTCACAGCACGAGCATCCTGGAAAAGTCAACTTGTATGCAAATATTTTGTTTGGTACAATTATATGTCATGCATGGTTCTTAACAGCTGTAAAAACAGATCACATCTCCTCTGTTTTATGTTGAAAACAGTTCAATGAAGTAGTAAGAGCTAAAATAGAAGGGTAAAAATGACTAACAACATGCTGGTGCTTAATATCCCCACACCTTTGTTGAAGGCCTTTTTATACACAACCCTTTCTTTTCTTTCTACACTTGAATGCTCACTTTATTATCTAGAAAATGGGTTTCTCAGCAGGAAAGCAGTGGCAACAGAATGGGTGTTTGGCGCAGCAAGCTCATGTTGTCAGAGCCAAGTATCTAGGTAGAAAAAGACTGGATATTCCTTTAAAAAATAAGTTCATTAATTGTTTGACCTTTTTGACTTCCGGAAAGATAAAAGTATTTCTGTTAACCAAACAGGAGAGATGGACCACCAAAGTTGTTATACCAATTTATCAAGGGGAATTCACTGTATAAATGGAAACCACCATGCTCTTGTTGAGCTAAATGAGACTGTGTAATTGACGCTACAGAAGTTAAAAAAAAGAGTCATTAATATTCCCTAAACACTGTATGCAAATTACTATGCATGCAGCTTTGTGTGCTGAACTTCAGTACAGGGAGTACTGATTGTCCAACATGTACAACCTCTACTCTATTGCCATACAAACTTGTTTCTGTAATTCTCATTGCATCTTACCTGAAACAGAAATTATTGTAGTATATTTGAATACTGATGTTACAGCAGACATGAATTTGTGCTTCAGAGATCTTTACTACAACAGGTTCATATTTGTTATTTTGTATATCATTCACACTTATCTATCACCAATGGCATGGCAATATGCCCAATCAAAATAAACTTTTATAACATGACAAAAAGCAAACATAAATACAATTCATAAAAGCATTATGAAAAAGGAGGCTAAAGAGCTTGGCTTAATATCATTTCTGGTACCCAGAGGAATAGTGATCGTTCATATCTCTTGAAGTCTGTGTGTCATAGGCAAAGGACATCCTTGGGTGTTCTATAAATGGGCTTCTGAGAACTATGGTGCCTTCAGAATAATTTTTTTCTATCTTAAGAGCTACATAAACTCAAACCTTACATAAGCTCAGTAAGCAATTGTCAACTTGTGTAGGTTTTTCAAAATTGTATAATATTCATTCCACAGATTCCACAGATGTATTAAATCTTTAGAACTACTACAAATGAAGTAGGAAACTTTTCACACATATTCATCAAGCCATTCTGATGGTCTGGGTCATTCTGCAGGTGTTCCTAGTAATAGTTAGTTAATTCTTCAGGTGATCAATTTTCTTAATTGATCACTTAAGAACAATGATGTTCCATGCAAAACTGTTTATCTAAACAAAATCCCAAATTAAGCACATGATCTATTATATTCGTGGAGCCATATATTAATTAGGGTAACTTAATGTTTGTCATAAGGGAACCAATTTATGATAGTGGTTAAAGCAACAGGCTAAAAACCAGCAGACTGTGAGTTCTATTCCTACCTTAGGTTTGAAGCTATCTGGGTGACCTTGTGCAGTCACTCTCTTGATCCTAAGAAGGAGACAAGGTGTACTCAGGCTAAGATCAAGGCAACTTTGAAAGAGGTTAGCCAGCTGGTAAAATCACAGAGAGGTATGGAGATTAAGGATAAGCTTTAGCTCTGAAAAAAAATGCAAGGGCCTCCATTTGAAGCCATAGAGCAGGGGTGTGAAACTGCTGGCCCATGGGCCGGTTGCATCATGTGGAGGCCATACCCACCCCAGCTCCAGTCATGATATGTTACGACACGTCACGTGATATGGCGAGTTTGATACCCATGCCCAAAGACTGCTGTATAAAGGCTCACAGCTATCAGGCTAAGGACAGCAGAGACCAAGAACATACAGTAAGTGCCTTATTCTCCAAAGATCATCCAAAGTATATTCCCAAATGCAGTGCAATCATAAAATAACAGAAAAGGCACCAACATTAGAAACTGAACAGTACTGGAAGAACATATGGGAGGAAAAGAAGATCTGTAATACCATATAAAGTTACTGCAGGACCTGAGAGGAGACCTCCAACAACTTGCCAGAACATAAACCAGTCACCATCACTATATCAGACATCCAACATCGAGTCAAGAACATGAGGAGCTGGACAGCCCCTGGCCCAGATATCTACTGGCTAAAGAAACTAAGAGCAGTGCATGAATGCCTGAGCCACCCAGAGTCACTTCGATTTTGAGATAGGTTGCATATAAATTTAATAATAAAATAAAATGCCTAGCAGCCCAGCTGCTAGCAGCAGGTTCCCACTCAGGCTGGCTAACATAAGGAAGGTTAGTGCTGATCATTAAAGAAACATCACCATTCAACTACAAACCTGCCTCAGAAACAGTTCAACACACAGTGTCAGGCTGTAAAATGCAGGCAGGAACTAAACTGGCTACAGGCACAACCAAGTAGCTGGCTTTGTTTACAGGAACATCTGGACAGTAGACAATGTATGAACTAGACCTTCTCAAGTCCAGATGGGAGATTCCACAGAAGATTGCGGAGAAAAACAGGCTAAATCCTATGAGAATTCCAGATGGACAGACAGATACTGGACAATCAACCAGACATCATGTTAGTAAACAAGGACCAGAAGACAGCAGTGGTGATAGATGTGGCATTGCCAAGTGGCAGCAACATCAGGAAGGAGTATGAGCAATTGGAGAAGTACCAGGACTTGAAGATAGAACTAGAGAGGATGTGGAAAGTAAAGGTCAGACTGATCCCAGTAGTGGTAGGAACACTTGGGGCTGCTACTCCTAAGCTAGCTAGGAGAGTGGCTCCAACAAATCCCAGGAACATCATCAGAGCTCTCTGTCCATAAAGGTGCAATCCAACCTTTCTGATACCACAGACCCCCTGTTTGTGCCAGAAATTTTATTCTACACCACATTAGGAGATGCATACTACAGCTACTCCTCATTTATCAACCGTTTGCAAATACAACATAATAATTATAATTATTTCATTTTCCATCAATGTATGTATGACACATTGCTCATAATTTTATGCTCCTGACAACAAAGCCTCCACTAGATTAAAGTCTGGTCAGCTTCAGTCAGGAGCACCATCCAGCAGGAGGGTTGTAGTAAACTAATTGAGATCAGAGAGCTGAGTTTGTTAATCTGAAGTTAGCACTTTTTAGGAATAGCAGAATAAGAGAAAAACAATAGTTAAAAGGGACCTTGGAGATCTTCTAGTCCTACCACCTGCTCAAGCAGGAAACCCTATACCATGTTGCTCTTCTCTGCACTCTTTCTAAAGTCTCAACGTCTTTTTATATTGTGGCGATCAAAACTGGATGCAGTATTCCAAGTATGGTTTTATCAAGGCATTATAAACTGGTACTAACAATGTGATCTTGATTCTATCCCTCTGTTGATGCTGCCTAAGAATTCATTAGCTTTTTGGAAAGCTACAGCACACTGCTGGCTTATATTTAAGTGATTGTCCACTAGGAATCCAAGATGCCTCTCGCAGTTACTACTACTACTGAGCAAGGTACCTCCTGTTCTATATCTGTGCATTTGGTTTTTCTTGCCTAGATGTACAACCTTACTTTTCTCACTATTGAATTTCATTGTGTTAGATAGCGCCCAGTTTTCTTGACAGCTAGAACAATTAATCAGTGATTATCCACCAGGACTCCAAGATTCCTCTCACAGTTACTATCAGTAGAACAACTTGCCTCCAGACATTGTAGGTGTTCCAACACTGGAGGTTTTTAAAGAAGAGATTGGACAACCATTTGCCGGAAATGGTATAGGGTTTTCTGCTTGAGCAGGGGGTTGGACTAGAAGACCTCCAAGGTCCCTTCCAACTCTGTTATTCTGTTTAATATGTATTGCTCTGGGGAGAAAAGCTGCTCAGGAAGGACTAGGTTGTTAACATCTGTCCACCCTACTATGGGGCAAAAGTGGGGGAGAATGAGTCAGGCACAGGACACTGTATGAAAAAACTTTATCTGAATGAGTATTTCTCATACATGACACTTAGCAACTGTTTTGCTTTCAATTTAAAGAACAGGTTGCAGTCACTAAATGAGGAGAGGATGTAGTCAGTATATAAGTACCTTTGGTTAGAAACAGATTTTGCTGGGATTTTTTTTTTTTTGCCAATTAATATATACAGTTTATCAGAATGTCAAATTGGTAAGAAATAGTGCCAAATAGTGCCCTATTCCCGAATCACTAGAAATTAATTTTTTTCTAGTCAATTTCTATTCTCATTGTCCTTACATTTTAAAAATTTCTTTATAGTTGTAAATACTAACTTTTTCTTTTGAATTTTCATAGCGTGCAATATTATTCAAGTGCATACTTAGAAGAAGAATTAAATGTATAACACAGGCCAACAGCATAATTTACATTTTACAGAAAGTTCTCCAGAGTAAAATAACAAGGCTAAGCTGTTTGCTTAACAACCGCCAGAACTGATGTCCTAAAGCAGCATAGTCATGTGATGTTTCATTTAACAACTGTGTAGCTTAGCCCCCAGAGTTGCTGATCCTAATTGTTGGCAGTAAATGAAGACTGTCTGTAACTGGTTTTACTAGGTGATTGCATTAATTTTATTTTTAATTCTCTCTATGTGTGGTGGTTGCCTCGATTCCATTAAGTTTCTCTTCTTCCAGTATAGTCCTTTTAAAGGACTATAGATCTGTAGATCTGAGTTTATTTGTTTATAAAGGGAGTTTTGTGTAAAACCTTCCCCATATATGAGATTACATAGTTACCTCTTGCGTTTTAAGAATGGAAGGTTGTTAATTTCTGTATTTCTAGGTTTTGTGCAGGAGAATCCAAAACAGTTCAGTTTCAATTTTCCTAGAACTGGATTAAAGAGAGAAAATTTGATTGAAAGAGTTACATCATTGGGCCTGACTAGGGAGCATCAGAAAGTTCTGCTCAACTGAAGCTAGCCTATCCTTATTGGAGACCTCTTGGAAGAATTTGCAACAATAACATTAATATCGTATTGATAAATGATATGACAAATATTTTCTATTACAATACCAAAACATCATATAAATGAACATAAGAACCATGATTAAGATCAAGTCTTTTTAGGGTTGCCATCTTTCTTTCCCTTTCCATGTTGATTAAATCAACTCTTTTGTTTGTGCAGGTTTTTCAAATAACTATAGGGATTTTAAAAATAAGGCATACATTACAGAATATTATGGATACATATAAACTCACTGTTTATTAAGCTATATGAATAAGGTCTAAGTTAGGTAAGTGTTACAGAGTCAAGTCATCCTCACATGTTTCTCAGAAGAATCATGCTCCAACAACTCATGTAAGGTCTGCTTTGCAGGAGTCCCATCCTGTTGTGGAGAAAGTTATATGAAGCAAATCATGTTACTGAAATTTATTCTTTAACCCAGGGATCTAAATGGGGGATGGTAGTATAATCTCTTAGTCATGTAGTTCCCTCTTAGTGGACAAGACATGAAATGAACTCAGTGGATCAATATTAGCTTTAAATCTTCCTATGCCTTTGAGTTGAAAGGGTGGAGAGAGATAATAGGTTTCTCGTAACTAAGACCATGTATGATGAAGTAGATCTTGGACTTAATGCACTATTAGTTAATGAGAATTATGTGATTGCTTGCTACTGTTGTAAATGTGGTGCTATAAGAGAAATGCATTAATTTATATTACTGTACTATTGAGCATTGTCAGCACTGATTTTTCTTCCATGGCTGATAAAAATCTATAGAACCTAATACAAAAGAAAGTATAAATCTATAGAAAAAATACAGGTGTTAAAAAGAAAGTTGGAGAAAATGAACCAGAATTTAGAATTAAAGGTCGTATAATTGCTAAATAATTGGAATAATGCACTTTCTAAGGAAGGAAATCCTCATGTTACTTCAGGAACATGGAAGGTGCTACAAATCAGCCGACAGAGTGGTTATTTCAAGCTCACTAACTTCCCTCTTGACAACATGGTAGAGAAATTCAGGTTAGATTGGCATTGTATGCATTTGCACACCATTTGATTTTGAGATCTGATTTAAATGCATGATACATCTTATTTTTATTCTAGAACAACATAGATTCATAAGGAATTCTACCTGGGTGTTTCTCAGTGTATTGCTTTAATAATCTCCTTTAATCAGATATATTTTTCTACCATATCATAGAAACATCAATTACTGTATGTACTGTAAATATTTAGCTAAGTATTTGGGGTAGCAGCAAACAATTGGAGGAAATAACCTAAGCAATTTGCTTATCACTGACTTCAAACAGTAACAGAGAAGTTGAGGAAGAACTTCACTGGCTTTTTGCCTCCTTTGACTAAATTAATTCCGAATATACCTAAATATGACTGTATCTTTCTATGGGAGGTTATAACTATTCATCTCCATAAGCCAGCCTTTGTAAATCGTCTACCATAGCATCATCAGAATTCATAACTGTTTTGCCAGATCTAAAGCTTTGTATTGTCCAAGAGAATACCAGAAAATGTTTGTTAAATATAACTTGCTCACTGATTTCCTGTGGTCCCAGAGAGATTGTCCTTTTCTTCAGGCATTTGCCTGATTTTGAAAATAGTAAAAATGCTGGTAAGCCTTGACTGCTAAAGCTGGGCTACTTGGGAATAACTGTTTGTTTCTGAATGAATAGTGTCTCTCCAAGCAACCTGGCACTTCTCCGCATTCTCTGTCTGATGGCTGTTAATGAAACAATAATGACATTTTAATGGTCTGGTTCAAAAGCAGAGGTAAGGACTATGATTTTGCCTTGCTTCCAGGGCTACAGTTCAGTTCCTTGGAGGCAGATGCTTTTGATGTCACAATCTGCTCCTCCTCTGGTGACATTTCATATGAAGGGAACCTGACATCCATGAACAAATCAATTTCCTCTTACAACATGTTTGAGCTGAAGAAAATTGGAATATTCTGTTTCTTTTGTGATTTCTACTCATATTAATATTCCACTCTTTGTTTTGGAGATGGGGAAAATGGATAAACTTATTGCCATCATGACGTCAAGATCAAAGAGCCTTTAAAATGAACCTTAGAGCATGATTTGAGTTTGGGAGATGCTTCTGAAGCAGAAGAGAGCAAGAGGTGACAGCACTTTCACCTGGAAAATAACTCCGAAAATACCTCTGTGTATTTAAATGATACATTTGTCTGTCACACATTCACTTTGTAAATTGTTTGTAAATTTATCAACTGCACTATTTACCAACTTATCTGTGACATTAGAATTCTATCTGATTGCTATATTTTTAAGTAATATTAATAACAATGTAGAATAACATGATGTCTTTTGCAAATAACAACTTCAATTATTTTTAAGCTCCATTAGATTAGCACAAAACTGCATGAGGTAACAGAGCAGGATGCATAATTTAAGAGCAAGTTCAGAAGCCAATCTGTTTGGAGTTGTTGCAAAACATTCTACTTCCGCTTAGTTTTCTCATTTGTTTTCATCCCGTATTTGTTGATGTTTTTAATGGAGACCATTCTTTCCAGATGAATTAAAGATTAAAAAAAAGTCTTTGTTGGAAGAGATTTCTAAGAGTTTGAAAGAACAAAATGCTTAAACAATGCACTTTTAAAAGAGAGAGGAACTGGCTAGTTTCTTTAGAGGGGAAGAAAGGGGAAAACGTAGAAGTCTATTCGGTTGCCAAAGGAGTTAAGAGACATTAAGACTTCCCAGAAAACAGCAAATCCTGCCAAAGAGCTAAAAACCGTAGACCACCAAATGAATAAGTGGGTTTCAACGTAGGAGAAATAGTAGCCCATACAACACATAAAATCTTAAAGAAACAGAATTCTGAAGAAGAGCAGTGCTCCCATCAATGTTCCTAGCAACCCAGGGCTCTTTCTCACCTATTCATGGCACAGCTGGCAACAGTCTCTCCTATAGAGGCCAACAACCCATTTGAGATGCTACGTAAGTTATGCCTGTACCACCTTTTTTATTTCTAAGTACATTTCTGGAAGGCCCCAATGATCAAAATTTTATTGTCCATCATGGATCTACTGCAAAAAATCCATTATTACAACAAAGCAATCGTTCTCCATCTCCTCATACCTTTAAAGGAGCAAGGTCTACTTTGCCTCGGAGCAGCAAATCCTAGACAATCAAGTAACATTGCACAATCCAGATTTTTTGTGGAAAAGAAAAAAAATCAATAATTTTTACCAGTAGCCAAAATTTGAAATTGGTTTATAGTGTGAGAAAGGAAAGACCTCCATCCCACATTTGCCATCCATGCTACTCACTAACCTTGACCATCCCTGACCTATTAGTCCAGGCAATCAAACAAAACACTGCTTAAGCATTTCCACCAACTTTGACATCCAGACTGACACTGACTGAGGATGTCTTTTGCTAGGAAATTAGCAAATACCAACAACTCAATTAATACTAAAGAAAATCCCCTCAATATATGGAAATTCTTCACACACACTGTAGGATTACCCCAGTGCTAAATCCATCACCCAAGGGCAGCACCTGGGCTCATAAAAGAGCAAGGATTATAAAACCCTGCAGGATAAGAAATCGCATTTCCCCCTTACCAGACCCAGCAAAGTCCCCAGGGCAAACCATGTTTGCCTGCTTCCTAAAATAAAAGGTGGATCTTCCAATAAAAGTAACCAACCATTCCTTTTGTTGCGTGGCCACTTTCAACTGATAACCTGTCTTTTTTTTGCTGATGAATAAACTCTACCTCTATTTCAAGCACTTACCCTGTGCTCATTGAAAGCTGGCTTGGAACAGACTAACAAGTCTAACAAGTGTAAATAATATCCCTCCCAAGGGATTTCCATCTTGATGTGATATGAGGATTTATTTGCTTCAATGACTAAGTGATACGCCCAGGAACAGGAGCTCCTGACTGGATCACATTTGTGGGCAGGCCAAAAGGTTAGAGATAAAGTGGACATGTGGGTGGAAAGAGTTCTGCTAGGATGAGAGAAATCATTCCATTTAACAGAAGGAACTAATTAGTACCAAATCATTTTTATAGTTGCCAAGAAAATTATGTGGAAGATAGATTTATTATTATTATTATTATTATTATTATTATTATTATTATTATTATTATTATTATTATTATTATTATTATTATTATTATTATTGTTGTTGTTGTTGTTGTTGTTGTTGTTGTTGTTGTTGTTGTTGTTGTTGTTATTGTTATTATTATTGTTGTTATTATTGTTGTTGTTGTTGTTGTTGTTGTTGTTGTTGTTGCTGCTGCTGCTGCTGCTGCTGCTGCTGTTCCAGCATTAAAGAAGTGCCCCCAAAAGACCAGATATCTATAATTAAGAATGTGAATAAGGATCTTGCAAGGTTTAAAATAAAATCTATTGAACAGACCAGTAAGCATGCCTAGAGTATAGCAGTGGTGGTTACAAAAAAAAAACACCTGAATATGAAAATTAGAAAACTAGAAGTAATCTATCCCAAAGTGAATGATTGGACTTGAAGGTAAAGATATTCAGATACAAGTAATGTACAGAATGTGAAAGGGCAAAAATTGATGAACATAAGGATCAAGACAAAGCTAGTAAAAAAAATTGAATTGGCATCAGAAGAATTGAAGAAGCTTTTGAAATCATAAAGTAACAATTAACAGCAGTAGCTGGAAAAGGAAACACTATAAGGCACGAATCATCCAATTTAAGCAAAATCAGCTATTTCAATTGAATCAAAGGCGATTTTACCAAAGTATAAATGCCAAAAGAAATTCTGAAAAATGGAAAACCAAACAAAAAAGGAACTTTCCAGTTTTGGAAAGATCTGTAGGAAACTCAAAAAGACTATAATAAGAATGCTGGTTGCATTAAAGAATTTTAAGATGAATTTAGTAAAAAATCAAATAGAAGTACTAATAATAACAATAGAAACAGTTAAACATCGATTGAAAAGGATAAAGAATAAAATATTGCATAAAGGAGACATAAACAACTGGTTAATAACTGATTCATAAAGACCCAGCAAAAGGGAAAACACAACTATGATACATCGCTGGAATTATTAACTGGACACAAACTGAACTGAGCAGTTTGGACCAAAAAACAAGAAAATATGACTATTCACATTCCCCATGGTGATATTAAAAGAATATACCTGCGCCACAGAAATGGTGATAAATGTTTATTTCAAGTCAAACTGTTAAAAGAAGAAAAGCATGCATTGGCTGATTCTGTAAAATATAGCTAAGAACAAGCTTTGATGCAAGTTAAAAATTGGAACTTACTAAATGTACAGGAAACATAAAGTAAATATCAAAGTAATGTAATAAAAATACAAACAGAATGCTGACAAGGAAAGCATGATCAATTTCTATAAAATATCAAGGGGAAAGTGGATAAAGATAAAACCTGGCAATGGCTTACAACTGAAACATTAAAAGAAGAAACTGATTTTGGCTGCATAAGGGCAAGCTATTTGAAATAATACAATTAAGGCCAGAACTGAAAAATCAAATGATTCAAAGTGCGTAAAAACAGAAGAAACAGTAGCTCATCTATTCAGCTCCTGCAAGAAGATCATAAGTGGTTATAGAGTTGCCAAAGTGATTCACTAAGACATCTGTAAAAATTATCATGTACAATAATAAAAATTGGTGGGATCACAAGAATCAAAAAAAGTAGTCAAGAATGAGCAGGTTAAAATATTGTGGGATTTCTGATAAAGTCTTTGCTTATAACACAATGTGATTTAACTGTGGTTGAAAAGAAGGAAGTGTGGATAATTAATGTGGCGATACCAGGGGATAGTAGACTAGAAGGCAAAGAATTGGAGAAGATCACGAAGTGTCAAGAACTGAAAATTGAAATTTTCTTACATTATAGCTTACATATTCTAACACCATCAAACAACATCTGGTTATCCCACGTCTTTGGGAAGGACTTGATAGCTGGATTAAAAAAGGCCAAATCCAGTCTAAACATCAGCTTGACTCTATGACCAACTAAAATAAACAAAATAGTTACTTTCCCCAAAGCCACGTATGAACCCTATTCGTATGTAGCAAAATCCATTTTCTGATTTTAAAGGTCTGCTTCCCATGGCCTAGGAGATTTTCTTCAAGTTTAATTTATGCATTTTGTTATGAAGGATCTTCCCACAAATGCCTTTTATAAAGCACATACAGAAATATAATTTTGGAATTAAATTATCTTACATAATATTAAAGCTCTTTGTTTTGATTTGCCAGACAGCTTGACAAAGAAGCTGTGAAGGCCATTTTGATTCAGCAGTGCTCTATTTTATAACAACAACAAATATTCAGACAGAACTGACAGAGAATCATACCTTCTCAAACAAGGCTCTGTCTCTCTCTCTCTCTCTCTCTCTGTGTGTGTGTGTGTGTGTGTGTGTATTTGTGTAGTTACCATTAGTGGCAGTCACACAGATCAGGACTGAGTAATGTTCAACAGTTTTGTGCTGGTTTCCTAAATACTAGTTTTCTTCTCATTGCTGCATAGTCTCCTATTATCTTCTCTATTTGCCCAAGCAAGAGCCTGATCTCTTCCTTTTAAAATTATCTTGGAGTTCCATCCTTGATGAGGTAATAGTTGTGAGATTTCTCCAAGATCAGACCACTTCTTCAAAAATGGAACTTCTTCTCTGACCTTAGAAGGATATTGCTTCTGTGGCCATTGAGACAATATCTCAGAAGCTGAATAATGGCAGCTTTGCATTCTTTTAATAGCTTAGTTAGTACTTGCATTTTGGGAGAATCTCCAACTGCATAAATAACTTACATTAAAATGCACACACACATTACTCTCAATAAAAATAGGGAAATGTAATCAAAGATTCCTGTTGGGTGAAATTTAATCTATAGGACCATTTTAGGAGTGTATGTTTAGTACACTTTGTTTTGTTATGTTAACAGGCTCCTAGCGTATTAGACTCTAAGCAGCTTATAGATTAAATTAAAATCGTGCTTTAGCTTGTGAAGTATCTTCAAACATTGGAAAGGCAAAAGATTTACACAATTGTAGACGTGCATGGTTTGTTGGAGAACTTATCTATATTACTCCTTGCCCTGTAATACAGCAAAAGAAGCTTCTGTGTATGTACCCTCATGAATCGTGAAATGACATATCTCCCCCCCCCCAGATGCAAAACCTGTGAGTCTTAAGTCTGACTGTATTTAGCAAGATGGTCATGACTGTAATTTAGGGGTAGACATTTTTTCAGTGTCCTGAGCTGTACACATTTATAAGTAAAATGTTGTGAAGAAGAGTATTCATTTATTAGTTTGCTTACTACCACCAAAAGGTCAAAGATTTGTCAACACTCCAATATCTAACAAAGGAGGTCCAAAAGCTGACCTCTACCTCAGTTCATTACAGACAAATGCTCTTGTTATGTGATAGAAATGTCACAAGCTGGTCAGTGTGGTGTAGTGGTTAAAATCCAGGGGACTGGGAGTTCTAGTCCTTCCTTAGACACAGCCAGCTGGGTGAGCTGGACCAGCCATTCTCTCTCAGCCCTAGGAAGCAGGCAAAGGCAAATAATTTCTGACATCTTACTAAGAAAACTACAAGGGGCTAGTCCAGACAGTTACCAAGATTCAACATGACTTGAAGGTAGGAAAAGGAAAGAAAAAAAGAAAGGAAATGTTATGAAGTTTTTTGGTAATATTACTCCAGAACTTATTTGTTGAATGTTGTATAGGTAGTCCTTACTTAGTGAGCCCTACTGAGGCAGGAATTTACATCATACATCATCATGTTCATTAAGCAGATCACCATAGGACCTGACTTGATGCTATGACCATTTTTGTAACAGTCATAAAATGAGTCACTACAGTCATTAAGTGACTCACTGTTATTAAGCAAACCATGTGGTTGTTAAGTGATTCCATTCTCCCAGCAATGAAATGGCAAAAAGATGCCAGAAACTAGCAAAAAATGTTGCAAATCGTGGTCATGTTACCACAGGATGCTGCAACAAGTTGCAAATGCAAGCTGATCAGAGAACTCAGGGAAATGTGTGTGTGTGTGTGTGTGTGTGTGTGTGTGTATGCAGCAGTTGTAACTTTGAGGATGGTTAATAAGTAACTTTCTTGGGGTCAGTCATAACATTGAACAGTCATTAAGCTATCACTCATTAAGTGGGGGCTACCTATATGTCTTCATATACAATCTAGAAGAATATATATATAGCTCATATAAACAACTGTGACACAAATTAGGATTTTGATGACATTTTGTTAATAGATATATTTTTTATTTTGTGGCGCAGTGATTAAAAAGCAGTATTGCAGGCTAATTCTGCTGACTGCCGATTGCCAACAGTTCGGCAGTTCGATCCTGACTGGCTCAAGGTTGACTCAGCCTTCCATCTTTCCAAAGTTGGTAAAATGAGGACCCGGATTGTTGGAGGCAATGTGCTGACTCTGTAAACCACTTAGAGAGGGCTGTAAAGCACTGGGAAGCGGTATATAAGTCTAAGTGCTATGGCTATGGCTATTGCTACTGCTTTAAAGATCTCAGTAGAAATCACATCTAGTTTGATCTCTGATACCTGAAGGACAAACAGGATTCTAGGGAAGAAATGTGGTTTCTTGTTTTGAGGTACACAAAGTAGGGTTTGCTTTCTGCTGCAGAGGCAATATATTCCACCACAATGGCTCACTTTTTGCACGCGCTCTGGGATGAATTCAGGGCAGGCATCTCTCTCCTTCCAGAAACTCAACCCTGCATTCAGAAACTTCATAGACTCTTTACTGCAAGATTCAGTGCTTTTCATAGACAACAAAGTTCTAATAGATTCTTAGCTGTTCTTTTCCAAACCTTGAGGCTGGAAGACCACCTCAATGTCTTTCTCTGGTCTGAGCAGTGCTAGTTCCCACTGCATAAGCGTTATTCTTTATCAGAGTTCCCCAACCTTTTGGCGTTGGCAACCCGGGGGGGAGGGGGGGGAAAGAAGGGATGGTTTTGTGGGGGGGAGTGAATGCATGCGTTTGTGCAAGTGCACACACAAACACCCACTGCTCGTGCGAGTGGGGCCGTGAGCACTTGTGTAACTGGGGCCGTGAATGCCTGCGACACTTGCTCGCTAAGTGGGGCCAGAATGCCCGTGATGATGCTCACATGAGTGGAACTGCAAGCACCCACAATGCTTGCAAGGATGCTCACATGAGTGGGGCCACGAATGCCTGTGATGCTCATGCGAATGGGGCTGCAAACGCCTGTGACGCTTATGCAAGTGGGACTGTGAATGCTCGTGATGCTCACGCAAGTGGGGCTACGAACTCCCACAACAATGCTCATGCGAGTGGAGCTGCAAATGCCTGTGATGCTCACGCGAGTGGGGCCACAAACACCTGCAACACTAGTGGTGACGCTCGCACAAGTGAGGCCACGAACACCCGCATGCTTGCGTGAGTGGGGCTGTGAGCTCACGTGAGCATAATGGCCAGCTAATGGCCAGCTACTCACATGGCCCAGTGGCCAATAGGCCGCGGCCCACATGTTGGGGACCCCTGCTCTATATTCTACTATGACATGATAAGGCGAGACCAATCTGCCTTGACAAGCAGCCCTATTTCAAAGTAGCTTCTGCAGATACAATGCAGGCACCCAAAGGTAACTGTGATACAATTGCTACACAGTTTAGAAATGCACTTTCAAAGCTCTATATATTCTAGGTGGCTCACTAGGTGGCTTAAGTAATCTATTATTCTATCTCTGTTATTATTATGGTTGATTGCACAGTCAATCAGATGTATGGACTGGAGTATCAAGTCCTTCCCAGGGACCTGATAGGCAGATGTTGATGTTTGATAGTGTTAAAAGTATTGTTGCAGGTGTTCCAATAAAGCTTCCCTTTGCAATTGACCAATGGTAGTTTTGTCAATGCCAATGGTGTTCAGGTGGTGCAATTATTCAATTGTTTTGCAATTGTACTCAATGTTTCTACTACTATTAGTACTATCTTTGCTTTCTATTGCCACAGTTGTTCTATTTGCAGGTCTTTGTATTTTGTGATTTTCTCCAGTTCTTTCTCTTCTGCACTGCAAATATGTATGGTATCTGAGTCCCAATGATTCTGGGCAGTTCACAAATAAAAACATTAATAACAAGAATGAAAATATAGTAAGAATCAAAAATAAAAAAGATGACAAGGATGACAAGAACCAGACAGGAGTTAAAGAGAAATAAACCCACACCACTCAGAAGGCCTCACTCACCTTTGCCAAATTTTTGAGCAAAGAGGACAAACATGGCATCCAAGAAGATTTACTTCAGTGTCGTCTGATCGTGGAGGCAGCGGCAGCTCCCTCTGCAATCCGAGAAATCATCTTTGGGCCGACGGGGAAAAGATCGGCCAGTAACATGGCCGATCACTTAGCTGCTCCAGCCGAAAGTCACAGCAACATCTAAGCAAAAAGAACCACCGTGGAAGATCCGGGTGAGACCTTTCCTTCCCTCTTGATATTTTATTTACTTCCCTGTGAAAAGTTTTTAGAAACTATTCCCCTCCCTTGAGAAAGCAGCTTTCGAATACTCGGGGAAATGAGCTTTGGAAAAAAAAAATAACTAATTTTTATTGTTTATTTGAGCTGTTGGAATTCGGGGGATCCTGAAAAGAAAAGGAAAAAAAATCCTTACTGTGACTCTCTCTCTCTCTGCTTGCCTGTTTTCAGCTTAAGTGGAAATCTTTAGGGAGGGGGGTGGAGTGTTTTGCTTCCTCCCCCCCTCCTGAACTTTTTTATCTACTTTTAAAAGAAAAAAAAACTCTTTGGCTTTCTGGGCGGATTCATGTGGATTATATGGTTACAATGTAACTCTGAACTTGGCGTGAAGCCCAGATAGCTCTAGTGTAACAATGTAACTATTTTCAGCTGAACTTGCATTCCATGAACTTGGCGTGATGCCCAGACATTGGTATATCTTTTGGAACTTGCTCAATTTTCATTTGACTTTATAATATAAAATATACATCCCAGAAAAATGGATTTTCTCTCGCTTTACGATTACAATATAATAATTGACTTTTAAGACATCCTCTTCTATTATCACTTTGGATTATAAATTAGATATTCACAATACTGACTGGGACTTTTGTTGTCTTCATCTTTGTGTTGGGCTTGATTACTTGTTTTTTTCTCCTTTTTTCCTATTTTTGTTTGGATTTTATATTTTATAATATTGCAATCTATCTTTTAAGCTGAACTTTCACTAAAACAAAAATGGAATCCCACTCACAGCTTAACTATGGACTTATACTAGAAAAAAAATTGGAAGTGAAACAGGAATTAAGAGAACATTTTAGAACGCTCAGGAAAGAGGATGTTCCAGAGTTAAAAATTGAATCTCAAATTTTGACTGATCATGACACACAACTAGATTTACAACTTAATGAGATGGAGAATTTATATTTACAACCTACTGAAGAGGAAGATGCTACACCTTATATACAAATGATGGAGATTTTTGATGACCAAAGGCAGAATTCAACTAAAACATCTATAATCTCAAAAGCAACAGAAATGGACTTTCAAATACGAGACATTAAAAATGCTGACAATATGAACAAACAACGAATAATCACCATACTGATTAAGACTGATTACATAGTGCAGACAATACTGGAAAAAAGAGAAGAAGACTACGATCGGACGCAATTGTGGGAAAATGTGCATAGCCAAATACTAAGATGGGAGGAGCTAAAGGCCCTATTGTGGAAACCTGCTTGGCATAAAAAGAAAGCTAGAATTAGGTTTAAAAATGAGTGTTAAAACTTGATCTGACGGGTAAAACGGCTTTTAGAGACTTTGATTGAGCTAATATTTTTGAGATTTCTAAGGTCTAAGATTTTAGTTTGAGTTAATATTGATGTAAATTATGGATTTGATTATGGTCTGGAATGGCAATTACGGAAAATTGGAAAGGTTAAAATTAAAGGAGTTGGATTGAGATTGGTGAAATATTACTGATATTTTTACTTACAATGATTGAATGTAGGACTGATTTATAAAAATATTTGATAGAGTACAGGAAATAGAATATAGTTGAGAAATATTAATATATATATATATATAATAGTTATATTATATGTTTATTTTAGAAATAATTAGAAATAATTTAGGTTAAAATGTAAAATGGTTTTAAAATACTTAAAGTCATGTTCATTTATAAAATATGTATGTGAAATAGAATAGAATAAGAGATAGAATTTAATTGAGAAGTATAAAGTGAATAATTGGAGTAATATGTATGTGTTAGAAACAATCTATATTATATGGATACCCGAATTGTATACTATATGTTTATGTAAGGCCAAATTGGAATATGTTAATTGAAGTTAGTTAAGCTTGAAAACGGGTGGAAATATTATTGATAGTTTTTGTTCTTTGTTGTTTTTTTTAATTGATAAAATAGAGAGGGAAACCTTAAAGAAGTAATTTAAATTGTTTATGTATGATTATATTTTTTACTTTGTTTCATGGAGTGCCCTATCTCCACGATGAGTCCTAAGCACTTGGTTGTAAAACAACAAAATTCAATAAAACTTGTTATATATATATATAAAAAAAAATCTGCTAGATCAAACTGAGTGGGCAGATAATATGGGAGATAGGTGGAACCAGTACTTATGCCCTTTAGTCTGAACTGCAATTTGAATAATAATACATTTGTTTTATCTTGCACCAAAGGTGGAAAACTTCTTCATGGTAAGAGGATGTACTTAACATATATTAAGAAGACCGGCAATGATATGGATTAGACAAGACCCCCCTAACTCATGTAGGCAGAACTACATTCCTTTCCCTTACTGCTCAAATTTGGAGGGTGCTTTGCATTTTAAGAATTATGTCAAGCCTGTCGTAGAATTTGCAGAAAATGCTGCTGTTGACGTTCAGTAATTACAGTTAGAGGATGATTCTAAGGATTATAAAAATGAATTTGCAAGTTGTCTGTTTTACAGGGTTATTGTAACAAATTTCTGAACAATGATAAATAGAATATTATTGCTATAATCTTCATCATTTTTCTTTGCCATTTCATCTGCTTCTGCCTGACTTAGACTTGTCAAATCCTTCTTTTTTATGTTTGCTTAGATGCACTCAGGAATCAACTTCACTAAACTGAGATACGCTTGAAAATAGGAATAAAATATCAAAACATTTCCTTTATGCTTCTAAATCAGCACTCATGACTGCTTAGTGTCCATTTTAAAGCTTTTGTTTGTTTGTTTTTCTGAACATTAGATCTTTTAAATGGTGGTATTCATATTTATTAATTATAGGAATTAGGAGCTTTAATTGGCGGGTATGACATATAGATAGTCCTTGACTTATGACCAGTCATTTAACAATCATTCAAAGTTATAATACATTTTTTAAAAAGAATTGTTTACAACCCATTCTCGAAGTTACAATTTCCGTCCCCCCACCGCAATCATCTGATCACATTTCGGGCACTTGCCAACTGACTCACATTTATGACTGATTGCAGTGTTCCATGGTCATGTGACCATGATTTGCTTTTTTTTAAAGTTCCAAACAAAAGCCCCCCTTTCAGAAAAATGGACTTGCTTAATGACTGTGGTGACTTGCTTTACAACTACCATAAAAACAGTTGTAAACTCTTATGGTGCCTTGACTTATGAACACAACAATTTATGACTGAAATTCCAGTCCCAATGGTTTTATTTCCTAGTTTTATAATAAACTTCAAAATAAACTGAAACCAAAATTGGAAGCCTGACACATTCACCTATGTTGTATGTATTTATGTTTACTTGTACATTACATATTCAATCTTTATTATAGAAGATCAATAGAGTATACATGATTCTCTCACCCTTTTCATTTACACCATAATTCATGACAAAAGCTGAACAAAGACTGGATGAGTGGTTCAATATTAGATAGCTAGCCTTGTGACTCAGTGGTTTTTAAACTGTGATCTGATAATTGAACCACCATACCACAACAGCTCCTTCATACAAATACTAACAGAACCCATATCCATCTGAACTGTGGGCTTTAGAGTAAAAGAAAGTATGGGATAAGATGCTACAGCTACCTTAATGATATTTATTAATATCATGAGATATGCACACACACATACATGTATGTATATATTCATACAGTACACATATTATAATAATAATAATAAAGTTGGAAGGGACCTTGGAGGTCATCGGGTCCAACCCCCTGCTCAGGCAGGAAACCCTATATACCATTTCAGACAAATGGCTGTCCAGTCTCTTCTTAAAAACTTCCAGTGTTGGAGCATTCACCGCTTCTGGAGGCAGGTTGTTCCACTGGTTAATTGTTCTAACTGTCAGGAAGTTTCTCCTCAGTTCCAGGTTGCTTCTTTCCTTGACTAGTTTCCATCCATTACTTCTTGTCCTGCCCTCAGGCGCCTTGGAGAATAGCTTGACTCCCTCTTCGTGCGTGTGTGTGTGTGCATATATATATACATATATATATATATACATACACATATACATACGTGTGTGTGTGTGTGTGTGTGTGTATATATATATATATACACACATACACACACATTATACATATACAGTATATTGCAAATCTCTTTCTTATTAGATATCGCTTATTGATAATTTCTTAAACCTCTTATTAAAGGGTTTCTTTCAGCTTTCTACCTCTGCTCCTCTCTCCACTTTTATGTCTCAGCATAATTCTAAAGTTAATGTTTGATACTCTTTTCTAAATCTCCGTGTCTGTTATTTTAGAAGAACTAGTTAATTTTCTCTCTTGTTTATATTTCTTGACCATCTTAAATGATCAAAGTCTTTTTTCTTTCAGCCTTCTACACTTTGCTCCTTTTTTATTCCACAGAATAATCCTAGAGTTAATGTTTGATAGTTCCTTTTCTTCTGCTGTATATAATGATTTTTGAGTCGGTTTTTCAGATTATATCAGAGCAAATTTAAAAAAGAATTGGTGCAAACGTTTGATTGATCATGAACAAATGTTCTTTTATAGTAGCATAATTCAGTTATTATTTTCCCATTTTCCAAGTTTTTGACAGATATAAAAAAGCACCCTCTATTTTAATTGTTTCTTTTTGCACATTGTCCAACGTTCTTGGATTTTTAAGAAAGAAATTTGCAGTTATAAGAACTAAACTTACTTTTTAAAATAACATCTGAATAAAGATATAGTTGAGAAAATAAATAAAATGCCAAAACATAGTGGCTGCATTTAAAATCTATATATCTAATCAAGAGGGATTTTTTTCAAGGCCTTAAAATGAATCTTTGACCTAAGAGGCCAACGACAGATTTTCGACACAGAAACAACTAAAAATTTGCATCTCTCAAAATGAAAAGGAATGAAAAGAAAATAATACAGAAATTCTAACATAAAGAAACTGTAAGGTCACTAGCCCTTGGCAAAACTTGAGAAATCATAAGAATCCAATCATAAAAACTCAAGCAGAGGCTTCTTAAAGGTACAGCACTTTATTTTCGATCGAAATAAGGCCTGGGTGGGAACACAATCTGAACACTGGCAGTAGTTGCGTTCAGAAGTGCCACACTTTAGAAAGCTAGTAGCACTGCTTTATAAACTTAGCCAATGAAAATCAGACACAGAGTTATTACAATATAAGGAAGACATCAATCACTCCTGTACACTCCCTTATTCCCTCCTTCAGTACCTCACATCCGTGTACATGTTTCCCACGCTTGCATGAAATTTGTCCCTGACACAAACGCTGATTACAAAAGCGAGTTAGCAATAGTTAGGCAAGGCTACCCAATTTGTTTCTTTTTCTGGTTCCAGTTACAGAACCCTACAAAACATAACTACAAATCACTGCATCCATTTCTTTGAGTGGAGTAGACATCGTGTTCGCAGAAATGTCAAATGTTCCTCCAAATTATATTCTTTTCTGACCTAAGGTAAAGGAGTTAGAACACTGCTGCTTCTTCACTTGCAACTTCATTCTCCCAGTGTGTATATCTGTACTCCATCTGCAGTATGCTGTGTCAGCCCTATAAGGTAGCCCAGAAAAGAAACACATCCAGAAGAACTAGCTCCACTTTATTTTATATTTACTTTAACAGTATTTTGCAAATCTGGAAGTACATTTCTCTCCTGTAACCTTTACAGCCCAAAAAACTAGGAATTGTGTCTTTGCCGTATTTTTATTTCTATTGCGGGTTAAGCTGCCTCTTATCCAACTGTTGCCTTGACTGCACCTTTTCCCCCCATCTCCCAAAGTCATTCCCACATACCATTTACAAGCTGTTTACAAACTCTTAGCTTACATGATGCTACTAGATCATGACTTCAAGATGCTACCCAGACGCTGGTTAGATTTTTATTTCTAATGGTCATCCAAATTTCTGCAGCCTAAAGCTAACAGCCATATGATTAGGAACACTTGAAGAAGAATTTGTGCTCCATCCTCAGGGAAAATAGGGAGCAGCGTCACGGTAAAAACAACAATTAAAAGGAAGCTCCCTGTACTTCTCATATAAGATGGCCTCAATGAAGTACTCAGAAAGCAGCACGATTCAAGTCAACTCTAACAGAGATCTCATTCTTTGAGAAATTCAGATTGAGTCTGGATTGGAATAGACTTGGTTGCAAGCTTTACGGAGCTGCAAATGTCTGTTCAGTAATGCTAGGCACACACTCTCATGCAAACGGAAAGAGGGCACAGCACTCCTGCTTTTAGCAGAAGAATGAGCTGGATTTCTTTAAGGTGGAGGGGTGTGACAAGTGGAAAAAGAAAAGAAGACAGACTTTTAAAAACAGCCCTTTAAAAAAAAAAAAGCGAGGAGATGTCTTAAAAATAAAAGGGGTGAAGGGCAAGGATAAGTTCCCCTAAGCAAAAGGAAGATTCCTAAGCTGTTTACGTTTTGCTAGATGGACTCACACTGCTGGAATGTCTAGCTAGCTAATTTTTCTCCCTTAAAAATAAGTGAAAAGAAATAATTTCCCTTCATAGAGATTTCGGAAAGTCCTTGTGCTGGGAGCCTGAACTTTCCCACAGCAATGAAGTGCATGCTGTTTTGTTCTACATTAAACTAGGTTTAAGCAGACCCAAGACCAAATCCTGCCAAAGCATTTGTCCTGGGCTTCTTGATACAGTGCAAATTAAACATTCTTCACAGCTGTAGCTGACAAAAGGCAGTTTCAAAGAGCTTTGAACACAAAGGAGGAAAAAATTGCCTTATTTATTCACTTACTGAGCATGCTCCAGTAGCTGAGCATATCATGTGATTTCTAGTTTCCAAGGCAATCACTGTGGTGCTAAGTACACACTGTCCTACACTAAAAGCTAGTTACTTTAAAGCTTGATGGGAATTTTGGTAAAAATATCTACAAACCATATATATTAGCATTCAGTTAAAAAGTTTAAGGCTTTGGCTGAACACAGCACTGGCTCTCTGTGGTTCAGGATGAAAACTATTCCTTAGTTGTACCTCAGGAGCAAAGAAATCCTTATAATGTATATTAGAATGGCACTGTGTAAATAAAGGCAGCTTATAATCTTGAGCTATTTGATGATTTTGCCAGTCTTTCATTTTCACAAACATCAATTGCTCAATAAATTAAAAGTTTATTCAAAATATAAGATGTACCCTCTTCCAACAGAATTCTGGACTGTTGCCATAAAGAATCATATACAATTCTTGAGTATTTTCCACAGTCTCTCAATTGGGCCAGGAGGCAACTCCTTTGGACGGATGAACAAAATAAAAGTGCCCTCTTGTTCTCTTCTGCTGGCTGTTGTCAACATTGGAGTTTTATTGGTGTATCTTATTTCTCCTGTTCTTGGCTAAGCTTTCACTGAGGGATCTACAAACCTACTGCTGAGCCACCAGGTTTTTGCCTTTCTCCTTTTCTTTATCTCTTTCAAAAGCAATCACAATAGGAAGTTGCAGCAAATCTATCCCCTCGCTTCTCTTATACTTTTCTTATAGTAACTTATACTGATTTAAGCCATTGCATCAAATCTAAGGAATTATATTATTACTAGATATGTCCAGAATTCATATAGGGTAACACCTTCTCCAAATCCAGGTAGTTCAAAGTTTGTGTGTGTGTCTGTGTGCACATATGCGCACATTCCTTTGAGTCAGTGTTGACTCCTGACAATTGGCCCTTGGACTAACCCCTGAGGTTTTCTTGGAAAGATTTCAGAAATTGCTTGCCATTGCCTCCTTATGAGGGCTGAGACACAGGGACTGGCCCAAGGCCACCCTGCTGGCTTTCTACCTAAGGCGGGACTAGAACTCACAGCTTCCTAGTTTTTAGCCTGATGCCTTAACTAGGGAGATTCTAGGAATAGGAATATTCTTTATTGGCCAAGTGTGATTGGACACACAAGAAATTTGTCTGCAGTACATAAGCTCTCAGTGTAAATACAAACAACAAAGTACTAAGCCATAGATATCCCTCGTGTAAGAAATTCACAGTGAGTCGCAGAAAATAATAAAAAACATCAAAACTACAAGAGAGCATTTCACCAATGCTGCCATCGGTGGTGGCATCGTATAATCAGACTTAGGATCATAGATAGAAGACGGTTTAATTGTGGATCAAACATTATGTTACACAGAGAGTCAGTTTAACATGGTAGCTAGACCTAGAGGTAGCTAGACCTAAGATAGAAAGCAGAAATTCCGCAGTCTAAGGTAATCACCTTTTACTGATAGAAATATTAGTTTAACAATTTCTCCATTCTTTTGTAGTCCAGGCAAAGTAAATAGGAATGAAATTGACCAAATTCTGTTGGTTTTCCCTTCTTGTTGGCAGGAGAAGTTTTCCTTCCTGCCTTCCTCTGCAGCAGCTCAGGTTTGGCTATGATTTTTTTACACCTGCTGCTTTGCATTTCTGACCTGATTGAATTCAAGTTGTTTTCAAAATAGTTTCAAGTGATTAAGCATTGGAAAAAGTGGTGGCATACAAAGTCCAACTGAGGCAAGACAGTGCTCATTTAATGCCTGGAGAAAAGGAGAAAAGGCCATGAGGAAACAAATTAAAAACCAGGAAAAAAAGAGAAAATATGTATTTTCTGTATATCCATCAAGGTGACAACAAATGCCTAAAAAATAATTTGTTTTTCCCCCAAATGTCGATGTTCCTTTCTTTTCTCATCTTGTTCTCTTTTCTTATTAGTCTTCACCCTCTATTCTTTCTACATAGACCTCTTTAGGCTTCTGTTTCTTCTCTCCCATACTTTTTCAGTGGCCTCTCCCCTCCTGCATGGTCCCTATCTTCCTCTGTGACATCAATCTCCTATATGCCAGATGTGCTCCTTTGCCTCTCTGAAGCAACTGCAAAAGAGGAGATTTGTTTAAAGTCCTGGTACCTAAGAGATGATGCCAGGAGCAATAAAATGCTAAACATTTCTGCTGATGCTAGAGATGCATCAGTTGTTAAACCCCTAGGGTTTAACGTGCTGAATAGTTTCCGCTATTCTTCCAGTAAGCCTCAAGTAAAACATCCCCTAGCAAAAGGGTAGCAAAAGTCGCTGGTTTAAGAAATTTGTATTACAAAAGGATATGGTACCAACATAAACTGAGTTTACTCAGGACTTTAGCAAGGCTTTATTATTGTCATTAAACTATTCTACCCTTGGTTTGATTCTACAAGCTTATAGTATGTATGTACACCTAACAGAAAATAAACAGGGAGTGAACATGGCGGACCTTAGTTCAAATAATTTATGGTTTCACTGTAAACAATTACAATTGGAGTTCTATTTGTGTTCTTTGAAAGTTAAGCAGCTCAGTTGTATTATGGATTTATTTTAGTGTAATCCTAGTAATGCTGGGATTTTGTTCAGGTTGTCTGATTGAATCAGTGGGAAATAAGATCCATAATGGTATACATTCAACACATGTTTAAGCATGATGATGGTCTCCCACACTCCTTCTCCCCCAAAAAGTCCAGTAAATTTGATTTCAAAAGAACAACCTTCTTCAAGTAGGAGATTGGTAAAAGAGAGCTGAAAAATACAGGCAATTACGGTATATGCAGAACACTTAGGACCTTATTCAACTACAGAATCGGAAGCTTGGCCATTACATAATATCTCATATTCCAGAGAATATGATAGCAAGAAAGAGCAAGAACCAAAGAGCCTTTAGGGGCAAAAAATACTTTGTTCAAAAGTAGAAGTCCTGCCCAAGGAAAGAGAACAAAAATGAACATATTTTTAGAAAACAGAAAAAGAGATCCCACAAGCATAAAACTTTGAGACTTTCATGACAAAAACCATGGTGGCCAATAATTTTCAATAAGAAACCTAATAAGTCTTAATCATTAGATAGATCACTGAAAGAAGCCCAGAAATCCTACTTTCCACAATATAGTGGTTCTGGTGTTGGATTAGGAGCCTGAAGATCCAGGCCTGAGTCAACCCTCAGCTGAGCAAACTCAGTGGATGATTCAGAACCAACCAACCTCACAGGATATTGGAACTGTGTAGAACAATAGGGCCTGGAGACAAAAACATATGAAGAAAAGTTGCAAGAATTGGGTAAGGCCAGTCTAGAGAAAAGGTGACATTATAGCAGTATTCCAGTATTTAAGGGGCTGCCACAAAGAAAAGGGGGTCAACTTATTTTCCCAAGCACCAGAAGGCAAGACAAGAAACGATGGATGGAAACTAATCAAGGAGAGAAGCAACCGGAATTAAGGAGAAACTTCCTAACTGTTCTTCCTAAGAACAATTAACCAGTGGAATGGCTTGCCTTCAAAAGGTGGGGGTGCTTCATCACTGGAGGTCTAAGAAAAGACTGGACAGCCACCTATCTGAAATTTTATAGGGACTCCTGCTTGTTCAGGGGGTTAAAAGACCTCCAAGGTCCCTTCCAGTTCTATTCCGATTGATTGATTAGGTCTTGTACTGCACTTAGTTGTATTAAATTCTACTTTCACTAAAGCCATTAACTGAAAGAAACTAGTGATGTTGAGAGACTCATTGGAAAAGATGGTTCTATCTCCCAGTGGTCTTCATCAAAACCACTGAAATCCACAAAACAGAATAATGGGAAAGAACTCCTTTGCTTTTCTTTCCCTTTAGAAACCCTCCAGAAGGACATGAGTATATACAGTATTTATTATTTATTACAAATATTTTAATCCCACTTCAATTATCAGATTTGAAGTGGTTTACAGCCCAATATATAATACCCAACATTAGATAACATTGCAATAATTCACAAATTATCAAAATTGTCCAATAATAATAAATGACATCTATATGAGAGCGCTAGTTTGATCTAGTGGTTAAGGCACCAGACTAGGAAGCAGGAGACCATGAATTCTAGTCCTTTTTCTAGCCATGAAAGCCAGCTGGGTGACTTTGAGCCATTGAATCTCTCTCTGCCCAACCTACCTTATAGGGTTGTTGCTGTGGAGAAAATAGGAGAACGAAATTGTGTTTGTTATGTTTGCCACCTTGAGTTGTTTGTAAAAATAATAACGGTGTGATATAAATAAATAGATAGATAGATAGATAGATAGATAGATAGATAGATAGATAGATAGATAGATAGATAGATAGATAGATAGATAGATAGATAAATAAATAAATGTAAGTTCAACATAAATTATAGTAACATCTTAAAAACCAGAATACATCAAAATTATTTTTAAAATTAGTTTTTACAATTATATTTAATAAAATCATTTTTTTAAAAGAGATGTTCCAGTTTTTTCATTTTTTATAATTCTTATATATAATTTTATTAAGAATGTTGATTGTAATAATAAAACAAGGATATGAAAAGTGCAAAAAAAAAGAAAAATAGAAAACAAAGCACCTAGTGAAGACCTTTTTATTTTCTCCGGCAATTTAGGACATTCTTTTAATATTGCTGATTTTATTTCCTTGATGGATTTATATTGATTTTATCTGTTACTGTCTTTGCTTATCTCCATAATACTGGTGTTTTATTACGTCTGTTGATTTCATAGTGGTTTTTTGTTTTGTTTTAAACAGGTTTGCACAGAGGCCAGGGACCTGGAGCTATCCTACATCTTAGGAATGTAATACATACATATAAAATAATGAACTTCATATTTGCCGTTTCTTTCGATTTACAGATTTTTTTTCCCCTCTCATATACTCACTGACATGTTTCAGCCTGAAAAAAATCAGTCTCTAGTACAAAATGTTCACATTCTTTAATAACTTTTAAATAGTTATGAATTATTAGCTCATTTCTTTATCTTTCAGATTCATTCCACCAAAACTGCCTTCTGTGTTAGTTATTTTCTGTGCAAATTTCTTTTCTCTGAGCTTTATATAGGGGCTAGCATGATTTTCCTTTGGCTTTCCTTTCCATTTTTTTTAAGTCCTTTTAAATTATTGTCTCAAATGACCACCTCTCCTTTCCCCACAAGAGACACTCTTCCCATTCATAATGGTAACTGAGTAGTATCGCTCCCCTTATTCCTTGAGCCTTATTTTGATTGGGTTACCAGATCCAGTGACAAAAGTGAGGGTGGATATTGTAAAACTCTAACACTTTGTGTCCATCTAGTGGTCACCCAAATTTTTGCAGCCAGCTAGGGTAGCTCTGCGTTGGCAGCTGAATCAACTGATTGCAGAATACCAAATATTCCTGATACATTTTGATTAGTAATCCATTTTATTACACCAAATGCATGGAATAAAATAATATTCTGGAGTGCACAAATGAAATGAAATGGGCACAAGTATCCTTGTTAACCCCATGATTATATGAGATTTGCATCCTTTTTTCTTCAGCTCATTCTATAAAATTTCAGTTAAATCACAGAGTGTGTTCATTTTGTTTCACCATTGTACTATATGGAAAAATCAGAGAGAAGAAACACATACAGCTGGGCCCAGGCAGCAAAGCAGAACATCAAACTGGATACATCTTGATGAAGCTTCTAACCAGTGAGAGTTGTAGACGGGGAAGGAGACTTCCAGTGAAAAGCAATGTCTAGCAAAGCATTAAGTCATTAAGGTTCCCATCTATTTCTCTGCTATAAATGTCCAATTTATAAAGAAAGAAAAAGGAGCATAAATTACATCCAGCCGTGTACTTGGATTCTCAGATGTCTTTTAAAGCTATATTATTTTTGTGAAATAATCGTGATTTGTAGCTCTTGATTACAGATGAAATATTAGGCTTGGGCTTAATTATGTGGAAACTCCAAGTCAGTTCACCCTAGCCTTGTATGTCCTCCTGATGCTTTCGTTATTGTCACTCCCAGATTTCCTAACCAAAAGGGCCAACTACATCTCTGAGGATAGAAGAGAATGATATGAGGGGAAAACTACAGCTTGATCTAAAAGAAATCATTTTATATTGCAATGGGAGACTGTATCAGTTGCTTCCCAATGTGCATACGTAATGTCTGTGACCTGACTATAGAAAATTTACTGATTATTTTCAATACTAGAAACTGAATTAAAAATTAGTGTTTGGTTTTCAATTTTCACAGGAAAGAGCAACTATGGCTGCACTCTTGAAATAGTTCAGATATGCTTTCCAAAAGGAGAGCAAAATGCATGGGAATGCAAATTTAGTATTCATTTGCAAACACTTTAAAAAGGCTGTGATCTTTCTTGGAAACATATAACACACAACTGTGCTATGGCAGGGAAAGACACAACCTATGAAGCTGAACTTCACACTGAAGGTTGCATTTCAAAGTGGCTCTGAAATCATTTGTGAGAAGATAAGAAGTATATACCTCTGTTGTTGTTGTTAGTTGCGAAGTCGTGTCCGACCCATCGCGACCCCATGGACAACGTTCCTCCAGGCCTTCCTGTCCTCTACCATCTTCTGGAGTCCATTTAAGCTCATGCCTACTGCTTCAGTGACTCCATCCAGCCACCTCATTCTCTGTCGTCCCCTTCTTCTACTGCCCTCAATCTTTCCCAGCATTAGGCTCTTCTCCAGTGAGTCCTTCCTTCTCATTAGGTGGCCAAAGTACTTGAGTTTCAACTTCAGTATCTGGCCTTCTAAGAGCAGTCAGGGTTGATCTCCTCTAGGACTGACCGGTTTGATCGCCTTGCAGTTCAAGGGACTCGCAGGAGTCTTCTCCAGCACCATAGTTCAAAGGCCTCAATTCTTTTGCGTTCAGCCTTTCTTATGGTCCAACTTTCACAGCCATACATTGCAACTGGGAAAACCATGGCCTTGACTATACATACTTTTGTTGGCAGGGTGATGTCTCTGCTTTTTAGTATGCTGTCTAAATTTGCCATAGCTTTCCTCCCCAGGAGCAAGCGTCTTTTAATTTCTTGGCTGCAGTCCCCATCTGTGTGATCTTAGAGCCCAGGAAGATAAAATCTGTCACTACCTCCATTTCTTCCCCATCTATTTGCCAGGAATTGAGAGGGCCGGATGCCATGATTTTGGTTTTCTTAATGTTGAGTTTCAAGCCAGCTTTTGCACTCTCCTTCTTCACCCGCATCAAGAGGCTCTTTAGTTCCTCTTCACTTTCTGCCATTAGAGTGGTATCATCTGCATATCTTAGATTGTTGATATTTCTCCCGGCAATCTTAATTCCAACTTTTGATTCATCTAGCCCTGCCTTTCTCATGATGTGCTCTGCATATAAGTTAAATAGACAGGGCGACAGAATACAGCCTTGCCGGACTCCTTTCCCAATTTTGAACCAATCAGTGGTTCCGTGTCCAGTTCTCAATGTTGCTTCTTGACCCGCATATAGGTTTCTCAAGAGACAAATAAGATGGTCTGGTACTCCCATCTCTTTAAGAACTTGCCACAATTTGTTGTGATCCACACAATCAAAGGCTTTAGCATAGTCATGTACCTCTACCTGGCCATTTTTCAAAAATGCTCTGCAGAATACCATGTCTGATATATAACTTTTTTCTTTAGAATAGTACTGTCATGGTTCTGACAGACAAAGACAAATAAAGCAGAACTCCGAGGCTTGAAAATTCCTCAAAGAACATGTTTATAAGTTACAAAGTAGCGGCACGATCAAAAGTGAAACCAAGTCTGAAATTCCCACTAAAATTTCCCAGTTACAAAGTATAATGTCCCACCCACAAAACTATGCCATCACTACATTCCCCAATACATTCATTTGGCAGGCTTTCTAATACAACGCCCAGTCCCTGGTCACAGTAGCAGTAGATGACCTTGGTTCCCATGGGACAGAAGATTATTAAAACTAGTGAAGCACCTGGGCAAACCCCCCTCCCTCCATTCTGTATAGCAACCTAGAATGAAGAGAAAGTTGGCTGCAGTTCATTGTAGAGTTGACAGTCGGCCCCCCTTAAAAGGAAAGAATCTCCTGTAGGGGAAACAAAAAGCATGTTAGGTATTTCCTCGAGGCTTTTGAGGATGTCTGTTGTAAAATTTCTGTATTAACCATTTGCTTTCACATCTGTACATTTCACCCACATAGCTTCTGACAGTGGATAGCCTTTCCACTGAACGAGGTATTGTAACTTCCCCTTGTACAACCTAGAATCAAGAATTCATTTTATCTCATAATGAGCTTCCCCCTCTACCACTATTGGACCTGGTGGCTTCTTCGGAATAGGTCTTAAAGAGGACTCAGAAACAGGTTTCAACAGACTACAATGGAACACAGGGTAGACCTTCCCCCAAAGCCGTGGAAGCTTTAACTCCACGGTAACAGGATTTATGATTTTAGTAATAGGAAAAGGACCTAGAAGCTTTGGTCCCAATTTTTTGCTGGGTAACCTCAATCTCAAATATTTATTTGAAAGATAAACCCTTTCCCCAACATAAAATGGTCTTTGAGGGGAGCATTTCTTATCAGCCTGCTCCTTGTAAATTTTAGCGGCTTGGGTTAAGGCTTTTTTTACATTTGCCCAAACACTTTGAAAGGAGGTCACCCACTGATCCAAAGTTTGGGAGGCAGGTGGCTCCTGAGGGTACTCAGGCATAGGCACAAAATCCCTCCTGGTAACTATCTTAAATGGTGTAAGCCCAGTGCTACTGTGCACAGTATTGTTGTAGGCTACTTCAGCGAAAGGCAGAAGATCAGCCCAATTAATCTGTTGGTAATTAACATAGCATCTGAGGTACTGCTCCACCATTGAGTTCACAGGTTCAGCCGCCCCATTAGTACTCAGATGAAAAGCTGATGAGAGCCCCTAGGTAGACCCAACATGCTTAACAAACTCCCTCCAGAGTTGGTTTCACTTTTGATCATGCCGATACTTTGTAACTTATAAACATGTTCTTTGAGGAATTTTTACCTCAGAGTTCGGCTTTATTCATCTCTGTCTGTCGGAACCATGACATTAAACCAAGTCTCCTAAAACTTTCATTTTCTCGGGGTGCTGGGCCCTGACTGCCTACCCATCTTTTGGAAGAGCGGTGAAGACTCGGCGAAGATTTGAAGATGGAGGAAAAGAATGGAGCCGTTGCTGGCCATAATAGAACTCCAGCTGTTGGAGCGCAAGCAGCCGCTCCAGCCATCGAGAAGGCGTCACTGGCAGGGGTCGGCCAAAGTCCAGGTTGGTCCAACCTGGGAAGCTGGTACCGCAGAGGAGAACTACAATCCTGGCAGACCTCTATCAAGCCAAGGCTGCCTCTCAGCGCAGGAGCACTCCTGTAGCCGCTGAAGAGGAACTCCTATTGCTGCCATCCCAGGGGTTCTTGTCTATGGCATACGAGAAAGGAAAGAGATCGGTCAGAAGAGATGATTCCGGAGACTGGAAGTTCCAGTCCGCAGTCCACAGCCCCTCGCTTGAGCAGCTGAAGGAAAGGTTCAACAGGCTGGTGGTAAAAGAGACGGTTCCCATCACCCAGGATGCGTGCGCTGTGGGTGGGAATGCCAAGGGCTACCCATCTCTTCCCCCTCCCCTCGCTGGAGTCCCAGTCTGACCGCTGGAGCCTGTTCATTCTGCAAACACTTTGAAGTAACCAAAGTTATAACCAGAAGTCAACAAGGGTTTGTCAAAAATAGATCATGCCAAACAAAACCTATTGCATTATTTGACAAAGCAACTAAATTAGCATACCAGTGAAATGCTATATACTTGGACTTCAGTAAGGCATTTCACAAAGTAGACCACAACCTACTTCTTGGTAAGATAGAAAAAAGATAGATGGTTTTGTAACTGGCTGACAAATCACACTCAATGTGTAATCCTCAATGGAACTACATGCAAGTATGCAGTGGGGTGCTCCAAGGTTCTGTCTTAAGCCCAGTACTCTTCAACATCTTCATAAATGATTTAGATGAAGAAATAGAAGGGGAACTCGTCAAATTTTCAGAAACTGGCAGGAATTGCCAACACCCCAGAAGATGCTTATCTTGGCAATTCCTGCCAGCTTCTGAAAATTAAGATCCAGAAGGATCTCAATAGATTGGGCCCTATCTTAGAAAAGGAAATTCAATGGTGAGAAAAATAAGGCTTTACACTTAGGCAAGAAAAATCAAGTGCACAGGTACAGAATAGGTGATGCCTGGCTCAATAGGAGTAACTGCGAGAGAGATCTAGGAGTGCTAGGGAAGTCCTAGTCCTAAATATAAGCCAGCAGTGTGCTGCAGACACCCGAAAGCCAACACAGTCCTAGACTGCATTTACAGAGGGATAGAATCAAGGTCGTGTGTAGTACCAATTTATAATGCCATGAAAAGATCACACTTGGAATATTGCACCCAGGTTTGGTCACCACGATATAAAAAAGATGTTGAGACTCTAGAAAGAGCACAGTGAAGAGCAACAAAGATGATTAGAGGACTGGAGGCTAAAATGTATGAAGAACAGTTGCAGGAATTGGATATGTCTAGTCTAGTGAAAAGAAGGACTAGGGGTGACATGACAGCAGTCTTCCAATATTCGAAGAAGAGGAAGTCAGCCTTTGGAGAAAAGCACCTGAAGGCAGGACAAGAAGTGATGGATGGAAACTAATGGAGAGAACCAACTCAGAACTAAGGAGCCCTCCCCCCCCCGCGTCATCTCAAGGTGAGATGGGTGTCAAATAAATAAATTTAATGAATGAATGAATGTTCCAAAAGGGTATACAAATTTGGCTGTTCTTCCAAGCTGTACTGTAGGGGATGTGTAGACCCCAGTTGCCAATGCTTTTTGTTAGAGGCAATGTGTATGGAATTTTCTTTAAATTATTTTACTTTTATTGTCCTTATTTTTAATGCAAGTCTCCCAGAGTTATTTCAGGGTCACAGCTTCTAAATCTAATAAATAAACAAACAAACAAATAAATACAACATTTGAATTTCACTTTTCATGTATATAATATGCATATTCTTGTACATTTAACCTGTTCTCATCATGGTAATCTCTCAACATTTGTCCTTGTCCTCAGAAAAGTGCCAAATCATCTTTTATATCATCATGTTTTCTAAGAAAAGGCAAAACTGAAAGTGTATGGCCATGGGATTTTGTGAGTTCACAAGATACGATGCAAGATACAGTGCAAAACACTTCTTGATACTTTTTTTTCTATTTCTTTTAAGAACCATAAAGAAGCCTTTAATTTTGGTTCTCATAGTCTTTCCTGGCATTGTCCACTCCCTTCTTTATCTGCCTTCTTGGAAGATAACTACGGTGGCTTGAAACATTTCAAAGGAAACCTTTTCTCTATTGAAAAGGTTTGGCAGATATAATGTTAGCTGAACATTTCTATCTATAAAGATTCTCAATGCTTCTACTTAGAATTTAGAAAAGGGCTAAATATACTGGGGGACACTGTCTCTTTTGGGTTGATACTAAATTTTCTCTGTGGCTGGTGGAAACTGCCTTCCTCTTTCTCTTATCTAGAACCTTCTTTCCTGGAGAGGCTTTGTCCCTTAGGAGGGTCTTCATACCATCCCACCCTTTGCTCTTGCTGTCTTTGAATCAATAATTTTTCAGTAGGGAAACACTGCCCAGTACAGCTCCAGATCTCCAGAGATCAACACTGTTTACTGAAAGCAGTAACTAATATTTCCAAGCCAACACTGCCTAGATGTATCTTGAGTTGCCAGCCACCATGCCACCTCAGTTCTTCTCCCCTTTTGCTTTTCAAAACTCCACCTTCTTTTGCCAGCTCAAGAGCTACTCCTCTTTTCTGCTATGGAAAAAGTCTGAAATGAAATTATGTCACCTATTCTCAGGTCCTGTTTAGCAATTAAACTAAAGCAAAGAGGTTGGTCCATACATAACAGAAAGGCAGAGAGTTTTGCAGACTGTCGCATACTTCTTTCCTTTTACTTTCTAAAGAAAGAGTTGAGCAGCTTTTCCAGATCTGTCACAGGTTTCTCAGATCATTGTTACAGGTGACAGTCTCTGGATCAGTTCCCTACTGGGTGTCATTTTTTTCACCGATGTTGAATCACAAACCTGTATTGTTGGAGGCTCAGTTACCAGTATGCAAGTCGTTTGTTAATACTCTTCACCTTGTCTAAACCTATGAATAGCTGGTTGCCTGTGACTACAGTGAATTCACAACCCCACAAATATTTGATTTTTCTTTGTTCATTTCAGATCATATACCTCCTTCTCAATGGTGCTGTATATGTTTTCCAATGCTAAAAGCTTTTTTTTTTTTTTTTTAACTATTAAAAATGGGATGTTCCCCAATGGGATTAACACAGCTGGTAATGCCACTTCAAATGCATCAACAGGCAAAAGAAATTGAAGATAAAATATTGAGTCTTAATAGGATTTACTTAGTAAGGATGACTAAGTCTTTAACTTTCAAGAGCTTTTTGTCGCTCAAGAGTGCACAGGAATTTATTAGATTCACTCTTCAAAGTTAAACATACAAGGGCTTTTGCTTTAGTGCAGAAATGAGGCAAAAACTATCCATATAATTCCCAAGAACAATTTTATTTCTTTCTCCATGGTCAGAAGATGAATCCTGTTGAATAGCTTGTATCTTCTTTTTTCTGGCTTTTTTCTTGCTATATAGCCAGACACTACAACTCAGAAAATCCCAAATGACATTTTTAGCTAGGTAGATAATTAAATCTGCTGCTTTAAGACTGAAAGTATCATCCTGTAATTACTGCACAGATTCTTCCCAGGGAGTGCTATAAATAAAGATATTGTCCTGTTGAACTTCATAAAATTTCCTCTACTTGCAGGAATGTTATCCATAAATGCCTGGAAGATTGCAGGCTTCCTAGTACAATCAAAAGGAATAAGAATAGTCTTTGATTTTGAGCAAAGATGTTTTTATCTCTGGAGATTTCCTCTAAAGATATTAGCCAGAAGCCCTTATTGGAATCTAAAATAGATAAGTAGATTTTGCCCAATCACCTGATCTAGCAATCATCTATTCTGGGCACAGGGCAACTATTAAACCTGGTCACCTAATTAGATAGCTTAAGTCTACTCTTAAGTCATCACTGGAGGCTTGTAAGAATAGGCTGGACAATCACTTGTCTGAAATCGTATAGGGTCTCCTGCTTGAGCAGGTAGTTGGACTTGAAGACCTCCAAGGTCCCTTCCAGCTCTATTCTGATTGATACACAATATTCAGTTGGTTTAAATGTTAACACTTAATTGAAGACCACTCATGGCATGATGACTCAATTAACATTTGACTGTAGCATGTTTTGCATTTCTTTATGGAGTCTCTGATTCTTTCTGAGATTTTATAAGTCCATTGCTTCATTGGTTTTCCTATGTGATTGTTAATATTATACCTTGGTGTAATAGTTCCTGGCTTATTTATGAGCACTTCTTTGAATCCTAGGAATGTTTCTGAATCTGCTTTCTGTTATGAAGGTAAGATTGGATTTCAGTATGTTCTATATTTGTATCTGAAAAACAGCTACACACTTCTACTGCTAAATATTTTTCTCTGGAAGCTCCAAACACTGTAGCTGTCTTTTCTCTCCTAAGCAATTTTCTTAAAATTTTACATGATGGAATATTTTGTACCACACAAGCTCCATCTTCTGCCATATAATAAATGGGCCTTGCCATTTGCATTCTTAATTAAACTAGTTTGCCATTTGTTTTCCTAATTAAACAACAAAGTCAACAGATTTCCTTCTATTTCTAAAGGTTTACATCTATGTGTCCGTGCTAATTTCTGGTTCTGCTGAATTATATAATAAGAGTGTTTTTTTTTTTCTTTCCTTCACTCAGCCAAGTTCTTTGCATCCGAGACTTCCCTGATCCAGATTTCCTTTACCATATCCAACGCACTCTGAGCCTTCTCCTGTATAGTAGCCCAAAAAGGCTCATTCTTGTGGAAGCCATGACACTTTTATACTTGGAAAGAGTCTTTAGTGAAAACATCCCAATGCTGTCTTGTACCTACTAAATGAACTTGTTTTACGGTGTCTGATTCAATCTCTTGGTTAAACCATCCGCTTGAGAATGATAAAGGGGTTCTAATCCACAGATTTGAATAAGAACGCTTCAGCAATGCAGATTGAAAACTGCATTGGGGCTTAATTGATGAGACTCTCATTAGTACACCCATTCTTTTGAATAGCCTAAACAGTTCGTTTGCAACAACTCCTGCAATTACTGTATGCAAGGAATATCTTAAGGTTAACTTGCTGCATAGTATATAACCATCAGTGTATACTGGTTTACCTTAGTTAAAGGTAAAGTTTCTAAGCTAAGTTAAGGTAAAGGTTCAGCTGTATGTATAGCAATTTCGGAAAATAGAATAATGACCAAAATAATTCTTTCCGTAGGAGCCTTGTCCTGTTTCCATTTGTGTTTCAATTAGCAGTTATTTATCGATTCCAAAGTTTAAAAAACAACAACATTGAATTTGGCTGATGTAGAATTTTGAACACCATTTTACTCAGTACTTTGTGATATCTCTTTTGGCAGAAATAACAGCTTTCCAAATGTTTCCAGTATCCAATTAAGAGTCATTCTGTTCTTGCTTTTGGGTTTTTCCCCCATTTTTCCTTGCAGAATTCTTCTAACCAGAAATGCTGTTAAGTATCTTTGCATGTTTGAGATCTCTGCACAGATTTTCAGTAATAACTCTGAAGACTGTTATTCCAAGAACTTATTCATGGTTGTCTTGCTGAAATATCCAATCTCTTTTCTATATGCTGCATGCTGATATGTAGTTGAATTCATTCTTCCTTTCATCTGCACAATCTGACTACCAGAGAAATCCAAAACATAAAACAGCCGCTATTGTCTGTAATGGTTGGCAAGATATCTTTTCTTTCAAAAACTTCATTTTTTTTTTAACCTCCAAATGCATCTTGGTGTGTATGTTTGTGGATAAAAAGTCTTTTTTTTTTTATCAGATCCAAAACATTTTAGGCTTTTTAAGGTTTTCTTTCTTAGATGATGACTTTTGGATGAGATTAGAAAATTTTCCTTCTAATAACAATGCCATGCAGATTATTCTTGTTTAAACAACTTAAACATTTAACTGTGCTGACCTGTGAACAATTATACTAGGTTCAGCTAAACTATCCAGCAGGTTGTTTGCAGTGCTCTATATGTTCTGTTTTGCAGATCTGATCATTTTGGAAGAAATACTTTTCTTGGACTTCTTTCAGCTGAACAGCTTCATGTAATTTGCTTTTCTTAGCAATATTTCCTAGTGTTAAAATGTTGGATGCATTTAGATAATTTTAATAGTCCTGCCCCTGCTTTGTAAATGACAGAATCTTCTTTTTCAAATGCTCACATTATCCCTGAAAGAAGCCCATGTTGTTGAAAATTGACAGAATAAAAATCACCACCTAAGAGCTTGACTGTGTTAAAGTTACTTGTTCACCTGCAGAATTATCTAAACCTACCTGAGAAATCAACCATCGTTTTGGAACTTAACTTTATGAGATTGTTAAAAATTAACCAGCATTGAAGAAATTTGGAAGGGTGTCCACATTTATATATCTATTCATGGTGTTTTATTTTTTTGAATCTGTAAACAAGCACATTCAGTTTTGTACAATATCATGTTTAACTTGGTACTATGCCATTAGTTGTATCAGCTTCTATTCATTCAGATTCATTACACTTTCCAGTTTGATCAACTACATTAGTGTCTATAGGTTGGATGGTTAAAAGTAATAGGTAACCCTCCTAATGTTGATCTGCAGCTATTAAGAAATGGATATGGCTATTGGTAAGCATAGATTTCAACCAGCTTGTGGATTTTGTTTAAACATGTTTAACTCTGAGCAAAGGTCACTTCATTTCACTTAAATGAGGAATCTTTTCCTAAATTTCAATACATCAGCAATAGGAATATTTGAAGATTTAATTATCTGAATTATCTTCCATTCTTGACTTACCATCTTTAGTTCTCAGATAAGAGTTTCTTGAGAAAAAGGACTACATTTGTTGAATTAGTGAAATGCAATGTAGAGGGTTATAGAAATGGTAAGAAATAGAATTGGAACAAATACTGCTCCTCTCACTGAAGATCTGAATCTTATTCTTGTTGTTAGCATTACTATTTTGCCATTACCATGTTTCCCTTTAATTCTTTGGGCCACAATTTAGTCCATTTAATAGGACCCTTATCTGTGAGGGAACACAGCATCCTTCTTATGATATAGGCAGAAATCTGGACTCAGTCTAGAGTAGGTATGTTTGTCCAGTTAATGCAGGCAATTCCCATGAACCTTCCTTTCATGTCCAATTATTTTTCTGATTATACAGAAGTTAAAAAAACATAATTGGTAACTAACTGGATATACCATCTCCTATGAAAACTAGCTGAAGTATTCATTATGTTACATCTGAGGACCAATATCTGTTACCATACATTATTCTCAAAATGGCCAAATCTAGACAGGACTATAGTTGGATCCGAGTGAGCAAATGCATAAAACTATATTTTAATCTAGAAATTGATTATTTCCATGTCGGCCATAGAAATATCTTCTTCCTGTCCACAAATTTTGCTTGCACTTCAATACAAAACAGAAAAAAGATGCATAGCCACTAAAAGTATTGTGCAAACTGATATTTATTTCAGTGGCAAGATAGCACATCTAATCACACGTGAGCCATCTAGTCACTGTATTATATATCAGTTTGCACAATCCTTTCCATGGATGGGACAAGAGACTTAAATGTGTGCAAATAGCAAATGCTTTTTGAGATAATTTCTGTGCAGTTGGACAGGTAATTTGATGTAATTACAGCTATTCAGTAGAATGCCTAATTTTAAAGTCAATGTCCAAGATTTCCACATTGAGCCCTAGCTGTGACTAACTGCAAAAGACAAAGGAAGAATATACTTAATAATATATACTTACCTCCACAAAAGTAAACTAATGCAGATCAAAGCAGGAAACAACCAATCCAAACCACAAAAGAGAGGAAAGTTGTAAGCCCTTGTAACTTCATCAACTTCATGTGCCATCATAGCACATAGGAACTTTTCCTCCCATATGTGAACTGAATCATTTATTGGATTCCTGCTCCTTGAGTGAAAGGTAATCAGCCTTTAACGTGCACCGTACTGATCTTATGACAAAAGACAAGAGTCAAAGTACTATCCTTATCCCTCCTCCCCTCCACAAAACAATTATGTGAGCCTTGCCCTAACAATGGAGTTATCACACTATAGGGCAACCTCCAAGAAACAGTCCACGAAACTCTGAATAAAAGAAAGGATAAATCTGCACTTATAAGGCCTAAGAAGATTTGGCTAGATAAAATTATCTATTGTTGCAATTTTGAAATCTATTATTTGCCATTTTTTCCCATTTATGTACTAAGTGTTGTGAAGACATTCTGGCTACAACATTTGTCACCTCACTGATTACCAGGTTGATTTGGCAGGCTAGGCAATTGTCGCCTTCATCCGTCACTGCTGCGTATATGCCCTTCTAAAGTTGTGTGCTTGAAGGAAAAGGTGAAAAGAAGGAGTATAAAACTCTCTGGTATTTGGTATACAAGAATTGCTCTTCTTTACTGGAACCCCCCAAAATTTCAAGGAAGTCTTTAATATTTTTAAATAAAGTGGATTATCTGAAATAATAAATAACTATACTGAAAGAAAAGTCATTTCAACACTGCTCTTTTTTTTAACCAACTAAATATATAAATCACTGGAACTTACAGGAAAATTTGCATCTCAGTGAATCAAATTAAATAAGTAATTCATTTCATGAATGAAGGCAAATATAAATGTCCCAGGGTAATGTTGCAGGATCCAATCTGGGTCAGTCACCATGACCAGAGGTTTAGTCTTCTGAGCTTTTGGGCTCGTGCTGGACCAGCCCATCCTCAATTCGTTTCAATATTCCCTCATTACTCTAGCAAAATAAGAAAATTAGATGCTACTTGAAAAATGTATTGATTTAAATCTACTTGCCATTCACAAAATCAAATGACAATTTATATATCAGACCTTAAAATAATGTGAATTCTCTGTCAAACTCAAATATTCTTCTAAAAACTATAGTGTCTTCCATAAAAGAGATGATTTAAGAAATTCTGTCTCTTATAATTTATGATAAAAGACAAGAGCATAACAGCTTTTATCTAAAAAGTAGTTTAAGGACTTGCCTCATAGAAATCTGGACTTTGGCCAGCTTAAACCAAATCAAACTGTTCTTTAATACGGCTATAGAAGTGATGATGGATAGAGCCACATTTAAGACATATAAATCCCCAGGGAGAAAATAAAGCAGCTTCAAAATAGACATTTCATCTATCTATTCTCAGAATTTTTGACTTCTGCCATATGCTAGAAAATTCTGTTGCAAAAATTATAAAAAATTTGGAGAACTTTTATACCAACGATGTTTTAGTTTAGACAGTGGTATTTATTAAGGAGAAAATATTTAAACTCTGCTGCATTTCAGAATTGGAGCAGAGTTAAAATTGGTAAGAAAAATATTCTTTCTTTAGCATTTCAGAGGACAGGCACAGATAATAAATTTATCTCATTCCCTCAAAAAATCTAATCATTTGGCAAAATAATTTTGATAACCAATATAATTTGATCCTCTATATAAGATCAGATGATGTACTAAATGGATCCATGTACACTGTGGTAATTTAATCAGGTGTTTTTATTAACAAATGCTTTAAGGAAAACTTTCTGATTTTCAGTCAAATGCCTCATTTTTTTTATGAAGAGCTTAATTCCATCAGCAGACTGTGTCTGACAAAGAATTCTTTCTGTGGTAATGCCAAAACACTTATAATAGTTTGGAATAAAATAGATCAAATAATTATATTAAATATATTCAAAAATGTGATATCAAAATGGAAAATGGAAATTAAAAAATGTTATTTTCAGACATTTATTGTTCATGTTGCCCTTTGAATTTATTTATTTTTTATAAAGAGCTTAATTCCATCAGCACACTGTGTCTGACAAAGAATTCTTTCTGTGGTAATGCCAAAACACTTATAATAGTTTGGAATAAAATAGATTAAATAATTATATTAAATATATTCAAAAATGTGATATCACAATGGAAAATGGAAATAAAAAAATGTTATTTTCAGACATTCATTGTTCATGCTGCCCTTTGAATTTATTTATTTATTTTCAATTTCCACTTGACCCCTGCCAGGAGATATTTATTCGACAGAAAGCAGCAAGAAAAACATAATATTATTTTAAACTATAAAATAATTTATATCAAATATTTTACTTTTGGGTTGTTGGGTCGTAATGTATAGTTTTGTTTTTAAAACTACAAACATTCCAGCATCACACTGTAGAATAACAATAAAAAGCACAAATCTTTTGCATAGTATTAAATGAACAGAGACAGTGAGCTCTTTATTTACAATTATTGTCTAGATTTAAAAAATTCATAAAAACAGATGAATAAACATATAGAAATAATAACCCCTAGTGGGATGGATTGCCAAATGTACTGCTGTATTTTTTTTCCAGAGATCTCATGCTTTCAGGTACAATAGAGAGCAAGCATTTTATATATTGCAGTGAATTTCAACATATAGATCATCTTAGTTTTTCATATCATCCTCCTGTCACAAATAGAAAAGTACATGATGCACATCTGGTAATCAAAAAGGTTCTTTGAACTCATCCATTTCTGTTGTTTTCTTGAAAAAGGCTCTTTCATGTGTACATAAGCACAAACAGTTTTTTGTTGTTCTTGAGAGAATCCTATGCATCACATTGATATATAAACTATTTTCTTTTTCTTTCTTTTAAAACCAGGTATGTACAGAATTGAGTGCTGGTTTCTTTTGAACAGTTTTTCAAGTCAGCAAATGGTACTTTCTAGTTATTTAGGAAGCAATATCACAACACACACACACACACACACACACACACACACAGTGAAATCTTAAAGGAAAAATACAAGGGGAAAAAAGCCAATCTTGAAATAAAAGGTAAATCATTAAGATGTTGAAAACAGAATGTATTCCAATAGCAATAATTATGTGGTTACTTGAGTTCAAATTGACATGCTTTTCCCTGTATATAGACTTTATATTCTCAAATGTGGTATTCCATGTAGAATATAGAATCTCAGTACTACACAAAAGTTAGTCACTGTTATTTACAATCCAAGGTTAAACCCTGACAAGCTTTCAGTTTGATTGTAAGAATAAAGTGATCAGCTGGTCTTTCCTGCCAGCTGTGAGTTAAGAAATGGGTAACACTGTGGAGAAGAGGGTTGCACCTAGAAACATTTGCTGTTCTGTCAGACATTTGGATCAAAACAAAGAGTGTATTGTCAAAATACATTAAAACCATATTAGAAAAGTCCAGAAGCTGGCAATTCAAGTTGATTAGAACTTTCCTGGCTGAATAGTCATGAGCATGCCTTGGATTATTATTCATTTCAAGCTGACATTTGGCCAGGAACCTTATCTTGACAGAAGTATTTCTGGCTTGCAATGGTTCTTCTGATTACAGAGTTGATCCGTTTCATCAACAACTTCAAAACAGCAGGTAATATCACTACTAGTAAGTTGATAAGCTAAATAAAATGGTCTTTTGCCCATTCTTCTAGTATTGTTGTGTTAATCAAAATGTCTCCCGGACTATACAGTTTTATGGAAAAGATCATATGCCGAAAAGTTTTCAAGCAAACCTTGTACTAAATAGAAAAGTCGGTTATGAAAAAATTGTGACCCACAAAGAGCTTTGCATTCAAATGGTTGACATAACAATTATAGAAGTGTCTATATTTTCAGGGCTGTTACCATCTTGAAAAAAAAAATCCCAACCACATAGCAGATGTGATTAAGGGCTTTCCCTGTAGAAAGCACAATATGATATCAAAGTTGGTTAATTTCTACTACCGTATATACGTTTGTGACTATGGGAAGACAAACTGTTTTTAAAATAATCACACAAAGCACGTTAGTGTACATTTCATAAAGTTTCATTCAGAACTACATAGTGCAGAAAATTATATATTTTCTCTTTTTTTTATATCAAAGCAACAAACCATAGTGGTTCTCATCCAAAATGCCAACAGCCCATACTTTGCAAGAAATGAATGTCTATATTTTTAATAAAACAGAATCAGCACACAGTATTCCAATATTAGTTTGATCTTCATACAAAGCTAAATATAACTTATTTTTTAATGGACTGAGTTTTTCAGAAACTCCAGTGAACTTTATTATAATGTCTTTTTTAAAAAAATATTTTTAAGAAGCCGTTGCAATACATTTAAATAAGGAAATGGCCTCATTATTGAGCATTGCATCAAGATGAAATAAAACAATTCATTAAAAGAGACAGAGAGAGCAAAAAACCTGATTATTTAAATTTCTTTTAAAACAAAGGAAGCCTTTCTGTTCAGAACCCTCTATTTGGGATCACAGCGCTACATCCAGTTTGTAATATTTTGGCTTCTTTGTTATTTGCTAGCAGTATCTACATAACCCCCATCCCACCTCCCACCCATCCCCAAACCCCCACCAATCCTGTCAGGCAAAAATCAGATCACAGCAAATTGTAAATGATCTCGGCAGGTAGTGCTGTCTTAAAACTACAAACGTTAAGGAAATTATCTACAGTTCTGTAAACAAATTACATTCTTTATTTTTAGGACATAAATAAGTTAAAATAGAATGATTTGAGCAGAAAAAAGGCAACATGCCAACAAAGAAATATGTGCATGTGTGTGTGTATATATATATATTTCACACACACACATATACATACATACTTGTGCACACACATGCACATATAGTATATATGAATATATGTATATGTGTGTAAGCTTAGATATGGATATATATATATATATATAGTTATAATATATTATTTATATATTTCTATATATATTTTCATAAATGTTCATTTTAGGTTCCTCTGGCCAACTGGTGCAAATCTACTGTGCAAGTTAAGCTTTGCAATTTCAAAAAATAATTAAATTAATCTATACAACTGAGTCCATGCCACACAAGCATTTAAAAAACTCACAAACTGGTGAATTGGATAAATAGCTCCAAATAAGTCTTCTCCTTTTCCTGTTCAAGGAATTAAAAAGGAGGTGGGGTTGAAGTGGGGAATACATTCATGCAGGATAGCGTTTGTACTGTTTTTGTTTCTGCAGGAGACAAAAGGGGGAATATGTCAATCAACCATTCATTCTTCCAAAAATCACTGTGACTAATGATGCATTCATTTATCTGTTTCTTCAAAGTGATCAGGAATTCAAACAGCTTCTCAGCCAGCATTGTTTATACTTATTTGTCTCTGTTATATATTATTATTATTATTGATATTGATATTTTTGCAGTGACTTTTCAGCTAAAGTGATGTTTCCAGGCTATGAATTGGGCTTCCTGGACTAGAAGAGGTAGCTGATTTGCTTGTGTCAGTTGTAAGGTTTATCCCACTGTCAATAGCACTATTGTTCTTGTTCAGCGAAGATGGGGGACTCGGCTTTTGCTTGAGGACAGAGTCTTCTTCTAGTTCTGTGTCATCAATGAGAGGAATATGGGGCTGGGAATCTTCTATCCTAAATTCAGGATGAGTCATAAAGTTGTGAATGGAGGTTCTAGATTCCGGTTTTTCCAAACCTTCATAGAGAGAGCTACGGAATGCCTTCACGACGCGGATCTGGGAGAAGGAAAAAGATGAGAGATGTCAGTGGCAACGGCTTTTTGAAAGCACCACAGAGTGATGTTAATTCTTGGGGAAGGGATATTGGGTGAAAAAATGTGATGTATGGTTAGGGCACACAGGCAGCTGTAGTTCAGTGTCTCTGGATTCTAAAGGCATAAACAAGAGACTCAGCTTTGTACATTTTGAGCATCTGTATGAACTGCAATGTTAAGACCATATGAGTTTAAAGCCATCAGACCTGTTCCCAGAACTGATGGGAAGCGCTGGTTAAAGAAAGTGAAATCCACTCATGTGGTACATTCCTAGTAAAAGACAAGCCATGTTAATTCCAAAGCAAATGTAGTACCATGCACCTTTCTCATTTTGCAGTGAGTAAGTAGGAAAGCCTTGGTGTGTGTTTTTTTTTTTAAAAAAAAAACATACAGTATTCCTTTGTACAGAAAAGTATAAGACAAAATAAATTGCATATCTCAAACAAGAAAGCACAAAACACAGACACAGTTGGATGGAAAAGTATGAAAGACACACACAGGAGCCAAATGTAAGAATCCCCGAAAATAATGACCATCTTATTTCCAAATAAAATAAAATAAAACAAAATAAATGAAGCAGCCAGGAGCACAGCAACAGCAACAAAAAAGAAGCCAAGCAGACAAAATATTGGGGCAAAAAAACATGCTAGGAAAAAGTCTGTTATCACGTAAACACAGCTAACTGGCACACAACAACTACACTTGAAAGCCTGGATAATGTGAACATGAAATTGTTGATCAACTTTTGTTTATTTTTCATGCATATGTGAGGTAAACACTCGAGTATAAACCCAATGTTCTGGCCATTTTTTTAAAAAAACTATTAATAAGTAATTTATTATATATTGTGATTGTGAGGTTTCATATACTGGAATTATAAAACATCAGATTACTTCATCTGTAATTCATGTAACCCATGTAAATATGACTCATAAAGGTAAGCTAGTAAAGGTACCTTTTTATGTCAGTTCTGTAGCTCTCAAACTATGATCATTTAATTGTTTCAGTGTATTTTTCCTGCTTTTCTCTTACTAAATTATAAGATGAGAAAAATGAGCAGTAGGTTTTATTAAATAGAACTGTGGCAATACGGCAGACCAATTTACTATGTCTGCAGATATCTGAGGTGGAAACTGATCCATCTGTTGCAGGGCAGAAAAATTCTCCTTGAAAGAAGAGAGTATTTTAAATGTCTCCTATTCAGTGCTACCAAGGAGAAAAGTGGCATTTCTTGACGGTAAAAAAAATCATCAAAGGAAAAAACAGAATGGTAAAATATGTGCACTGTTGAGAAATGTATCATGATTATAAATGAATTCTGTGACTTCTGGGCGTTTTGCTTGGTCCTTAATTATAGGGTGAATGAAACAATCCTGCTCATGCCCTAAGCAGAGTCACTGCAGCCACTCTGCGGGGTGCAGGATTAAAAGCTGGTGAGGAGAATGCAACTACCTTAAAGATCAAAAATCCAATCCTGCCTCTTCTAGTGGCATCAGAGTGTCTAGAAACTCTATTGTGGTTGATTCCTCACTTCAACTACTATTGCAAAGCCAAAATGAGAAAAGGAAAAGAAAAAAACTTTTTCCCTTACACACAAAAGTTTCCAATTCCTCAAAGTTCTTTTTGTGAACTCTTCAAAGTTAATTGCTACAGACACACAATAGGCCAAGCACATTTCCAGTTTCTTGTTGTCCTTTCAATCTTGCATATATGTGCCAACTAGTTAAAACATTTTTCCCGTTGGTCAACTACATCTGCAGTTGAAAGTGAAGGTAGTACTTCACTTAATTTATGTACTGGGGTACTCTTCTCAGAAATGATCCCTAAGGACCTTTTTTATTCAAGCATTTATGGTAAGAGAAACATAATGGGAATTTAACTACTTCTTATTCTGGCCAAATAACTCTGAAACAGAAAATGCCCAGTATGATAAAAACTCATCTTGAAGAGAAAGAAAAACATGCCGAGAAAGGAAATATCTCTGTCCACTTAACAGTTTTTATCCCAGTGTTACATTTCTATAGAATTGTAGTTAAAATATTGGAGGAATTATAATTAATTCTATTTAAATTCTATTTTTAAAAAAAAAAAAAAAAACCTGGCTTCTTTGCACACATAATTTCAAAATAAATTCATGTAACTCATCATAGACAAACTCTGTTTCAAAGACTGTGGTCTTGAGTCAGAACAACATTTAGCATTATTTTATATATGTTAAGATATAAGATCTTCTCACAAGCTATTTGTATTTTTAGGATACTATTAATGTGTACTCAGAAATCTTTTGCTTGGAGGTTTATTACTCTATATGCATTGGGAGCAATGATTAAGAAAGAGGATATGCAAGATAATCCAGTGAATGCCTTCTTGGCCAACTAAGTCCAAATGTAAACCGTCCAGTGGACCACATCACTAGCCTGTAAAATGACATGCTTTGTAACTGATCACACAAAGTTTCATTATGTACAACTCCAGAAATATTATTCCTCTCTTATTATTACCTTCATTTAATTAGAATAGGAGAAAACCTTTTTGCAGACAGGGGCTATATATTTTCCGATTTCCCCCCCTCAGAATTCAAGTAATAGAAGGCATAGCAATGAAATAATGACATTGGTAAGTATGGGCTGAGAGTTAAAAGTTCAAGATTTAGGAAATTTAGTTTGCCTTATTTTTAACACAATCATGTCTCAAATTCAAAGAGAGAGAGAGAGAAAGGAAAACTTTATTTATCACTCTGCCTCCATTGCTGCATCAGTGATCTGATCTCAGGAATCTGTCTGGAAGCTACCATGGGTCTGGCTTGCATTTGGCCCAGGGGAGCCCATCAGTGTTTCTTCTTTTTTAGGAAAATGTTTTGGATTATTCCTCCTCAAGATGCAGAGTCAAGAATAAAGTTTTCTCCCAATAAAGTTAGGAGAAATCAACCAAGGATGATTCATATGTAGATGCAGAAAACCTTGACAAGCTCTCTTTCACATTTGGCCGGAAATGAACATAGTGAAAGACCCTCATAAAATATCAAGGAGTTTTCAGGCAACATTTCTACATCATCTGTAGTTGGTGGAATAAGCTTTCTTGTTGGTGTTTAAACTGTAAGCAATTGAATACAGATATTTTTTTTTATTTTTATTCTAGAAATAAAGTGCCATGGCCAAATTAGTTTGACTTTCAGTGTAGAAGATATTAAGAGGCATCAGCATGCATCTAGCCTATTTTAAAGTAGTGTGCATATATTGTTGCCTTGTTTCCAAACTAGTTTGTGAATCTATTGAATGAGGCACACTTTTAGCAATTCTGCATATACGCAATCTAGGAAACTCATAGAATACCATTTCCAGAGATTTTTGTATTGGTTAATCTTTAAATTAGGATCTATAGACTAATTAAATCCCTGTTCAGAGATTTTGTGATGGTAAATGCAGGAGATTAGGTTATTTCATGGCATCTTTAAAACTTTGTAGGCCTGCTCTCTATGCACATATATTGTATGGAAACACACCAGAAAAATATATATCATAAAGATGGCAATTATGTAATGGAGACAGCTAATGAAAAGGAAATGATAAACAGCAAGAAACATGGTTCCATTTTCTTACAGGAATAGAGACAACAGAAAAATGTTTTTAACAAAGGACTGGGGTAAGGGTGGGGATCACACTTCAGGACATTCTGACATGGCTTTTAGTTTCCACTTCCTTCTTCTCTGCTGCTGCAATAAAAAGTGTTTCAGCTTCAATAGTTCTGTTTGGCAAACAAAGGATAAACACTAACACATTTTTAAATACTGAGGATTTTTACCTCCACATTCTGGCCAAATACAAAAATATCCCTCCTCACAATTCAATATCGATAACCCATTTGTACTAGAGTGGTAAAATATGGGCTTATACTCGAATGTTTACCTGGCTTTATCTAAGCCAAGTACCAAAATTGGGTTCACATTCATTATCAGGCTCAAGGTTAAAGACTCACAACCTCTTTTTATTGCACTCTCTCCTGCTGAACCCTTTTGTCCAGGGGTCTCTAGCCCTCTAGAAAAACAAACACATTGAATATTCAGAAAGCAGAGTGTAGGGTACTGCAAAAGCAAATATTTCATTTCTACTGAAAGCCCTATACCAAGAAGAGCTGATCAGGCAAATGTGAAGTCAGTTTTGCAAAGAGAGTAGTTGCTTTACTTAGTTGAAGTTGCAATTATGCAAAGGCAAGACTGAAATTCAATTAATTAACTATGATTTCCCTTTCTTTTGGAATAAATTCAGCATATTAAAAATACAGAGGGCCATTTCTATCTTGCTATCAGCCTGAACACTTTGGGCATATCCTGATAAAGAACTCAACCAGCACCATCACAAAGATAGTTATTGAAATTTTTGTCACATGGTAGAGCCCAAGAGATCTTATTTTAGTGCCTGACAAGGAAGCATTGTTATCCATTCCACATGCAGAAACAAAGTGGACTAGCTGCAAAAAATTCAATACCAGTAAAAAACATCTTTTAAGGTATACATTATTTTAGAGGGAACAGCATGGGCCATTTGAGACTTGCACTTGTTGTTCATGAGAAAGGAATCCAGGTTGACACACAGAGTTTTGTCTTCAGGAGAACACAGCAGACCTGACACTGCTTTGTGCCTCATCTGCCAAGAAAAGTAGATGCCACTCAGCAGGGTGGTAGGGCAGGTCCTGGATTGGGGTGGCACTTTCTTAAGTCAATCCACCAAAACACATAAGCAGTCTCTGTGATGAAGATGGGCTTGTTCAAGAAAATGACATTGTTCTGCAATCTTCCCTATTTTAAATATTTTAATCACATTTTAAAAGAAGAGAAAAAAATATATGCCAAAGATAACTATTAGGGTTGTGTATGCTTTGAAAAGAGCTGAGTGGTCCTTGGTGCTCTCTGAGCTTGCTTATTTTATTGCAGAAGTTTCATTACCCAAACTAGGTTACATCATCAGTGCTAGTTTGAAAAGAACTTTCAGAGGTTTTTAGACCTCCTGTGAGCCTCTGGGTAAGCAGAGCAGTCTTCTGCTACCAATTAAAGCAACTGTATCCTTTCTCTGGTTTGTGTGCAAGTCTGAAAAAAAGATGTTGCTGCATTAAGAATCATATGAATGAGCCAACTCCTTGAGCAGAAACCTGAAAATTATTAGAAGAGACATACTATGCCCACAGTCATAGATTTGGAGTATAAAACATGGATAGTTCACATACTTATCCAAGTTTTCTTTATATGTGCTAGAAAATGGACATCCAATCATGAAAAAAAAATCTATTTTGAACTCAGACTTTCTATTGGCGAGGCTTTGGATAAAACTCTTATTTTATTTTGTACACGAATCAGGATTATTTTTTTTAAACTGCATTCTAATTAGGTAGCAGTCGGAGTAGCAGCATATTTGAATCCTATCAAAACTAAAATTCAGATTCATGTAATTTTTCAGTCCGTGAACTCATGTATCAGAATAGGCCTTTGCATAATTGACAACTTAATTAAAATACTTCATATCTTTTTTAAAAAAAAGGTACTATAATATAAACAATTCTTTATGAAGTGATACTTTTCAATACAATGTTGAAAATTAACAGCACAAGTACATTTGTTTTAAATGTTAGAATAGAGTGATAAATGAAATTAAATGAAAGATGCAAGATATGTAAGATATTTGAAGGATGCTCTGAGCCGATAGGTAGAGTTAGTCTCCAATGCCAATGCAGCAAGTGTTGTCAAAAACAGTGGCATTAATGTGTGAAGACAGAACATGCAGTTTTCTGTTTTTTTTTCCTCTTTTTAAAAAAATTAAAATGACCCCTAGAATATGTTACCAGCTAGCTGCATACAAATAACATTTCTATTTTCTTTAACAATGTGTACTGCAGCTTAAAATAGTTTAGACTTTTTTTTTTTATGATGCATAGAATGAACTTCAACATTCACTCCAGTGTATTACTGTTTGTGTGACTGGACTTTTCTACTCTATTATTGCCCTTTGAAGTCTCTCCATCTGCAGACCAGCGGAAGGTGAAAAACTTCCTTCAACACCTTCTTGTTAGGAAAAACTGGTCATCTGCAGGAAAGGTTCATTTGATCCCAGCCAAAATATCTATGGAGTCATGTTTAATATAAGGCAGGGGTGTCAAACTCGCAACGTCACGTGATGTGTCACGACGTATTGCAACTTTTTTTCCATTGCCGGCAATGGGGTGGGCGTGGTTTCGGCATGATGCATCCGGCCCGCAGACCGGCAGTTTGACACCCCTGATATAAGCCAGCCGCAGTTTTCATCTATCAACGTGTACTGGCGATCAGGCTAATATTATGAAATAATATCCAAAAGTAAAGACTTTGCAGCCTATTTTAATTAATTGTTTTAAAAAGTTCCAAAAAATGTTTTACTACCCTCAAACAGAAAATTCTAGATGTATTTTATTTAATTTTAAATAAAATACATCCAGAAGTTAAAAATATATCTAAATTATTACTTAAGGTGGGGTCCTATACCCATGCATACACAGAATAAGTCCCCTGAACTTTACAGGACTTATTGCTCAGTAAACATGCATCACACTGACCTGCAGTAGAAGTCTAGTCCCTGGAATACTGCTCTGTGGGTAGTCCTCATTTTACAACCATTTGTTTAGTGACCATTCCAAGTTACAATGGCACTATAAAAAAGTAACTTATGACTGGTTTTCACACTTACAACCTTTGCAGCATCCTGTTGGCCACATGATCAAAATTTGGATTTTTTTGGGGGGGGGGGAACTGACAGATATTTATGAGTTACAATGTTCCAGGATCATGTGATCACCTTTTGTGAGCTTCTCACAAACAAAGTCAATGAGGAAGCCAGATTCACTTAACATTTTACTAACTTAACAACTGCAGTGATTCACTTGACAACGGTGGCAAGAAAAGTTGTAAAATGGGGCAAAACTCGCTTAACAACTGTCATGCTTAGCAACAGGAACTTTGGGCTCAATTATGGTTGTAAGTTGAGTACTGAGATCTTCAAAGCAAAGCATCGTGCATAATGGAGTAGATTAAAAAAAATTAAGCCTCTGAAAATGAAAAAAGGTTCTTTATTCCCTGCATGTGTACCAATTTGGTAAAATGGAAAGATGTGAAAAATCAGAATCTTTCCTTCCTTTGTTGTGTACATCTTAGGGAAGTCTGGCTCTCATGCAAGAATTTTGAAAAAGACACTAAAAAAAGACTTGAGTGTTACACAGGACCAAGACTTCTCATATGTCAGTTCCATCTCCAGATCATGTGACCAAAGGGGCATGACTTAGCTGAAAGCTCTGTCGGGTGATATTTGCACTAAGTCTAAGTGGACATAGCAAAGGCAACAAAGGAAAAGAGAGTCCTTTGTGTGCATATTGCTTCCACTTTGCCCAACTTGTAATAAGTAGATCAAAATTTACTTTTTACTGGTAAAGGAGTTATGGGGAACTCTTTACATATTTATATGGTACTTAGCTATTTGTAAATGACTGGGCTATCTAATTAGGCTGGGATATAATTACTAAGCTTCAATCAAAGTAGAATTAAATAACTTTGGTTAATTAAAAAAAATATGAACTTTTAATAGCTTAGATGTAGGTTCCTACTATTTTACTGATATAAAACAAATCAAGCTCAATGTAACAATTTGAAGCATGAAGCATGAAGCATTTCCTGGAGAAATGTAAAAGAAATTTGTGTAGTCAAAGAAGAAATATGAACATGCGAAGAACAGACCTATTCATTATAGGAGAAAATTGGTATTTATTCCATGGAAAGTAGTTATAGATAAGAATAATTTATCAGTGGAAATGAAGACCTGTAGGAAGTAGTGTACCACAATGCCATTGTGGTGTGCAAAACTATACCACTCATGTTAAAATGGAAGAGATGGGAAAGGGCACAGTGGCTCAGTCGTGTGACTGCTAGACAAATGAGCATCTCTGTATGCAGATGCAGTAAGAATACACACTCACGCCCAACCGCCGCAGCAGGTGTGCTGGTAGGAGAGGAAAGAGCATTGGATAACGAAACGTGGCTAGGGCTAGAAATATTGGTTACATCCTGGTTCTGGCTTGTGACGGAGGATTGTCTCCTGAGAGCTCCCTGAAAGGAAGTGCCACTCTTGAAAGTATTGACTACTTCGATCTGTAATGGAGGAAAGAATGAGACAAGTTGCTTGAGGAATGGACATAACTTTGCAACTGACAGGAGCTGCATTTTCTAATAATATTCAGCTGCTTCCCCAAAAAATCATTTCAATCTTCAGAGTCAAAAATAATGAAAACGTCTTTTAAGATTTAGAGTACACAGTTTCTATTCAAAAGAGAATCGTGCAATATCACCACTGCTAGGTTGATTTATAATAGCAGATTTGTGATTTAAAAATAAATGTATGGTGGGCACATTTTTCCTGCTGTCCTTGGGCTTTGCTGCTCCGTCACATAATGCTTATGTGCTCCGTCACATAATGCTATAAATTCAAGCCATTCAGGCACACTGCATCTGCAGACATTAATTATCTTTATATCTATCAGGAGATCAATTTTATTCACTAGGAGGAAAAAATATTAAAACACTTCCAATTTCATATAATAAATTATATACTTTAGGGTAGTTAATGCAATTCTATGAATGCCTATCCCCAAATAGGTTCTTTTTATTTTTCAATTCACAGCTTATTGTTTATAGGATTGCATAATAGTATGTAAAATAGAACAATCTTTCAAATGTGATTCTCTTGTGATATTGGATCTCAGCTTCTATAATCTATGGCCAATAGAGCTGCATATGCTGGTCGCTAGGAGCTGGAAGACACAAAACTGGAAGGCACCAGACCAGGGAAGAATATAATAATACATCTGTTGATTTATTAATACCATAATCACTTTCTTGCAGTGAATAGATTAATTTCTTTAAGATAAACTTTTGCAAACGTAACTTCCCATAGATTTTAACTACAAGAAAAATAAAACCTGGAATTATTTGGATTAAAAAATGATTCCTATTTCCATTTTTTTAGGTCAGGTACACATATCTTGGTGTTTATAAGAAAATAGTATCTATTCTAGATAAATAAGATAATTCAAAAAATTAATTTGCTATTTGTATTTTTCATCTGTGGCAGCTGCCTCCATAAAATCCCAAGGTAAAAGCAGCTACAAATTTTGCATTGCCTATGAATTATCATCTGGTTTTGGATCTCTCTTTCTCTTAAACATCAATTGTGCAATAAAAGGCATAATACTACTCTTTCTTTCTATAGAGTTGTAGGATTATAATTATAAATAATAATAATTATTTTAAAATTACAATGAATAAAGTCATGGATAGCATTTGTAACAAATGATACAACTATCTGTGAAAGGCAATTAGAGATTCAAGAACTGCAGGTAATACGACTTTGTTTTTTTTTGCACCTCTCAAAGATATGCTAAAAATCAGAGACATTTATCACCATATTTAGACAGGAAATATACAAGAACTGCAATGTAAGTATTAAAATAGGGTGACATCATTTAAAAAAAGTCTTCTACCAAATCCAGAATCAAAACAAATCAACCAGATAAAAAATCAAAATAATTCCATCTACTTTTCATCTATGTTCTCTCCCAACATTATACATATTGTCCATGCCGGCATTATACAAAGATTAAGACAAAAAGGCAAACAATAATAAAGGTAAAATTGAAATATAGACAAAATAAATCTGCAGACAACTTGAATTTTTCAAATTGAATTTTTAAGGGGAAAGAGAACTAAGTGGCCAAGGGAGAAAGATTGGGCAATTCTTTTAAAATTCATATTGGATATATAGTCTTGCAAATATGCCTTTGTGCCACAAATACCCAATATGAGACCCGTTTAATCACTTCTACTCCCTTGCACCAAAGTTGTCATCCGTGGTGTCCACAGCAAAATGACAATTCATATGTGATGATGTAGTCATGTAAATGCTGCAATTATGTCTTGCATTCATAAGAAGAGGAATTTTCATGATTACATCATCACATACTTGTCATCATTTACTACCTACCCCCTGGATATCCATGATTTCATTAAGGATAGATGTACCCTCCCCTTCCCCAAGCATTTACTAGGATGTCAGGGAATCTTCTTTTGAATCTCAGAGAAAGAAATGTTTAAACTGCCATTCAATCTAGGAATCCAGCAAATATTCTCTAACTCTTGAATGGGAGCAAACCTGGTTCTGTTGCAGATTGCTTTTGACATGAGCAATCTCTAGTATGAATTAAGCTAATCTGAACCATTGAGTCATTCTCCAAAATGTTTACCTCTCACAACCCATGAAGAATAATTCCTGCAAAATAGCATTGTATGAACACGGGGTAATGATTTTTAGTTAGACCTACTTAATCAATTTAACAATCCAGCAACTCTATCTTTTTGAAATGAAAATATGTTATTAGCACTTTTGAAGTTTTAAAGAGAATACAACAGAATTTTTTCATTACAATAAAAAACTATGTGTATACAATAAGTAATATAGCATCTAAAACGACTTAAAAGACCTAATTCATTATAGCTTATATTCTCAATATCTACACTGAGTATTTTTATCCTGATAACAGTTCTTTGTGCTTCATAACCAGATGTTAACACTATGGTTTGTTCAAAAACTTAAGGGTCTGCTGTCTTGAAGAGAACATCTGAAAACTAAGCTACATGAATGGAACTAAACATACAATACTTTAGATATTAATCAGGATAATCTTGTACAATGTTTTATGCTTGATTAATGACTCAGCTTCAAACTACAATAGAAAAGCTAATTTACACAAAGGGAAATGAGTTTGGCTCAAAAGAACTTGCATCCTTAATATTAAGAAATGCTTACTTACCTAAATAAATTAATATTCTTAAATTAGAAATAAATATATTTTCTGGATTAAACTATTCTAATCCAGGATCATGATAAACTCTCCAATAGAGGCAATTTTTTAGAATCTGTGTTAAGAAACTGTTATGAATGGAACATGGTGAAACTCCAAATAATTAACAGAATCACAGAGCTGGAAGGGACCTTAGAGGTCTTCTAGTCCAACCCCCTGCTCAAGCAGGAGACCCTATACCATTTTGGACAAATGGCTGTCCAATCTCTTCTTGAAAACCTACAGATTGATATTTTGTTGATGGTTAAAATAACTGCCTTATAGTTTGCAAACTATTTACCAGTTGGCTCTCCTCTCTCAATTCTGAGGAAATATCCTAGATAACCCCATAAAAATGGGATTTCCTGAAACTGTGTCCACTTCACAGCTATCAGAACATATTGGCTACAGTATAATTTTATCAATCATCCATAACTTTATTCAAATCAATGTAAGACAGAAATCTCTATTTACACATATCATATCATAAAACAATTCAACGTCACTTTTAAGCAAGAGAATGATCCTCAACTTCCTCTGAGTGGCTATCCTCTGAACAGACAAGCCCAACTCAGATCTGGGAACAGCTTTATGGCAAGAACAAAGATTCTTGAGGGTACACAAGAACAAAATAAAATGAAAAGGAGGAAGGAGGAAGAAGGAGACCTCAAGCAAGGAATAATATTAAAGGAGGATGTGGCTGAAGGATCTGATCTTCCTTATTCTACTTGGAGGACCCTGAATAGGTTAAGAGTTGAAGTGCCTAAGTGTAAAAACAATATGCTCAAGTGGAAGCTTTTAGCAGATAACAACATGCTGTATGAAAGTGGAGAGACACACAGCCCGGTCCATCTGCGGGCATGTCAGCTACTACTAGAAACATGTATTGATAACATGTATTGATAATGACTTGGCAAAGCCAAGAAGATAACTTCATTCTGACAGTTTAAAATTTGATCTAGACATGGAAGAAGAAGAAGAAAAGTCACTTTCAACTGGGCAAATTAAGGCAGATCAAAGAACAACACATACTATATTAACCCACCGGATTTGCACTTATTCTATGTTGTCATATTCCATTACTGTATTTCTAGGTATGCTTAAGAGAAATAGAAATTGTATTGTTACTTTCTTGGAAATATAGTAACTTAATTTCTATGTTTTAAAAATCTACACAGATCCTACAGGTGAAAAGGATAGGTGGAGAAGGGGAATTGCTTTTTGATACAACAAAGTCTATTCTCTTCTGTTTTTTGTAAATTCTATGGAAGAGATGGAATAAAACTGAGATTGAGATTAGAGATTTATCTCTGTCAACCTCATGTCTTCCTACAGTATGAAGAGAAGCAAAGGAATACATATCCAATTATTTTACCTTCCCTCTCTTGAAAATATATCTATGAAGAATGTGGAGAGATGCTCTATCTTCTTCATGTCTCCAGAGGCCATAAAGCTTTGGATGATGACAATAAATTTCTACTCATAAAACAGCAAGGTTTCCTAATCACCTCTTGTTAACTCATAACTGTAAACCTAATATAATTTTTTTTGTTCAGTGTGTACACCAAAAGTATTTTTAAAACTCTGAATTCTTCATTGATTGCAAATTAACACGAAAATAGAAGGGCACAAAGTAGTGAGGGATTATTGTAAGATATATTGTTAAAATTCCTACTATTATGTATCTACATCTAAGTAAAAAGAGAAGTATCTTGGTTAGCAAGAAAGCATAATTATTGTTTATTTTGGTTTAAACAGTTAAGAAGAGAAGAATTTTCCATGGATCATGAAGATAAAAACATACAAAAGAACTAAAGGCTATTTTTAAATCTACGAGAGGAACTAAGTGGAGAGTTGGTTCTTTGTTGTTTACACTCACCACAACCAGAAAGACATCCTGATAGAAATCTCAACAGACAACAGTCCTCCTGCAGCCACCAGGAAGAAAATAATCCACATTTAGAGGAAACTCAAGATAGATAATAGCTTCTCCCAGGGAATACATTTTGAAAAAAATCTTTTCTAAAAATTGCTAGTAAATTATTGATTTAATTTAAGTTAGCAGCTTTTTACTGAATAACTAAGTAATGTAGATTTATCTTCCTATGTGTTACTCTCCACCTAATACTAACTTTCCTGTTTTTAATTTCTGATTTCCATAGACAGCAACAAACTGAGTGCACTGGGCTGATGTGCATTTTATTTTCTACCAAATATATTTCTTCTTTAAAAAGAAAGTCTCTCACAGTATAAAATGAGGCTGCACTTACTGTAACACAGATTAACATTGTCTGCAGAAATAAATCATGTTTTGACCTTACAAACATTCATTTCTTCGTGGCATTTTAAGAGTGCACCTTTTCAAAAATGTCTGTTTTTAGTGCTATCTATACTTTCTCTGCAATGACTAAGAACCCTGTACAGAAACAGAGAAATCAAGGATTTGAATATATATTGAGATGTGATAATGCAGTTTACTAAAAAGTTTGTTATAATTTTTAATCCACACATTTCTGTTTACTTTTACCCATTCACAGATAATGCTGGTGCAGTGTTTTTCCCTTATGTTTTGTAAAACAATTATATAACAAATCAATGGAACATAAAACCTTAAGCTAACAGAAAGGCAGCATCATAAAAAAAACAATGTTTTCTTAGCCTATGTAGTTTTAGGTTTCAATGACCATATACAATAAAAACGTAAACCATTTAAAATTGACTGAAGACATATTTTTGAGAGTCTAAAAATATAGGTCACAATCGAAAAATGGAGAATGTGTTATTTGAAAAATGAAAATAGACTGGAGGAACACACTGTTTAGAACTGTAATATAATACCCTGACTTTATGCAAGCCTTAATTATACAGTAATATACATATGTATATAGACCTGTTACAGTAACTTCCAGAAAAATAAAAGCAAAACGAGTAAACAACCTGTTGGCCTGTACTGAACTAATATTCATTCTAACTGAGGAGGATGGAATTAAACTTCAATATACCTGGAGGATTGGGAAAGGTTGATTTAAGGCTATACTTTGCATTTGCATTATTATTGTTATTGTCATTGTTCTCCTGGAGAATATTTTTGTCCAACATACCTGAGTTTGGATTCTATTAAGCCCTCTGAACCAGAGGATTTGCCCGCGGCGAAGTTCCCTCTCTGCATGATCAATCTCTTCTGCATCTTCACTCATCTCCTCTTCGGGCACTTCCTCTTTTAATGTAAGCCCCCCTGCTTCCTTTAGAAATTTTAACCTACTGGTTGGGATGCTTGCAATGACCTAAAATAAACATTATAATTATGCCAAGAGACAAAGTTTGCAGGGAGAATATGAAAATTTACAGCATACAAAAAGTACAAATGATGCCTTAGTGGAAAAAATGATACACAGGGACTGATCAGACAAATATTAGCCCAAAAGCTTTGAAGCAGACTTTTCCATCTTAATCCCCTTCAATGAATTAGGAATAGAGGACAATGGATCAGGGTAAAGCTATATTTGGATTAAGAGACTGAGAACCAATAATCCCTTTGGGATAAATGCTTGCAGATGCCCAGTGAAAACAGGCAGTGGCCATCATTACTAGCTTCCACAAAGGTACAGGAGGACTGTCGTTCCCTCTCTTTTTAAAAAAAGAAAAAAGAAATACTAAATTAAAGAAGAAATCAGGGTCAATGCCAAACAGAGTTGGGTGAGACGTACCCATTGGTACTCATTCTACCCACCTTTCATACTCTCCCTTGTAGACATGGAAGGGTAAAAAGTAAAAGTGAGAGAAAGAGACATGGAATTCTAAGAAAAGCCATTTTGTTGATCACACGGTTGACTTGGAGAATTACCATCTAGGAATCCTTCATTTACTGAATGAACCATGTGTATCTGTGTAATCTACGAATCCCATCCATGATCTGAGCAATACTTCAAATTTAGTCTCAAAAGAAGGATGTGGAAGCATAAATATAGCACTGCTTTAAAGTAGTTGCGTCTTTCCTGAGATTCTGTAATCCAGGAAAGAGTGTGTAGGCTTTAAGGTGTCGTAGACAATGCTACAGTTGTGTTCCTGCATTCTCTAAAGCACTAGTTTTGGAAACTAAAATACCTAATTCAGCTCTTCTTGCTGGTCCCAAGGATACACCAGATTCTTGTTGCCAGATCTCCCCAAAGTCTCACTAGAGTCTTTACAGAAAGACATGGCAGAATGTTGAACCTCATGCTAATGCAAATAGAACATATTTCCTTGAAGTATTAAAACAGTCACATGTGGCAGCCCAGCAAAAATCTTGTCTCCCATGCAGATGTGCTCAGAACTAGGGATGAATTTCAAAATAGAAATATGAGCCTTGCAGCTCCTTCAATCATTAACAGAGAAGTGCTTTTCAACATATGCTAGACAACTTATTTGGAATGCTTTGCACAGCCTTGATTACTGCTGTAAAATTACCCAGAATGTAAGTAATTGTCCTGAAGAAAACTTCTTATTCCAAGAATATATATATTTAATATAGAAATATATAATTGATTTTCTAATGAATACAAAGAAAATGGTCCTTACCTGCCCCCATACAAGTTCACCTAATCCAATAAATACACACCACATCCATTGGTCAAGTTCCAAAGGAGAACAACTGAAAGGTTTTCCACCAAATTGTACAATTACTATCTACAGAAGGAAAGAATAAAATGAAATATGTATTGACTACCAGAGTCCCAAATCCTGTTCTTGTATTTTCTTCAAAAAAATAACATTCCTATTTTTATTTTCTGCTTCCTTAAAGAAAATAATACCAGCATGCTTTTGGACCAATAAAAAAGAATAAATGCATTATTGATAAGCTACAGCCAATACCTACATACAGAATTACTCTGTCTGAAACAGATTCTCAAAATCAACAAGAAACAAAGGACAATGAAGGAGACAGACCCTACAACAAACCCAGATATCTAATTTGCCCCCAATCTACAACAACAGCACCAACACAAATCCCAACAAATACACACACGATTTGAGATGGCTTCACATATTCTTCCTCTAATGTAATATATTTATATTTGCTGTCATGTTGTATGCTACCCAATCACATAATTTGAATTGGGTGGCCCTATATATCTGTATAATAAATAAATGAAGTAAATCAATCAATCAACACAACTCTCCTTCCACTATGAAAAGACATACAGCAGGAATGCTGCAGGAATGCTCAAATGTATATAAAGAACTTTAATAATGACCAAATTAGCAATTGATTTATACGTCTTTAGATTTTTTTAAAAAAGACTATAATATAGGATGAAAGTGTAAAAGGGAGAAAGACTGTACAGTGAAGCGTGCAAACAATATCTGGCTCTCTTAGGATTGTCAGATGATTACCTGTACAGCAAATGTACCCAATACAATAGTGCAAAATATAGGGTTTCTAAAGATGCCATCAAAAACATTCCTTTCACCATGGATTTTGCGTGCATTGATTTCATTAAATAGCTGCATCATGACAAAAGTATTGAAGATGATGGTGTAGTGCTCAGAAGGTGGAGAATGGAGTGGTGCATTTCTGCCACTATCGATCTTGAACATTTTCTCACCTGGTCAAAGCAGAAAATAAACAGAATTTTAAAACATCATTTGAAGTTTCAATTCAGGATATAATTTGCTCCCAGCTCATCACAATGTTTTATTAGGTCATCTAGATCACCATTGCCCCAAAATTATGAAACAAACTATCTATTCTCCAAGTATGTCATAGTCTACAATTTCCAATTCAATGATGAAAAAAGCAATGTTCTACATTTAGGCAAGAAAAACCAAATGTACAAGTATAGTATAGGGGATACCTTGCTCAATAGCAGTAACTATGAGAGGGACCTCGGAGTCCTAGTGGACAATCACTTAAATATGAGCCAGCAGTGTGCTGCAGCTGCCAAAAAGGCCAACACAGTGCTAGGCTGCATTAACAGAGGGATAGAATCAAGATCACATGAGGTATTAATACCACTTTACAATGCCTTGGTAAGGCCACACTTGGAATACTGCATCCAGTTTTGGTCACCACAATGTAAAAAAGACGTTGAGACTCTAGAAAGAGTACAGAGAAGAGCAACAAAGATGATTAGGGGACTGGAGGCTAAAGCATATAAGGAACGGTTGTTGGAATTGGGTATGTCTCGTTTAATGAAGAGAAGGACGAGGGGGGACATGATAGCAGTGTTCCAATATCTCAGGGGCTGCCACAAAGAAGAGGGAGTCAAGCTATTTTCCAAGGTGCCTGAAGGCAGGACAAGAAGCAACGGATGGAAACTAATCAAGGAGAGAATCAACCTAGAACTAAGGAGAAACTTCCTGACAGTTAGAACAATTAACCAATGGAACAACCTGCCTCCAGAAGCGGTGAATGCTCCAACACTGGAAGTTTTTAAGAAGAGACTGGACAGCCATTTGTCCGAAATGGTATAGGGTTTCCTCCCTGAGCAGGGGATTGGACTAGATGACCTCCAAGGTCCCTTCCAACTTTATTATTATTATTATTATTATTATTATTATTATTATTATTATTATTATTATTATTATTATTATTATTATTTTATTATTATTATTGTTGTTATTGTTGTTATTGTTGTTATTATTATTATTATTATTATTATTATTATTATTATTATTATTATTATTATTATTATTATTATTATTATTATTATTATTATTATTATTATTATTATTATAGTTTTTAAAATACAATTTGTCCCAGACAAACAGGACTATATATCTCTAATTACAGTATCCAATCTAGTCACTGAGAACCAAATGTTTGCTTGGGAATTTCAGCAGTGCAACTGAAGTTCCTTTTGGGGAAGTTTGGAATAGAGTAAAAATAGGAATGGCACCAGGGCCTCCTAGATGTCTTCTATTCCCACTTCTACCCTTAATTTCCCCAAAGCAAACTAACAAACAACCCCCCACAAGTCTAGAAGAATCTTCTAGAAAAATCTAGAAGATTCTGCCCCTTGAAGTTATATTACTATATAATGGAAGCTCCTGCTGCCCTCTGGAAAAAAAGTGGCTCCCCATCACTGATGGGTTACCTGTTCTTCCTTTACACCTAATGGAAGATTTTCAGTGTATTATGTAACTACAGGCTTTATCCACTCATGAAACATAACACCATCTAATAATATTGAAACTGAATGAAAGTAAATTTGCATAACGCTAAAAATTAACTGGCATCATACTATTTTTATGTAGTTAATCAGTGGGTATTTTATTGTATCAAAAATGATGTTTTCAAATTTAAGAGTCTTTCTAATTATGAAAATGATTATGCTGTAAACCTGGATTTAATGTACCTGGATTTAACAGACATAAGATGCAATGCATGTATTTCTATATATGCATTAAATCTCACTTACCATTTTAAGCAAGTGTAAAATAAATAGAATTGCATTTACCATTTTAGGCATTTGAAAAACCACATTCAGATTTAAATTCTGTGCCTGGGCCACAATTTCCTTTCTCCCAATCCCCTATCTCATTTGTTTGTTAAAGCAAGGTTTTACTGTATTTGAATCTGGTGAATTGATAAAATCAGGATGCTAAAAATACCATTGACAAAAGCTCACCTAAAGAAAGTTGGGAAATATGGATAGTGTTGTCAATCATATAACAATGTATTGTGTAATAAGATAAATAATACTACATAGATTTTAATTAACTAGAAGACAAATTCATCTAGAATTGTGATTGAAAACTCTATTATAACTTTTTGTTATTCCTTCCAAAAGTAATTTAGAATTGAAATAGAATAATTACATTCAGATCACAGTACTGAGATGGAAAAAATGAAGTATAAATACATTTCTCCAGGATGCATGTTTATTAAGTTTCAACAGAAACCTCGTGTAGAATTGATAGAAAAGGATTCTATCAGGGTTGAACTGTGGAGTCTTTGGTGCTCTCTGAGCTTGGTGGTTTTCTTGCAGATGTTTCGTTAGCAAACTAGATAACATTAACAGTGCTAAAAGGAAGTGGGGTTTGCTCAATCATTTTGAAATGATACCATAAAACAAGAAGTACCAGAAATGTTATTCTGCTCAATAAATCAGCAGAAATCCATTTTAAAAAGAAAGAATTTGGAAGCCTAGTCCAATAACAAGATAGGGCAAAAAAGAAAGAAATTAAATTGATAAGGAGAAAGAAATAACTAAATTGAACATATGAATAAAAGTCTGAAGAGAAGCCTCAAAATATTTTAAATCAATCAAAACATTTAACTGGTTAAATGCTTTGCTAGATGAAAGGACTATTAAACAGTGAAATTGCCAAGACACAAAATAAGCATTGTGTAAAATGCTGGGCAGATTTCAATAGCATATCTGAATACGAGGAAAAGATTTGACTCCACAATTTGATAACACGTACTACTACCAGTTGTTGTTTTTTACGAGGTCTTTCACTGAACAGCTAGGTCTTGACTTACAACAGTTTGTTTAGTGACTGTTCAAAGTTACAATAAAGCTGAAAAATATGACTTATAATGGTTTTCACACATCCCCATGGTCACATGATCAAAATTTGGATGCATGGCAACTGGTTCATATTTATGACAGTGGCAGTGTTCCAGGGTCATGTGATCATCTTTGGCGACCTTCTGACAGACAAAGTCAATGGGGAAGCCAAATTCACTTAACAACTGTATTACTAACTTAACCTGCAATGATTCACTTAACAACTGTGGCAAGAAAAGTGGTAAAATGGGACAAAACTCACTTAACAAAGGTCTCACTTCGCAACATAAATTTTGGGCTCAATTGTAGTCATAGGTTGAGGACTACCTGAACTACCAGTTGTTTCCTTTCACAAGCTCTTCATCTTTGTTGAGGCAATACATTAATTAATAAAACAAATAAGAAATAGAATTAAAAACTGCACTGAAACAATAAAATTTTATGCACTCATCAAATCAGAGAGAAGTTCAATGAAATGAAAAGAAGGACTATGATGGCGTTAACTTCTTCAACTTCCAACATGGTTAACATAGCTGCTGAGAAAAAGAAAAAATCTGTTTTAGGCTTTTCTGATTATTATTATTTTTTAAATAAGAGGCTCATTTGTATTATCATTTTGCAATGGTTGGGTAAAGAACTATGAGTATAAATGAAATGTATAGTTGCCTTTGGGATAGAAGGTTCCAAACCACACCCCCTGATTGTTTTTATAATTTTGTTTGCAACTGAAGTGATAACATTGCAGTTGGATGAGTCAACAGAAACATATATGTCAAATTTTCAAGACACGGACCGGGTCTGTCAGTAAAATGAGGTGGGACGGGTAGTAGGAAATTATGATTCTCCATTTTAAATACATAAAGATAAGGCAGAAACATAAAGCATTAAATTCACTAGAATTCTAAACCTTGTTTCATCATCCCGTAACATGAAAGATTAGAAGATCAGGTGTTAAGAGTTAAGATAATTGTCAGGTTCTTTCTTAAAACCCAAGAAGAAACTGTGTTTGAGTTGACCTGTGACTTGATCACAAGGATGACATGGAACTGAGGTCAGACTTGTTCATCACTGAAATATATCCTCCCCTGCCATGGCAACCAAGATTATGTTTCTTTTCTTTTTCCTGTCATTGCCACTGAGCTGCCCTTTGCAGTAAAGGTTAGGATTAGAGCTTTGGGAGAACCCAGGCCTATCTGCTCTGCCTAGCTTTCTAAAGCCAACTCTTCTCTGCATGTATTTTTAGCTGCTATTGTCCTATATTTTCTCGACTCTTCAGCTTTTTATATTTTTTTGGCACAAAAGGAAAACAAAAACAAAACTTACACATGCTACTGTATAAAATATATACATGATTAGATTTAGCTTGGGTCCAGAACGTTTCCAAACAGAAAAAAATAGTAACTCAATTTGTACAGTACAGTCAACATTTTGAACCTCTCCCACTATACTCAAAAATTCATTAATTAATAAACTCATTTTCAGACTGAAGGAAGAAAATTCAATCATCAATCACTATAATTTATTTAGGAGAGAGGTATACTGCAGAATTTTAATGGTATAAGGTGCACCGAGTTACCATAGTTGGGTGATGATATGTGTTTAATATATAAATACATCTGAAAATTCATTTCTTCTACTGCAGCTTTTATGTTAACGTTGAACTGTGAAATCACGACAGTTAAAACCATGTAAACAGGTAGTCCTCGACTTACAACTATTTGTTTAGTGACTGTTCGAAGTTGCAACAGCCCATGAAAAAAGTGACTTACAACGGTCCTTAGACTTATGGCCATCATAGCATTCTCGCGGTCACATGATCAAAATTTGGGCACTTGGCAACCGGCATGTATTTTTGATGGTTGCAGCATCCAGGGGTCAGGTGATCCCCATTTGCGACCTTCCCAGCTTGTGGATTTGCTTAATGACCATGTGATTCTGTCATGGCTGCATCTCACCTATCCAAGCTTCATGAGCTGACAGCCTGACATTGGCATTGGGGGGGGAGAGAGGGAAATTGGCTTAACAATTTCACTTAACAACTGCAGTGTCTCATTTAACAACCACTTTAAAAAAAAGTTCATAAACTGGGCCTAACGCACTTAATAACTGCCCTGCCCCCCCACATAAATTCTGGTGTCAATTGTGGTTGTAAGTTAAGGACTAGCTGTGCAGGCACTCTCAGATTATACAAGGATTCTGTTTGATTAATCTTTGTGTAAACCTATTTCCAATAGAGAGGCCTATATGCCATAGTATAATACATAATACCAGTTGCCATTGTTGTATATACAAAACATCATTTTATGTATCTATGGAGATTCTCAGTCATCCAGGTCATGGTTGTCCCAAAGGTGCTTTTTTGAAAGGCAACTGGACTTGGTTTTTCCTTGAAGATACTTCGCTTCTCATCCAAGAAACTTCTTCAGTTCTGACTGAATGGTGGAGGATGGAAGGAAGATGACTGCAAGGAATATAAATCCTTCCATCCTCCACTATTCAGTCAGAACTAAAGAAGCTTCTTGGATAAGAAGTGAAACATGTTCAAGAAAAAATATAGCCCAGTTATCATTTTATGTATACATTAAACTGTATTTGCATCATTTGCATGAAGTTGAGCTTCAGCAATCTGGGTCCTCATTTTACCGACCTCAGAAGGATTGAAGGCTGAACCAACCGTAAGCTAGTCAGGATCGAACTGCTAGCAGTCGGCAGAGTTAGCCTGCAATATTGAATTTCTAATCATTGCGCCACCACAGCTCTTCATATCATAAGTGATTTCCACATCCAAGGTCAAGAAACAAGTGGTAGGAAGTCATTTACCCTATAAGACTAAGAGGGGGGAAATGCACATTTAAACCCTAAACTGTTGCATGGAAAAGACTGGATTGCTAGATTCTGCAGTACTTCATCTTCTTCATTACTAAGGTTTAATGTGTCTGCAACCAGCACCTTATTTTTCTGGGTGTTATAATTGATTCTTTCCCTGCTATCTTTAACTGCTAGCTGAGTTTCCAGAGAGCTATTTATTACTCTGTACCGGTGAAGCTCTGACAATATGTGAAAGGAAAAGAAAACCCTGATGCAATCAATGGAAGTTGTAGCTGATCTCCACTTCATGTAATAAAGCCCTATTGAAACTTCAGCTTGTTTTAAAATGTTGGAGACCAAAGAGTGAATAAATCTCCGGATATCCTGAAGTCGTTATTTGAATTATGTACTCTGAACAAGTTCATGGTTATGTGAAATCCCGTGTTGTGTATCATTTGCAGATTCAGAAATCAAGTAGTTCATTATCTGTAGCTTGAAAAAGTAATGATAAATGACGTTCGAGCTTACCAACAAAAAGGAGGGTAAAAATTAGAATGAGTTGATACACAGCGTGGCCCAGAATATTTTTCATCATGGTACGAGAAATAAGGGGTTTGTTTCTACCATATGGTTTTCTTAGCAGAAGAGATTCTGTGGGAGGTTCCGTAGCCAGAGCAAGAGAAGCAAAAGTGTCCATAATCAAATTGACCCATAGCATCTGTACGGCTTTCAGAGGAGAATCCTGAAGACAAAAATAAAAAAAAAGATATAAAGCATTATATCAACATCATCATTATGTATAGTCCTTTTAACATTTCTCTAGAGCTTGTCTTAGCATAATACGCTTTGCCATTCTAATTTCTATGTGTCTTCACAACAAAAAGACTTAAATGAGAAAGTTCTATTAATGTGAAATATTAATCTGATCTATCTTACTTAAAACCATCCTTTCATCATTCTACTTAAATCTCATTGTCCTTGAGAATGTGTGGATTTGATGATGGTGGACTCAACATTGTCAAACCTACCCATGAGAACATCACTGGGAAATAATAGGAAGCACAGAAATAGGACAGACAAGACAGACAAGTAGTCTTAGTTTAGAAAATAATGGAATATCAAAACAAGTAAGTAAATCCTATTGTCTAGAAGGTAGGCAATTTGGTTCTTTCAAATATTTTAGGTTTCAACCAGAGTGGCTAATTGTGCAGGATTGTGGAAGATATCATCCAAAATATTAGAAAGCATCAGGTTAGAAAGCACCTACCCATTTCTGAAATACTCAAGTTTTTATGCTTTATTTGCTACAGTATTCATTTTCAATCCTGCATAAACAACCACTAGAAGGAGCTATCTGCTCACTAAAACTAATAGGAACAACCTTGGCATCTCTAAACAGAACATTTAATAAACAACCACAAACTAATTAATATCTCAAGAGAGAAAGTAAATTACTATTAAATGTGTTTTATTAAACTGTGGCTTCAGTAATGACCTCTTCTCAGCATCTTCCATTGCTACAAACTATAACGACTTATGGGATAGACTGATAGGATAGACCAGTCAGAAATGAAATAGAATTTATTTTTTTATTAACCGAAATAATTAAGCAGTTCAAATTGATTCAAATCAAAGTTTATCATAACATGCGTCTTAATTCTAAACAAAGTAAAACTCCTTTTGACAGTGCAAATTATTCCAAAATCAATCTCTTCATTCACTATAATTGAGTAATAAGTGACTTGAGCAAAATTCTACAAATCTGCTCAGAATTCAGTTGAATTTGTTTAAATATTACAGAACTGTTACTTGAATTCTCACTTAACAATATTCTCATTTTTCACTATTGTTTAGTATACATGAAACATCCAAAACAACACACAGCTTGTTATATTTGTATTAGCCACCCTCTCAAGACATAGAACTAGTCCTATTATGCTGGCATTTTTGCTGCAAAAATAATCCTGCTTTAAAGCATAGAATGCTTTTGTAGTTGTTCCAATGTGAACAACTACATCTCTGCATTTTTAAGTGGTAAGACCAGGCTGAGCATTGCAATGACAACTTGCTTTGCTTATCCAAAGTAAATTTACCATAAATAACTGGATTAACCCAAAACAAATCCACCAACTGGCATATCCACGTGTTATATATATACAAGCAGTTTTCCATTCATTCAACAGTTTTTATACATTTCTCTTTTCATCCAAATGTGATCTATAGGTTCACCAATCATCCAAAAAATATTGGGAAGCCATACAAGGAAGGGAAAAATGGGAACTATCTCTCCTAATTACCTATTTTCCTGTGATTTTATGCACCTTAAGGTAAATAGGCACATATATAATATTCTTGCATGTATTTTGGACTACTACTCCCAAGATGTACAACCCAGTAACTATGGAAGAAATCAAGTTGTTTCCTTGAGAAAAAAGCTAAGATTTATGAAAAAGGTTACAATATGGACTGCACCAATCAAACATGCTCAGAAGTTAGAATATAATTTGTAGCACCTTTGCTGCTGCTGCTTCTCTTCTGAAAGCAGGAAGATAAATTTCACTGAGCAATGTGACCTTGTGTGTGATTGGTGAATATTTTGAATTGAAGTTATCAAGTTAGAATTCCAAACAGTTAAAAATTATTTCTGGAAGTATTCAATTTTAAATGCTGTTCTCACCCCACACGCGAGTGTCAGTAAAATCCAAAAGAACCACAGTATGTAATGAAAAGCAAATTTCTGACTTTGATCCATCCTCTAAATTGCACATGTGCAATTGTCAGCTGTTGCTTTGGATAGCACAGCATTCTCACTATTCCGCAGTACCAATCACTGCATGTTGCTAAGGTGACTCTAATAATTGTCTACTATTCTGCACAGTTCAGTCAAACATAAAAGCTCATTCTGTACCACAATCATGGCATTAAACACACATTAGTTTTTGGTACTTGGTGTAATAAAATTTCTACTGAAGTCTACAATCTTAAAGTTGCCAAAGCTGGACACCCCTGGTCTGGATCCTTAGAAAGGATGAGTAAGATAGACATTGATCAGCCTCCTGATTGGTGGAAAGAATTATTCCCATACATATGAAGTTTACGTCCAACCAGGGAGAGACGAATGAAGGCTCTGCTGAGCTTTATTGTGATTTATGCAATTGTTTTCTGATGTGTTCATTCAATATATTTTAATCCTCCCAGCAATAACATCCTTCTACATACGAACTAAAGCCATGGAAAAATAGATGAAGTCCAAGCTTCTTAAATCAGTAAAATATACAATGACTGGATAATTAAAATGTGGTTGGTTGGGTTTTGGCTTAGCATATCGTGCAAACCTAGCAGTAAACAAGACAGAAATCCATTCTGAGTGAGTCAAAGAAGTACACTCTTTTCTCTAAAGTATTCCTCTCTTGGTTTTTATTTGCTTATTTGTGTTGCATAGTGTAACCAAATATTACTTATTGTAAATGTTGACCTGGCTTTTCCCACCCCTGCATGTTTTTAATTGTAGTGCTTCCTCTGAGGTTTTGTTACTCAGAGGGACTAATACCCCTGAAGAAATCAATAGTTACAACCTTTGAACACCTTGAAAAATTTAGCAGAGTAACTTGGGAGGAGTTTCAATGTTGTAGCTTCCAAAAGAGACTGCCTCAGGTTTCACTTGGCCATATCATGATGACAAGGTAAACTTATTCTTTACAGTACACCTAATGACTTATTCATAATTTGCTCCATGAGGCTGAATTTTCCTGTTGCACCAGAGTGAACAATATGTGCTATGCGAATAACTGCACTATGTTTTCAAAGGTGTATTTTGTTACAGGCTTCTATAGACAATGCACTGTGTATATACATACACAGGGACGCATACAAACACACACACCCCGAGAGAGACACAGAGAGACTCTTCTCTGCTCCACAACTTTTGAAAATCATGATACCATATTTCACATGTTTACAACTGGCATATATATAAAAAAAGTGTGTGTGTGTGTGTATCTGTCAGAAGAAAATATTGATTAAAACAAATTTTCTATAAAATACAGCATGGGAAGGGTGACAACATGAAGATGGAACGCAGAGAGCTGCAATGACATCAGAAAAGGAAAAGAGAAGACATTCAGGGGGAGGATCTAAGGGATGAGACAAGGGAAAGAGATAACAAGTTAAGAGCAGAAGACAAGGGAAAGAAAAAGTGAGAAAGAGTGGACCTTGAGTTGATATTGGGTTGCATAGTCTGGATCCAATAATGGCACGTCTCTCTTTAGTTTACTCTCAGTCTTACCTGGGTAATGCAAGCGCCAGTGAAAGCCACAATCACAGCCACCACATTTACGGTAAGCTGGAACTGCAGGAACTTAGAGATACTGTCATAAACATTACGGCCCCACATTACAGCTTTCACAATACTACTGAAGTTATCATCTGTGAGGATAATATCAGAAGCTTCCTTTGCCACATCTGTTCCTGCAATACCCTGAAAAGTGAAGAGACACCAACAGTAATTCACTAGAAGGAGTAATACAAAATCAGTTTGGATGAGTACCCGAATAGGGTCATAAAAAAGGACGTTTCTTTCAGAAAACTTTATCCTTAAATATCTGTTGATGAATAAAATAGTGGTCAAGATCCAAAAAGAGTGTGAAAGTAATTTCTTGGACTAGCTCACTTCAACAGACTTTGTACAGCAGATGGCAAGCATACTGGAATCTGTTTGTGATCTGGCATATTGCTCAGAGCTGAAGTTTTAGTTATTACCCAACTGCCCTTCCAGTGGACATATTTTCAAAACCATTTAGAAAATCCAAGTAATGCCAAAATATAGTATGAACTAATATTATTAAAATATATTGCAGCATAACAGCAGGTTGAAAGAATCATTGAGAAAACTTTTTCATAATTAAAAGAAACTGGGGGAATATTTAACCCAAATTCCAAATGCAATGCATTCACTCACTTAATAGATCAAATTGAAACCAGAAACAAACTGAAATATACCATTGCAAAGCCAACATCAGCTTTTTTAAGAGCTGGTCCATCATTAGTTCCATCACCAGTCACTGCTACAACCTGCCTCTGCTCCACTTGCGTGCTGTCAATGATACCTGCAAAATATGGCAATGCATTCTTAAGTAATCATTTAAATATGTCATGTATATATGTATGTTAGAAATCTGCCCAACTCCAGAGGCTCTGAGCAACATGCAACATTAAGAGCAACAAAGATTTTTAAAAATGAACAAAAAGAAACCATAAAACATCTTAAAAGGCTCTTATTACCATCCTAATCCAAGTCTTGGAGAATAAGTCAAGCTTTCAAAGACTTTTCAAAGATAGTCAAGGTGCATCAGACAGATCTCTATGAAGATGATATTCCAGCAGACAGGCAAAATAGAGAAGGGTTTCTTTTAGGGTTTTGCCAGGTGACATTGTTTGATCATCAGTTTGATTGACTGGAGTGTGTCCACTCTTATCAATTGTACCGAGCAAGCAGAAATAGCTGGTCCCCAGACTTTCAGAAATTTCTTGACAGTGAGAACAATTAACCAGTGGAACAACTTGCCTTCAGAAGTTGTGGGTGCTCACTGGAAGTTTTTAAAAACAGATTGGAAGCCATTTATCCAGAATGATATAGGGTCTCCTATTTGTGCAGAGGGTTGGACTAGAAAGACCTCCAAGGTCCCTTCCAACTCTGTTATTCTGTTAAGTGCTTTACGGGTGGTAAATACTACTAACTGGTAAGCACGTCTTTCTCATTTTTACACGTCTCTCATATACAGTGCACATTAAAAAAAGGGTTTGATCACATGACATCTTGAGGATCACAAGAACATCTATCTAACTTATTACCTATAACTAAGGTATAGTACCCAGATTTATCTTATTACTTATGGATCAAGTCCTCCAATTTTATATTCACATTACTCAGAGTGTCTCAGGCATTGCTAAAATTTGATTAATTTTATTTGTGGGCGTGAAAATGTCCCCACAATCAATTGTCCTAGACTCCACCTAGAGATGAGGAATATTAAGAAAACAGCCATAGCCAAGAAAATTAGCACAGATGAAATTTGAAATGCATGCTACAGACAGAATCTCCAATTTCAATCGAATTAGAAACTTTTCTACCAATCCATCAACAAAAAAATTGTAATGAACTAGTCAATAGTTGCAAAGAAAAAGAAGTACAGTTCTGAGCGCAGGTATGCGACAATACAAAGATAATACAGTGCAGCTTGGATAAAGAAGATGAAAAAAGGGGGGAGAAGTTGAAACAACTTATAATAATAGCAGAAATGGTGGAGAAAAGAGTAAGGAAGATCAAGAATTGGTCAGCATTAGATGAAGATAACTGCATTGTTCTGGTTGAAACATCTGACTAGCCTACACTTACTTATTGCCAAACTGTCTAACAACAGTTTCTACTGCAAAGAGTGAAACTGTGGATAGGTTAACATCTGACAAACTAGCTGATAATAAAAGATCTAACAAAAGGATAGCACCAGGCAACTACAGGCCAATTATCTGCTTAGCAACAAATTTAAAAGTGCTAACTGGTCTGGTAGCTGATGCAGGACCACTGCAGCTACTTGAAAATAAGCTCTTTCATCTGAGCAGAAAGAAAACTGCTCAAACAGCTGAGGGACAAAAGATCAGCTCCTAATTGACAAGATTACTTTGGAAAATTGTAAGATAAGGAAAATCAACTTGAACGTAGCTTGGATTGATTATAAGAAGGCATTTAATTCCCTGCCACATGATTGGATAATCAAATGCCTAGAAATAACAGGACTCAGTAGAAAAATCAGAAGCTTTGTGCAAAGATCAAGGCACAGTTGCTGGTGAATGGTGATTGACTGGGAGAATTTAACATCAAGAGAGGAATCTTTAAGGAGATTCACTATCACCACTACTGTTTGTCATTGCATCTGTCAACAATACTGAATAAGTAGACCAGGCTATACCCACCTCCTGTAAATGGATGATCGGAAGCTGAATGGAAAAATACCACGTGAAATAGAATCACTGTTTTCAACACTGTCCATATATACAATCAAGATATTGCAATGGAGTTTGGACAGGACAAATGTGCCATCCTTACCTTCCATAGGGGATAGCACTTAGACTTATATACTGCTTCATCATAAACCCTCTCTAAGCAGTTTACAGAGACAAAATCTGCGTCAGATAAATAGTAAAAACATCAAGAGTTTGGATGAAGAAGATCACCACAAATATCTAGGCAATCTTCAGGCTAACAACATCAAGCACACTGAAGTCAAGAAGAAAGTTAGTAGTGAATACTTCAGAAGAGAGAAGATCTTAAAGTCCAAATTCAGTGGCAGTAATATCATCAAGGCAATGAACACCTGGGAAATTCCAATCATTATATATATATATATAGCTGTAATAGTGGACTGAACTCAACTGAAGCAAAAATCCTGGACAGGAAGACCCCCAAAATAACGCAAATAAATTATGCTCCTCATCCACGGATGTTATTGATAGATTCTAATTTTCAAAAAGCATAGATAGGTGTGAAATATGCATGTATACCAGATAGCTGAATAAGAAAAAAAAGTGAGATCCTTATTAATCCTTCAAGCCGAACAACATGCATATGGTCAAAACTAAATGTCTCAAATAATTCTGTGTAACTTTAAATGAACTTCATTTAAAAAAAGCTAAAGATGTTCCCAAACCAAAAGCACTCTTCTTCCATTACAGGCATTATTCTTCTCTTTTCCTGCTGGCTCTGCTGTTTGCTGAGTGCTTTCACCACTGTTTTAAACTGAAGTTATATAAGACATTCAGGTTTTATGCTGTAATCTTATGCTCTGCAACCCATCTCATTTAGATTCATTTTTACCCTCCCTCAACCCTGCTAACTGCATTTCTTCCACAAAAGAGTTCATTTTTGTCCTATTTTATATTAAGTGGATGAGTAATTGGAAAGGGGGGGGGGTGCATCTTTTAATGCAGACTGTGAAGTGAATTTGAGAGCCTAATTCTGCAAGATGCTAACAGCATAAACGTTTTAGCAGAATTTCTGACATCAAATAAAGCAAATGTTAGATTGAAAGTTGCAAATGTACAGCCATGTGGCTCTGTATGCATTATTTTAGAAAATATATTTTGACCCTTCTTTATTTTGTTTCTGACTCATCATATTGTATGTTATTGTTGTTACATTGTTAGCCTCCCAAAGTCTTTTATAGTTGGACAATGAAGAAGGCCACATGCTCCACTTCTTATGATCAGTACCAAAGGCATAATTATTATTAAACTGGAGAGCAACAACAGTATATGTTGTAAAGACTAGCATAAATAATAAAATGGCCAACTCTTAGGGTGGAAGACAGCAAAAATGATTTGGCTCTGAAGTGACATGGGAAGACAATGCAAAAAAATACAAATGCAAAGGCTGTTGAATTCTTTTACCTCAAAATATGGGCATTTCACAAAGGAGAGTCTAATTTTGGACATCTGGATTTTGCTGGCAACTATTGCTCTTGATTGGAGTAGTTTAAAAAATATAGCATGCATTAAGAAAAATGTGTGAAAATCAAAGTATATGTTTGAAGTATAATTTAATTTAATTTATTCAATTTAGGGGCTGCCCAACTCTAAAAGACTTTGGGAAGCTAATAATGTAACAACAATAATATACAATATGATAAGTCAGAAACAAAATAAATAAAGAAGTAAAAAAGAACAAAAAAACAAGATGGCAGTCCAGCAAACATACACAGAACATGTCTCACAGGGGCTCCATCCACCCTAGCCCAGGGATCTGAGGGAACAACCAGGAACCTAATGCTTTCCAGAATATCATCAGGTTGAGAGTTACTTGATTATAGAACTTCATTCTAGAAGGCAAGTGCCACAATAAACACTCTTCTTGGGTGTCGAAAGATGGGACCCAGAGCACTCTAGTCTAGACCAGGGCTTTTCAACCTTTTCACCGATTGTACCACTTTTAGGATATGGCAATATTCGAGTACCACCTAGCAAGGTGTCAAAAACTTGATGACCAAAAAAAACCCCAACCCCTGTTCAAAGTTGCAATTGCACTGAAATGACTTATGACCATTTTTCACACTTATGACCATTGCAGCATGCCCAGGGTCATGTGATTTATATTTGGATACTTGGCAACTGATTCATATTTATGATGGTCACTGTCCCAGGGTCATGTGATCCCCTTTTGCAGCCTTTTGACAAGCAAAGTCAATGGCAGGGCTGCTGGTGGCCAAGTGCTAAGTTCCCTCCCTCCCTCCTTCCTGCCTCCCTCTTTCTCATGCCCACCTCCTTCTGAAGGAAGAATTTGAAAACCCCCCCCCCATATTTTCTCTCTTCCATATATTCATCAAACAAGGAAAAGCCTCCAGAAACAGAAAAGACAAACTGCTGAGTGAACTAGCTTAAAAAGGCACATTCCCCTTTAAGAATTAGCTACTGGCTAGAAAGGAAAGTAAGGAGCCGGCAGCCGGCACTTAAGGAAGAAAAAAAATGTAGTAAGTATTGGCTGCCGGCTAAGGCAGCCTCCCCAAATGGCTCCATTCATAAGTAAAGGAATCTACAGGAAAAATCCATTCAGGAGAAAAATACTTCAAAATCCCTTGCAGCAAAACTTACAGCTAACAATAGCAGAGCAATAGAAGCTAACACGAGACATCAGCCATCAGCCAAATAGAAATTGCCAAACACTCCTTAAGAACACAAAGCCCACATTACACAAATCCCAGAACTTGAAAGTCACAAAAGCACATAAGAATCCTTCCATTCTCTATCTCCCTCCCTCCCTTCTCCGTGCCTCACCTCCAGCCATTGCTGCTTTTCATTCCTCTTGGAGGGCAACCCCTCCCCCACTGCATTTCTTGCGTTTGCTGCTGTCAGCACAGGTGGCTGCTACAGCAGTTGCAAATCAGCTCATGGCCGGCCTGCTTGATTTGATCTCCTCTCCTCTCCCCCCACCCTCCTCCTTCTTCTTCTTCCCCTTCGGTGCAGCTAGAGCTGACTCCGCCTCCTCCCAAGGCTGCTGCTTTTTTCTCTCTCTCTCTCTCCTGCCCAAACTGCCTCCTTTTATAGGTCTCCACCCCCCTCCTCCTCCTTTCTCATGGGGGAGGGTGAGCCAGAAGTGAGCCTGGGGCCTTTGTCTCGCCCAGCCACTCTGCAGCTCCAGAGGACTCTCTCACTGTAAGTCCTTGCCTGCGCTGGCTCTTTCCCTCCCCCACTACACTTGGCTAGGCAGGGCTGCGTACCACCTGCCACTTGTTAATGTACCACAAGTGGTACGCGTACCACAGGTTGAAAAGCCCTGCTCTAGACTTGGCAGGCTGCCCATTGAGTCAGATACCATGGGAGATAGACAGTCTCTCAAACAGGCCCAAGCCATGTAAAGCTTCATAGGTTATAACCGGTGTCCCAAAGGTGCTTTTTTACAAGGCAACTGGGCTTTCTTGTTTTTATTTGAAGACATTTCACTTCTCATCCAAGAAGATTCTTCAGCTCTGACTTGGATGAGAAGTGAAACGTCTTCAAAGAAAAACAATAAAGTACAGTTGCCTCGTGAAAAAGCACCTTTGGGATAACTATGACCTGGATGACTGAGAATCTCCATAGACGTTATAACCAGTGCCTTGAATCATGCCTGGAACAAAATGGCCACCATTGCAGCTCATGAAGAAAGGTTCACATACGCATACTAAGGCATACCCATTACTATCCATGCCACTGGATTTTGGAACAGTTGCTTCCAAGTAGCCCCATATACAACACATGCAGAAGTCAAACTGTGAAGTGACTAGAATATGAGTATCTATCTGAAGGGCTTCTCAGTCCAGGAAAGGGTGGAACTAGTAAACAAGAGGAAGCTGTGCAAGGACCTTCTTAGCCAGAGCCACCACTTGTGCATCACCCCTGAAAGGAGAAGTGCATTTCCATCCAAGCTGAAGTTGAAATATCCCCAGCTCCAGCCCTAATATCTGCAGCCACCTGGTTTTGGTAGGATTGGACTCAAGACAGTTCATCCCCACTCAAGTCCACACAACCTACAGACATTGGATCAAAACTCAATAGCCTGGAGTCTAAATATACAATAGATAACAACAGCATACTGAACTCCAAACCAGTGATAATTTGCATAGTGGCTCATGTAGATATTAAATAGGAGGGAAAAAGCATGGCACTCTTCACAAAGAAGAAGCCTATGGATCGGTCTCTCCCTCTTAATAATGATTGGAACCAGCCCTGAAGGAAGACAACTGTAAAACAGTGCTGCCATTCATCAACATTCAGAACTGGTCCAGAGGACACCTTGATCAACCAAACCAAAAGTCACTCAGAGATCAAGGAGCATAAGAATAGCCTCTCATCCCAACTCCATCACTGTAGATTAATAAGCATGACCAAGGTTGTTGCCATACTGAAATATTGGACTGAAATGTGACTGAAATAATCTGCTTCTTCCAGGATTCTCTGTAGCTGCAATCTAATAGTTGTCTAAAATCACTGGGTCCAAGAATGGCTCTTGAAAAGGGAACATACTACCACCAGCATCCCAGCTTTCTTTAAAAAAAAATGGAATAATGATATGTCCATTTTAAAAATGGAATAGTTTGATAGTAAAACTGTATTGCAGTATACAAGGAAAATGCATAGAATAATATATTTGTGAGAGGGCAGTTATAGATTTTAATGGAAAATATGATTCCCTGAAAAATTATCCAAACACTACAGAACACCTGCAGCACTGATATAGACCACATTCTTGTATTATGGATTTGTTTTTGTTTTTTTGTAATTTGCCATTTTGTGTAAATAAATTTTATCATCATAAAGTTGTTACATCTAACTTCTTGGGACTATGTGGATTATGACTATGTTCAGGAAATTGTGTCAAGCAAGCAAACTGTTTTAAGTTTCTACACAAGTCATCATAGAATAATAAATATATATAGATACATCCAAAGTGCAGACTTACCTTTTACCAAGGTATGTTTATCTGTGGGTGATGAACGAGCAAGGACACGAAGTTTTGGCCATATCTTATCAATGCGTTCCTGCTCGATCTGAAAATAGTAAAAAAGGTAACAAAAAGAATCCATTTGTCAGTCTTCAATGCATTTTAGTGCCATTTTTTAAAAATATCACTTTTAAGGATGAAAAGAAATATTCCAATCCTCAATCAAATTAATATTATTGTCTGAATAATAATGTTGTACTATTTTTTTTAATATTGTGCTGCTTTCAACAACTTGTTCTAAATATTCCTGATGAATACCAGATTATTTTTTTGTGTAGTTTCTTTATCAGTTTTTTTAATAAATGAAATAGGAATTTTCTAAACTCACAAAAATACTTGTGATTAAATGTAGAACAGATTTCTGTCATATTTTTAAAAATAATCCTGCATTTTAAGGCTGCAAATTTCTACAATTAAAAGTAAGCATCACTTTATAAGTGGGATAAGTCCTATAATTAAAACTTTTATGGAGGGAGGGAGGAACGGAAAAGCGGGAGGGCGGAAGGCTGACCTGTATTGTAAACATTTTATAGTTATGATATATAAAAAGAATATTAATAAAAATGCTTTTCAGCTTGAATGTACACAAACAGAATAACTGGAATTTGCAAATTTTCTGTGCTATTTCACTCTTCCTGCTGGTAAACTGTGGATTAAATAATCTCCAATAAGAGAGAATAGCTCAGGGTTGAACTGTGAAGTCCTTGGTGCTCTCTGAACTTGGTTGTTTGCCTGCAGACGTTTAATTACCCAACTAGATAGCATCATCAGTGTAAGGGACCTAGCTGAGTTTGCACTAATGGTATTACCTAGTTGTGTAATAAAACATTTGCAAGCAAAACAAACAAACAACCCAAGCTCAAAGAGGAACTTCACATTACATAATCTCTTTAAAAAGGATTGCAAATTATGCTTCGATCCTGCTTTTGAGGAATGGTGAATACTACTGTTTATCAATTCAGATGTTGTTTCCATGAAAGTGCAAGTCACTTATTAAAAGGAACAGGGAACAGATAAAACAGGAGTGGAGCTTTTTGAAACAGTACTACATTTTGATGCACAAATGAGCAGTAAGGAAAATTGAAATGTATGCATGGGTTTGAATTACTCTTGACAATTTCTGTCAGCATTTAATATTACAGAATTGCCATTTTTGGATTACTGTATATCTCTTGCACAGAAAACTAAAAAAACAAAAACAAATTGAGGGCAGCACATTAAAAATAAACAATTGCTTTATCTTTCCAGGTCTTTAACAATTGGGCAGAATATATATCTCTCTGCACATGACTTACATCTCCCTTCTCATTCCGAATCCTTCGATTAAAATCCTTTCCTTCAATACAGAGGAAATCTTCACCAGGATGAATAATTCCACATTTTATGGCAATGGCACGAGCTGTATTGATGTTATCTCCCGTAACCATGCGGACTGTAATTCCAGCTCGCTGGCACTTTCTTATGGCTTCTGGGACCTAATCAAACAGTGAGATAGAATGGAAGATGGAACAGAAAAGCAGTATATAGCGTAATAAAAACTCATCAGAACCGTATTTTGGAATGAAATATTTTCAAATATTAAAAATTGCATCATTACTAAAATAAAACAAGAGAGAGACATCATGGGCCTTTTGGAGTTGTAAGAATATACAGTCCCTAAGAATATGGCAAAGAGATGTTCTGAACAGTTTGCAGAATGCCATGTACTCTAATTACCAGTTTATAGACTTTTTTTCCCCTATGTCCTTAGAAACAATCTGATTGCTAATAAGGAATGGATATTTTACTTTTGAAAGGAGATGAAAATCCTAATAAGAGCCTGCTCATAATTCAACATAGAATTTTAAAAGAATTTAATTTGAAAATAAAATGCGAGAAGCATAAGAAATCTTAATACTAAAAAGAAGACGTGTGTTAAGTAAGCAAATATCAACACAGTGGCACAAATTCGTTCTGCTATTTCTCTAACATAAAATAATAATATGCTCCAATCGGTTTACCTGAAAAGCATATACCATTTGTGGAAGTGGAAAAGAACTGCTAGTGAAGGATCACATTTCTCATACACCACAACTGTGCACTGCCATGGTGATAAGCTTGTTTGAATCAACTAGTAGGATGTTAACATTTGTACAGAACAGGAGTGGTCTGCTCTTAATCTCCAAGTTCTAAGTTTCTTTTATTTTTATTTTTCTTCCACCACCCCTTTTTATTATGTGTTATAATGTTGTTTCCATATATTAATGTTTCTATAAAATGTTTAAAAATGATTAACAATCTACAGTTTAATGTAGCGATATTACAGGCATAAAATTATTTAGCTTTCTCATCCAAGTTGAATGTAACACTGAAGAACCACTACAACCCACAGCAAAATAAGTATTTCATATTTTCAAGAGATTAAGGGTTGCAGCGGGCATAGCAAGGAGGGAAGAGCTAGGATTGTGGGATTTTTTTATATAGCATTAATCTCGTGTAAGGTTCACATTACAGTTTTTGCATATTCCTTGCTTTATAATAGTTAAAAAATAATTGCCATGCTGTAGTGAATACAAATAAAGTCTCCTCAAGTCAAGAAGATCTTCTGGCAATTTGTTAAGAACACTATGGAATGGTTTTCCTCTAGGACAGGGGTCCCCAACCCCCGGTCCATGGCCCAGTACTGGGCCGCGCCATGCCAGCAACCAGGCCACACAAACAAGCAAAGCCCCATCCGCGAGATGCAGGCAGCACACAAAACCATGCACCCTTCGGTGTGCAGAAAAACCTCTCTCCACGGAACCAGTCCCTGGTGCCCGAAAGGTTGGCAACCTCTGCTCTAGGATGTTGTTGTTGTTGTTGTTGTTGTTGTTTTTGGTTTGTTGGTTTGGGTTTGGTATTATCTGGTGGCTTGCCAGATAGGCCTTCTTAGCTTTCTGACACTGAGCAAGATCATGAGAGGTAGTGAGAGGAGCCACTGAGGCCCAGGAACAACTCCCCATCTCTATCTCAACGAGTCCAACAGAGAAATAAGGCCATGCTATGCTGTGCTTACTACTAGGATACGACTCAAACTCCAGGATTTGTTTAAAAAGTATCCCACTATAGCAAGAGTCTTCAAACTTGGTCCTTTTATGACTTGTGGACTTCAACTCCCAGAATTCCTCAGCCAGGCATGCTGGCTGAGGAATTTTGGGAGTTGAAGTCCACAAGTCATAAAAGGACCACGTTTGAAGACCCCTGTACTATAAGGATGATTTAAGAACTGTTCTTCTATTTTGTAGATCAATTATCTCAATTTTTCTACTGTCTATTGAATTGAGCAATTCCTCCATCAGCCACGGGGCAATCAGTAAAATCTGTTTTATCTTCATGTATTTTATATCCACATTCAGAGCTCCCCATTATTACTATGTAATGACTATAATTGCTTTTTCTCTCACTACATGGTTGCCTTCCTTTCCCTCCAGGCATCCAGCTGTTGGCAGAAGTGCTAATAATTAAGCATGTCTCTTAATTCAGTTATAACTACTGATTAGTTCATAAGAAAGAGAGCAATATAGATATTACAACCTATGGTAAACCCACAATTTAGTAAAATGTGAAATATAAAATAAACGAATAAATGAATCCTTGAACAAATCTGCAGAACAATAAACTTGGACTGATTTGATATGAACTGCATCACAACTTTCTAACACAAATGCAAACAGGATTCTCTGACTATGCAATTTCCAACCATAGGGGAAATAGCTACTCCAGGATCTGACATTTTAGAAGTGAAGAACGGCTTTCCCAGGAGACTTAATCTTTGTATCTTCAAGTTGAAGTTTTCAGGGTAAATTTCATACATTTTTTAAATATATATTTGGAAGGAAAGTTAAGTGTCCTCTTATCTGGGATTCATAAGACAGTTGCATATGAAAAAAGCATTCAAATTACCTTTAACGCAAGCTGGTCCCTGGTGAAATAAATGTTAAAGTATCACTTCTGTCACAATAAAGCAATCATATGAACCATTCTAAACTAATTTGTTCTACTGTACTATGGCCCATACTTAAAATGCTGGGAATCTCAGTGTGGACCTATACCAGAGATGTGCAAACTGCTGAAAACTTTCTCCACACCAGTAGGTCATTGTTGCTATCTCAGATTTAAAAAAAAAAGAAAGCAAATAAACTATAATTATGATAGTCTTTTCAAAAGAATATGATTGTGAAAGCAAAAAATAATAATCAAAGCTTTCCTCCACGAGTCAGTAAAATCCACCTTCCAGGTCTGTTAAATTCCTATCTCTTGCAAACAAAATGTATAGTTCCCAGTCAGAATCACTGTACGATTTATTCTGGTATTTTAAAGCTTGTCTTATTGTGTCTAGAAATAGAGGGGGGGGGGCCTGCTGCTAGCTTCCTCCCTGAAGAGTTCTCTTTACTTGCACATTACTGAAGAAAGTACCGTAGTGAATAACAATGCAGGACTGTCACATACATCCCCAGCCATTTCATAAGCTGCTTCACCCCACCCAAACTTTCAAACCGGATGATGAAAGGACTTTTCTATCAAAATGAATAAGAATGATTGAAATCAATGCTAGTTAACTAGTTAAGTGTCACAGAGTACGCCTGATTCCGGGGCATTCTATAATTGAAAGCTTGCCATTTCAACCTGTAAAGGCTCTCCAGTAATTTCTTTGATTGCATCTATTCATTGCCTTTCTTTTCTAGTTCTACTTTGTTCTTGTAAATTGCCTGCTTGCATCACATGCCAAAATTATGTGAGCTTCTGCTTGCTGCACATCACCTCCAGGGAGCAATCAGTCTTTCTGTGGTCAAGGAATGACTGCTTCTTCTTGCAATCCTTGGTACTTTTCATGGCCACTGTTCAGAAGCATCTACATTTCTCTTTCACTTTCTTTGTGTTTAGTTTCTACAGACTTCCATACGTCTACTGCTTTAACTATTCTGATCTTTGTTGTTCTTGAAAAGCCCTTCAGCTTCACAATCCAGTCTAGATCTGCTATTGTTTTCCTCTCTAGAATTAATTTCCAGCACCCTGGCCATCTTTATTCTGGAGCCCAAGAAAACAAATGTTTCTACTGTCTTCCTTTCATCAACCGCAAATTCACTAAGCATGCAGTATTAGCAAAATAGTTCCGTTTCTGATAGTCAAATGAGAATTCAGATTTCAGTTGTACATATTGTTTTTATATTGCTTTATGTTTGGAAATATTGAAAAGTTGACTTTTTAAAAAAAAAACTGATGTTTTTATTTTTTTTACTACCCACAGGGGAAAAAACCCTCAGAGCTTCTTGGGTTGTTTTGTTTTAAAATATTTTTACCTCTGGTCTTACAGGATCTTCTATGCCAACCACACAAATGCAGGTAAGATCAGTTAAAATATCATTTTCATTGTCCCACTCTGGTTCAGGATCGTTGGGAAAGTCTCGAAAACCAACACAGATGGTTCTCAATCCATCACAGGCCATGGGCTCAATCACTTTCTTAATCATCTCATCTTTATCACGAGGTCTAAAAATGCGAGCCTCACCTGCAGCATTAAGAATCTTAGAACATCTGGAAAGAAAGGAAAACAAATGACTGGATCACCACTGCAAACAACTGAGAGGGATGGGTTAGATTATGACATTTAGGATAAAATTTAAAAAATAATATAGCAGCAGCAGCTTGGATCATACTTTCCTGAATTAATAAGTGATGAAATTCCAATTAACAAAATAAAGTTTCTCTAAAGAAAGAGATGTGTCAAAAGATCTCTTTACCACTTCCCTTTATGCATTAGTTCAAATCCTGCTCAAAGCAAGTACTTATAATAAAGAAATAGAAATTGGTGACTCTTGATACATATTTTACTCAGAACTGTCCAGTAAATGATGATACACTAAAAAAAAACAAATGTATTGCAAATTTTACATAAAAGAATGTCTCATTCTTTTTATGGAGATTTGAAGATTCAGTGGGCACACATCTATCTGACTATCTGTGGCAGTAGTATATATTCACAAAGCAACTTCCATACAGAATTAATGCAAAAGGGTTTCAAAACAAATACCGTGCACATACTTCTTTAGGACAATTTCAGAAGCCCCTTTGCTATACATTCGGAAGCTGTCATCTGGCATTTTAATGACAGTGCTCATTGACTTTCTCACAGAGTTAAATGTGTAAACTTTGTAGAGTTTCTCTTCAGGCATTTGATTCCGAGCAGGCTGATAATCATGCTTTAGACCCACAAGAAATCCAAGCAGTCCACATTCTGTCTTGTTGCCAACCTGACGAGGTAGACCACCTTCCTTTTCTGGTGGCTAAGGAGAGAGAAAGAATTGGACTTCAGGGTTTGTCATTTAGCATCCTCACCTGATCTCATCTGTGATGACTTGTAGTTCTTCCCTATTATTATCATTTTTAGTTAGCCCTCAACTTATAACCAGAGTTGGGACTGGAACTTCTGTCATTAAGTGAATCATGCAGTTGTTAAGCGAATCTACTCCCCCCCCATTGACTTTGCGTGTGGAAATCCCCCTGGGAAAGTTGTAAATGATAAGCACATGATTCCAGGATGCTGCAACTGTGGTAAATACATGCCAGTTGCCAAGCATCAAAATTTTGATCATGGGACCATAGGGACACTGAGACAGATGTAAGTGCAAAAGATTTCTTTAACAGTGTTTCTATTCCACATTGCTCTCAGACTCTTTCACTTTTCTAAAGCGAAACCAAGCAGAAAAAGTCATTATATTGTTTGGTTGTTTTCCATATCATAACAATAAAAATCTCAGATGTAAACTACATATAATTAAGGTAACTTTTTATTTGGAGTTTAGAGTAAATAGTCTGTCCATTGCATTAAAAAACAAAACAAAACTATTCATTTAAAATATTTCTATTCCACCCTTTGTTCCAACACAAGAACTTTAAAGTAGATTTAAAAAAAAAAAAATGATTCCAAAGTATTACTTTAAAGCTAGCTTGAAAACGTAGTTACATATAACTATATATAACTGCAACAGAGCTTACAATTTGCTTTGCTGCAAAGCAATGATTAATATTTACTAACAGAAAGAAAACAATCATTCTGTAGTTCATCTAAACACTAGATTTAGCCTGGGTGGTCTCAGAGCAAATCCTATCATAGCTATGTGTAGTGACACTGAGTAATTTGAAGTAAGGTAGTGTCAGTCATTCACAATTTTCAATCTGCAAAGTGGATGTAATAATAACATGAAAGCATTTTGACCATCAACAAGCTTAATCTAAATTAAGCTATCCAGATTTGTCAGATTTCAACTGCCAAAATTAATGTAGTATAATGTTTAGTCTATGAGTTGGGAGACCCAGTTTTAATGGTGCTTGCCAGGAAATAGAAGAAGGGAGCATATTACTTTGAACTCCTGAAGGCAAAAAATCAAATATAAGTCTAACATATAAATAAAATAGAAATAAATAATTCCCAGCGTAGGAAAGCATTGTAGAAGTTGAAGTCATTTGAAGAGTATCATGTGGAGGAATACTGCTATGTAAAGTCATAGCATGATTTTTCTGCTTTCAAGAATGTAAGAAGTACTTGAGAAATTTTTGTAATCAATACAGTTATTGCAGAATGTTTAGTCTTCTGGACTGATTGTCAGTTCTATCAGCTCAAGGTAAACTAAAAGTCTTCTAATAACTGAAAGTACTACAAAAATACAATATTAAGACATTTCTTTTGGGGGGGGGAGAAAGGCTTGGATAGGCTGGATACATTTGATCAGATGCATGACTTAGGAGCTTACTTCCAGATGAATATACTTAGGATTGTATGACATTCTGAATTACAAGACATATTGAGAAATGTAGCTCAAGATATGACAGTTCAATCTTTCTGTTTCACTTTCACTAATGATCAAGGTAGCATCCTTTAAGGGATATGCAAAAGATCTGAAGGTATACTTCACTTTTGCCTGACTTCTGGAAACTCTATTGGTGGTTCCAATATCCAGGAGAAGCTTAAGTACATACACTTCTTCTCACCCTCTCCTACCAATCCAAGCCAATCTCAGTGAGAGTCCCCAATTTTTACCCATCTGAAAGAGATTTGTGGTTTAAACAAAGAAGGACACTCCCAACAATAAGCAATCTCAATGTACATGTTTCACGGATAAACATGACATTGATAAACATGACACAAATTATACATTTAGATGATAGTATATGTTGTTGTTTTTTCACTGTATCTACCTGCCAAACCGATTTCCATACAGTAGAAATTACTGCAGTCAATCTAGAGCAGATTATTAATCAAAAGTTTTACATTCCCTTTATCCTCTTCGAACTTATAGGCCATTCACCCTTAACGGCAAATAAATGCAAACATATGAATACAAAATAGCAAGAAAACTCACTCAAACACATACACCAGCCCCTATAAAAATATTTGGAATGTTAAAATAAGCAACTAATGAACCAGCAATTTTCAGCATCAGATGCAGCCATGGACAAGCCTTCTTGGATTTGGTACTTATAAGAGCATCTTCAGATATTCTCAATATATAAGCAGGGTTATACAGGAGAAAGTAACAGCCTATCCATATTCTGGTCTTCAGCATTTAGGACTTATTGCCATCATCTAGAATTGTACCTGACCACACATAACCCCCCCCCCCCAGTATCCTGCATTAATAGTACTTCACAAATATTCTTCACAGCAAGTCCTCTGTAAAGAAAATGCAATAACAATCCAGAGAGAAGTCATGGGAGGACAAGTGCCTTCATAAGTCTTAAGAGGCTCTTAGACACTTTTCTTAATTTTCAAAACAAATGATTAAAGTAATTAAATGATAATGAAAACAATTATTATTTCGGTCTCTGGACATTACAAGACAATGTGGCTAATTTTTGGTTTACTTGCTTAGTGATTTATGTCATTATTATAAGGCTCAGTCTGCCATTCTGTATCCTACTCATGTCAGCAAACTATTTTGCAAAATGTTTAATAATTCAGGTCTATTCATTTTATAATATGCTTTCTCTGTATCAAAAATAGTCAATGGTTTATTGAAGAGCAAAACTCTAGTCTGTTCATCCCCAGCTTGGCCTTCTGTTCATTTTCACTTTCAGAATTTACCAAACACCCTTTGAGGCATGCTTAACATACTAATTCTTATAAATTCATTTATTACACATTTTCTCTACAACAACCTTCTACCAATCATCAAGCAGCAATGCAGTCTTCACACTCAGATAAAAACAAGTGGCATAGCAACTTTAGGAGAAAAACACATCCAAATGTTGACATCTCTCCAGTTATGCTATCTACACTGTAGCCTTTCCATTTTTAAAACATTCTCCAGCTCTTATGATTTCTTCATCATTTTTTTCCTGGTCGCTAACATTTATAAAATTCATTTCAGTTCCACCCTTTGACATTTCAGTAACATTTTCACACAAAATACTTTAAAATACTTCTTCAAGCTTTTCTTCACTTCACAATTTTATTGTGTTTATTTTTAGTTCTGTTCAATGTGATGGAAGCTCATCATTTATCCCTTTGACACAACATTTTTAATTTCCATCCAAAGCTGTATTTTTTGTGTTTCTTAAACTCTTTTGGACTACATTTTTATAACTGATGTTATCTCTTTCTATGTACAAAGAATCAGGACTATGTATTAAGTTGCAGTACCCAAGATTTATTGGTCAATAATCTAGTTAACTAAAGTTCAACACTTAATTGGTGCCAGATAAGGGTCAAGGTAATTCTTACACTTGGGTCACATACTCAAAATGGGGAACAATATTCAGAATGCTATACTGTTTTTTTCAAACTCTTTTCTGTTTCTTTCAATGTAACATATATCAATTCCCATTACCACCTAAGACTTCCTATATTCATATACCTCACACCAAAATAGATGTCCCTTATTCATTGTGTCTTATACAAAGTTATCCCTTTCTTTCACAATTATACTTAGAACTTCACCTACCTGCATGCATTAACTGTGCTCCGCACAAATAAATCATCTTTATTCTGGCCTAGCCCTGGTGGCACAGTGGTTAGAATGCGCTACTGCAGGCTACTTCTGCTGACTGCTGGCTGCCTGCAGTTTAGCAGTTCAATTCTCACCCGCTCAAGGTTGACTCAGCCTTCCATCCTTCCGAGGTCAGTAAAATGAGGACCCAGATTGTTGGAGGCAATAGGCTGACTCTTGTAAACCACTTAGAGAGGGCTGTAAAGCACTGTGAAGTGGTGTATAGGTCTAAGTGCTATTGCTATTGCTAGCACTCTTGCCTTTTTCTTATTTTCAGAAGCAGATAACACAATTGTTTTCTTGTGTTCAAGAGTTAATTCTCTTTACCAGTTATTTTTCCCATGTACCAAGTCACAATTTCCCATATGTCATGATCATTACCAGAGAGGAACAATAGAAACTAATCTATGCTGCCTATGCATCTATGCTGCCTATGCTTGCCTTTAGTCAATTGAAGCATTTTTATAATACTTCTTAGTAAGAAAAAAAAAAGAGTTGGCTAAATTACTAGTCTTACTTGTACCCATATCACATGTAAAATTCTCTCAGCAATTTTAGAACATATGGGCTAGTACAGGTAGTCCTTGACATACGACCCCAACTGAACCCAAAATTTTTGTTGCTAAGTGAAACATTTGTTAAAAGAGTTTGCTCCATTTTCAACCTTTCTTGCCACAGTTGTTAAGGGAATCATTGTAGTTGTCAAACTGTTATTAAGTGAATCTGGTTTCCCCATTGACTTTGCTTGTCAGAAGGTCGCAAAAGGCTATTACATGACCCCAGGACACTGCAACCATCATAAATATGAGTCAATTGACAAGCATCTGAATTTTGAACACATGACCATGGGGATGCTGCAACGGTCGTAAGTGTAAAAATTGGTCATAAGTCACTTTTTTCAATGCTGTTGTAACTTTGAACAGTCAGCAAATGAACTGTTGCAAATCAAGGACTATCTGTAGTGTATATGCAATAGATTGACGTAGTCACAATATAAATATTCATAACCGTCTACAGTAAACTCCAGTTGGGGAGTTGGAATGGCCATTAAACTCGTAATGTTTAATAAGATTTATAATATTACACTGCATAACAAAAAATATATCTAATTTCCCATAGGTTCAATGAAGAAACTGATTTTCTCCCTTATTAGGAGATTAGAGAATTTAAACATATTAAGTAATATGACTTGTTATGACATATCACTTGTGGTCATTAAAATCAAAATAATGTTCTATTGGTTGCTTTTTAAAAGTTAACAACAGTTTACTATTTAAGCTTTAAAAATTATTTTAACTTAATTAAAGAATATGAAAAGCCCTTACTATAAGTCAGGCAAGACTTAAAGAATTAATGAAGTGGTTACAGTTGAAAATAATTCATTCTGAATTAGAAATCATTTGTTGGCAAACATATCACTTATTCAAAGGTCCATATTTTTAAAAAAATCTGATATAAGTATTTTGCCAAGAAAAAATGCTCATATGTATTACAAACTCATTTTTGATGCAATTTTCCTGCAAGGAACTCTTTGAAATGAATATGAATAATTTATAGGAAGATCCCTTATTTAAAATAATAACCTCACATTTTTAATATAATGCTTCTTAGAAGTCAAATGAATTAAGTTTTAAAAAAACTAAGCAGGCAATTAGTGATTGGTAATGGCTGCATATAAAATATCTCAGCTCTGCTTTGCATGTGATATCTCACACCAGCAAAAATTACCTTCAAGCAATGGCTTAGTATCACATATCGATTGTACAGTTTCCTAGAGAAGTTACTGACCCCTGAGCAATCTTCAAAGAACACTTCTGCAATGGGATATTCTTGGCACTCAAGGGATGCTGTTGAAGTCTTGACCCAGTGCTTGGATACTATGTATGTCTGAATGGAGCAGACTTAGGCTCAATTCTGACAAGACCAAGTGGCTTTGTTAGTTTGATTCCCCCTGATTCTAGGGACATTCCATATTTAGTGTTTAATGAGATTGCACTTCCATGTGCAAAATTAGTGTGCAATCAGGGGATGAGTTCATAACTCCTGCTCAAAGAACAGGTGGCAGCTGTGGACAAGGATGCCTTTGCACAGCTTGAGCCTATTCTGGACCAGGAGACCCTTGAGATAGTCTACTATAAGGGCTGTCCATGAAGACCACTCAGGAGATTATTCAGAAGCTAACACAGAATGTAGCTGTGTAGAATGTGATAGTTATGTTGCAGTCTGTGCATGTACCCTGCTGCTTTGCAAGCACTGGCTTCCACGTGCAATTCAAGATGATGGCTATCACATATAAAATGCTTCATGGAATAGAGCTTGGCAACTTGAGGGGTAGCCTGGCTCCATATGTTTCCACTTATCCACTGAATTCAATTAGGGTAGGCATGCTCCAAGTCCCTTCAGTTAAGCAGTGTCACTTTGTAGAACCTAGGAAGTGGCCCTTCTTGGTGATTGTTCTTGTCCTATGGAATGACATTCCCCCATAGATCCATACTGTTCCTACCCTTATGACTTCTGCAAACTGCTTAGGATCTGGTTGTTTTCCCAGGCCAACATGGGAGTAAAGCACCCTTTGGGTTTTCTGGGCCTATCTTCCAGTTAACTATTTCCTTTCTCTGGTATTTGCTGCTTTCTTTTATATTTCTTTTATATAATTATAACTCACCAAAGTCACTCTGGAATCAGGCAATATCAAAACTGAACAAAGTAACAAACATGAAGCCATGATTCTTTGAATAAAACTTAAAACTACACTAAAGAAGTACACAGTTCTTTATACTACTCACTTGTGTTTACTTTTCCTCCATTATAACCCCAAAGATATATTAAGTACTATTTCTGGGCCAGGTATCCTTTTGGTTTTGAGTCAGAGCTGGAATCTTTTTCTACTATGTTACAGGTTAGGGAGGTAAAAATACCATCTTGTGTAAGTGCTGAAATGAATAGAAAGGAGAACAAGCAATTATCTTCCTGTTGTGCCTTTTCTACCCAAACCGGAGAAGAGAAAGAGAGCTTGTTACTTTGAACTGCCTCCTGGGCTTAAGAGAACCACATGCCAACTGGCAAAGGACCTGCCCTTTGGGAATAATAGGAAAGAGGAACTGGAGTGATGAAGCACTTTAATGTGCTTTGAAATTAAGGAAAGAATTGAGTAATAAGAATCCTTAACAGGACTGAGGCTTTTGTGAGAGTTCAGCTACGATGACAAACTACTCCCTTCCTTTGGTAGTTTCACAGTACAACCCTGCCTTAGATAGGGCTATTTCCGAGTAAGGACTGATCCTATCTGCCACTACTTTGCAAAATTGGATTTTGTCTACCACTTATATGATACACTTTAGTCTTTCAGTCACCAAATAAGTCTCCAGAATGATATGACATGATGTATAGCCCTAAAGCCTATTGTAGTCCTATTGAGGTCTTCCCAGTAGTTCAGACATTAATAAGGTCCTTTCCAACATTTTTCTTCATTTTTTAAATAAAACATTTAAAAAATGAGGGAGGGAGGGAGGGAGGGAGGGAGGGAGGGAGGGAAAGAAGGAAGGAGTCATAATGAACTCAGAAAAAAGAAGGAAAAAGGGGAAGAAAAGCTATACTGCTGGGAATGTAAGTGCTGTGCATGCACTTAAGTGCCTCTTTTAATTATTTGTGATTAAATTACAGGAACATTGTTTTTTTTTCTTCTCTAACTCTCCATTTTTTATCTCAGGTATGAAATAACAGACCTTAATTCACAGTGTCCTGTATTCAGATAAAAGGCTTTTGAGCTTATTTTTAATTGGTACTCATTTTGACTTTTATAACAGTATCGGTTTATTTGTATTATGAAATATTGCTTTTGGTTTTATCTTTTTAATCCAGGATGGGCTATTTTGCTTCACAAGCTGGTAAATCAACACTTGAAAGAACTCAACAGGCATTTCTCATCTTTCAAATCAAAGAACAGATTTTTCTGAGAAACCCCCAAAGCCATATTTGTGCAACTAAACAGGGTTATCCCAGGGATATACATAGCACTATGTAATTCACTTGAGGGTATACTGATTACCTGAATTAACTAACAATACCTATAGAGGATGCATTCAAATGGTTTAAAATATTGTTCCAAATTAAAAAATCTTTCAATTTAACAATTATCCTTCAAAACACATACATGTCAGTCAAATTGTGGTTCCTAATGCTAATGTTACTTTAAAAAATTGGCAATAAAAGGTCATTCTTATATCTTTCTTATTAGCAGTGGCTGTTACTATTTGTTTCTTGGCAGCTTCCTTTTACTACATAATTTCAGAGGCAGATAATATATTAATAATTCAAAAATACCAGGGAGGTCAAGTTGTTTATCTGCCTTAAATCTTTCCTTTTGCAGTTGTCTCAGCTGCAGATTTCTGGCAAATATTTGATTACGCAGTTTTGTCATATTTCCAAAAAACAATTAAATAATCATTACATTATAACAAGTCTTCACTCGCCACCACAATTCATGGACAAGCAATAAATCATAAAACAGTAGATTAATGACACCTCTGAATTTGCACACTTCAAGTTAATCATTTATTTATTTTCATTTTGTTTGTATTTCCCAATTCAGTCACAACTTCTCATGGTTTAATACATACATGCTAATACACACATATAAGTAAATTATACTTACATGTAAAATTATACTTATACTGTAATATTAAATTACAATTAAAAAAGAAAAATATGAAAAGAAAAATAGAAGGTGAAGAAAAGGAAAAAGAGAGAAAAGAAAGAGAAATAAGAATATATTAAAGAAAAACATACACAAATACAGAGAGGGGGGGGGAGAGAGATGATTTCTCCTTCATCATAACAAGTACATACAAGTTCAGTTTTCTTAAAATACAAAAAATGATTTTCCTACAATATATCCCATCTCTTATCTATAAACAAATCCCTGTCACTCCAGGGAAGAAATAGTGAACTAAAAGACTTCAGAGGAAGAAGTGGCAAATTAAAGACTACAGTGGAAGATCAGTAGACCGACTCTAATTCCTCTCCAGACAATGAGAAGACTTGAGATCAACCACAAATGCTTCAGACAGTTGCTCCTCACAAGAGGAACAGCAGTCTCCAGCAGGTTTAGATCTCTGGGGACATGACACTGGGCTTGCATACTTCCTTTTCTAATCACTTTCAGAAATTCCTTGTTAACTGTTTTTCAGCTGTTAGGAACCTTTGGATCAACAAGATTTATAGCACAGTGTGAGTTTTCTTCAATCTTTAACAAAAGAAGTATGAAATGTACGTTTAAAGACTTAAAATTCTTTTGAAACAAACAGCAAAAGGGTGATTAGAACTTTGATTTTGGAATCTGGATTTTGGAAAATTACGAATGGACTAAGGGTCCAGTTGGATTTGAAATAAGATTTTGGAATTAATTGTAAGAATCCTTTCCATTGGAGATTCCTTTTGTTTCAAGTTCTTTAAAAAATGATAGGATGAGATAGGAGGAGACTTAGATGATTTGATGCTAGAGGGAATCAGAAGGAATTAGAAGGAATGAAGATTACACTTAAAGAAACTAAAGATTAAGATCATTACAAATAAAGGAAAGAATAATACATCCACCTGCCCAATCAACTAACCTATTAAACTCCCGAATGGACACTCAGAAGAAAACCATTTTCAACAACATGCAGAAAGGTAGAAGTGAGGTGCTTCAAAAATCAAAGATGATTGATTTTTACTATATGGCATCAAGTTGATTTCAATTCTACACCCACTTAAAATTACATGGGGATTTTCTAAATGCATATCAAGTGCATTCACAAAGGAGGCAGGCAAGGCAAATGGCACCTGTATCACAACCTAAATTCTGCCTCTTGTGTGCAACATCATGATGTAAACATGAACAGACAGTTTATCTCATTATATCGCATAGCACATTTTTCTTTGTTTTGGCAATACTGTGGCTAAGTATGAAAATTATGTTTAGTAGAATGATAAAGGGAAACGGACTATGAGTGATAAAGAAAAAAATTATATGCACAGAAATGCTTGTAACAATAAAAAGGCACTGAGTTTTAGAGATTGCTATTGATGCAAAATAGATTTTAGCTATGTTTCTTTTTATTAACTCATGTCTTTGTTGGTTCTCTTATTTCATTTCTGTGCTTTTCTGCATAACAGTTCTTACCTTGAGAGTGAATAGTATGATGGATATATAACATGATGGATAATGAAGAAGAACTTGATTAGAGATGCCAAGTGGGTATATGTTTAATCTCCATTTATCATCTAGTATAGAGGACTTTATGCTCTTTAGACTCACAGTAGTAATGACAAGGAATATTTTTCACTAACAGCACTTGACTCAAGTTGCTGTTGCTGTTGCTGTTTTACTGTTCAACAGTAGGTATTATTTATTTTTACTCTTTGTATAGTTTTAATTGCAGTATATCTGAAACTTGGACAAAGCAAAATAAAAGAACACAAAGAACTTGAACAACACACAAAAGTTTTGGTATAAAAATTTTCTCAGGTTGGGAGAGATATCATTTACTAGAATCCAAGTGAAATACAGTAGCAAAATGCCAGAACTGAAATTTGTGCACCAAAATCACAAGTGTAACTTTTCCCTCCCGAAGGTGCTTCCCACAGTTGGTCCTCTCATGTCCATTCAAATTTAAAAGAGATGTTTTAGGAACGGTCTCTTGAGGAATGCAGCTGCGCTCCGTTCCCAAGCAGTTTTCCTGTGCTTGGAAAGGAACAGTGAACTTTCATTCTGCTGAAGCATACTCTACTCCCCGCCCTTTTGGCCCCCAGAATTCATGGCAGACTGGTACCAAAAGAAATTCATAAAGCATAGTAACGGAGTATTGAGGTGGCATCTGATATCCCAATTGTTTTCCAGAATGTCTCTGCAGAAATGGAGATATGCTGTTTAGACCTCCTAGCAGAGACAGAAACTCATCTCGTTCAGCTGCTTCTGCAGTAGTCTTAACCAGTAATCTTTTGTTTGGTTCAAGTCCTCTTTCACAATGAAAGCCTGTAGTATGGTGATTAAATGATAGGTCTAGGTTCTTGGAAAACCTAGATTCAAATCCAACTTAAACACTAACAGGAAACTCATTGGGTTAATCTCCCTCAGCCCAGCCTAACTCATAGGATTGCCATTGTATGAACAAAACAAACGGAGAAATCCAGATAAGTCCCTCAGGAGACAAATCTAACAAACCAAATAATAAATTGCTTCTTCATAAAGAGCAGCATTTCAGCATGCTTGAAAATAACATTTTCATTCTGGCAAAACCAGACAGTTGACAGTATAGACTGATAATTCATTCTAAATTTAACATTAACATCCAGCGAAGAATCTATTTCTTACAAACACAATGCTTGCATGGTATTTTATATAACAGGTGATATAATACAAATAAGGCTGTAATCCTACAGTTGTTGACAAATGACCCATTTTCTGCTTGTTTTGCTTGAAAAAGATCTATCTGCCCCTCTGTGCCCATCACTTTGTCTTATTAATTAACTGGTGCAGAGTGTATATGGGATACCCATTGAACCATGCTTCAAATCTGTTCTCAAAGACATTTTACCTAATTGGTTATGCAAAATTTACATGAGATTGAATTTCATTTGGCAGAAAGAATTTTCCAGGCAATTCTCCCTGGCAATGAAATTGACAGTGACACGTGGCAAGGGGGGCATATTCTTTTGTCTCACAATATCTTTCCAATAATAGAAGGAATTCTTTGTCCTTGCTGTCAATATCACCTAGCCAAATCTAATTGGATATGAGTTTCTATGATGTCATCATGTTTCCTAATGGTATGTTAGCAGGGTGGGATTCAAATATGTGAATAACCGGTTCTCTGTGTGGATGCCACTTCCGGAAGTCCATTCTGGGCCTGGGCAACAAAAAATTAGCTACCGGTTCTGCTGAACTGGTGCGAACTGGCTGAATCACTGTATGTTAGGCAGGCCACTGTCTTTCATGCTCGGTTTGAATATCTGCCCTTAGTGGAATAATACTAATGTAATTCTCAGGTCCCATAAATATCATAGGTACTGTGTTATAGTGATCAGGTTTAGGTGCATTTTACGTCACCACTCTCTTTCAGTGCAATCTACTCCATGCAACTATTATTGTGAGGGGGAAATTCAAGAACAGAATAGCATGTATACTATGGGGAACTTCTTGGAAAAATGGATATCACTCTAGTGAATACTACAAGTAATACAAGATAACTGAAAGTTCAGTATAAATATTATTGTGATAGAATGTGCACAATTGAGGAGCAGTGAGAGAGAGTTTTGGCAACATATAGCTTTCCCAAAGAGAGGCCCAGATTAAGAGACTGAGCAGTCCTGAGCTAGATGAGGGAGGAGGAAAAAGGTTCAGGGTATATCTAGTAGGCTATAATATAGCTTAAGTCTGACAAGATTCTGTCCATTAGATGTAAGCAAATAAAGAATTGAACTCAATTGGATTTCTCAGTGTTGTTTCTGGGCTTGGGGTTGACAATTATGTTATTATAGCTGTTGTGCTCTCTAACCAGCTTGGGTTCTAAACAAAAATTTTGGGATTATGTTCAAGCACAAAAATACAGAAAGCAACTTTTTCCATCTTTTGAAATTCATTTTTTTAATTTGAAAATTAATTCTTGTACTTAGTCAGAACAAATATAGACACTAAATACAGTGGGGCTGCTGGTAAATTACAGAATGCATGTGATATATATTGGTATAGAGACAGAGACATAGATATACACAAAAGAGAAGACATACCAGTGCCTTTTTGTCACACTGTTGATTATTACATCACCTCACCATTTTTTAAAAAAATAAGAGAGGTTTCTAAATACCAGAGTTTCCCAAGCCAACATTCATGCCTTACAGCCTTTTGTTTTTAAAAATAATCAACTCACCATAATCTTTGTAGTGTAAGCACTGTTGATGGCAATTGCATTAACCAGCAAATCCATTGTTTTGGCTGGAATAGAATCTGGGTCAGGGATCTCTTTGTAATGGACATCTCCAACATAGGCTTGTACTACTGTCATTCGGTTAGTTGTTAATGTCCCTGTTTTATCAGAGCAGATGGCTGTAGCATTTCCCATAGTCTCGCATGCATCTAAGTGACGGACCAGGTTGTTATCTTTCATCATTTTCTGAAAGGGAAAGCATACAGATAAATATTTCATTCTTGTAGCATGCATAATCATTTAAAAATAATTTTATTTTTAAACTTTATAAAATATTAGTGTAAGACAATAACCTTATATAAATTAAAAAATTAATGTGTTAATATTCATCAATTATATTTATTATTGATAACAGTCAATATATGCTCAGATACACAAAATTCATTTGCATTCACTTCCTGAAACTGTGAAATTAAGATGACTCATGTATATGCCAAGAGCCACTCAACAGTGCGATGGGTGGCACATAAATTTAATAAATATAAATAAATAAATAAGATAATTTTGAAACTTTTCAAGAATATGAGGCAAAGAATTCTACAATATTGAAACAGGAAAGACATAAAGTGGCTACCTATTCATTGCCATAAAGTGTCAATAAATAATTTGATTATTTCTAGCAAATAGTCTTCACTAGAGTATTCATTTTATTAATTTTATTTATCTAATGAAAATTGTTCCTTTACCAACATTATTAATTTAATAACCTTTCTCCAACCTGTTACCCTCATGATGCCCTGGAATTAAGTATATGTAACCCCCAACAAATATTAGTAAAAAATATGAACATAATATAGAAAAAAAAGGAAAGGAGATGTATTCAATGAGAAAATTCTAAGGGAATGCTACACAACTGAAGAAGCTTGAGAATAGGAACCAAAAGTGGAAGAGCAAATCATTAAGGAATTAAAATGGGAAATTAGGTAAGAATTAGTAAATTGATCAGACTTTAAATGGGACTTCATGCAAAGTAATATCAACCACAATATTAACTGGCCTTTGTTATGCATTCTCTAAAAGTCTAAATTAGTGGACGTTAGATCAGATGGCAACAATTTCAATGGTGTAACTCTATTATGTAAAGAGGGACGTCCTTTTATCTCCTTGCATTCATATCAGAGAATAACCCTGAATTCTAATCTTCCAGGGAAAGAGAAAAATTTATCTCTATCCACATCTTCCATATTATGCCTTATTTCATGTATCTCCATTAGATAGCACCTAGAGAAAGCCCCAGATGATAACTGTTATGTACTGAGCTTAATTGGAAACAGGTGCAGGGAGCTGCCCTGAAACAGTCAGCAGACCACGTGGCCTGCTAGGCCAGACTTGCTGTCTGCAAGGGCTGACTAGGATGCATTTGAGCGGGAAAATACATTGCATTCATTGGCTGACAACGCCCCAGGGTGAATGTATAAAAAGGGGCGGAGCCATTTGTTCTGAGTTCTGTTTAGCTGTAAATAAAGAAGTACCTGCTTCGTTTCTGCGAAGTGGGGCTGAAGCTCAAACAAGAGAAGTGCAAAATTGGAGTCACTTCCACAGAATTCCTGGGGTTTCGCATAGATGCCGAAGGCATCCATCCTGCTGAATCCAAACTCAAAGCGATTCAGCAGGCACCCAGTCCCAAGACGAAGGGAGACCTTCAACCCTTCCTGGGACTCCTTAATTTCTACCATGCTTTCCTCCCCCATAAGGCCGCAGTGGCAGAGCCGTTACACCGGCTCTTGGACAAACAGGCCCCATGGAAGTGGACAAGTGTCCATGAGAGGAGTTTTGCTGAGGTCAAAGCCTTGTTGTCTTCTAATGCAGTGTTGGCTCATTTCAATGAGCAATTGCCAGTTAGCATAGCTTGCGATGCATCCCCTTATGGGATTGGGGCTGTCTTAAGCCACCTCAAGGCTGATGGGACACAAGTCCCTGTAGCCTATTACTCCAGGACTCTGTCTGCTGCTGAGCGCAATTATGCGCAAATAGATAGGGAGGCATTGGCCATTGTGGTGGCATCAAGAAGTTTCATGTCTTTTTGTATGGCCGCCATTTGACGGTCTTCACGGACCACAAGCCACTTCTGGGGTTGTTCATTACCCACAAACAGACACCCCAAATAATCTCCCCCAGAATGTTAAGGTGGTCAATCTTTCTTTCTGCTTATGACTATTGCCTGGTTCACAAACCTGGTTCACAAACCCTGGTAGAGAAATGGGCCACGCAGACAGCCTTAGTAGATTGCCTTTAAAGCAAGTAGAGCCAGATCCTGCACTGGCCAACCACATCCTGTCTATCCAGGATTTGCCGGAGTCTCCCCTCCATGCAGGGGATGTAGCTGCAGAAACAGCTACCGACAACACGCTAACACGTGTGTTGAATTGGGTGCTCACAGGATGGCCTGACACGTGTCCTGGCACTGACTTCCAGAGTTTCTGGAAAAGGAAGCATGAGTTATCCACCTTTAAGGGTTGTATACTGTGGGGAAGTAGGGTAGTAATCCCCACCTCACTGAGGACTAGAGTCCTTGTTTCTCTGCATGAGGGACATCCGGGAATAGTCCGGATGAAGGCGCTTGCACGCAGCTACCTTTGGTGGCCTGGGCTCGATAAAGAGATCAAGGCTCAGGTCCAAGGGTGCCACATTTGCCAGCAGTCCCGGCCAGAAATGCCTCAGGCTCCCATCCATAGATGGGAGACCACACCTGCTCCGTGGTCAACTACGCCGGCCCCTTTCAGGGGCAGCTCTTCCTCATTGTTGTGGACAGTCACTCTAAGTGGCTAGAAGTCGTTCCAGTGTCCACTACGACGACCGCCATCACCATTAGGGTTCTTCGTGGCATCTTTGCCACACATGGCCTCCCAGATGTCCTCGTCTCCAACAACAGAGCTCAATTTACTTCCTTGGAGTTTCAGTCCTTTCTGAGGGCAAATATGATTAGACATGCCACTTTGGCTCCATTTCACACGGCTTCTAATGGCCAAGCGGAACGCATGGTGCGCACTACAAAGGAATCCTTAAAGAGGATCACCCACGGCAACTGGCACCACAGGTTGGCAGACTTCCTCCTCTGCCACCGCACAATGCCCTGCATGTCTATGGGAAAGAGCCCAGCTGAGCTTCGATGGGGTCGCCGTCTTATCACCAAGTTGGATAGATTACACCCAGATTGGGTTGCATCGCAGGTGTCACAGCCGAGGGCACCGAGGCAATTGAAAGTGGGTGATCCAGTTTGGGCACGTAATTATGGACCAGGACAACTGTGGGTGGTAGCTGTGGTTTGCAAGGCTACTGGGCCACTTTCCTACGAAGTGGCATTGGAGGATGGTCACATGCTACGTAGGCACATTGACCAGCTACGATGGAGGTTACCTAGCCACTCTTCCGCTCCTTACTCTGCTCTCAGGGGGGAGGAGGACCACGATCCCGATCGTGAATCTCAGCCGCTCAGCGAAAGTGGGACATTGCATTCACCGAATGGGGGTTTTGCCAACGAGGCGGCTCCTGACTCGGGCACTATGTCCATGGGACATTGCGCTCAATTGGCTTTTCACACCGCTACTACCTCAGGCCTTGCGCCAATGGGACAGTGTTCCCCACCGGTTTCTTATGCCGGTCAGGGGAATTCCATCCCACCGCAGAACTCTGGTTTGGGCCTACCAGAACAGGCCAGCCAAAGTCAAATGGACAAAGGCTTGGGTCTACCGGAACAGGCCAGCCTTCACGATCTGGGTTCACCCGTGTCGAACGGGTCCCAAAGTCCCGGTCTGCCGAGCCTGGCAGGCGAGCTTGCAGATCGGGCGCTTGCAGCAGCTCCGAGACGATAGGAGCGGGCCAAAGGCCCACCGAAGTTTTTAAGGGACTATGTGAGGTTTCTGTCATTGCAAGTGTAAATGTTTATGTATTTAACTGCAATTGGGATGCTTATGTATGTTCCTTTGTAATGGAAAGACCTATAATGTTGTGTATTATTGACTGTTATAATGTATATTGTTGGGAACGCTTGTAGTATTGTAAAATAGTACGTATCTGCTAAAGAACCAGGAGGGGAGGGGTGTTATGTACTGAGCTTAATTGGAAACAAGTGCAGGGACCTGCCCTGAAACAGTTAGCAGACCACGTGGCCTGCTGGGTCAGACTTGCTGTCTGCAAGGGCTGACTAGGATGCATTTGAGTGGGAAAATACGTTGCATTCATTGGCTGACAACGCCCCAGGGTGAATGTATAAAAAGGGGCGGAGCCATTTTGTTCTGAGTTCTGTTTAGCTGTAAATAAAGAAGTACCTGTTTATGAGTCCTGCCTCTTCAATGCCTACCAACGCAAGAAACAGAACAATAACCCATCATTTTATGTATCCTTTTTTGTACTTTATCCAGGTCTAGAAGGGTTTTTTATGTGCATAACCAAAACTGTACATAGAATTCCAATTACAGTCTCATCATACTTTTACATAATGGCACTAATGCATTGTCAGTTCTATTTTCATTTCTCTTCTTTTGAATTCCAAGTAAGGAATCTATTTTTAAAGCAGCCTGGGTTGACTTTTTCATCTCACCCTTCAGCATTATTGCATGCTACCAGCTTAATAAATTTTAGATTCCTTGAATTGGAAAGTTAGGATTTCTAGAGCTAACAGAATGTTGATACCAGTACAGGGATCAAACAATATTTTAAAGGTTTTGCTGCACAGACCTGAGAGCATGCTTATGTCAAACTATTTAGCAAAGACGAATCAAATTAAGTACAAGTATGAATAGAGACAGCAGCTGGCATAATATTAATTTAGCAGGTTGTTCTGTAAAGAAAAAAAGCCTCAGATCAGAATGTACCTTCAGAGATTTTTCTCTCTTTCTCTTTGTTTAAAGGTATATGCACAAAAAGTCACTGAAAGTAATAATATAACAACAACAATATATTCCATGATTCTACATCATTTGTTTCCTGCCACAACTTGTCAACCACCTCATAGTATCATAGAGTTGGAAGGCCCTTAGAGGGCACTGATTCAAATTGATCACTGGGGAAGTGATGTTCCAAAAGGATAGAAAAGATGGCAGTCCCTGTTAGAAAGGAGACAGAACATGTCTTTCTTGCCAGACCTAATGGATGGTTAGACATAATAGGAGAGAAATGTTCCCTATAACCTGGGCACATGTCTTGAAGGGCTTTACACCTTGAATTGAACCTGAAAGCAGACTGATGCAGCTTGTAGAGCAGAGATGTAATATGTACTGATTGAGGAGCGCATATAACTGCCTAGGCCACTGCATTCTGTGACAGCTGCAGCTTCCAGAGGCTGCTCAAGGGCAGCCCCATATAAACTGAATTGCAATAGTCCATTTCGGGAGGTAATTAAGGCATGAGTGACCATGGGCAAAGCTCTCCCATCCAGGATCAGGCATAATTGGAAGACAGAATGAAACTTTACAAGACTATCTGCATCATTGGCTAACAGTTCATACAGATTGGAAGTTCCTCTTGAGGCCTAGCCTGAATCTCCTTTCCTGACATTTTAATCCAATTGTTCTGGTCCTGTTCTTTGGCGAAATAATTGCACTCCCTCTTATGTGTGATAGTCCTTCAGATATTTCACAACTATATTGTCTCTGTAAGCCAAAGAAATCCAGATCCAACCTTACATAAAATATATATGCACTGTAAGGAAAATAATTCTACCCAAATCAATGTTTTTTTCAATTACATCTTAAATCTTTATTTAATGTTGAGAATTATGTCAGCTGCCCTTTTTTCTTCCCTACTTGACTATATCTGTACAATAAAACCATCAAGTTAAACAGTCATAATATACGGCATTACAATACTGATTTTTTTTTAAAAAGACTTCTTTTTAAAAAAAACTTTTGTACAATTAACTAGTGGAACGGCTTGCCTTCAGAAATTGTGGATGCTCCATCATAGAAGGGTTTTAAGAAGGGATTAGACATCCATTTGTCTAATGGTATAGGGTGTCCTGCTTGAGCAGGGGGTTGGACTAGAAGACCTCCAGGGACCCTTCCAATTTTGTTATTTTGTTACTGTTACTATCTATCCCAAAACAAACTAAAGAACACAGAGTGAAATTCTAAGTGGACAGAAACAGTTTCCTGTGAGTCTTCAGCTTTTGTTATGGCCAGAAACTGGGCTAACACTGAATTATCTTCTGTCACAAACTTTCAGGCCACATGGACGTGGACAAGAAAAAACTAGCCTGGAGAACAAAACAGAGATTTGGGCCTTAGAATCCTTGAAGCAGAATCTGACTATTTTCTGAATACATTAGAAAAATTAAGCAAATATTGGTCATTGTGCAGCTTTTTACAGTATGAAATAAAATCCATCAAAGAACAGAAGACACTCCAGCATTCAAAACAAATTGTCTTCCCTCCCCACCTGCCTTCAAAACCTCTGTAGGAGCTCCACTAACAGTTAATGGCAATGGTAGAGTACAAAGTGTGCTTATCACAATAGCAAGTGCATACAGCTTCAGTAATAACCTCTTAGCTCTGTAAGTAGGTAATACTTATTCTCCTAATGAAAATCTTCATTATCACTTCCTTGGCCTTAAATATTTAAGACTAGCTCCTGTTCCAATCAAATACACAAGTATAGTTTAGTTTAATTTGCTAACAAAATAGCATTGTTTTGAAAAGATTTACTGGCAAATAACATTATCCTAAGGGGGCACAATGGCTCAGAGGTTAAAGAAGCTGAGCTTGTCAGCTGTAAAGCTGACAGCTTGGATTCAAGAATTAAGTGTTGTGCAACAGGGTGAGCTCCCATTACTTGCCCCAGTTCCTGCCTACCTAGCAGTTTGAAACATGCAAATGTGAGTAATAATAATAATAATAATAATAATAATAATAATAATAATAATAATAATAATAATAATAATAATAATAATAATAATAATAATAATAATAATAATAATAATAATAATAATAATAATAATAATAATAAAAAAGTTGGAAGGGACCTTGGAGGTCATCGGGTCCAACCCCCTGCTCAGTAGATTAATAGATACCACTTAAGTGGGAAGGTAACAGCATTCCGTGTGCCTCACCATATAGTCATGCTGGCCAAATGACCTCAGAAATGTCTTCAGACAATGCTGACTCCCTTGGCTAAGAAACAGAAATGAGCACCATCCCCTAGAATTGGGCATGACTGGACAGAAGAAACCTTTACCTTTACCTTAAACATTATCCTGAAAGAATTGTGCATAAGGTGTTTTTTTTTTTAATTTTACATTAGTTTTCAGACTGCTACTTACTTTTACAGAATAAGCAAGGGATATGGTAACTGCCAGTGGAAGTCCTTCTGGAACAGCAACGACAAGCACAGTCACACCAATAATGAAGAACTTGACAAAATACTGAACATATATAGGTGTGCATTCAGGCAGCCATGGCTTCTTCTTGACAACAAAGTTTTCAATAGTAAAATATAGTACTAAAATGATGACAGTGATTGCTGACATTACCAAACCTGGAAGAGACAAATATATATTTTTATTGTAAACGTATTTTTTGTATGATGTAACAATCATTGTTTCAAAAATAAAATCTGCTCTTTTATATATTACATCAGAATAGCACATTCCTAGTCTAAAACATACGAATGCCCAGAACCATTTTGTTACAACATGAGCAGCAAATAAATTAAGAAAGAAAGAAAGAAAGAAAGAAAGAAAGGAAGGAAGGAAGGAAGGAAGGAAGGAAGGAAGGAAGGAAGAAAGAAAGAAAGAAAGAAAGAAAGAAAGAAAGAAAGAAAGAAAGAAAGAAAGAAAGAAAGAAAGAAAGAAAGAAAGAAAGAAAGAAAGATTGGATAAATCCAAGTAATTAACTAGCCTTTCTTTGAGACATCAGAAGACACAACTGTTTAAGGCTTTAGTATAAAATGATCCCATCGATGCTATAATGCTTTTCTCTTATTCTTGGAGGGGATTTTTTGTGCATTAAAAATGCAATGGAGAAAAGAAAGAGAAGGTTCTAGAGCAGGGGTGTCAAACTGCCAGCCCACAGGCCGGATGCATCATGCCAAAACCGCGCCTACCCCATAGCCGGCAATGGGGAAAAAATTGCGATATGTCGTGACACGTCATGTGACGTTGCGAGTTTGACACTCCTGTTCTAGAGCAAGGATTATGGGGAAGGTTATAAATAGCTATAAAACAGAAGAAAAAGGAAGGTAAGAATGGTGAATTTAGTTATGTAACTGGTTTCAAATGTCAGACGTTTCTAGTGTTAAGGATGAAAATTGAAATAGCCATCAGCCATCAGGAATTTCAATAAGAAAAATTGCTAGAAAAGAGGATGAGCAATTTCCCTTCTTTGAATTTTCTTCAATAACTTGGTATTTGGGGCACAGCTTTCAAACACAGTGAATGCTTTTTTGGTGATCCAATTCCCACATTCTTAACAATGATGAATTAACAAATGCTGGAAAGCCACGTGACTTGTATGGAATTAGGTGAATTGCCTTCCTTCTCCTAACACTTTATATTAAATTGCCAATGGCCTCCAGCTCTACTGGCATGTGTCAATTTACTTGCACCTATTCTAATTATATCTTAGTCTCCTGAATGTATCACAAACAGGTATATTTCAAACACTACAATATTTAATACACTACAAAGTTTAATATAGAAAGAAGATAAATAGTTTTTATCTATTCATTATCAGAATATTAACCTTGTTACAGCAACTTCTGTCTTTGTAGTTTAATCATACACACATTTTTCAAAAAAGCATGTAATTAGCTTGCATCTTTATATTCAAAGTGACATACAAACTGCTAAATTTAAATGAAATTAGTCATTTCAAGTTTTGACCATGAAAAGTGAAAGATGGAGGATGTTTTAATTTGTAGAAATAAAGAGAACATTGTTAGATATGCACATCTAAGAGTCACTGATGTCATAACATCAGCAAGAATACAGGAATAAAGGTTTATTACAACTAGTATAGTTCAGAAATTTTAAACATTGTCTTCCACTATATATACTTGGTACAGTGTCTCCTTAAAAATGTATAATACCTAAATTTAAAAACACTGATATATGCAATACACAATTGAAAAAATGCAATTCTCATATCAAATGGGGTATAGATGTTTCCATGCTGCTTTCATATACACGAAAGTTAGAATATTTCGGACATGTGATGCGACACCCAGAAAAATACGGCATACTCCATTTAATCCTCCAGGGAAAGATTGAAGGCAAACGAGGTCCAGGCAGAAGAAGAACATCATGGCTTCAAAATCTAAGGGACTGGTTTGGACAAAACTCAGCAGCACTTTTTCATGCGGCTGCTGATAAAAACAGGATCGCCAACATGATCGCCAACGTCCGATAACGGATATGGCACAAGAAGAAGAGAAGATGCTGCTTTCAAGATTTTTATTATTTCTTTGAATTGGGTTTCATTTTATAATGATAGCTGTGTAAAACATTTCATATTTGAATTTCTTTGAATTTGAAGCAATCTGTTTTGAACAGAAAAAGGGTATTTCAAATTTTGAACATGTTGCATATCCCTGCTTTAGTCAATTGTTAATTTGACCCATATTTGTGCAATAGTAAAAGACAAAATGTTAGAATGGTTAGAATTATAATTGCGCATTCCAGATGCTATGGGGAGAAGAAAATTATTTTTTCCCTGTTTCTCTTGTTGACGATAAGAATAGGTTTGTTGTAAACTGTGGTTTGATGATGATTAATAAATCAAAGTTGTTTGAACTTACACATCATGTTAATTACAAACCATATTTATTCTTTACACATCAACCTGAAACCAAACAAATATATTTTGATTTAGCAGCACATGTGAACTAGTAATATGTTAGAGCAGGCATGTCAAACTTGCGACATCACGTATCACGACTTTTTCCCCATTGCCGGCAATTGGGTGAGCGTGGTTTCAGTTTGATGCATTCGGCCCGTGGGCCAGCAGTTTGACATGCCTGTGTTAGAGAGTGTTGATGTATTGCTCTCTCAAATTTTCTAGGACAGTTTTCTGCAAACTAATGTTAGAATCTAACATCAAAACTGAGAAATTGAATACTACTCTAGTACCGTGTTTCCCTGAAAGTAAGGCCTACCCCGAAAATAAGCCTTAGTTTTGGGGTGAGGCACACACTTAAAAATCAAGCTAGGGCAGGGGTGAGGGTGGATCTGCCCCACATGCCCCGCACCCACTTACTTTGCAGCCAGGCGTCCCCTCACTGGCCCACTTCTTCTGTGACGTCTTCGGCAGCCAGGCCTGCGCTTCTCAGTCACAGGTCTTTCCTGTTCTGCAAGACCTCTGCAGCCGAGGACTGAGCTATGGATTGAATCCATAGCTCGGTACTTGGCTGCATAGGCCTTCCAGAAAAGCCTGACTGCAAAATGCAGGCCGGAATGCAGCTGCAGAATGAAACTGATCCTTTGGCCCCACAAGAAGTGGACCGGCTGGCGGGTCTGGCGGTGCCGGAGGTGAGTAAGACATCCCGCGAAAATAAGACCTGGTGCCTCTTATTTTCGGGTTTTTCACTTAATATATACAATATCAATATGTATCTTACCTGCTTTGCCTATTTGGACAGCCAATTTAGTTAGCTTCCCTTGGAGGACAGATTTCTCTTTCTTAGGCATGTTGGCTTTCCTCTTGTCTTTATCATCTCCCTCTCCACCTTCAGCACTCTTGAGTGGCTGCATCTCCATTGCAGCTGCCCCATCCTGCTGTTTGGCTTAAATACAAAGCAGTATTTGGTGGGATTATACATGCCTTAGAAAAGCTAAGAACCAGAATTATAATTTTAATAGAATTATAAATAACCATTACTAATTCTTCATACTATAAAGAACTTTGGATATATCTTCAGCCTGGATGAATTAATCTACACAGGTAATCTATGCATTCACTACAGACTGAGTAATCTTACATTATTAAATAAAAATATATATTTTACTACTTTTACAATAAATGTGTTTTATTTACAATTGCATAATCATAAATCTACCATTTCTTCAACAGTGCTATGGTGTTTCATGGTATGCTTTGAATTCACTCAATGGTTATATATGAATTAAAAAGAATTTAATTTAATGTTTTTAGTTTATATAGTTTTTATTTCTTATGATTCTAAACTGCCCAGAGTTATGTAAAATGAGCAGCCTATAAATTTTATAAATAAATAAATAAAATTTAATTTAATATCTCAAAATACTTTCAATTTTTCTCCATGACAGTCAGAAGGTGAACTGAATCTATGGTATATATACAAATGTTTATGAAGACTTCCTTTAAAATCTTTAAGGAAATCAACACTGAAGTACTTCACTTTATCATCAGAGAGCTGAGTTAGGTTAGAGGTAAGTAATCTGATATCTACCAGATGTTCTGTTAATCTCCACTTCCCACATTTTCTCATACACTGATGGAAGTAACTCAAGAACAATCCTGGATTAGTGATACCCAAATTACCTCCTAATTCTATAATTTTACATGTATGTATTTAAGAAATTTATATTGCTGCCCATCTAAAACAATTGTGATTCTGGATGTGTACAATCAACAAACACAACTTAATAAAAAGCCTTTAAAAAAAAAACAGTTAAAAATCAACAAAATAATATACTACTCAAAACTTTTCTATTTTCTTTCACTTATATTTTCTTCTTTAGTTCAAAAAGGATAATTTAGACATAATATATTAAATGCATGTTTATATATCATAAATTTTGTACAGACAAATGATAAGGGAAATATTGATGTGTCACATTCTTGCTGAAAAATATTGGAAACTAAATATATGCAATCAAGTCTTTCAATGCCAGACTGTATGCATGCATGTACATGTTTAAGATTGTGTGTGTGTGTGTGTGTGTGTGTTTGGGTGTGTGGTTTTTTGTGTGTGTATTTGTGTGTATCTATATTGTATGTATAAACCAAGATTATCACAGCTGTAGGGCTAATCCTTTCACTAAGTAACATACATGGTTAAAATTATTAAAGATATGAGAGGAACAATTTTTACATTTTGATAAAGCTTGCTGAGTAAATAAGACTCTCACTGATACTAGCAGAAAATAAAATGTCTTGCTGACTATTCTCTTTGTTTTCATTTTATTAAGAATTGTTTCAGACACTTCAGTTGTTCAGACTAACAAGGGATATGGATTTTACTTCCAACATAAAGATTTAAACAACCACAAGCAATGGAGTTCTTTGACACTTCTGTAATAACAAGCTACTTTTTTGAACTCTATCTTTTTTAAAAAAACTTCTTGCTTTAAATGAATTGCTTTTTTACACTTTCTTTTACTGTAACAATACAAAGCATTCTCTATAAATATGCTTGATCTGGTCATTTTCATGAGATCGCACTTTTGCTATTTAGAATGTCATTTTTATGTTTTATCCACCGTACATTATTTTTTCTAATAGCAGTGATACTTACATCACAAAACTGGCAGGAGCTTCTAAATAGCCTAATTTCCAGTGATGAGATTTCTCATTCCTACCTACCTCTACACACATCTTCTGTGGAAGGAAAGACTGACCGTTTACCCCAAACGCAACTCTCAATTTGGATCTCACTAATATTTTGCTTTCTAGAGTAATTTTAACAATCTCCCTTGATATAAAGAACATTACCTTTATTCTGGCTGTTTTCCATATTCCCATCCTGCATTTTGCCTACGTGATGAAAATTGTAGCAGACAAAAAAAAAAAAAACCAAATAACAAACAAACAAAAAACAAAACACACAATAAACAATCAGTACACAGAAAGAGCATGAGAAGGACAAATTTTAAATTTAAAAAGCAATAAAAAGTATGATCATGTTTTAAATAAAATGCAATGCCCATTGAGATATTTATATGCACAAATGATCTTCCTGGACAAACATTTGCAACTAAATTAATACATTTGCTACCGAAGATTTCCCCATGAATTATGTATTAATAACAGTCATACATATTTTAAGGCAGGATGGTTTGTGTAACTCAGCACCTAAATTAATCATTCCAAATTATCCAAGCAGGTGTTTTTTTCAACAGCAGCGCGCGGGGGGGGGAGGGCAAAGGGCGACAGACCAATGAAAGCAGCATCATGACACAAACTCTGCCCCTTTTCCTTGGCCCCATAATGTCACTTCTGTCACTCTGACCAAGTACTGAGATCCTATGAGTGTCATTTTTCAAATGTTTCATAGTTATGCATAAGTTCCTATACTGATGTCTTATGGTAACCACATTTTAAAATACTGTCTGTAAAACTTCAAATGTATCATATTACAAAGGAGCTTGTAATGTGTTTTAAGGTCCTAGAAAAGTTTGTCATCTGCTGCTCCTTAAGTATTAGGATGAACTCAGCTAGGATTGACATAAAGTTTAGAGAAGAATTCAATAATCTAATCTAATCTAATCTAATCTAATCTAATCATGAACAAATTTAGTGTGATGGTACCAGGCTAGAGAATGGGAGATTGTGAGTTCCAGGCCCGCCTTAAACACAAAATCATCTGAGTGATCTTGGGCCAGTTATTCTGTCTCAGCCCTAGAAAGAACACAATAATGAACCAATTCTGAAATCCTGTCAGGAAAATTGCAGACGCCTGTCCAAGCAGTCACCAGAAGCCAATACTGACTTGAAGGTATAATTATAATAATCTGGTTTGTAATCAATATCAGCTTATTGATTTTTAAGTCTCTTTGTCAGCTGGAAGCATGAGACTACAACGCTCATGGTGCTTAGATTTCAGACCTAGCCATAGTTCATCTATCTTAACCCAGAGCTTTAGTGTCATTTTAAAGATGATTTATTTCCAAAAATTGAAAAAAATATAACAAGCCCAGTGGCTTGTTCTGACATCTGAAGAGTAAATGGGCTACTAAAAGCATTTCATAGTACTAAAACTGATATTCTCTCCAGGTCCCTAAAATGAGCATTTTTTTTCTGGAATATATGTAGAAGGCATAAGGAAGAAAAAAAAACCTTCATTTTTTTTCAACATATAAGTCCCCTTTCTTTTGAATGTATTCAGAATACAAGTGAAATGTTCAAAGCAGTCACAATAATTTCCAGGTCATGCTGCCTGGTGCTCACACATTCCTAAACACTGGTATCTCCTAAGGCTGCACTATGCAGAGAAATCCTTGGTTAATTTTCCCAATTCAGAAAGCTCTACTAAAGTTTCAACAAATGCAGAACAAAAATTGCTGATAAAATTCTAAATGGGAAGCTCAAAAAACAAAATTAGGCATTGCCTCAGACTAATAAACATTAACCATTTTAAAAGTATTTTTTTAAATGGTAGAGATATTATTAAAATATATTAATGCTAAAATGATTAAAAGTTTATATACAATTCCAGCCTCTTTGTTTATGCTTTTTTACAATATTTCATTGTAGTTTGAAACCTAACATAAACAAAGATTGTTACAGACATTGTATTTAAATATGCAAATCTAATAACTCTAGGTATTTATGACAAATCAGATGATATCATATGATTAATGAGATTATACATGAAAAAATAATCCAAAATATTAACAATGTTTAGAAGAACAACATTCATTAAAATTTCTGATGAAATCAATCTTTATTGATTGATGTCAAATAACTAAAGACATTTGAAATAAACTTCCTGCAAAGAAAATAAAGTTCAGTCTTCAGTTCAGTATTTCCCCTAGAAAAGTGTTTGATAACTCGCAAATAATCCCACACTGATTTCAGCAATTCACTGTAATTTCATTGGCATTCCTTTACAATTTTTTTCACTGGAATGAATGTATATGTTTATATACAAACTCTCAAATAAGTATGTTTTATATATATATATATATATATATATATATTCTTTATAATTACCGGAAACTCAAATTAAACTAACATTTTTCTGTAATGACTGTTTTAATACTAAAATTGTTTTAATTGTTTTATATCCATTTTTCATGGATAATACCTTTATTGTATATACAATTACCAAATATGATTTCATGTTCTTTCTTCAGAAAATGAAATATTATAATGTTGCCATGTGTTAAAATATTGGCATACAAAATCAGTCAACATTAAATCCTTAGAATGGAGCAAAATGTCCACTAAGATTTAGTTATGTCTAACTAGAGGTAACTGATATTTTAAAAATCTTAACCTGATATTTTGCAATCTACTTTTTTATTGCATTTACACTATAATTTAAGCATCTTTTTCTCAAGCTTTTTTTCTACACTGACACAGATGGAGCCTATTATGAAACTCCATCATAATTTTCAAACTTATATTTTTCAATGTCCGGAAGACTGAAATGAATCAAGCTCAGGATCAAATGGATTCACAGCCAGAGGACAAAGCCTCACCATTTAACTTTGACTTCTTAAACAATCTCATTAATTTCACTACATTCTTGAGACACCAAATCAAGCAAGAAGTGACTAACACTCCAGACAGGTCCTCCAGAATGGCATCAGACGTAATAGTTGTCTATATCATTCTTCAGTGGCTGGGACTACTATGGAAAGAATTTTCTACTTTTTATTTTAAAAGGAAAGAAACTTAGCCAGGATTGTGGGGGCTTCTGTCTGCTGGCCCTCTTCACTAGAGAGCTTATCTTGCCATGGTTTTTCACTGCCAACCTGTCACAATTGACTTCCCTTGAAAGCTTCAAGAAACTATAGAATGAGAAAAGAATGTCTACAAGCCACAGATTTTTGTGCTTGCATAGTTTACAGCTAACTCTACAGATTGCTTTGATGGATATGACATCTTTCAATTCCACATTATCTATCTATCTACAAGACTTAAAACAACTCCACTAAACTGTCAAAATATATGTGTGTTTAGATCTCAGACTTTATTATACAATAATAATTTGGAAATTTCAGCACAGCCAGAATGTTATACTGTGTCTTCTTAGATGCAGAGACAATTTCTGCATGCTAGTTTTGTCTGGTGAAAGGGGAAGCAAAATAAATAAAAGATGTAGACTAGAATTTAGTTAAAATCTAATTACTACATGAAGCGTTTTCAGATTAAATGTTCTATACAAAAAGAACAGTTCATCAAATGTAAAAATGATTGCTTTTGTTATAAATTATTACAGAATAAAATTATATTCTGAATGCATGTAAATTGAAAACTGTTAGGTTCAGTCAACATAAAACCATAAAAATCATAATGGAAGCAACTATTAAATATTTTGAGAATCCTATCAATGCCACACATAATGGGGCCACTTAGGAGAACTAAATCTCATATTTATTTTTTGGTTTTGCTGAATAAATCCCACTACAACTTTCCTAGTTTTCCTTAAGCAGCCAATCTGCTTAAATGGTAAGTGTTCCTGGTTCTATTTTTCCTTTGATATCTCATCTTCTTACCTCCAGGAGATTCCAAAATATGCTTTCTTAGAATAAAACTATTATTTAATTCTGAAATACTGTAATTCCACCTCTGAATGTGATTTTCATGAACATTGTTTTCCATTTCAGTGGATTCTTCCCGTTGAAGCCATGCCAATGCATAAGGCTCTCTCTCTCTCTCTCTCTCTCTCTCCCTACACACACATACACACACACAAACAATATGCTTTCAGTTTCTTTCTTGTCAAGTCAAGTCTATTGCTATGTAGTTCCATGATCATCATCATGTTGCTTATTATCATGCCTCCAATTTGCCTCTTGCCTTTGTCTTGTATTTCATCAATAAAACTCAGTTTCTGGATCAGATATCACTAAATGATCTTAGCATCCCTCAATAGTGGACAGTGATGGGATAACAGTTCAGCAACAGTTGAAGGAATACAGTTTTTAATTTCTAGTTTATTTTGGTTCATTCAAATAATCAACCGCATGCCTTTTAAAAACAAAACAATAATAAAACAATAATTCTCTATCCAAATTATGCTATCCACTTAGGATAGAGGACTTTTACAATCGTACATTTATCAGGAACTAAAACATGCAGGTCTTCATCAGAAAGCAAGATCTCTGCATGTCCTAAATGCAGATGAATTATGAATCCCAACTGCTCTTAAGAGTTTCATGTTATGACAACTTGATGAGAACAGCTTTTAAATTAATGTCAGGGCCTGAAGTTTTCCATAACTTTTAACTGAGAAGACAATCAACAAAACAAAAAAGGTAGCTGATGTGAAGCATGCATTAAGGGGGAAGAAAATGAGTGACCTTTAAATTAGATTTTTATTAAATGCTGTAATTTCAGTTTACACCTAGGGTATTTTTTCTAGTCAATCTCCCAGTTTTGAAAAGGTACCATACAAAATCAATAAGATTCAACAAGGTGAAATGTAGGAGTCTGGCATGCTTAAAATTAGAAAAAAGACTATGCTGTGTCCCTATTCACTAGGAAACAAAGAACCTCAAAAACTAAGAAATGTTTAGATTTGCTTTTCTCAAATAATATCTCCTCTCAGCATAGACACATTTTTAGCCCATGTAAACTGCTTCTGAAGCAGCTGGAAGTTTCAAAGGAATTTTGATACAGTTAAAAAATAATTGTTTTAAAGACAAAAGTAAAAGACTTGACCCCATAGAAGTTAATCTGAATGAACACAAGTCTTAATAAACTTTTCAGCATAGCATTTTACACAAATCTTACTGTACATGGTCAACAAACAAGACCAATGGAACAATATTCTAGATCTTTGATTCATGCATGAGAACTTCCCAACATAATCCATATACATGTAAAAATATTATGAGGATAGACTTTTTAATATAAAAAAATACTACAGAATCCTTTCCCTGCAAAAATCATTAGCAAGGATTTTGTTGCTATCACTAATACTTGTTATTAACCATTGTAGTATTAAAGAGAATTAAACACTAGTATTTAAAAATAGTAATTACTTGTCAATATGCAACTCCATAATGCTGCTTCTGTCATTCTGACTAAAGCCCTGAGATCCTGTGGATGCCATTTTTCAAATGTTTCATGGTCACGCAGAACTTCATATCCCTACTAGTTTATGGTACATCCTCCTGAACAGCTGGATGCACATATTTTAAATATAGAATGTTGCAAAGAAGTCTGCAATGTGTTTTAAATTACACACATTTCATTCTTCTGCTGCTCCATAATCCAGGGGAGAATTAGGATGAACTCATCTAAGGTTTACTTGAAATTCAGAGAAGAACTAAAATAGGCAGAGCTTGTCTCAAAATATGCACTTATCACAATAGCATTTCCTCACATTTCTTCCATTTGCTATAATAAATATAATTAACATAATACAACACAAAACAACATAACACAACATAAATGAAAAACAAGCACCAGGCTAGAAACCAGAGAGTTTCTAGTCCTGCCATAGGCACAAAACCACATGGATGACCTTCGGCCAGTCACTCTCAGTCACAGGAAGAAGGCAAGGATAAGCTATTTCTGAAATCTTGTCAAGAAAACTGCAACTAGTCCAGGCAGTCACCATGAGTAAAAGCACTGACTTGAAGAATAAAATTTAAAATTAATAAGATTAATCAACTTTATATAATAGCTACACTTCTGGCTGCTTATCACCCGGGGGTTTTTTGGTATATTTTTTTGGGTTTTGCTCATGAATCCATATGATTGCTTTTTATATATTTTGGAATACACATGTTGTTTAACTATAAAGGATAAAATCTATTTTATAGGATAGAAAGTTACACTATCCAGTAGCAAACTATGTGTTTTGAGAGTCTAATTCGTCCTAACTGTAGATGTGATTATAGAATTTAACTTACTTGACTTTAAATAATAAAAAATAATCTGGTTTTATTTTTGTAATCTTTGCAATGCTTCAGCATTTGTGATCTGCCAAGCCATAGCTACCAGCTGAGGACACACAGGAACCTCCTGTTTGTTCTCCTTTTCAGAGCTGATGGAAACTGCTATTCCCTTTGTCCTGTATCAATGGATATAATCTGATACTAGCATTACCTAAGCAGATAGCATTCGACTTACCATCTATATCTCATGACTAAATTGAAACTAATGCCTTGAATGTCTTCCTTTTCACCATTTTTGTTTTTGTTTTGTTTTGTTTTTGAGGCAGAGGAAAAGAAAAATACAGGATCTATACTTACTCACAATTTTTTTGCCCCTATTTGTTGCCACTGGTAAGATCCAGTTAGATCCAAATCCGGTTTATGGATCTATGCTTCTATTATTAATAGTATCAGCAATAATGTTGATGCCAAAGAATAAAATGAATATAACAAAAATATTTCAACAATATACAAATATTTCATCTAAATCTCAGATTAAAATTCCCCATCCACCCTTAAATTTATTTCCTGATATGGAATTTATAATATGAACATGCTAAGAAATGGAGTCAAGAAGTTGGTCAAAGACACATTCCACATTTCAAAACTGAAGATATTTTTGTTCAAAGGAGGAAAAAATGCATGAAACCACGTTCAAGGTACATGGATAGTTCATAAAAAATATGTTATTCTAAAAATATGTTACTCTAGCATCATAATCTATGGAAAATACTTAACTTGGTGCTGAGAAAAATTGGTGGAACAATACAATGAAGTGCATTAATGTTACTAGTTGTGTTTAAGCCAAATTCCTGACCCCAAGAAAATTGTGTTCCCAAAGCTACATTGAGACCATGAATGCTTATGAGAGTGCCACTTTGGAAAAATAGAATGAGAAACAAAATAGACAATCATGCCATCTTTCAAGTATGGATTGGGAAGCATGGAAACAACAGTTTGATGTTGAAAACCTTTGCAAGGAGAAAACTGATTTGAAATATACTTGAAGATGGTCTTTAAAATCTGATTCAACAGTAAAAGTCCTTAATTCCTACTTGAGTCTGATTTGAAAAGATCCCTAGATTCCTACTTGTTCTGGTCCCAGTGTTACTTGAGTGAGAAAGACCAATTTGGCTGGCTATAAGGTGGTTGGCTGTGTGGCATCTCTTATAAGCTGCAGTACAATAGGAGCTCTCACCCAGTAACCCCATGCACATCCCACATCTGTGCAGTTCAGGAGAGAAAGAGGGAAGCTGACAGAGTTGAGAGAAATTGTTCAAATAAAAACAATCCCAGTGTTCTTAACGTACCATTGACTAAGCTGGTATTTGCATTATCAGTGGCAATTGCACTTGCTGCCCCATCTGTAGTTGAAGGAGGATGGAAGGAGGAATGGGAAGAATCTACTGAGTAATAATGAATAAAAGAAAAAAGAAAAATAATAATAATATGAACAAATTCACATGACAGAAACATTTATGGACTAATGTGGCTTTATTTTTTTTTCCAAAACATAGTTGTTTTAAAGTAAGCAACATAATGTCTAGAAATGAATGCTATTACAAGAATGTTACAGAAGTGGAGAACAAAAACTCATACATGGAATATTATATATAAAAGGAAATGTGAAAGACATTTAACAGGGTTAACAAACTTTAACAAAGTTGGTGAGAAACTGACTTTACACAGTACTTCTAATGCCTTTGTTCCTCTATGCAGACATTCTTACGTTACTTTAAAAAAAACTGAAGGAAAAAATAATTTAAAAGTTTCTGCATTCATGAAAACCATCTATCTATAAATGATATTTTAAATTATACTAAAATGTCACAATATCCATAATTAATATACTTAATCCATTTTAAAAATACCCTATTTAAAACTCTTGATTTATTAATAGGGAACCATTTTCAGTGCTAAACCTGATGTGTTTTTTGAAAACTCGAGAGAACATCCACTAATGATGTTCGATGTTCCCTTTATAGTCTTGTTTCAGAAAAAACAAGTTCATTATAATATTGTTTGATGTTTACAGGAGATGATGACAGGAGATAAATCACAAGCCAAAAATTGTCAGCAGTTTTCTTTACAAAAAGGGGAACAGGACAAGCAAGAAGTTCTTACACCACAAAAAAGCATGAAAGTTTCCTACTGATTTTGTACTGATTGAAGTGAAGCTGTACTGAAACGGAGTTAATTATCCATCATGAAAACCTTCTCTGAAGTATCTCTTCTGCTGTTATCTATGTTTTATTTGTTTTCTATTATGGTTGGTCTTTTCAAACATACTGTACTGAGAAATGCAAATGCTAAGGGAAATTTTTTTGTTTTCTGTATTTATTTTTAGTTTCTTTTTAATGTCATGCAAACAATATCTAGACCAGCATCTGATTTAACCGATAAGAGATCCAGTCTTTAGTTTATCTATTCCAGTTCTAAATATTTAAGATTAAGAATGTATGCTGGAATCCCTGCCAACACTAATTTTTATCAACTTCCAAAATAAGCACATCCTTTCGTTGTCTTGGGCTGCACAATTTAAAGCCTATTTTTAATCACAGACAGACAGCAGGGGACATAGTGATATTATCAGAACACTGAGCCCAGGATTTTCAAACATTTATGGATTTAAAACTTTGTTTTAAAACAAAATTAAAATAAGTTCATCATGCCTATTAAATGTTTTAACATATTTATTTTGATGCCTAATTTTTATATATGAATTACAGGCATGCTGTCTTCTGCTTTTTAAAAGGACAGATTGCCTGCCCATAATTCTAAAACCTAAACTGTTGAGCTGAGGTTCCTGCCCCTTGTCCGGTAGGAATATTTTGGGAAAAATCTGTGTGAACAGAGATAATAGTCCATCTTGGGACAGAATATTGTGAATACTCAGATTTGCAGTTTGACTAAATGCCAGCCAAACTGCTTCCATTTCTGGATTTACTGTTATCAATGACTTATAAATTCCAGCCAGACCAATGATTCAGACATCATTTAGGAAGTGCAAATGATGTCTAAATGACGTTGCTTCACAATACACTTGGGATCATTAAAGAAGTGCTTTCACTCTTTAGATTATTATGTTACTGAATCTTCTGAAGGCCAGATGTGGCAACAACCAAAAGCATACATGGAAGCCTTCTGGAGTTTCATGTCTACATGTCTTGAAACAATTGTATTTTTTGGAACAGAAGTCAATAAGCACAATAGTGCCATCTACTTAGGAACAATAAGAGGAAACAGGCTTGGGAAGTAGGTTATTGTACATCATGGCAAGCAGGATATTATACTTGACAGGTATGTGGTCTGATCATCATTATGTTCTAAAGCAGCCTGTTTATTCCATTATAATTGTCTTGCCAGATAAGTTGGTGGTCATGGCAGATAAAGTTTATACTCCTGCTTTAAGGAAGCTCCTAAGTACCTATGCATGCATTTTATCTATCCAATTTCCAGGCATCTCATCTTTCTATTAGTTTTGCTGTGCTACAAAACTTGTACATGTAACAAAATGTAAACGAAAGTTTAAAAGTGGCAAATTCATATTTTAAGCTGATTTTTCCAAAGATTTGCCATACAGCCAGAGAACAATTGATAAAATGGGGATAAAAAGAAGTACAAATTTATTATTTATTTTCATTCAAATTAAATAGTGAAAGGATTTTTCTGAACTACAGTATTCCATTCAAGTCTTTTTTTCCTCTCCAGCCATTGAGAGGAGAGTCCCATTAAAAGCCTAATTTTTCTCCTATGGCACAGTATGTTTTTTATTCTCTCTGGAAGCTGATGCCCATCTTCCTGTATCATATTTGCATGATGATTTTTGAAAAATGTTAATGAGGAAGAAAGACATACACTACAGGAAATTGAAACACAAGCACAGACTTTTGGAAAACTTCAAGCATACATACAATGAATGTATAACGTTCTTAGAGAACAGGGACATAAACTAATGAGCAGGTATATCAACTCCCATTTTCACAAGTTCATGCTGGAAGCATACCAATGTCCTATTTAAAGAAATAATGTGTGGACCAAAGTACTTGCAGGACAACAGCTATTGGAGGCTTCCTTGAATGAACCTGCAGTCATTCATGGCAATGAATGTTAAAAACTTGTTAAATTTTTTATTTGACATGTAATAATGTCTTATGAAAGCTATATGAACAACGTGAATCCTAGTTTTTACTTCTTCTTCAGCTGACAGATTAACCTGACAAGTTATTATTTAAAATAGAACAAGGGAGAACTATGCTTAAAAGATAATAGTTTGTGAGAAATAAACAGGATCTTCCCATAGCAAAACAGGCATAAACTGCAGATATTGGCAAACTAAGGCAAGTGAGATTGCTTGGTTCTTTATATAGTTCTATTTTTATCTATTTCTATTTAAAATGCCTAAACAGTAAGTCTTAGTCACTCACTCATACTTTTTGAGAAAATTACTTTCCAACTCATGCTAGTGTTGTATCCTGACATTATTCTTAGCAAGAAATGATAAAACTGATAACAATTTTATGATTTTTTGTTTTGTGGGAACTGTTCTTCACTAGTATTTATTCTCAGTTAGAACTTAGGAAATCTGGAATATATTGTCTTAAGTTCAAATGAAATTAGTAAGAAATTATTGGTGAAATCTGGCCACTGCTTACAGTAGTATAGAATACAGTTAGGTCTGAAGAGAAGCATTTTTCTCCCACTTGTCACCACAGAATTTGGATATCTATTATTTTTCATATATAATTTTATTATATATATTTTAAATAAGTTTAAAGATGTATAAATTGCCATAGATGTATATATAGTGTACTATAACTGTTGCTTTTAAAATAATTTTATCCTCCTTTATGTGTAAAGAAGCTACTCTATTTCCTTGGGAAGAAGATCCAGCAATCTCAAAAGTGTTTCTGAACAGAAATACTAGAGCTGGGATTCAATGTGAAATAGTGAACAAAAAAAATATATGTTTATAGATGATATAACCATAGGGTCATTATAGTTCAAGTGTATTTAAGACTGTCTGTAATAGGCACAGAATAGACTTTTATGAAAGAAGAATGAGTTTCTCAATAATATAGTTATTAATCAACTAGTGATACATGAATTGATAAAGAAGAAAAATATTTAAATGAGAAATTCACCGGATATTTGTAAAGATCATTAGCCAAATCTCAAAGAGTAGTGTAAATTACTATTTTATTCAAAACTTACAGTAGTTTAAAGAGACTGGGAAGAAAAATAATAATAATCCCAGAAGAAAGCAATGGTGAACTCCTTTAGTATTGTTGCCAAGGAAACAGCATGGTTGTGTCCACATAGTCAATTCAGGGACAGCTTTATTTTTAGGGTAAAAAGATTTGGCTTTCTGGGCTGAAGATTAAAGTGATTGTCACATAACTTCCCATGGAACAGAATCAGCTTTTTTTCCAAGAAACATTCCATGTGGGAAACATTCTTAGCTTGTCTGTAGATATTTTATTAGGTCTAAATGTTCATTTCCATGGATAGAAGCATTTTCCATTCATAGAAATAGAGTCACATAATCATTTATCCATGAAGGGATTCTTCTTTTCATGGAACTGAATATTTGAATCCAACTCTGTTTTTGCAAACTTAAACTAATTCATGTTAGCTACGAAACACATAAGTCAGGCAGGATTCTTAATCTCTATGCTCCTGGCAAGCAGATGTAACCCCTAAAATAAAAATCATGAGCAATAAAACATGATAAAACTTTAAATAAGTATGGTTTTAAATTAAAATGTTAAATATACTTCAATTTATGTTTCATATTTTGATATTACAATTCAATTTCTCCAGATGAAAGAATTATTATAGTTATAATTTATTTTTAATTGAAGCAATGAACTTATCATTCTTCGTACAACTTCAATTTATAATGAATTTGGGATATATTGATACAGAATGACTCTTGCAAAGAAGTATAGGTAATTTAAGATAACATTCCCTTCTCGCATTTTAAACCATCCATACTAAGTATTCAAAATATCCAGTGCGCACACAGTTCAGGCAACTCACAGCCCTTATAAATCAGGACTGAATTCACTGGACTAAATTACACTAACATAAATTCAAGTATTCCTATATAATAAATTTGAATATCAAGCCTATGTTATAAATACAGACATTATTTGAAAATATTTTAGGTGAATTTGTACCTTTTTTATCTTTTTTCTCCTCTTCCTCTCCAGCACCTAGCAGAGTAAAGATGATGCCTGTTTGAGAATTAACTCCCACTGCAATAACCACCATTCTTCCTGAGCCTTCCATGACATGAGTACCTAAAAAGATATTTAAAACATAGATTTTAGTAATCAGTACATTAAAGCTATTCGCTTATGATAAAGATTCAGTGGTGTGTCTGGTACTCTCCGAGCTTGGTTGTTTTCTTGTAGACGTTTCATTCCCAAATTAGGTAACATCACCAGTGCTACTAATCAGAATCAGATAGAGCTGGAAGGGACCTTGGAGGTCTTCTAGTCCAGCCCCCTGCTCAAGAAAGAGCCCCTATGTCATTTCAGACAAGCGGCTGGCCAGTCTCTTCTTAAAAACTCAAGTGTTGAAGCACCCACAACATCTGAAGGCAAGCTGTTCCACTGGTTAATTGTCCTCACTGTTAGGAAGTTTATCCTTAATTCCAGGTTGCGTCTCTCTTTGGTCAGTTTCCATCTGTTGTTTCTTGTCTTGCTTCTGGTGCTTTGGAAAATAAGTTGACCCCCTCCTCCTTGTGGCAGCCTCTCAAATACTATCTTGGTACAAGTTTGGTAATGAAACATCTGCAAGAAAACAACCAAGCTCAGAGAGCAACAGGAACCTACAGTCTAATCCTGAACTACAGATATTTTCTTGTATTGATAAAGTTACTGTTAGACATGCTGAACTGTGGTCTACATTCCACTTCTGAGAACAAAAGACACAACTAACACACAGCTAACATATGAAAAACAGAAAATATCGAGTATCTTTGTTTATTGCATTTTAATAATGAGACTAATAATGGCACAATTGCTATATGAAATTAAGTATTAAAATCATAAGGAATTTCTACTATGCAAACCTTGTTCATTTTTAGTTGAGTAAAAGGCAACATGACAGAATTACAAATGAAAAAGATTTCCCTTAGATACTAAAAGTTAGAGTCATTCAACATAAAGAAATGGGAGAATTTCTTCTCACAGTACATATGGAATTCACAACCAGACATATTACAGTTCAGCACTCTAGACACATTCATGGAAGATACTGCTACCAATAGTTTCTGGACATCTTAAAATATTTCCTTCCAGGATAAGGAAAACACACTTTTGAAGAAAAACTGCATACTGCAATGAGAGAGGACCATTAAACTCATACTTGCTTATAGGTTTCCCTTGGAGAACTTGTTGGTTATTGTCAAGAACAGAATGCTAAAGCAGATAGGTCATTGATCTGAATTAATTTTTGTCACTTGTTATTCAATTATGTTATTTTCATACACTGCTTTGGAATAAAGCCTTAAGTACTCATATTGGTGTAATAATTACTTCCAAATCCAGAAGTACCTGTCACCAAACTCCTCTGGGCTGGATCTAGAACAATGTACTGCTTTCTACTGAACACACGAAACCAAGTGTGTTGGAGGAAATGGTGCTAATAAAATCTTTCCATATTTGCAGGTAAGCAGAAAGCCAACCCATGAGCACCAGAATGCTGTACTGACTGAGCAGGAATAAAGACAGAAATCTCATTTCTCATAAGCAGATTAGTCATGGCCGAGTGTGTGGGAAAAGATCGCCAACTGTGATCCATTTCCTGACATAGCCAAGGAAAGCCCCAACAATTTTGGAACTGCTGATTAAGATTGCCCTGGTCAACCTGAAGATAAGACCAAAGACTTATCTTTGATTCTGAGTTCATTTCAAAGGAGCTGACATGAAGGAAATTTTAGTTTCTGCTTATTGTATAACAATTATTAACTTTCACATAAGCACAAGCAATGGATTTTTTTTATTCTCCCTCCTATAGTAAAAATCCAGGGCTAATCCACCCTTTCTCTGTGTGTGAGTCAAGAGCTCACAGCTCATGATAAAAGCAATTCCTGATTCTATCCTGTGACAAATACACACTGGGATATAAAACTAGTAGACAAATAAATACCAATTTCTGCACATTTTATTTAAATGAGTCCGAAAAAGGATAGAAAAACCATAATTTTTAGAATAACTTGCTAGAATAAGAATTAGTGTAGAAAAGTATTTATGCAGGAAAGAATAAGCATTTTTACAATACAAAGCAGTTTCCTGCTTTATATATACATAGTAAGACAAGAAAAACTCATAACCAACATAGTGAAATTGCTACATAAATTAAACCAATCATGCCTAGAAGTGAGGACAAATGTAAGCAAGTGTTATCTTAAGTGTTCAGTGAATCCAAAATATTTCCTAGGTTTGAAGCCTGCTGTAATGCTTCTGTTTAGCAAGAATCCAATACTGGAGCACTTTCTGCTGAAGAATCAAATGTGAATTTTAGTTGTTTTTTCTCCAGGCAGTGACTGACCTGATTCCTTAATATAGCTGCATTTTTATTCATTTTTAAAAGAAAATTAATAAAGCATGATGTCCACCAGTGCCTTCTTTACTTCTGAACAAACACATGTTTCTTTTTTCTTTCTTTTTTCCTAAGTTTTTCTGATTCTTTGTATTTAGATGCAGAAAGTTAGAGAGAGAGATAAACTCAGGTAAAACATCACTATGATATTTCTCAGGCAACAAATCAACATTTGTCTGATAATTCATGTTTTGGAGCATTCTTCTTCTTTCCTGTAAAACAGTCCTGAGAAGGAGTAAATTGCAAGGAAGAAGCAGAATATTTTCACTCTAAGAGAAGTTCTCCTTTTTGCCTTCCAAGAATATGTAATATCCTTTTTGCAACAGAACTATTGCCTATTTTTCATGTCTATCACAGATTTTCACACGTCCTTGGCAAAATGCTTTTCTCTTATATTGGAAATAACAGCAATAAATGTCATTCTTATAATCCCATAAGAGGATAGAGGCTATTTGGAACTACAGGAACTCACGAGATCCATGAACTCACATATCACTTTCATTTACTTGCTACCACATTCCGCTTTTGCAGATGTGGAAGCAGTATCCAGAAAGAAGTTAGGACAGATATTATACTGAGGTCTACTACAGTGTGTTGTGACTGATTAAATGTAGGGTCTCTGTGCTTGGACTTACATCTCCTGCTGTGCTTTCTGCACTGTGCTTTGAGCTTTCATGAAGAAAGCTTGTACTGATTACTTAGTTTGCCATCCTGGAAAATACAAGGGCAATTTATACGTATACTTTGGTTAATATAAGCAATTTGGCTTCTTACATGTCTGGATGATGCATGCATAATCATAGCATCATTAAGATATAATCTACACAACATCTTTGCAACATCACACATAGATTCTATAATGAATATGCGATCATAAGTTTTTTTTAAAAAAACAAACTTATTATTGCACTGATTAGCAGTGCAGTTCCAGTTGCCCTTGTTAAGCAAGGACCTACAACTTGCAATCTCCACATTGATTTTTTGTTTGTTGAAGTCAGTGGGGAAGGTGCCAAATGGCAATCGTAATTGTAGGGAAAATTCAGTAGCACTTATTCAGTGCCACTTATTCAGCACCATTGCCAGTTCAAACAGTTGCTGAATGAGTGGTCCTTAAATGAGGACACCTGTAGTTCCATTAATTCATAAAGGAGAAATTAATCATATAATTAGATCAATATGAACTAAAAGTATGGCGGGATTGTAACTTATGCAGACAGCAGAGGTTTTGAATTCCCTTTCTACTGATACTTATTGCTATTCATTAAGTATACACCCAAATGCACTCGAATTCTGATATGCTGTACGAAATTCATTTAAAAAAGACAAATGCCAAAAGAATTATTGGCAAGAATGTGAAAAGGGAGAAAAGAGAGGGAAATATCCTACTTAACAGATGTTGAAAAAGAGCAGATGCAATAAAGATTTTTTTTTCTTTAAAAAATCTTGTAAAGTCAGGGTTATGAGCAAAAGTGGGTGATTTTGGACAATTTATTCTTACATCTTATTTGCCTCTCCCAATATATAAAATATAAACAAACTGACCTTTATAAGGATATGAATGATATAAAACTTACAGAACTTTTACAAATAGTATTAATATAATTATTTCATTTCTGGGTCTTATTACTTTATGAAACAGAGGGGTAAATTAACAATTGAAAAGGCATTTTAACAGGATATGTTTTGTTGTAATAATTTTAAATGTAAGAAGGATAATGTCAGCTCTAATTGTTTTGGCCCACTGAATGAATCAAGCAGTTGTGCACTCTGGGCCCTATTTCATCAAATCAGTGCCATCTTACAGGACCCAATAAATGTGCTTTCTCTGCTACAGAACCTGCCCTCTGAAATGATATTGCCCTCCCCCAAAGATTTGTGAGACTGCCACCATTATGACATTCCTCAAAACCTTTTGTTTTTTTGGTTCTCCCAAGCTGGTTATGGAAGCCTTTTTACTTTAGCTTAGGTTTCTTCTAATGGTTGGTGGTGTTCTCTTTTATATTTCGTTTCTTTTAATTGCAATCTTCCCAGAGCCACTAAGGAATTGGGCAGCCTCAACACTGAAATAAATAAATAAATTTGGGGTAGATATTATTCTCTCTCCCCCACATATCCCCTGAACTCTCTATACATGCATACATATTTTACTATATATTTTTGATGTTTAGGCATGCATTTTGTTACAGTATGTGCAACTTGACTAATATTATATGAAAAATAAATTGAATTACTCTGGATAGTTTTGGTTTTTAAAAAGTGGGTTTATATAAGTCAGCTGAAACATCATTTTAAGACAAAATCTAGTGCCAACAAATATATACATATATAATTTTCTACTAACAATTGACCTGATTGACCATTGTATTGTTGTATAACTATTCTTAGCAAAGATTAAATAAAACCTTGCTTTTCATCTCCATGCATGAGTCAGAAGTAGCTAATATTATGCAGCAGCTAAACAAAGAATTTTATCTACCCTATTTTCCGTAAAAAAAACAGATAACAGTATGAAACAGAAAATAGGAAATGTTTATGCCCTCGATATCACCAAAATATAGCTAGAATAAACAATTCATGCTGTCTGATCAATACACTATAAAAAAGAAAAGTCCTTCTACCTTTTATCAAGTCTTTAGTGGGAGATACCAATGGATTTTCAACAGCTCATCAGATTTCCTTTCTCCCTACCCTTTGTGAACAGAACTCAATGTTAGGTTCCTGAGAGTTTCGCCTAAAGAAGATATTCTTTGACCAGCTGGTAGAAGGTTACATTTTGTTGTTGCTATTATTCAATCTTTCCATTGCTTCTGGCTCTTTGTGAGCCACTAAACATCAGTCCTCCACAACTGTCTATTATGTATCCCAAACATTTATGCTTTAGCTGTGCTATTAGTGCTTCCACTGAGCAGTCTGTTTTTATTTCATCTAGTATTGAATTATTTGTTCTTGCATAGTACAGTCAGTTTTCATATAGCACAATGATTCCATTGTTAGAAACCCTCATGTTATACAAAATTATACAATATGAATAATAGGTTTTATGGAAAAAAATAGAGTTGGGCCAGACCACTCAAGAATGAAAACTCATCTGTAACCAAAACATGACTAAACACACTAAACTATCCTGTATTTAATACAGTTCAGTAATTAGTACAAAACTATCCACTTTCATATATTTTTTCTGATTGAAGAATGCATGGATAATGAATTTGAAGAAGGAGGGGGGGAAAACAGAAAACAAAGGATTCCATATCTGTGATTATCAAAGGTTTATTTAATGCAGAAAACATACCTGAAAGCAGCATTGGATCTTTGTCAACGGATTTGCGGACTTGATCTGATTCTCCAGTTAAAGAGCTTTCATCAATCTTAAGATCGTTTCCTTGAATAAACACTCCATCAGAAGGTAGTAGGTCACCTATCAGTAAAATCATTAAGAGAAAATCTAATTTGAAAAAGGTGTATTTATTTTGCAATGTATAAAACTACATGTCATACATGTAATGTATGAAACTTCCTTATTCTAGATTTTCATAATTAAGGTATGAATCTTCAAATCACTGCAATCCAAATAAAAATATACTCCTTCTGTAGATGAACGTTTAGGAATTTATCAAACTACTACCACTTGGTAAGTCTATTATTACTCACTCTCTTTTTCTCTTTTGTCGCTAACTATCAGCCCATCAGAGATAATAACTATGCTAAACATGCACATATACAGTATATTGTTTGACTGGATCAATCTAGAGCAGGGGTAGGCAACCTTGGCTCTTTTAGGACTCGTGGACTTCAACTCCCAGAATTCCTGAGCCAGCATGGCTGGCTCAGGAATTCTGGGAGTTGAAGTCCACGGGTCCTAAAAGAGCCAAGGTTGCCTACCCCTGATCTAGAGCATATTTTGGCATATGACAAGTAAATTTTAGAATTGGTCATTCTACCCTTCACCATGGCATCATACTGCAACTTCTGGCTGAAAACATCCATATAATCCAAACAGGCTTTGCATTTATATACTGCATTCACTGACTAATGATCTGCATTTGTCTTATCTCCAGAAGAAGGTTTGGGTGATAAACTTAAAAATACTTCTGTAGACAGACAACTACTGTTGTGTATGCATAACCTTTATGACAATTCTAAAATAAATGTTTTTGCAGCCATTACTCTAAAGAGAATACAAGCCAAGCAGGAATGAGAAAAGAGTGATTTTGGTCTCCTTGTTTAATTGTATATTAACTTTCTTTTGGCCAAAATAACTAAATTACCACATCAGCATCTGAAATTAGCCAATATTCCAGTCCTACTGTGTACAGAAAATGTAGTGCTTCTGTCACAAACTTCAATTGGACTTAAGCAAACCCTGAATACCTTAGCCAATTACTGTTCTGTGGAAGCACTAGAAATCAACTATTCAAAAACTAAGATCCCAATTTTTGCAAAACGACATGGAGTGCATACAAGGAGGTTAAAAAGCCAGATTATACAGCAGAGAAATTTTTCAAAAGCTTAGGCATGGTGTTCCATTGTTTTACTAAATGCAGTGCACGTAAAAATTATGTTATCCAAAACGCACAAAAAGCAGTCATTTCACAGCATATCCAAGCAGCACTAAAGCTTTATTAACCCAAAGGACAACTACAATTATTGTTTGGTGCACAGTTGGGTCCTTACTGTTCTTTTGCTCTACTAAAAAGAGTTTAATCCAAATTTTTAAAGATTATATTCTAAATGGCCCCAATGTCCCTAAAGCAGTATTTAAAAATGGGAAAGATTTCACCAAAGTTGAAACATGCACATAGATTTGCATTATTTCATACTGTTCTTTTTAGAAAGTCTGAGTTCTTTCCTTATTGAGAACAATTCTAAATTAATATGAAACAGGACAATTCTGCAAAAAGTTTTACCATCTCTATAGATAGAGATAAAGATGTATAGATACCTATAACTTTTGTAAACTAAACCTGATATTTCAAATTATAAATTGATAAAGGCAGAGATAGAAATATCTAGATATACCTTTTGTAAACTATAACCATTATAATTGCTCCATATGTTTTAGATTGTTTTTCCCAACTTGGCTGCTTGACTTTATCTTTGAGATGTCATCTCAAATTTCCTTAATAAGCAATTAAGGGATTAAAATATCAGGTTGCGTTCTCCAGACACAGTACAATTCCACTGACTTTAACAATGTGCTAGACCACAGTTGAATTTTGATTCATGTCATGGATGAAAATAATGTTGATTGTGCTCATCTTGCAGGAAGCCAATCCAAATATATAGAAAAGATTAATCATGCCATTCATTTCATTGAGACAGATAGAAATGGTGTTCTTGACATTGGGATGTGCATTATTCTCATCAGAAATATACTCAATTTCTTCATTAAGGATAGATGCTTACCACAAAATTTAAATATATGAAGCAATATTGCTCTTTTTTGTCTTGATTAAGGTTCTTCCTTTGCATTCCTACCTATTCTTTCTCAAATTATCCTTCAGTTGATTTTCACTAGCTGATTTCCCAATAACACTATTGATCCTCAATTACATGGTACCAACCAGTGATTTTACCTATCAACTTAATCTAGTTCTTTGATTACTAAATATATTATGTTATTCCTCACAGATGAATTTAAATTGTTAATAACACTGGAACATTTTTTTCAAATAATTGATTGTATGTTATATTACTTTTTTTTCCTGTGTATTATAAGGAATCAGCCTTAATTGTTCAGTTTATTAGCTACTATTTTCTTGCTACTATTTAATAGGTTATAAAGAACTCCTAGGGATTCAGACACAAATTTTCTAGAAAGTATACAAAAAAACATACCATATTTGACTTGTGCAATGTCACCAACTACAAGCTCTGCAACTGGAATCTGAATTACTTGTCCACCTCGGACTACAGTAAACTTTTGTTCTTGTTCAATACGACTCTGAAGTCCACGGAACTGCTTCTCTTTGCTCCAGTCATTAAAGGCTGTAACCAGCACCACACATATAACAGAGAGCAGAATGGCAGCTCCTTCAATCCAACCAGCTTCTGCCTCACCTTCTTCTTCAGCTCCTCCTGCGGCAGTAGCACACTCTGAACAACATAAAAAAAACCAGGACATTATTTGAAAATTATGAAAACTGTTGTTTAAAATTTTAATTTTTAATATCGCAGCTTCTGATAAAATAACATCACATATTACGGTTAACAATATGGGATCTAAGTATTTTGCAGCAAATAGGAAAGCACAGCTACTTTTCTTCAAATGGGTTATTAAATAATCTAATTATTAGAAATATCAACTTTCATCAGATACATTTTAATATGTAACACAGTAGTATTTGAGAGCCAGTTTGGTGTAGTAGTTAAAGCGCCAGTCTAGAAATTAGAAGACTGTAAGTTCTAGTGCCACTTTAGGCACAAAACCACTTTAGCCACTAGTCATTCTCTTTCAGGCCTAGGAAGAAAGCAAGAGCAAATCATTTCTGAAAATCTTGCCAAGAAAACTGCAGGGACTACTCCAGGCCATTGTCAGGAATCAACACTGCCCAAAGGTACCAAAATAATACACTATCTGAAATTTTGTTGTACAAGAGGGGAGGGGCTGGGATTCCAAGACAGAGAACCTTGGATACTTTATCCCAGCAACTGTTGAAAATGTGCTACCCTCAGGGCTTTTTTTGTCATAGAATGCCCAGAACGGAGTTCCGGCACCTTTTTTGGATGGAACCTTGTAGGGTAGGCAAGGCAGGTTGTATGACATGTGTGAGTTCCGGCAGCTTTTCTTTTTATAAAAAAAGCACTGGCTACCCTTATATCTTAAAGTTGGAGGTCTGACATCATGGGAGACAAGTAAAGAACAGATCAAACAGTATTCCCTGGCATTGCTGGGAGAAGCTATGAGTAAACAAGATCCTAATTATCAATGCCACTGACTCATATCCACAGATCGGCCAGGAATGGAGGAAATAAGAACTAAACGTGATGACTCTACTTTGCTGATGGTATCCAGGATAGGACAGAGAGGGGAAAAATCCAAGCAGGATTAATTTTACTGAGGCTCCACCCATATATTATTTTTTTTAGTTCTTTCAAAAAGCATTACATGTACATGTAAAATAACAAGAGTAAAGGCCAATATAAAACTAGATTTCAATATAATGTTTCTTAGAGGCAATGAAAAATAACGATCTTTGGATTAAGGTGGAAATTTCTTTTAAAATTACCATAACCTCTTGATTCCTTCAAAGGAGTATCTAGTGGGAGTACAGGATTCAGTGAGTGGGAAGTCTGCACTGAAATCAAAGTGATCTTTGTTTGATCATATTGCCTTGTTAGAGGAATGGTAAGAACTTAGCCTTGTTAACTTGTTAACTTTTTTATTCTGAACTTATAAATTTTAGCTTTGTTTTTTAACTGTTTTTAACTGTGCTTTTTAGTGTTTTTATATTATTTTATTTATGTTGTTTGCAAACTGCCCAGAGTCAGTTAGGTGAGATGGGCAGTGTAGAAATTATATAAAACAAACAAACAAACAAACTCATGATTTCCCATCTCCCATCTCTAGCAATTGTAAGAAGATCCTGTATGGATGTGCTATTTATTCAATTAGTGTAAGAATTACATTTTATTTTATAGAAAAAAAGAATTAATCTTTTAGATCTCTCTGCTGCCAATCCGAACAGTTAATGCTAATCTTTTCATGAGGAACATTATTTATTCCTACTATTCTTCCATTTGCAGAAAATGTATCCAGCATCAAGAGGAAGGGCAGCTGTTATACAACTCTAGTTTTCATTGTCTGGGAAGAAGAGATTCACTTGTTGAAATTTTAGAAAGGTGGAAGGATGAATTTGCTGCTTCACCTTGGGCAGAAAAATGTTCTGAGCTAGATCTGGCCATCCAGTGTTGTGAATGTATGTAAGATTTCAACTGATTCTTCACTGCTCACTATAAAAAGCTGGGTTTTTTTCAACCTTATTTGTAGTCCAGGACCTAGGTATCTTAAAGATCATTGACTTCCAATGATTGGCCATCTAGATCTGGAACAAAGGGCTTGGCCTCAGTCTCTCAGGATTCTACCATCAAACATCACAGGATTGGGTCTTGACCTGCTTCTCTACAGTAGCACATTCCTGAAACCAGAATAGTCCTGTCCTTGCTATGTTGCTTGGAAGCTATTAAGATATTACCTTTTTGAAGGTCCTTTCAGAGATGATTTTTGTACCTCTGAGAAGATATTGTGTATTGGCTGCTGCTGATTGTATTGGTGTTGCCCTACCTTGTTGCCCGACTGTATTTTTATTTACTTTTAACCTTTTCAATTTAGGAAGTGTATATATGTGTTGCTGTTTGGATTCTTCCTCTCATTTTAGTATAGTATTTTAAAAGTGTTGGCTCATTTTATTCTTTATTTACATTATCACTTTATTTACTTACTTTATTCTACAGTAAGAATTGGGATTCAAAAGTGGATTAATATTATATAGAACTCAAAGACACACCTTGTACTCAGAACTTAACTCTGCTGACTTCAAATTACTTTTAAATCCATGGGAACTACTTATGAAATTCTGATTTTATTCAAGAACCATTTGTTCCTAATATTTTTTCAAGTTTTCTTCCAAAGTCTGTCCCTATAATATGTTTAAAAATTCTTGGGCAAACTGCAATTCAAGGAGAATACTTGAATAAAGGAAGAAGTAGCTATGAGGAGTGATGCACCTATCTTCCCAGCATCAAATGGCTCTGCTTGCTCTGATCCCTTGGCTCTCCCTACAGTGGAGATCAGTAAACTTTCCAGGCAACAGGTGCAATATCCCAAGCAAAAAATAATAATAATACTGCAATAACCCACATACATATTTAAAAAAAAACATTTGAAATAAAATATAGAATAAAATAAAAGCAACCCAAAATTCCATAAGAAACAAAAGATTTCTAAGATAAATGCCTTATCCATACATATTCCATATGTATGTGGTGTGTATGGGTGTGTGTGTGTACACATGTATACATATATGTTGCATGCTTATGGAGAATGTTCATTAATATTAGTTATCTTTGTCTATGTTTTACTTTTCCATCAAGTCTTGCCTTCCTTATGCATCTATCAAAATGTGTTTGGGCTATAATAACCCTGTTTGCCTCTGATTGGAAATACTGCTCTTATCTGCTTTCCCTTAAGTGTCCCCAGATAGACATTTAATTTCTATAAGCATAGAATCTTATAAAACAGTATTTGAATACACAGATATTGGAGAAGGGGGTTTATTTTGAACACCTCTGACACTCTACAGAGCTTCATAATTTCTGCTGGTCCCATATATATAGAAAACTGACATAATGTTATGGCACTACATTTCAGCTGTTCCACCAGTAGCTAACGTCTCATTTGCAACTAAAGGATTGGGTGGTTTGTGTGGGAAAACTGCAGACACTAATGCTCCTTTATGTCAACTTTGAAAATGAGTGCGGCTGCAGCCATTTTCCCTACTCATTTTCGGTTACACACAGCATGGAAGGAGGGGGGTTTACCAGGTGCTTCGCTAGACAAAACAGACTTTCTCCCATGGGAATCAAGGTCATCGGCTGCTCCCGGGAGTGCAGGCTGGGCGTTTCGTGAAAAGCCCACCAAGAAGTTGTATTGGGGAACATAGTAGCTTGCATAGCTTTGGGGGTGGGATTTTTTAACTTTGTATTTGGGATTGTTACGTGTGTATTCAGACTTGGTTTCACTTTTGACATGCCAGTACTTTGTATCAATAAACATGTCCTTTGAGGAACTTGCAAGCCTCAGAGGTCTGCTTTATTTGTCTCTGTCTTTCGGAACCTTGACACTTTATATGCTCTGGGGCAAATCAGAAAGCTTTGGCATAGCTCTGTTTTTCAGAAAGACCAGCCCTAAGCTGACTGGTTGCAAAAGCTTGGTGATCTTATATCAGCTGCTCACACCTGGACAGGTCTCTTCAATTTTCCTTCTTGCCTGGCGGCAGAATTAGCCATCTTAAGGGACTATGGACCTCAGCAAAAAAAAAATAATAATCAATGGGGCTAGCTGATAATGAAGAATATTTTTATGTTTTATTGATTTTATGTAACTTCTTTGTTTGATTGTTGTGAGTTCTCCAGAGTCATTGTGAGTCACATGTCATACAAGTTTAATTATAATTATTCATATAAAACAATATAAAATTATTAATTCAAAAATATTTCAAGCATTTATTAGTTTAGAAATGAATAGAACACTTGGATCTTCTACCCTATTTGATAAGAGCATATTTTATATATTAGACATAAATTTTTACAGACAAAGATTTTATTTTAGCAATTTAAGTATTTTATTTTACCAATTTACAATAGCGCAATTCCATAAATAGTTTTGAAAAACATTCACCAAGTACGTCTAAATAAAAATACATAGAAAATGATATCTGGAATGTACTGAATGATTTTCCAATACAGATATAAGCCTCATTATAGAACATCAATGCATTATATAAACTCATTACTCTATAGTATTTTACCTGTCAAATGACCAATTCAGTTGTTATAAATTACAGGATTATATGAGCAAAGATGCTGAGGCATGCCAAGAAACAACAGTGCTCAGTCTTCTGGTTTCCTATTATCATTAATTAGGGATGTTTGGCCCAGAGATTACAAAGGAAAACATGAAGGAAATAATATTGACCTTTCAACACATTCTAACACCACCTGAATATTAATTATCACTGAGAAAAACAGTTAAACCAAGCCATTAAAATTTGAATTCCATAACCTAAAAAAGAATGGAAAAAATGCCATTGCAGAAATGCTGTTAAACATCATACTTCCATTATTCTAGCTTGACAAAAGAACCCATAGCACATCCATAAGAAAACGCAGAATATCATTGCAGTCCCTCACTTCAAACATACTGGGGATCAATGCAGTTTGTGGGACTGCTGTGATCTCTGAAAAGTAGCAGTAACAGCATCAAAGGTAGACACTCAGTGAAGAGGGAGAACCAAGGTAACACTTCTACTAATTTTCCCTTTCAACACAGATAAGAATTGAATGGAAATCCAGCTCAACACCCCTCAGCTGGGCTCAAAGAAAGGTCAAAGTAAACTGCTGACCTTCTTTATTGGATGTATTCCACAAGAATAGCTATATCATTGTGGAGGCACTCCTCCTCCAATTTGCACAGTGATCAGAAACCGAGTACTCATCATTATCATGAGTTGCATAAAGGTAATCCTGGTTTGAGACTTCAGCAGACAAAAGGTTTCCGAACTTGAACAAGGAATTCATAGTGCAACGTCAACCTAAGAGTAAGGTCCATTGAATGTTGTGGAAAACATTCCAACATATACTGTATATGGGGTTACAGGTAAGAAAATGGGCAGTTATCTGATCGTTTCCTTTCTTCCATAATAAAAACAGAGGGGTCACATTAAGCAGATGATTTCAAGAAGAATATCTGCATCCCTCAACTAGTTAAAAACATAGATAGTAAGAGGGAAATGATTAATACTTTTACTTGTCATTACCATTAGCACCACTACATTTTTTTATTAACTATAAAAGAGAATTTCACACTAGAAAGAAATAAGATTTTGTTTGAAAATCTTAATTATTTCAGAATCTACATAATCAACTATCTCAGGATGGTCTGTCATATTTATGAATAAAATAGCATGGCTTCATCAATATGTTGGGATAAATGATACCCTTCTATGTTTATTCATATATCTGACCTTAATATGTTGAGAGTACTGTCAATTGATTGAGTTGATCAACATTTGCCTCTCAAATATACATGATGTGATTCCCACCCCACCCCAAAGTTTGTTGCAGGAGATTATATTTATGCTTGGCCCACAGGTATTTGCATTAATACCTACAGGAACACCATTTAACAGGCATATGAAGATTCAGCAGAACAAGGAAAAACCTGTGTCTTGCCCATAATGACTAAGGCTTACTGGGCCATCTGCAAATGGGTGAGAGGGTTCATATTATCTACTAAAATAACTACTGCAGTTCTTTTTTCAAAATTGTATTGACATAAATTCAGGCATCAATATGGGAACTGAAAAATACATGGACTAATATTTTATTTGCAATGCATTATGTTGTAAATTAAATTGATGTTAACAAGCAAATAACATCTATCTTTCAGCCTACAGGACTTCTGAACATTTACACTAAATAACACTAAATTTCTAACTAAAATATCCATGTGTACAGAGTACTATTCAAAGGCTCTTTATTGGCTGCTAAATGGGTACAGTATAAATAAGTTATCTCTGATCTACCCATTACAATATATTTTCTATCTGTTATGGCTATGTGCACTTCAAACATGTTTCAGAATAAGTGCATCATATCTCACATAAGCATTAGCCTAATTCCTTTCTGCCTTTTGTAAAGGAGGTTCTTTTTTCATGTTTCCATAGGAACCTGAAAAAATATAAGAATTAAGTTTAATGAACCAACCCCTTAAAACAGCATCACCTTTTTATCAGGTACTTCTAATTAAGAGCAAAAAAGCTAATAAATGTCTGAACATTTATGATGAATCATTTTTCAAAGCATGTTTTACATTGCTTTAAATATTAAATGCTACTTACTCCAGACCAGATTTAAAAAAGAATATGAAATTAAAGTTTACCCTTTCCAGTTCCAAATATATTTTTTCAAGAGGCAACTGGACTTTCTTTGCTTTTCCTTGAAGACATTTCGCTTCTCATTCAAGAAACTTCTTCAGTTCTGACTGAATGGTGGGGAATGGGAAGATTTATATTCCTTGCAGTCATCTAGTCATTAACATTCTTTCTGAGAGTTGTTGACTCCATTTTTAGATTTATCTGTGCCCTCAGGGTCACTTGAATAATGCAAATAGGTATGGAACCTTTTTGGAACTGCTGAAAGGACTGTGATTATAACAGTCCTTTCAGCAGCTCAAAAAATGTTCCACACCCAATTGCACAGATAAATCTCCACGTGGCCTCAGCGACTTTTAGAAAGAATGCTAATGATCAGATGACTGCAAGAAATATAAATATAAATCCTTCCATTCCCCACCATTCAGTCAGATATATCAGGGGGAGAGGGCGGGGATGGGGAAAATATCTTAAATAAGTGCCTACCTGCAATAAATAGACAGACATTGAGACAAATAGGAAGAGAAGCATACAGAATATGAGAAGGATTGAATATGACAGAGAAATAGGATGACAGATGGTCAGTGATTGATCAAATGCGCATCTCAATGGAGTGTGCATTTATGAGGTTCTACATGCTTTCATATTATAGTGTGCCAATCTTGTAGCTGCCCTCGTTTAGGTGCATCATTTGATTTTCCCACTTCATTCAGTGTTAACTGTTCTTTCTCTCCCACAATAATCCCATTCAAACAATTCACTTTATATATTCCACAGAGCATAGAGATCTTTTTTATGTATATAAATCTAGCTAGCTAGCTGTTTTAGCTCGCTATGTCTGCAAAACTATTTTATTAAAACTTTTAAAAAATTGAACCTATAGGTTGTTTACAATACAATTCCACAAACATCTACTAAGAAGGAAACCCAATCAAATTCATTTATTCCTATGTAAGTGGTTTATTCCCATAGGATATTCATTTAATAAAGTAGGACTTATTTCTGTGCAGGGATGCAGAAGATTGCATTATTATATTTGCAAACACAGTTCTTTCAGATTAAGCACAAAATATTTAGCCTTCAATCTTGGATCTATTCAGCCCAACTGAATGCAACAGAAGTTACTTCTCAGTAAATATGTTAGCTTACTAAGCATAACTACTTTATTTATTTATTCCCATTTTTAGCCATTTTTTGCTAATTTCAATTTGGAATAGGCGAAGTGGAAATATTATTCCTAAAATGCCCAAATGGAAAACAATGCAAACATTTTTAGTACCATGTACGTTTCCCAATATAAGCATTCTGAAAATATGCTGTCAAAATCTATCCAAATATTCATGAGGAAATGCTTTAAAATATTTTGAGTGGAATAATTTATTAATGAGTGTGGAAAAGGCACTAAAGTTCTAATACTAAATGTTATTTTTCCACATTCCCCAGAACATGAACATTTGTAAAATATTTTCTCATAGGAAACAGAGAGCAAAGATGTTCAGGTTGATGGAACCCAACCCAAACATTTTCATAACATGTATTCAAAGTTTTCTTACTTCATAATTTGAGACTTAAAAATAGGAGACCAGTACATTTGCAAATCCAGGGTCCTGCAATATACCGGATAGTCGCTGTTAACAAATGACTTGTCTTTTTTTCTGTCATTTCAGGTTCAATAATAAAACTTCCCTAAACTTAGCAGTAACTTCTAACATTTTAATAATGGCAAAAAGTAATAAAATATAAATCTAGTCACCATGCCCATTATTATATATGATGTGGAAAAGGAGGAAGATCCTGAAGAAAATATTTTCTCAATCATCAGCTGAAGCATTCATGTCAGTGGGGGAAACCTATAAAATTTTCCAATATTTAAAAAAATCAGGGCAAAATATTTAGTCAAAATCCCACACTGAAACTTGATTTTTAAATGAATCTAGCAAGCATAGTGCTGTATTTATTTTAGTTTTGCTTATTTCTCTACTCTTGCGTTTTTCTTCCTAGTCCTTCCAATAAATAACTTGACATGGGGTTATCTTAATATACCCATTTTAATACATGATTGCCTAACTGATATAGCTTTGCATAGAATTTTCCTTTCCACAATACATTTTGTACTGCTATAAACAATTTGTATATATGATAATGGATTTTATATAATAATAATATATTTATATATTTATAAACCATGATCGTACATACAACAATATATCAATTAGTAGAACATTTTCAGTAAAATACACAATGCTGTCTATCAATCTAAAAGGAACACTGCAGATATTTATTTACAAATGTGCTTAATTCTCTTAAACCTCCTAACGCTATTCTTTTAGAAAGTCCCAGTACGGGCTTAGTAGCCAAAGTATTAACGTATGACAATTTATCATTTTTTTATTTATTTATCAAATTTACTAGCATTAAATTAAAATGCATTTGTAGAGATGTGATGTTATCCTTGTAATAAGTACATGTTCCTCCGAAACTTGGCTTACAAAAACAATGTCACAAATGTTGCGTTATCTTTTCATGGTTAAAACACAGTACAGAACTTGCCAAGCACAACAGAGGCCAGGATGACCTGTCCAGGAAACAATGCCACATTCTTTTTTTTTTACCTCAAGACATTGCACCTTTGGATATGAAATACAAACCAAGTGCAGCACAAAGAAACTTGAAAAGATCCTGATCCTTTCCATATCACAAAAGAACGATTAAGCCTCAAGAGATGACCAAGGATATGTGTTTTAACAGGGCCAATTCTTTTAGGGAATAGAAACTGTTGTGTCAGAATAGCTTGATAGCAGAACCAATTACTGAAAGAGGTAGTGGACAGGCTAAAACAGGATGCTTTAAATTGGATTTCTGCGCTAATCAAAGATTTGGACTCAACATCTAAATGGTACCTTTATGATTCTATGATGTGCAAGGGAAGGCTGGAAGCCATGTAAGTTTTCGATTTTAAAAAAATTGTGATAATTTTTCATTTTTTGTGACTGTTCGCAAACTCTATCAGACATCTTTATAATTTCTGGGATTCCTGATGTTGGAATCTTTTTCTTTCATGTTTACAATAAGTCTAAATTTAAAGAAAGATTGTATATTGTAAGTAGTAATAAATAGTTTCTCCATTTGAAAAAATAGAGACATCACATAGTAAATCCCATGTAAAAGGTAACATATATCTTTTGCATATCCTGTGACCTATCTGTTCTAACTCTAGATAAAGAAACATATGCTTAACTATAAATAAGGAGGCATCTATTTTCATTCTAAGATAAGGAAATGTTTGTTTGCAATATATTAACACATTCCATTCATTGATTGTTGTTGTTAGTTGTGAAGTCGTGTCCGACCCATCGCGACCCCATGGACAACGTTCCTCCAGGCCTTCCTGTCCTCTACCATCTTCTGGAATCCATTTAAGCTCATGCCTACTGCTTCAGTGACTCCATCCAGCCACCTCATTCTCTGTCGTCCCCTTCTTCTCTTGCCCTCAATCTTTCCCAGCATTAGGCTCTTCTCCAGTGAGTCCTTCCTTCTCATTAGGTGGCCAAAGTACTTGAGTTTCAACTTCAGGATCTGGCCTTCTAAAGAGCAGTCAGGGTTGATCTCCTCTAGGACTGACCGGTTTGATCGCCTTGCAGTCCAAGGGACTCGCAGGAGTCTTCTCCAGCACCATGGTTCAAAGGCCTCAACTCTAAAATCTGTCACTACCTCCATTTCTTCCCCATCTACTGTATTTGCCAGGAATTGAGAGGGCCGGATGCCATGATCTTGGTTTTCTTAATGTTGAGTTTCAAGTCAACTTTTGCACTCTCCTTCTTCACCCGCATCAAGAGGCTCTTTAGTTCCTCTTCACTTTCTGCCATTAGAGTGGTATCATCTGCATATCTTAGGTTGTTGATATTTCTCCCGGCAATCTTAATTCCAACTTTTGATTCATCTAGCCCTGCCTTTCTCATGATGTGCTCTGCATATAAGTTAAATAGGCAGGGCGACAGAATACAGCCTTGCCGGACTCCTTTCCCAATTTTGAACCAATCAGTGGTTCCGTGTCCAGTTCTCACTGTTGCTTCTTGACCCGCATATAGGTTTCTCAAGAGACAAATAAGATGGTCTGGTACTCCCATCTCTTTAAGAACTTGCCACAATTTGTTGTGATCCACACAATCAAAGGCTTTAGCATAGTCAATGAAGCAGAAGTAGATGTTTTTCTGGAACTCCCTAGCTTTCTCCATGATCCAGCGTATGTCGGCAATTTGATCTCTAGTTCCTCTGCCTCTTCGAAATCCTGCCTGTACTTCTGGAAGTTCTCGATCCACATACTGCTGGAGTCTAGCTTGTAGGATTTTAAGCATAACTTTACTTGTATGTGAAATGAGTGTAATGGTGCGATAGTTTGAACATTCTTTGGCATTGCCTTTCTTTGGAATTGGAATGTAAACTGACCTTTTCCAATCCTGTGGCCACTGTTGAGTTTTTCAAATTTGCTGGCAAATTGACTGTAGCACTTTTACTGCATCGTCTTTTAGGATTTTGAATAGCTCAGCTGGAATACTGTCACCTTCACTAGCTTTGTTGTTGCTCAGCTTTCCTAAGGCCCTTTTCACTTCACATTCTAGGATGTCTGGCTCGAGGTCAGTGACCACCCCATCGTGGTTATCAGGGATGCTAAGCTCATTCTTGTATAGTTCTTCTGTGTAATTTTGCCACCTTTTCTTAATCTCTTCTGCCTCTGTTAGGTCCCTGCCATTTTGGTCCTTTATCATGCCCATCTTTGCATGAAACATTCCCTTCATCTCCAATTTTCTTGAAGAGATCTCTGGTTCTCCCTATTCTATTGTTTTCTTCTATTTCTTTGCACTGTTCATTTAAGAGGGCATTCTAGCTATTCTCTGGAATTCTGCATTCAATTGAGTGTATCTTTCTCTTTCTCCCTTGCCTTTTGCTTCCCTTCTTTCCTCAGCTATTTGCAAAGCTTCCTCAGACAGCCATTTTGCTTTCTTGCATTTCTTTTTCTTTGGGATGGTTTTAGTTGCTACCTCTTGCACAATGTTGCAAACCTCCGTCCATAGTTCTTTGGGCACTCTGTCTATCAGATCTAATTCCTTAAATCTATTTGTCACCTCTACTGTATATTCATCAGGGATATGATTTAGTTCGTACCTGAGAGGCCTAGTGTTTTTCATTGATAATGACTGGCTAAATCTCTAAACTACAAAACCTTATACAAAGGGGGACAAGGAACAGTTCTTTGTGGGCGTCCACCCATAAGAACTTGAAAACTTTGGACTGAATAAATATATATTCTTTGACCTCCACTGATTGTCTGGTGTGTTGTACTGAATTTAGGAAATTATCCAAGGGAAAAGAATGTGTCTGATCCTTGTGACACTGGGATAACAATTTGTTTATTGCGGAGTCCTTGGGAGTTGGTTGTTTTCTTGCAGACATTTCATTACCCAACTATGTAACGTATCAGCGCTAGAAGGGAATGGGGTTTTCCCTCTGTTTATATACAAATGACTTGCCCTATCAGTATTGGCGGAAATATTCTTGGTAGTTCCTTGATTTACTGAGTTGGTAGTTCCTTGATTAGGGTATTGTTTACTTCTTGGTGTTAATCTCTGCTTATCTGAGTGTTGATTGCTAGCCAACAGGTGCTGTGGTCTCTTAGCTTTTTTACTGTCTTTTTTTAATGGTGTGTAGATGTTGTTTATCTCTAAGTGCCTGTTGATGGCTGAATTTGTTTATTAAATTCAGTGAAACACAATTCCATGTTTACAATACACCTCTTTGCTTTCTGCACAACTGATGTAAATAGGATTAATAAAGCAGGGCTTTAGATGGCATATTTCAAACTAAAGTAATCCTATGACTTGGTCCTTGAAGAAACTGTTTTTCGAGACTAACTTGAACCAGTAAGTTCTTTCTATTAGTATGATTTATCAAAAAAACAAAGAAAAACCCACGTTTTGAATCAAGCATTGCCTTACTCTGATTCCACTAATAAGCCAAAGTGGGAAGCATTTTTATTCAACAATGCTACTAGATTTGCATTAAGGACGTGATCTTTTTTCCTTCTTATAATTTGTATGTCAAAACAAGAACATCCGATGCTACTCGAATAAAGATTCTTTAAGATAAACAATGCCTCAAAGTTCTTTGAAGAGTTTCATCTGTCGGAACCATGACATTGTAGCTGTGCATGAAATACTAGAAACACTGGGCCATTTCAGATGTATACAAGGACTACGGCATTTTGTTTTCAATTAAACTAGGTAGAGGAGTTAGTTAATACTAAGGAGGAATTGAATTCTTCCACTATTATTTGCTGATAATGCTACTCATGAACTCATGCAGCAAGAGGAGGACTATGCTATAGATTCAAGATCCCTGTCGATATCAATGGTTACTTAGCATGTGAGTTGGAATATACTAGCAGTCAGGATGATTGATGACAGTTCTGCATCAATGCTCTGTAAGTTTCATTCATCATAATGTGTATGCAGTTTTAACCTATTGCTGCATCTTTATACCTACAATAGTTAATTCAGGGGGGGAAAATAAGGATTTGGTAGACAAAAATCAAACTAAGCCATATGATATTTTTCTCTTTTATTCCTGAACCAACTGATAAGTCACTATCAGCCACAATATACATCATGGCATTGCATCTCTTAAAATGATGTTCAGTTCAGAGGTGGTCACATTATGTTCCAAGTCTATAATTTTCCCATACGAAATTAAGAGATACAAAATTGAGGAACAATTTTAAAGTAAGTCATATCACATTAAGCCTTTAGGAAATAGGCAGAAAATTGGATATTAAAAACAGAGAACCTGCTGCTGTTCCCAAGCCTATGTAACAATGGAACCAAGGAAATAATATTTATCAGATAAATAATGGAGAAACAAGTTTTACCTTCATTTCTTTCTCCAGGTGGATGATAAAATGAGAGCCCAAGAGATATGATGGCTGCGATTTCCAAGATGATGAGAGTCACATCCTGCAATGCTTCCCAGACTAACTGTATGAAAGTTTTTGGCTTCTTTGGAGGTATAAGGTTTTGCCCAAAAATTAGCCTTCTTTTATCTAGGTCAGCAGTAGTGCCAGGTAATCCTACAGATCAAGGAAACATTAATAGTGAGTGACAAATCTGTTAATATTTTTTAAACTACAGTTTAAAATACAACTTTTTTAGCATTTATAGCTTATTAGACTTCCAATTTTGTAATTTTCTTTTTGGCAAACTCATTCTCAGCTAATGTATCACAGAGACTTCTGTGTATTTGCAAAGGCATTTGAGAAACACAATTCTACTCTAGCTTTTCCATTAGGCAAAAAGAATCCTAAAAAGCCACAGGCAAGCAACCCAACTTATGTTTATACAGAATGCTAAAAAGAGGAAGCAAAACAAGAGATTAATGTAGCAAACAAATTTACAAAATTTCAATTATATTAGTAAAGTAATAGATAAAAATAAGTTCACAATTTCCTGTCTATAGTTTTTATAGCTAAGAAAAGTATTGGGTAGTATTGTGAAATATTTCTGCCCTTATGTTCCATTTAGTAACAATAAAATGCTTCTGCTTGGACATGTTTTCCCCTCCCTTTTTTCCATTCTCCCAACTAAATCAGTCTTCAGAGCCTTACTCAATACTATTCCAGAACTTTCCTTAAATATTAAGGGATTGCTTTGAGAGAAAGAAGCAGATCGGAAGACTGAAAAAAATCTTGAGTCTTTTGAAACAAAAGTGTTTTCTATTAGTCATAAAAAGATGGAGAGCCAGCCAGACGTGTAGTGAGCATTTGTATAACAGAAATGCTATACGTAATATCCAATTTATTAAGGCTTTCATGCTATACCTAGGAATATATACAGTAACTGTTATTCTATTTACAAATATGCCAGGAAAGGCCATTCATTAACGTAATGACTGAAAGAGAACTTAAGCTGAAATTCAGCTGTCTTAAAGTAGTTATATTTCATCCTAATGTTCAAGTCAGTCCAAACTCAAAATTTCTTACTATAATTAACTGTTGTGTCATTTCCTCTAGCTACTGCATAGTTTATTGCACAGTGCATTAAAAAACTAATCAGGAGACAAAGTGTTGATCCTACAAGGAAATGTTATTATAAACAGTTGCAGAGAAATATATTGGAGTAAGACAAACAAAATGATTTCAGGGGATATACGCTGTATATTTTAGGTGTGAGCATCTCTAAAATGGAAAATACAGGGGCAGCTGCTGGATAGCACAACTTCTTTAAAGAACTTTAAGAAAGTGATTTGTAAGTGATGTTTATGGATCTCTTCCAATTGCAGTATCAGTTAGCAATGTCCTTCAAAAGACATCATTTGATATTATTTTTCCAGCAAAGGGAAATCTTTGTGCTTGTACACATCTGAACATAGTCAGGAACAGCTTGAAGTAAGAGTTGGAAAAAATATGCATCTTCTTTAATGGTTTGACAAGAAATGCTTCATAACATTTCCTTAGATTCAGAAACAGTTTTTCCAAAGGATTTGTACAAAAATCAACCATTGCTGTGAAAACAGATTACATGGGTGCTACTGTATCTATTGTAGAAGAATGTTCATGATGTTTCCAAATTAACATTGTAAAGATAGTGCTGAGAAAAATTCACAGGCATATGGTAAAAAGCTGTGAGTGAACAATTAAATGCAATGGAGTAACAATTCAAAAACATAATTATCATATTGCAATGTATTTGGAGGTGCTTAAGTGGAAAGTCAATTAAAGTTTATTCTAGGGCAACACAGTTTGCTATCATCAGTGTACCCCTAGATACTTTTCTTGAGAATTATCAAACTTCCTGTCAAAGAGGTATGCATGCTACAGCATCAATCTCTGGCACCATCTTCACGTACAATGATTCTGCCACCCCCACCCCCCCATGTTTCTTAAAAACATTCTTAAAAACTAACTATGATAGATGGCTGCTGCTCTGAGTGCAAGAAAATAAGGCAAAGCAAGCCACCTCAAAGGAATGTCTCAGATTACCAAACTAGATAATTAAATAATGAATAAAAATGATCTGGGAGAGATGTGCAATTTAAAGGCAGTACACAGCAAAACAGAGATGATCATTGGTAGCATTATTTTGCATTATGAATACACAATTCCCACAGAATGAAGGAATTTCTCCTTTAGAAGTAAAAACAAAAACTGACATCAATAAAGATTGACTGAAGAGTAGTTAAGGCACAGTTTATTGATACTAATATCATTTCTTCAAGTTCATAAATCTTTTAATTAATATTATCTAGTTGTCACAATTCCAGAACTACTTAAATCAAAGGATCTGGCACCAAGCCTGGCTTGGCTTTAGTGTAATTCTAAATGTACTTACTGAAGGGAAAGCTCAATTGGATACAGTGAAATTAAGGTTTGAATAAACAAGTTTAAAATTGTGTTATTTCCTATTATTTGGACATATGTCAAGACAACAAGGCAGAAACAATCATCTATCCAACTCAGTCATCTTTCTTTGGAGATCCACCCACATTACAGTAACCCATGGGAGTGGGTTGCATCTTGGTAGTCTTTTTCCACCTTTCTGATACATTATGTTCAATATTTGATAGATTCCTTACTATTCATTTATCTCCTCTCTTCTTTTTTCTTCTTCATGTGTCTTAATATTTTCTTTCCATTGAGTTTTAATAAGAAAAAAATATATATTTATGAAATGTAAAAAAGGGAGGTGTAATGAAGCATTCTGTTCATTAATACCACTAAAAGAAAGGACGGAGTAGTGGAGGCTCTTAACTTGACCTACCATTATTCATTTATTGACAAAGTGTCATGGAAGAATTTTTTTTTAATCAGTACAGTTTTCTGAGCTTGCTTCACCCCACAATGAGGAGACAAGTAATTCTTTTAGAATTGTTTAGACAATCTTATCAACACACTTTTTTATTATGTGATGTTGATGTCAACTTTTTACGACCACATAGACAGACCTTCTCTAGGATGAATGTTGTACACAATCAGTTATCTCCTAGTAATTCCAAAAGAAGGTCTATATTCATAGACAAATTGCTTTGTAAACTGCTCCTTCCACTGGATTGAATTTTATAGTCTCTATAGATGCGAAATTTTTGCGCACCACTGAACCACACAAGACTGTGACAATATTTAATAGAAATATAATACATGTATAAATGTGCAGGACTGCATACTTAATCTCCACTGTAAGGAATTTATAGTATGTCTATATTTTAATTAAATCTCACGACTGGTATGCTATGCTTCAGTTATCCAGTTCTGGTAATAGCTGCAAGAAGCACTATGTCTCATACCCACATATCAAGGTGTCTTAAAGATGTCTGCTTGCACATATATAATATAGTATACACTATACAGTATGTATTTACCATTGCAATGTGTGGGCCATTTCCTTGTTTAGAATCAAGAGGAGATATGGGAACTTGAATTCAGATACTGAATTAATCATATAAGCTTTATGGTATTTCTATATTTTATTAGATTTTTTTATTATTTAGTTGCCAGAAAATATTTAGAAAGGAACTTGTAGTACAGAAAAATGCAATTTTTGGCAATTCCTCTCCCGATCATCTAGTAGTTCTTGAAAATCTATTCCAAAAAGGTTGGAAAACATTCATGAACAACATGAAAGGTGGCAGAGAACCCTTGGGGGAGAGGGGAGGGAGGCAGAGTGAGAGAAATTGCCTGCCATTAGTAACAAATCTCACCAGATAGACAGCTCTGGTGAAGCCCCATGACAGCCAGTACGATGTACATTCTAAACCAATCTGTGGACAATATCAGACTAAACACCTTTGAAAGCAGAATAGACAAAGCTCATTTCAGTTCCTGTATCAATCTTCTTGTTTTCAAAGCAGAACTCTTTCATGCTGAATCTACTAAATACCTCCACTGCCTTTATACATCAGCATCCTCTCAGCCCTTGACTTGTCCTTGAGAAAGCTCTTTACAAAAATGAGTCACACATTCTAGCACTCAATTAGATGTCATAAAACAAACAAAGTAACCCAGAATTAATCACTCAGGGACAGCCTCAACCTTTGTTACAGGTTGTAACAAAAAATAGAAAAGTAGTATATTCAATAATCTTTTTTTCTCCAAAACTTCCTAATTTTCTAAGCTAACATTAGGAGAAAGTTAACATAAAAATATTTTAAGTATTTTTAAAAAAATATTTTGCAGTACCTTTTCACATTTACTAGTATTTTAAGTTACATTATCTAGACAGACACAGCTTAGGCAATATAATGCCTAGAGTCACATATCTGAAATGAGTAGCTATATACAATAATTCAAATAAGGAAATAAAATACCGTCAATGGGTATTCTATGCTGTTAGGGGAAGCACCTCATTAAATGTTATTTATGGAAGAGTAGCATGCAGTTTTTTAATATCAATGACGGTTGCAATGATAATGACAGAAAAAGACGGTTCCTAGCACTACAAAGACAACAACTAGCATTGTACTGCAAAGATTCTCAGCAATCACAATTACATTTAGCTCTTTGGAGGATTCGTAGTTGCAATACAGCTGTTTTCTCAGCAAGAGAAAAATGTCAACCTCCTGGAGAGCCTTAATTAAATAAAAGGCAATTTTGCAAAGTGGGAGGAGTACTGTTAAGTCATCAGCCTAACCATTTGCATGGTACCATGCATTAACCTTGCTTGCCACTTGATTATCATTATAAATTACATCTTTTTAAAACCAGAAGCAGCAGTGGCATTTCTTATCTTGGTATAGCAATTTTCTGTTCTGGTAGATAGGTCTAATAATGTAAAACACCGACAGAGAGAACAGAAATGAGGACAAGTTTTATTTTTCTAAATGTTCTGCCCTAATGCAAGCGATGAACCAAACCTGCCCCAATATCCAGGGCCCGGCAGTGATAGAAGCTTTTGATTCTTCAGGTCTTTAGCCTTTCCTGTCCCAAACTGTTGAAGATAGGAGTCCTGCTGAAAGTGTCATCAAAATGTTGGGTGGAGGTGGATTTAAACTCACGTTTTCTCCTCTCAGATCCATGCTCCATCACTGACCTTGGAGTGAGAAATCTCTGGGATTTCCTGAATTTTGATTTAGAAACATTGTCTCATTGGCTCTACCATTTATCTAAAGAATTCTTACAGAATTATGAGATCTACTTTTCAACGAAAATATCACCTAACTTATTCATTGTTCTATGCGAGCCTGTTCTTGAAATACCTTGCTGACTGTAGAATTATGGATATAATGTTAGATTAGAATGGGAGATGGAAATCTCTAAAATGTTTTCTGAGACCCCGCATATTTGGCTTACACATGTGAAAATGAAGCACCAATTACTGCTCTCTTGTCAAAGGGAAACTAGCATTACTTGAAGGAAAGTATGTATTAATGTTCTATGATCTGTATTCTAATGGGAAAAGATATGGTTAAATTCATTTGTTATAATGAAGCTTACTTGTCTTGGCAGTGAATACGCAGATAGAGTGGCAGCATTGGGGATGTTTTGACACACACGTTGTCTCCTTTCTCGTAAATAAACACATACATTACTTTAGCCTCTCATCCCACAATGCCTTCTGCCATTCCTTTCTAAAAAAATCAGATCCTAGCAGATTTGAAGCAGGCTACTTTTCCTCAACGTATATTTCTGAAAGGAGGTGACAACCGAAATAGCTTATTTCAACATCTTTCCTTCACCAGTTTTCCTAGTAAGTTTCTGCTACTATTTCAGTAGCTATAATGGAAGTTTTAGAATATTAATCAGGGAATCATCAAGATTTTCAAAAATACAATAAAAGCATTAAAATTAAGATCTGCCCATAGGCATCAATAGAGAAGATGGAGAGATAATATATATTGGATTAGACATCAAGGCAATTTACTCGATTTCCCATTACCAGTTGCCAAGAGAAGAATTCATGCTTTTACTAGATGTATGGGGGGGGGGGTATGAAAAATAGCTTTGTTAATGCAAATACTAAAACATTTTTTTCTTATCAGGAAGTTGAAAAAGAGTGTTAGTTGCAAGAAATTTATTTGACACCCAGATATCCTCCAGTTTATAGTTGCATGGTATAGTTGCATTTACTATCATCTACATGAAAAAAAAAAGACACAAGTATTCCTCAACTTACAACCATGGTGGAGCCCAAGAATTTCAGTTATAACTTGTTGCATTTGTAAGTCAAGGCACCATGTGATTTTATGATCATTTTTACAACAGTGGTAGCAAATCACCACACTCATAAAACAAATCATGTGATCATTAAGCAAATAAAATGGTTGTTAAGCAAACCCATTCTTTTGAATGGGTGTTTTTTGGCAGAAACTAGCAAAAAAACACCAAAAACTAGGGGGGGGGAGTCATAAATTGCACCCATGTGAGCCAGTTGCCAAGCACTCAAAATGCAATCATGTCACCTCAAAGGGAGGAGTGGCAGTTGTAACTTTGAAAATGGATGCTAAGTAATTTTTTTGAAGTCTGATGTAATTTTGAACAGTCATTAAGTAACTAGTAAATCGAGGACTAACTGTACTCTTAGAGGATCTGAATTATTCCTGGCCAAAGAACTTCTCCATTCCCGTTTCATTTTATGAAATTTTGTTTTTAGAAATTATTTTAAAGAAATTCTGAAGAGTTGGGAGGGAAGTCCTTGCAATTTTCAAGAGCTAGGGTGTGATGTCCTGTCATGCTATTCTAGGAATATGTAAAACTATAGATAAAAGCCACAAAAATTCCTTTGAGCAGATGAGACAAATTCATGTAAGAAGCTGCACTTTTTCCTATGCTTCAACAATAGCCTTGTCATCCCAGGAAAATTCATGTTCAAGGTAAAGAGGCATTTACAGTATGGTGTGCATGCCCACACCTGGCCCCAAACTTCTTTGTGGCTCTGATTCTGAGGTACTGCACATGCCTACACTGTGCAACATTATTTAAAATACAGAAAAAAAATAAGGAAAGAAAAGAAAGCCATGAGAGAAGGGGGGGGGGAAGCAAAGAATGTAGCAAAATCAATACCAGAACCATTTGGTTTTTTTGTCCTTGCAGCCCATGCCCTCTTTCAAGCATTGCCTTTGGTTCTGATATATATACATAGGTATTATCTCTTCATTTATCCCCACAATGATCCTGAAAGTAATCTGAACTGCAAGTGATTCACCGCTATCATTCAGTAAGGGGCTAAACTTAGCAAAAGGTAGGTTTCATTTATGTTTCTCCAGTCTTAATCAACTACCCTTAACCCCTATCACATACTTACTTTATTGACCTGCATGGAGGGATGCAAGATTTGCGCATTTCCCATGCTTCCATTAAATTTGGAAATCACATTTCAGGAAAGATCTTTCTGGCTTTTTCAGCAGCAACATTAATGTCACCACTGAGGAGGAATCCTGCCCTTCAGAAATGGTTATAGAATTTACCCTTCCCCGCTCCTCCAAATATGAGAAAGTATCCATAAGTCTAACAGAGTATTCTGAAAGGCAATTTTGTCCAGCTCTATATGAAATGTATAAAATAAAAAATTAATATGCAATTATGGACTATACTCAAAACATCTGTTGAAGAAGGAAGGGTTGTGTCCTTCTAGCTATCTGCATTTTTAAAAACATTTTCTTTCTTTTTAAAATGTAAGGGCTTAGTGCAGAAAAGCAATTACGGGGTGCATGTTGCATGTTTCATGAACTCTCAACTTCCATCTATATTTTTGTACAAGTTAGCTTTTCCAATTTTTTCTTTTTTCTTTTTAATCTTTCTTGCCTTTGTCTGTTTAAGTGTATTAGCAACACTGGAGTTGAAAGAAATGAATTGCTGCGAATCATGGTTTTTCTCTCTCCAGCCATCAACATTGTTTCCTGATGCTAAAATTAACTTGGGTCACTTTGCCCTTTCTGTAGACCAAATTTCTGCTATAACAGATAATTGATTGACTGATTATGTGTTATCAAGTCAGTGATGGCTCTCAGCAACTACATAGGTAGATTTCCTCTATTATGATCTGCCCTTAACCTGCTTCTTTAGGTCTTTCAATGGTGTACTGATGATCATTGTAACTGAGTCCATCCACTTAGCTGCTCAATTCTTTCTACCTTTCCCAGCATTAGAATTTTTTTCCAGAGAGTTGGGTCTTCCCAGAATGTGTCCGAAGTGGAGGCATTTGATCATCCATGCCTTGAAGGAGAACTCTGGGTTGATTTGTTCAATGGTCCATTGGTTTGTTATTGTGTCTGTCCACAGTATTCTTACGAATCTTCTCCAACACCAAAGTTCAAAAATGTCAACACTCTTTCTGTCCTGCTTCTTCAAAGACCATCTTTTACTTATAGGACAGTTACTTACTTGCACACATCACTGTGAGAAAAACGTTGCCTTTTAACAAATTCCACTAATTTCCATAATATAAAGTTATCTCTACCATTTGTTCAGATATGGGGACAACATACACACATTTCACGCTAAATTAATATTTTGTAAAGACTTGTTTACAGTAACAAAAATGTTCACTTGCCAGATTTCAAGAGAATTAATTAGAAATAGATTTTTATAAACAAATGATGCGCCAAGCCTTTGGCACGATAATAAGCACAGTATCCTGTGCCAACACTTTCTTGCTTGTTCAACTATAACATTCTAAATGCCAAATGAGTTCATTAGAAACTGAATAAAGGATACAGTTAATAGCATATATATTAACTTATTGATTAACTAAAAATGGATTTGACTTAAAGTGATTATAGGAAAAGCAAGATAATGGAAGATCCATGATCAGAAACCCCAGAATATTTGCTTTCCCACTGGAAGATAAATGAAAAAAAAAATGGGGAGCTATTTCCATGGGTGAGATTTTTAAAAAATGAAGAAAGGGGAAATTATCAGTTACAATAATGGATTCATTTGCCTTTTCAAACTGTTTTGATAAAGTGTTCTGTAACATTGCTCAAAGAGATAGATAGAGGCCATGAGGAGGCAGACAAGGCTTTATTTGGGTTTTGCTGAATGGTAAAGGATTTGAACAAAAGTGGGGGAACCAATACTATTTCCCTGCAACACAATAATTTATCCTCCAGTCCAATTTGCAAAAAGCCTTCTATTTTAACCAAATATAATATATGATGTTCTTTGTATTAGTGGGGGTTGGACTTAGAACTGAATTAGAAAAATATAAATGAAACAGGTTTTACAAGAATCTGATGTTCATATGAGATCATCAATTGTTGTTAGTATTTCCTGTTGATGAAAGCTCCTTAGCAATCATGATATATCAGGAAATAGCAAATATTCTGGAATACTTTGACAGTAATTATTTATTACTTACAAAGATTGCTATAAATAACACTATGCTGTAAAGTACTCTCCCCTCTCTTCCTACAGAAAAGCCCTGAAAGCTAGAAGCTAGAACAGGTGTCAAACTGCCGGCCCACAGGCCAGATGCGTCATGCCAAAACCGCACCCACCCCATTGCCAGCAATGGAAAAAAAGTCATGATACATCGCAACACATCACATGACATTGTGAGTTTGACACCCCTGAGCTAGAAGAAGGGTGACCGTGCTAGGGCATCTAGCATGGAGGAGTAAAAAGTGACTCCCAGAATGTTAGCCACTCCCAAAAAAATGCACAGATAAGGTTTGGAGTACAATTCACATCAAAACAAATTAAATCAGATCATTTTTTTTATTACAGGTCAGTGACCCAGACTAAATAAGACTTACTAAATAAAACATACAGAATGTAACCTGCAAAGAACAACTTACAAAATAAAATAAGGTATGTAAGATAAAGTATTTAAAGTATGTAAGATAAAGGCATTTGATAAAGTAGATCACAACCTACTACTCGATAAGATAGAAAAATGTGGGTTAGACAGCATCACCACCAGATGGATTCGTAGCTGGCTGACCGCCCATACTCAGCATGTGGTCCTCAATGGAACCGCATCTACATGGAGGGAAGTGTGCAGTGGGGTGCCTCAGGGCTCTGTTCGGGGCCCAGTGCTCTTCAACATCTTCATCAATGATTTGGACGAGGGGATAGATGGGGAACTCATCAAATTTGCAGACAACACCAAGCTGGCAGGAATAGCCAACACTCCAGAACATAGGCTTAAAATACAGAAGGATCTGGACAGACTTGAATACTGGGCACTATCTAACAAAATGAAATTCAATGGTGAAAAAAGCAAGGTTCTACATTTAGGCAAGAAAAACCAAATGTACAGGTATAGTATAGGGAGTACCTTGCTCAATAGTAGTAACTGTGAGAGGGACCTCGGAGTCCTAGTGGACAATCACTTAAATATGAGCCAGCAGTGTGCTGCAGCTGCCAAAAAAGCCAACACAGTGCTGGGCTGCATTAACAGAGGGATAGAATCAAGATCACGTGAAGTATTAATACCACTTTACAATGCCTTGGTAAGGCCACACTTGGAATACTGCATCCAGTTTTGGTCACCACGATGTAAAAAGGATGTTGAGACTCTAGAAAGAGTGCAGAGAAGGGCAACAAAGATGATTAGGGGACTGGAGGCTAAAACATATAAGGAACGGTTGCTGGAATTGGGTATGTCTAGTTTAATGAAAAGAAGGACTTGGGGTGACATGATAGCAGTATTCCAATATCTCAGGGGTTGCCACAAAGAAGAGGGAGTCAAGCTATTCTCCAAGGCGCCTGAGGGCAGGACAAGAAGCAACGGATGGAAACTGGTCAAGGAGAGAAGCAACCTGGAACTGAGGAGAAACTTCCTGACAGTTAAACAATTAACCAGTGGAACAACCTGCCTCCAGAAGCGGTGAATGCTCCAACACTGGAAGTTTTTAAGAAGAGACTGGACAGCCATTTGTCCGAAATGGTGTAGGGTTTCCTGCCTGAGTAGGGGGTTGGACTTGATGACCTCCAAAGTCCCTTCCAACTTTATTATTATTATTATTAAGATGGAAAATGTACAAACATGCTTGTACTATTTTGCTACCAATAATGTGCAAGTCTTACAAACTGCAGAAACAAATTTTGCAATTGTAAGAGTTACCTCAGGGTCCTTAATTACAAGTAAAAATTGAAGTATGTCACTATAGAAATTGCAATACAACAGAATTATGACTTTGCGTTTTAATATTACCATCTTTACAAAGCACAGCATTTTCGCATATGGAATTTTACAAAATTTGCCATCCAGCTTTGTTGATGGTACAATATGCTCATCAAAATTTATTGTTTCTAAGTTGATCTAAATACAGTGCTGCTTTAAAGTGTATATTGTTATGGTCCAATTATATCCTAAGTGATATATAATTTATTATATTCTGATTGCAATTCTCTATCAAGGATCCTTTGCTTAAGCACTGCCTGATCTTGTCCCAAGGACAGAAGCATTTCCCTTGAAAATTCCATTCTGGAATGCAATTGACTTCTGGTAAGCAGTTATTGTTTCAAGGTTCCTTGCTAGATCAAAACAGAAACAAGACTGAAAGCAACATCAGAATCCAGGAATTATTACTTGAGGAAATTCTTGTATCCCTGAACTCCACTGCAGATAGTACAAAAGACAGGCAGGACAAGAAGCAATGGATGGAAACTAATCAAGGAGAGAAGCAACCTAGAACTAAGGAGAAACTTCCTGACAGTTGGAACAATTAACCAATGGAACAACCTGCCTCCAGAAGCGGTGAATGCTCCAACACTGGAAGTTTTTAAGAAGAGACTGGACAGCCATTTGTCTGAAATGGTATAGGGTTTCCTGCCTGAGCAGAGGGCTGGACTAGATGGCCTCCAAGGTCCCTTCCAACTTATTATTATTATTATTATTATTATTATTATTATTATTATTATTATTATTATTATTATTATTATTATTATTATTATTATTATTATTATTATTATTATTATTATTATTATTATTATTATTATTATTATGCAACAGGAGGCGGCAAGAAAATAAACATTCTTTGGGATGACTGTCCCCTTTGGAACAACTTGATCTCCAAGCAAGGATGGGCCCACTCTGAAGCCTTGCTGTTAATAGGTCTTCAGAAATCAATTAGGATAATAAATGGATGGACAACACTGTATTATTGTTATGAATAAAACTTTATTATTGTATTTATGGTGCTGCATTAGTATTGTACTACTTTTGTGTTTGTGTACCTGAGTATTTTTGGACTTGAAATGGTCTTTAAATTTTATAAAAAATAAAATAATTATTTTTCAACCTGCCAAGCCATAAGGTGCAAGGGTATTTCAGGGAAAAAATTCTTTCAATTTAGATTAGAATTTTATTAAATCAACAAATGTTGTCATTTACTTTGATTAAAATGTTTTACATTGTAATATTTGAGAAAAGCATTGTAATGTTGCAATGCAGAAGTCAAAGCACGTTAAAAAAATGACATGAATGAATGTCAGAAATCCTAAAATTGACGATGTCAAACGCCTTAATTGAGACTTTTACATAACCAACTGAAAGAACAAATGGCATAGAGATACTTTATTTCGGTATCAGATTGTGAACAGTGTGTACTGTAAAGAGCACACAGTGATCCTTTTTTGAAAGAATCATCCCTGAAGACAAATTTCATTTCAACCTCAATATATTGTTGTAAATTATAGATAACACTTGCACTAAAACACAATCATCAGAGTCTAGTGAAACTATGGTCTTATCCTTCATGAATTGTGCCACTTCAGCATGGAAGAAAACTGACTGTCACATAAGACAAACATACAAAACAACACTTACTCAAAAGCATTCCAGACTGGTCTGGAATGTATTCCCTGAAGTTTCCATATATTTTCTATTTGTTCTGACATAAAGAAAAATGCTTGCCGTACGAAGGCCAAAGCTGCCTCCCCATCCCATATAAAGGTTTGTTAATAATTAAAGACTTCCTTTTCTCTAAGCATCCCTTTCAGACTCTAACATCGCATAGATCTGATAGCAGTCATCTCAGCCTCCTCAGGTACACTGATCTATAATTCATCATTCAGAATTTCAGTTGACTGCAGATGTGCTCTCACAATGAGAAACACTTATTAACTTCCTCTTCTTGAACAAAAGTCACTGATAGAAAATGGATCATTTTATATATGCATGTGTTTGTGTGTTTGTGTGTCTATATATGCACACTATGTATATACATGCTCAGTTACTTCTATTTTCCAAGCTATTAACACACATCCAGAAAGAATGTGTTGTATTTGCTAATCAGCATCATCATATTTGTACACTTCTCCATATACAAGTAACCAAAAGATTTTCTCCATTTTGTCAAGTACTAAGAATGAGCTACGGACTAGACTGATGTCCATATAACCTGGAATTAAACTGTAAGAGTTTCCTTTTTTTAAAGGAACGTGATATTCTTATTATCTATGCTGGTAGTGGTTAGTACCATCCAGAAGATGGTAGAGGACAGGAAGACCTGGAGGAACATTGTCCATGGGGTCGCGATGGGTCGGACACGACTTTGCAACTAACAACAACAACAACATGCATCATACTATCTGACTGCTTAACTGTACTATCTCTTCTTCTTATTTCTTGACAATATGAGATGTGACTATTAGCTTAAACAGAAAATAAATAATCTACACCTTTTTGTTTTGTTGCATTTGGCCATAGAAGATATAATACCAAATTAATGCAAACAATGGTGATGCAAATATATATGAAGGGCTGGGCTTATTGCTGCCTAGATCCTAATCACCATTTTCAAAGACCTGCTAGCATTTAGCTTCTAGATGTTTAGCTAAATGGATTAGATATTAAATACTGAGATAAAGACCAGGCATGCATGAGAATTATTAAAGGCAATCCTTAAAAAATATTCCTTTCCTTACATTATCAAGGGGATCGACCTTTCTGTTCATTTCTGATTCTGTGCTTGTTTTTTGAAAACAGCACCAAAGAGAAATTAATTATCTTCCACATCTTAATCTTCTTGGAGATATTTATAAGATAAGGACTTTCTTCCCCCGGGATTCAGATTCCCACTGCTATGAAATACTGTACTTATCTTATTTATTTTTTTCACCATTTTAATCCCTTTACATAACTAAGGGCTGTGCATAGCATAAAACACAGACACCATTAAACCAATCCATTAATTCACATTCATAATTAATACTGATAAACCAATAAAGTAATCCAATCAGTGCCCAGAACCTAATTAACCCTCCTTCAACACAGACATTTCTATTACTCACTCAATAATCTTATGTATTTCAAAATATATGTAAAAAAAAAATTCAGTCCTGAATCAACACCACAGCCATAATTTTGTACTATGTTTCAATCTGCACTTACCTTACTTTCTGACTAAATGCCAGGAAGCAGATATACTGGGAACTGAGTCCTGACTATTGTGTGATTTATGATTTATGATGTAGTACTATTACAGGAAATCTGGAATGTAAACAACAACAAAAAAGCTAGCAACTAAACCCTAGATAACTGAGTAAGGTTTATTATTAAAATCCATCCAGAAATAGAAGGCTTAGAGTTTAGAATTTAGAAATGTAGGCAAAAAATGTGCTGTGCTATGCTGTTTTTATGCTCTTAAAATCTGGCAATCTTTTGTTTCCATGACCTCATTTCCCTTGACCTTCATAAATATAAACTGTACATACTATTGTTAATATTAATTTTAGGCCTTCCTTTCATGATGCACATTCTTGAATATTACTTGTGAATTTCCTTTACTATGGGGAAATCTCATCAATGTATTTCCTTTTAGAATCCAGAATAATCCCACTAAGCTTTTTCAGGAACCAAAGAAACTAGACTAGAAGACCTCCAAGGTCCCTTCCATCCTCATCCTCCTCATCCTCACCACCACCACCACCACCAACAGATTAAAGTTTACCAATAAAACCTATTTTGACCATGGGTGATGTACAAACCACCATGATTCTATATATTTCAATAACCATACTACTCCTCAAAACCAATTCCCTTACAATTGTATCACATCATTTGTGTCATATGAAAATATACAGGCTCAGCTATTGCAAAGATAAATAATTCATTAGTTGAAGTATTTGAGTGCTTTGTCAATTTTATTCCCTTTGGTTCTATACTGGAAACCTATGATGGGGAGGGAGAGGAGAGGAGAGATTTGGATAACTTTGTTCCTGAAACATCTACACTTGTGAACTTCAACTCCCAGAATTCCTCAGCCAGGGTGACTGGCTGAGGAATTCTAGGAGTTGAAGTCCACATGTCATAAAAGGGCCAAGTTTGAAGACCCCTGGCTTAGAAGCATCAAAGAAATGGAAACTGATCTTGCAACACAAAACAGGTTGCTTTTCAAAGGGATACACAATGCTGCAGAAGGAGGCCAATACCATGACTGTCAAGTGTCTCCCTTAATGAACTGGAGAGAGAAAAAACAATGTAGTTTCTACTTTCACCTTTTCTAGAATATATAGCCATCGGTACTATCTCTTTTTTTCATTTATATACCAGCCAAACCTTGACTTCCTTTATAATTCTGCTTCCATCATTTCTCCAGAAGCTAGAGAGATGAAAAATGAAAATTAGCACAATCACAGGGATAAGGTAATGCAAAATTCAGTTCCCAGTTTCTGATTGGTAGTTTATTTAATGTAAGACGTTTTGGATGCAACATAGAACTCAACATTCCTTCACAATTTTTTGAGGTGAAAAAGTAGAGTAAAATCCAATCGTGTTGCATTGGAATGAGAAGCTTTTCCACTGATGTTTTCACCTGAAGCATTGATTTGATCCAGCCAGTATCTTAAATCTACAGCAGAGATTGAGATTTCATGGTCAGCTGCACTATCTTAACAATGGGGTTATTGGCTTTGACATAGTCTCAGTGATCAGTTACTAAGTAAATTTAAAATTCCAGATATTTTATCCTTTCTTCCATTATAGTTTCCTTGGGAGATGTATGGAGAACATATCAGGCCTAGCAGTAATTTCTAAATAGTAATCTGGGAGAATGAATTGAGTATATTGTAATACATATTCTAAATGAATACTGAAATCAATACTAACCCAGCAGTTCTATATGAACAATGTAAAAAAAAACCTCTCTTCAGAAGTACTTAAATTCAATAAATTACCCTTTAATTGCCACCAATAGCTCCTTCCAATGCATCTGGGAGAAATGAGACAAGTAGAGACAATTAAAAAGAAAACTATCTCAGAGCATTTGTTTCATGGCTTAGGTGCAAAATTACTATTTGCCAATGAAAAATGTTTATCAAGATCTAGAGATGATAGCATATTTAGCTACTGTAAATTTTAGCACCTGGCATAACAGATGGATACAATTTCACGCTGTACATATAACGGGATTTTCTGGATTCCAAGTACTAGATCAAATAAATCAAGCAAAACCTGGCCCAAATTTTCAAATTTTAAACACATTTTGTTACCTCCATTAAAATCTAAACCAGCTGAGTTATAAATAAATGTAAATCATAGGTATGAAATTTGGATAGAAAATATTTTTAGACAAAACAAGTTTGGATGTCAGAACAGTATGTTTATGTTGAAATGCAATCATATTATAGTGTGTTGGATCAGCACAGATGGCAGCTAAGAAGAATCAGAATTGGCTAGGACTTGGGTGACAGACCACCAAGGGATTCTAGGGCTATAGTCTAGTTGGGAAAAGAAATATTAATAGCTAATTACCTCTATATTGTTGCCCATACATAAACATGGAGGGAAGGAGAGAGGGAAGGAGGGAGGGGGGAGAGAGATGGGTAGTGATGGAGAGAGAGAGACCATTGAGCACATACAGGGAAAACATTACCTTTCGTATTTAGATGAAGAAAAATATAAATGGAGGGGATGAAGTATCCATGGTTTAATAAATGGAGCCTTATTAAATAAGTAGCCTTAATTAAAGTAGCAGTTACAATAATTAATAGGTTTTTAAATTATTACAAATATGATGTTTTACTATTATCTAGTAGATAATAGTATCTACTATATGCAGTTATCTTCAAAAACATAATTCTGATCCTGAACCAGTCATAGACATTGTGAATAAAGTGTCACTATTGGAATCTGGGGGAATCACTAGATGGGGGAAATTTCGCAAGCTTTCCATAGGGACAACTAAAAAAAAAAACACTTCCAGAATCTTCATCCTCTAGGCGGCATCTGACAATCATTTCTAGGAGTGAGGGTGGGTGGGTGGGGATATACACCCCCACCCCTCAATATATTTGTGTGTGTGTGTATTTGTATGTGTATAGCGAGAGAGAGAGAAAGAGAGGGAGAGAGAGAAAGAGTGAGGAATTTTGATTTGTTTTCCTCCCTCATGAAGTTACCTTTATAATACATGTAAACGCACAATCCTAAACCCATCCACTTCTTGTTCTCTGGCTCAATAGTAGTAACAAGGAGAGGGTTCTTTGAATCCTAATGGACAATCACTTAAATATGAGCCAGCAGTGTGCTGCAGCTGCCAAAAAAGCCAACATAGTGCTAGGCTGCATTAACAGAGGGATAGAATCAAAATCACGTGAAGTGTTATTACCACTTTATAACGCCTTGGTAAGGCCACACTTTGAATACTACATGCAGTTTTGGTCACCACGATGTAAAAAAGATGTTGAGACTCTAGAAAGAGTGCAGAGAAGAGCAACAAAGATGATCAGGGGACTGGAGGCTAAAACATATAAGGAACGGTTGCTGGAACTGGGAATGTCTAGTCTAATGAAGAGAAGGACGAGGGGGGACATGATAGCAGTGTTCCAATATCTCAGGGCTTGCCACAAAGAAGAGGGAGTCAAGCTATTCTCCAAAGCACCTGAAGGGAGGACAAGAAGAAATGGATGGAAACTAATCAAGAAGAGAAGCAATCAAGAACTAAGGAGAAATTTCCTGACAGCTAGAACAATTAATCAGTGGAACAACCTACCTCCAGAAGTTGTGAATGCTCCAACACTGGAAGTTTTTAAGAAGAGATTGGACAACTATTTGTCTGAAATGGTATAGGGTTTCCTGCCTGAGCAGGGGGTTGGACTAGAAGACCTTCAAGGTCCCTTCCAACTCTGTTATTCTTGTTGAAGAAATAACAGTGCAATATTAATTCATCAATGGTAGCAGCAGCAAGTTTCATATTGTATGAATCTTGTATTTACAGAAATGTATTATATCCATTGTTATTGTTTCAATTCCTTGGTTTTTTTTGAACCTATGATTATGGATGGGCTGGTCAGATAATTGAAAAAGTGTGTACCTAGGACATGGGCAATCCAAAAAGTTTTATTAATTGAGGTGAGAAAATCTGCTGGTGCCTATGCTGTCTTTCTTCTTATTGGTGTCCTCAGAAGGAAATATTGTTCGTAGAGTTAACTATGCAGTTTTCATATATATTGTTTTGTAGCTGCTGGATTAATATACACATACATACATACTGTAAACTACATACATGCATACATCTCTATATGATATATACCTTCTCATCTCAAGGCAGGTTATATAGGCAAAAAGGCTGGTTCAAGAAAAATTCAGCATATGGAAAAGGATCACTTCAAAGAACACATAACAAGCTAGTGTTTTCACAACAAAATATAGTTCCCAATTCAACAGACAGTTGCCATATAAAAGGAACGAAGTAATTGGATTGTGGTGAAAAAGCATCAGAAAGGTAAAATGCTCAGTAGGATTAACCACAGTTTGATGGGCTGGTTACCTCCTGTTGGACATTACAAAAGTTCATAGGAAACTGGAATTCCTTGAAGACATCACACAGGACAAGGTTCTGAGAGTGATGAGCATCCCATCTCGATTCTTCTGGAATTCAAACCTAGTCTGTCCAGCTAGAATTTGAGATTGTTAAGCATGCTTCGTTTTGTAAGTGAGAAGAGATTTTGGATGAGTGATTGGAGCTTTTTGTTCAGAAAGTAAACAAATTGTAAATGTGGTTTGTTTCTATGTATCCATTGCACAAGAAACAAAATGTAGAATTAAATATACAATCTTTAGTGTAATAGTGGATGACAGCATCTACCTGTAGCAGTATTGATCTCTACTCACAACATCTCATTTGGGGAAAAAAAAAAAAGATCCTCAGAATGAATCAGTCATGCTGGCTAAAGCTTTATGCTAGTCTTGAAAGCGAGGAATTAGGAATTAGGAAAACCTATCAGCTGCCTACACCTCCACAATGCCTAGTTAAAGCTTTTACTCATAAGATCAAAACAAGCTGCCAGGGAAAGCCAGAATTCCAGAGGACCTGGTGCTAGGATTTGGTAACCTAGAGTGACGATGAGTGTACACTATATCTGGATTGGTCAAAATGCTCATTCTCAGCTTACAGTTCAAGTCAAATTCTCAGGGATCATCACAGCTACCCAGATAACTGCACTGGGATATTTCTTTTAAACAAGTAATTTAATAATATTTTTTTCATAATTCAACATTTTTTTCAACCTTAGCATACTGTCTGTATTTTATTCCATTTCCATTCTGATTCTGGCAGCTGCTAATCATGAAATATACTACAGCTGGGGGGAAAATGTAAATATAACAGTAATAGCATTAGCAACAGTTCCTCTGGAAACTGAAACAGAATTGCCAGAATCTCATGACAAAACATGACACGGATTGATATCACTGTTAAACAAGATTTACATCAGGAATTAAAAATAGCATCTTTGGAGAGGAAACAAAGCTTGTATTTGCCCTTCAGAGGTCTGTCTTGCTCATACTAAAACAGCTACCACACTATGAAAAACTATTTTTAATCAAAGCAGACACTTGCTAATGTTACTTCATGCAAATTACTTTGAAGATCTGAGACTGGAGTCGAGAAGAGGTAAGTCTCACAAGGTGTCTATTTAACATTTCTGTGTCACTGATGTTATTACAAGAATTCTTATGTTTCCCCAGTCCTCTTACTGCATTATATCGGCGTGATTGCATAAATGGAAGCATGTAGAAGGAAAATAGTTGAATACTTGTAATTTTAAAAGCAGCATATTTCCATGCATAATACGGCACATATGACTTTTAGGTTTACCATATGATAACCCATGATTAAGCAGGTTATTTAAGATACAGAACAGGGGGGGAAAGAAGAATAAACAGACTCTTGTCACCCTCAAGAAAAACTAGTAAAGAAAAAATCAGGAAAGAAGAGATGAGGTGCATAGCCTTTTTATCCCCGGCCCTTATTATCATGCCTGAATGGAATATTCTTGCCCATAATTCAATCTTTCATTGCATCACTGACTGGCCAGTTGAACTCTAAGCAAGCAACAGGAAAATGATGGAAGAAATGCTGTTGCAGTAGAAAATCTAGAACCAAGCTCCAAGCAAGGAGGCCTCCAAGGAGGCAGGTATTTAATCCTTCTAATAATGAAAACTGCAGGGGGGAAAGGAGGGGGAATGAAGCAGCTGAATCAAGGGGGTGTTCTGAGGGTACCCCCACTATTTTCCAGGGTGGACATTGCAGAGTAAATGACTATAAACCCTTCAAGATGGACTTTGGGGTTAATGGGTCAAAGACAGGATTGAGAGAAAAAGCCTGTAACAAAGCCACGTATCACAGTTGAGGATACGGGAGGAGGAGGAATTAGTTCTTCTCATCCCAACATGGGAGTGAGTAGCTTGTAAATAGGGAGTTCACCAATGAGGAGTTGCTCTAATCAATTTCTGGCAACCTGGATGGCAGATAATGTTGCTATTCCTGAGAATTAGATTGCAGTCAGCAGGGTAATTTCTTGACTCAGCCTCATTTCCAACCAGGTACAGCATGGAAAACACATGTCTTAAGGCTATGATATTGAATATGCCCTGAGTCTGCATATACACTATACGTATAAGAAAAAATGGTTTGTGTAAAATACACACACACACATATATACAGAGAGAGGGGGTGGGTGGGAAATTAATTGCATCAATAGAGTGATCAATTTATGTATGTTAAAAAAATTGCTCCTGTTTTTCTTTTTCTTTTTTGCAGGAAGAATATACTTTTTGACAGATGTCGATATAATTTTTATTTTTTATTTATTTGTTTTTCACATTTCTTAGCAAACTGGCATCCAGAAGCAAACCCTGCTCTCACAGTGCAGGGATGTTACATGTGCCCTTCTTTGAACACCTAAAATTGCCTCCTTACCGGCTCATTTTTTACCAGCTGAAGCTTTCAGATACTTTTCAAAGGTAGCCCCACATAGAGCACATCACAATAGTCAAGGAGAAATGACCAGGCATGAGTGACCAAGCGGAGAGCCTCCCTATCTACCTTTTCAAGAAGGAAACTTTCAGGAAATCAGATTTATCATTGTATTAATTCAAATTGAGCAAGAATATTCTAAGTTTGCCCTCCTCGGCATTTGAGCCAATCACTGAGATGACAGAACAACTTGCATAACACTTCTTTTGTTAGGTGTTCTAAAGGTTAAATCACTGTGGCTAAAAACTGAGATTTATTTTCTATTTCAGAAACTTGTTTTAAGTACCCTAAATTTGCCTTGCTGTTCAAAAGCTGTCATTTCTTCTATTATGTTGAATTTTTTTTAGATAATAGGCATTACCTTTTTGAATGCCTCTTTTCTTTCCAAATCTCCCACATGCTACCCTGAATTTGAGTTTATTATAAAAGGTGAAGGAGTCAAATCACATCAAATCAAACTGTTTTTACAATATGGTCATAGAACAGCATAGAAGAAATACATAGAAACTCTGGTTTTCTTCCAATGACCTTTACCAATTTTCTTTCTCTTTTTAATTATCTACCTGACTGAATACATTTATAATTATGAATATATATGGTTTGTCTATCTACCTATCAAATGATCCATCGATTGATTTATCTATCACTCTATCGTATATAATGTATAATATTATCATAATTATTTTTATTTATAAAAATACAATCAGGACTAAAAATAAACTGAACTTTTGTATTGGTAAAAGGCATAAAAATAAAATACATTATAGAAAATAAGCAGAAGAGGCTAAAAATACAAAAAGACAGAAAAAGCCTTAAAAAACAAAGGGAAGTCTGTTAAATTTCAAAAAGAAATATGGAATGCCATTCTGGAGAAAATATTTCACAATGAATTTACCTTCCTGTTATAGACTTGTCAGAGTTCTTGCGAAATCTGTAGGCCCTTTAAGCAAACACAATTAGCTTGTAATTCAATTTAAATGGGACTCTGAGTGGGGTTTTTTTATGATATTCTTTTAAAATGCAATACATATTTTTCTAAACTAAATATCAAACACTCTGCCAGCTTCTAGTGAACAAAAATGTACAATGAAATCAAAATGTTGATCTGCTGTTACGGAATAGGTCACTACTTGGAATATGTGCAAACTGAGAAAGTAAGTGAAATAACATTAACAAAGTTATAAAGGCTAAGATGACTTGTCTCTGTATTCCATCACTAACACTCAAATTTATTATTTTATAGTGCACGATATAATTAAGTACTGTATATGTGCATTTTTTTCTAGCTTTCCTTAGGGAAATGTATGAGATAAAAAAACAAAAAATAGTCACTGATGTGTGATGAATATATATTGAATGATGACTTTCCATATCCTTTATAGGATTTAGCAACTTAACATGAAGGGCATGCTCAGTAGCTTCAGTGATCCTAAATGCAAGACAAAAGGAAGAAGGAGTTTCTTGTAGGATCAGCTAAGTTATTTACAAACTAATGTACAAGTCGTTCAGCTGAAACCAAATCACTTTGGTTTAAATAACTCAAAATCAAATCTAGAAGACACTAGGAAACAACTTCTATACTTGCAAAGAAAATATATCATGATTGCTGAAACATTTGTACAAGATTTGGATGCCAGATGTTGAAATTCTTTCAGTTATTAGGGGAAATATAAATATGACCTATTACATCTGAAGGAAATGATATGGCCAGATTAAGCTGTCAGTGATGGTATCAATATTAAAAGAATTTGTCATTTTACAAGAGAACAAGCAATTCAAACACAGAATGTGAGAAGCAAGAATTAAGGGAAATTTGAAAGCCTCAAAAGAGAAATGAAATGCACTCAGTTGGAACATTTTTGGACTAGGTGAACTTAGAAGGACTAGAATAGGCCAATTTAAATCACATGATTACATGATGAAAGTACTCAGCTGTAACTCTGTGACAGGATTGCATCTATTAAAACACGTAGATCACAGTGAAATTACCTACTAGTTGCAATGATAGAAGTCATTGAGAAATTCTATGACAAATTGTAAAAGGCATTAAATCAGATGTAATACTAGCAATAGGTAATAGGAATGTAAATGTTATATGGACTGGCAAAAGCAGCAATTCAGGAGGTAGATTACTGTAATAAGGATTTGCAAACAGAAACTGTATTGCCAATTGTTTCAAGCAGCACAAATGAAGACTCTTCATATAGACATTAGCAGATGGACAGGATCAAAATCTAGTTCACTACATAATATAATAAAAACCAGAAGATTAAAAAGTGCAGTCCAATTGATAAGCATAAATCCAGGTGCTGATTATGGAGCTGGTGTCAAACATATTGGCTAAACTTAGAAAATTAAAAAGAACGTATGTGTGTGAGACTGCAACCTGGCCATCGCAGGGAAAGATGAGCAGGCTGGTGATTAGACCTTCTTTCCTTTCACATATTAGCCTAACCAAGGAAGTTACTAATTGGAGTGAAGTGCAACATGGCACTAGATGTCTATGGAGATTCTCAGTCATCCAGGTCATGGTTGTCCAAAAGGTGCTTTTTCACGAGGCAACTGGACTTTCTTTTTTCTCTTTGAAGACATTTCACTTCTCATCCATGAAGCTTCTTCAGCTGTGACTGGATGGTGGGGAATGGAAGGATTTATATTCCTTGCAGACAGCTGGTCATTTGCATTCTTTTAGAGAGTTGTTGATGCCACCTGGAGGCTTATCTATGTTGTCAGGGTCACCTGAGTAGTGCAAATGGGTGTGGAGCCTTCTTGGAACTGTTGAAAGGACTGTGTTGTAGACTGAAGATAGATGATGTTGTATTGCTCCCCCTCTGTTGAGAGAGGGTTGTTCATTTTGAACAGCATCTATCTAGACATCATCTATCTTCAGTCTACAACACAGTCCTTTCAACAGTGAAAGTCACTTTAGTCAAGCAACAACTCTTACCTCCATTTTGTCATAATTCTTTCTTTATTACAGCTATGAAATAGAAATTAGGTTCGCTCCTACTTTAGCTGCTTTTTGAAAGGTTTATTTTATATGTTTTATTATTTTATATTAACTGTGGTTCCAGTAATTGTTCAGTATACCTCCTATAAAGCACTGAGTCTTTTTTGAGATTGCAGTAGAATATAAAAATAATAACAAAACAAAACACTGTTAAAAATTGACAGTGCCTTCACAGATGAAGATGAGCTTCCATAATTACTCATATTGTTCAGCAATTTGCAGATATCTTAAATGTTTATAAGGAGGGGTCGATATATGCCTGTCACTCTCATCTCATTCCCCTCATACATTTGCCTCTTGTACTGCTCCTTCAAAGAATACGGCCCTTAAATGCCTCTTTAGCTAAGCCACACTAAAGAAGCTGATTGAACCTGAATCCTCACCATGCTGTTTTAAACAATCTTTTATTTCCGAAGTGGATAGGCAAACCTCTGACCCTTTGGCTGCTGTCTTGGAAGAAGTCAGCTAAAGAGAACCCTGACAGGGGTCATGAGAGAAATTATTTACCTATGCATTTCTATGCCAAGGTTGAATTGGGATTAACAATTTTATTACAGGTAAACAAAAAGATTTTATAAGTGGAAAAGTAGAAACTCAATTATTTTATATATGGAAGGGCTACAACTTTGTTTTGCAGCTAGTTCACTAAAGATACAAGTAGTCCTCGCTTAAGAACCATTCATTCAATGACTATTTGAAGTTATGATGGCACTGAACAAATGGTACTTATGATTGTTCCTTGAAGTTACAGCTGTTGCAGCAACCCCCGTGGTCACGTGATCCAAATTTGGGCACTTGGCAGCCCACTCTAAGTTATGACCGCAACATGCACTTCAACTCAGCCACCTGCCTATCTCCCCGCTCCCAGCTTTGCCCTTTTGGGATGGCTGGCAGAGGAGTGCAGAGTGGCAAGGATACAGGGTGGCATACTAGACAGTAGGAGTGGCAGGAGAGGTGGAGTTCAGGGCCAGCCAAAATGACAGAGTTGGGGGGGGGGGTGAAGAGTGGTGATGGGGGGGGAAGATGAAGTAGAGGTAAGTGCAGCCGGGCAGAAGAAAATGAAGTTCTTGCCTAACAACAGCACAGTCCTTGCCTACAACTGCAACCTGGACTACCGAAATTGCCATTGCTGAGCAGTGCGATCATGTGAATTTTATCTTAAACACTACACCATTTACCAACTGAAATTCCACTCCCAATTAGGCTTGTTAAGCAAGGACTATCTGTATAAAATTTGCTATTATATCTTCTACCAATATAATATAATATAATATAATATAATATAATATAATATAATATAATATAATATAATATAATATAATATAATATAATATAATATAATATAAATTTATCTGAAAAATTATATTAAGAAATAAATTTGTATGTGTGTGTGTGTGTGTGTGTTTGTGTATAATTCTCTCCCAGAATTATTACCATAGCTGTTGGGATATTTCATTTTCTACAATCCTAAATAAAAGCAAAGGCAGCATTAAGTTGTTGACTATATATCTGTCTTCTTTTTAAAAGCAAGGAGAGGGGAGGAGAAGAGAATGGCCCTTTTCCTTGATGGAACCACTGTGACCACATCTGGCTGTTTGATTGGTTAAGTATTATACCACACACGGGATGCTGAATTATGTGCAAGTATAATGGAATGCATGGAGAACCTTGAGGAAAAGGGAAAGCAAATGCTGCCTAGGAAATCATCAGACAAGAGAGGCAGAAGCCTGTAGGTAGGTCAAAGAAAGAAACTGAGGAAGGACCTACACTAATGAATCTAGTAGTTAAACGTGGCAGGTTGGAAATTTGTGTTTTCGAACTTGCAAGATTCTGTTACTGTATCCTTACAATAATGTAACTGAATTCATCTGGCCTTGTTCCCTGTTGGGTTTACCTGGGAGAGATGACAAACAGCCCTATTCCAAAATACTCCTGTTTTGTGTGCAGAAGTCAAGCTGGATTGTTCTGATGGATGATTGTCCTATAACAAAGTCTTGCGAGATTTCTGCAATGTTACTGTCAGAAGTAGAAGCTAATATTCTATCTCACTGAACATATTGAACAGTTGGGTATAAAATTAAGTAAAGCTATATTCTATATAATTTATACTGTAGATAAAACTATGAGAAAGTCAAAATAAATAATGGGATAATAACTTAGGCAAGCATGCAATGTGCAGCCAAGTTTCCTTATGTCAACGTGGAGAGAAAAATCTTTCAATTCATCTGCTGCATCCTTTGGAATAACATTTGATTTTTTGCAAAAGTAACAGTACAGTTGTATTTGAAGATAATATGCATCTGGAGGAAACTGCCAGGGTTCGACTTTTTAGTTTTTGAATGTGTGGTAAATCATGTATCTGGACCTCCAAATACTTTTGGACTCTAGCTTTAGTGCTCATCCCATCTGGCTGTTAGATACTTCTGGCCAGGGCAGAAGAATAGATTAGAACTGGCACATTCTATTTCCAATGCATGTTCTCAATGCTAAAAAAAAGCATATATTTCATTATCTGCCAATTAAATGTTATCTGATATTAAATACTTTTATATGAATTAAAATGATTATGAAAACCAGTGATTTTTTCAGCCATCTTCTAAAAGACCATTTTCATTTCTCAATAAAAAGATAATTTATGGAACAAACACTTAATATTAAGTGACATAAAGCAATGTTTTACCAAAGCAAATTAATTTCAGTACTATTTTGGATGCCATGTGTATCAAGAAAAAAGAGGTCTGAGATGCGTGTAATCACAGATGTTTAGAAAAATTATATCAAGGTCAGATTACACATTGATTGGTTCAAGAATCACATAAAATTGATTTTTTAATAGTGCATAAATTAACCAGAATTAGTTTCACATGATATGCTAAACTGAAATCATACGAGCACGTGCTAGGCCAAAACCAAACAAAGTTCAGTGCCACGTGTGAATTTCTGCTTTCCTGTACATTGCCTATCCAGGGACACGTTACCTAAGACTAAAAAGATTGCCTATTCCTGTTCTAAATGGGATCAAGTTATCTGAAGGATTCATTTCACTTATGTGAACCTGATCACACATTAGTTCATGAAATCAAGCTAATGATAAGAGTAGATGGGAGGGGGCTGTTCCTACAGCATGACGGACAGGGCAAAATGGAAAATAAGAAACCTACTATTACAATCTTTACAAGAATTCTAAAAGGGCATTAGTTTTTTGGCAGACAGTCAAATAATTTAGTTTATTTAGTCAATTATTAATTACTAATAATTAGTAATTAAATGTGGACACATTTTATTCAGTTGCTATACTAAACTGTTCTATTGTAACAGAATAACATTTAAGTTTGTTTTTTGTTTTGTTTTTTAACTGCAACTATTTTTTGTTTTTCTATTTATGGTTAATTTTGTTTGGAGGATTATTTATAGTTCATTGTAATTAAGTTTACATTAGTAATTTGAAGCAATTTGTGTTAATGAAAAAAGATTTTTATCATTAACACAAGCCTATAAAATATTTCAAATAAATTTATAAAAAGTAAGAACAGCAGACATATAGTACACCTTTACTATAAAAGTCCATTCCACTCCGCATGCAATCAAATTCTATTTTGCCTTGCTAATGAATTTTACTGTTGCCTGGAAACTACTGCTGCACTTTTCAATATATTTATTTCTAGGGCCCATGTATAGTATTGTCTCCCAAAATTACTGCATCTATATTATCTTTGAAAATTCAAATAAAAATGAGCTACAAATTGCCTAATTAGTTCTTCAAATACTGGAATCTCATGAAAGATCTCAATTAAGTCCTTCGGGGGGGAAAATGATGTTACTCAGTTTGCCATTTTTTATTAACATATTGCACCAAACATTTAAGGACCTCAGTTTACTGTAACATAAACTTTTTTCCAATTTGGATACATCTAAATGTAAATTGTCTAACATTCTTCCAAACAACAGAACGTTGAGATTAATCCTTCACATAAACTTAATTCACCTAATTCATTATCTAAATATTAATATAATGGAGGGACATCTTGCTTTCAAATTAGAGAGCACAGAATGCAAGGGTTGAAAATCAGGTTGGCTGTAACCCTGATCTTTAAAATTATCTAATCCAATGTTAGAATCCACTACTAGAGCATACAGGTTAACAAAGCAGTGGTTATTTTTCCCAATTAAAAACAAATGCTTCTCTATTCCTCATCTGCTCCCACATATAACCATGCCAAAGTCAGAGAGGCAAAATAAACTAGCCATTTAAACAGAGCTACCAACCTTTCCCTTTTAGGATTAATTGTCTGACTCTTTTAGATGCCAGAAATGGAAACAGAAGCTGCCCTCCTACAGATATAAAAATGAAGATTTCTTACTTAACATTTGTTTTTTACACCAGCTCCTAAGACTTGGATTCTCCTATTTGTCACTGAGAGTTGGACCTAGCTAATGATTGACACAAGCTCAACAACTGCATGGTTGAACAAGAATGAGAATTAAGTTCTTTCTGATTCAAGGACAGCAATCTAAGCACTGTCAAATACAGCAGTACCTTAATACTCATCCTTAATTGGTTCCAGCAGATGAGTACTAAAAATGACGAGTTCCAAACAAACCACATGACCTTCCATGTAACTCTTTATTTCCGTGTTTGTCCCTTTTCATACAGTAGCTATGTCAGCGACATTCCCAGCATGGCCAACTTCCTGTCCGCTCTCTGTGACCGTCCCCTTTTTCCTGTTGCAGCACATTGAGTATCAAACAAACAATAAGTACCGGGACAACATTTTTACATCAAAATGTGTAGAGTAAGAAATTCAACATGTTTTGAAGCAGTTGAGTATTGAGGTCTGCACACCTGACTATACATATCATGCAGTACCTCTCTGATGATTAATGCTCTGATTTTCACATTCTCTTCAAAAATATCAACACTGTAGTGTTTACCAGGAGGTGGGAGGAGGGCTAAAGAGGCAACATGACAGTTATGTCATATTATGTCACCTGATTGCCTGTCTGGATATCACTAGATATGGTGTTATCTTTGTGTGGAGGGTGGGAAGATTTAGTGAAATTAGGATATCTATGAGAATACTTGAATGTTGATTTGGAAGGAAGCAGAATGGGCTTCATCAAAGGATCATGAAACTGGCAAAAAAGTTCGGGAATGGTGAAGCTACATTCAATACTTGGAACAACAGGAAAATAAATTAAAGATTTCTGAGCCTTTATTTCATAATTCACAGTGGAAGAATCATGCAATTTACATCATTATGAAATGGTGCATCATTGGAATGCTACTGTGATGCCTCCAAGAGCATCTTGTCCAAAGGATGGAAGGAAGTGAAGGATCAAGCAAAAGACAAATATGTAGTTCATAAATTCCAGAATTGGACCAAATCATTCAACAAAATAAGGACTTTGAAAAATGAAGTACAAGCTATGAAAGAAGTTGACCATACTATGCCTTTCATAACTGATCTTGAGTATTGAGAATGGAATACCTACTTGCAATCTAGTTTTAGTTGCTAGCAAATTAATTTTTATTGAATCTGAACTTCTCACAAGAACACAGTCTCATAGTATTAACAGTGTCATCCTATGTGTTATATATCTGAAAGACAGTTTTCTCTCCTTGTCCATAATCACCAGGAAATCACTTCCTCTTAATTCTCGATTTCTCTCGTGTTGCCCTCAGAAAAGAGAAGAGAAACGGTACTCTGAAACCATGGGGCACTTTGACTATTAAAGAAAAACGAATATAGGACCTCACACTTTTTGCCTTCTAATGAAGAGAATAAACCAAATACTCCACCCTAAGAGTAGGGTGGAGATGCTATTTGTAGCCAGGGACTGAACTCAATTTGCTTTGACCATTAGTCGATCAGATTCTGGTGCATAGGTTGCATATTTTTGAACTCCATCCTGGCTCCTGGTTTTAACTGCTGAAGTTCAAGCTAAAATTTGGGTCAAAATTGTATGTAGCCCAGATTGATTTCTATGCTTGGAAACATGGTTGAGGTGATTCAGCCCAAATTTCTACAATCCACACTTGCTAAATTGCTTGTCACAAAAGGCTAGGAGCTGGGTGACAGGATTTTTGGGAAGCAACTAACTAGCTCTGGCTGATGCAAGATCTTCCATATTTATAATTCGGTGTTCTTGCTAACCACATGGATATTACTGAATGTTTTATTTTGTTTTAGCAGTATTTTTCTTTCTGGTCACTGTAATAGTATTATATTTTATTTCCAGTCACTTGGCCATGGTAAGGAATATAGGTATATAGCTGCTGAATTTTGATGACATATTGTCAGACTGCACATCATAAAAACCTGCCAATACATTCAAAAGTTTGTATAACACAATTTTTATTTTTTTAAAAAATAGCGCCATGGACAAAGTTATCCAAAAGCAAAACATTAAAGTAAGAAGAACTCATCTGCTTTCCACACCCCTTGTTTCTAATATTATTACACTATAATTTGTAGAAGAATATCACAAAAAAGTTATGCTGTTTCAGAAAAATGAGGATAAAATTGATATGCCAGATACAACATATGAATTAAACATAAATAATATGAATTTAAAATGAATTTGATGAAAAATGAGCAGTGCTCTTGTACTATCCGATATAAGTATTGAATAATGGTGTGAAGAAAATTTCTTCCAATGAATCTCCCTCACCCCATTATTTTTAAAATAGTTCATCACTCCCTATTGGATTATTTTATTCTTGTTTCATGACAGAAAGAGAAGTAGCCCATCCAACTCATCCCATTTGGATTTGCTCTTAGCATCTTTTATTGCTCTCATCCATGCAAGTCCTTTGATACTGATAAAATCAGGAAACAAGGATCATTTGGCTCCTGGAATGATATTTCTTGTTAGGGTAATATAGTAAAATCCTGAAAGACTGCAAGAGCAATTTTCCAGATCAGCTTATACCTAACATAAATACTCTAAAAAACTTTTGTTCTCCCCCTCACCTGGACTAAGAAATATTTCCAGTAATAATCCTGTTTCCCCCTTCCCCCTCCCCTTAACAGTCCTGCTCCCTCTTCTACAGAGTATGCAACATTACATCAGACCATCCCCTTAGTTAAAGGGAGTTTGGGTTTGCAGGCAATGATTTTCAGTTACAGTACATTTCCCCATATTATACAACAGCTTCCCACTGGAGATCAGGCTAGTACTTCCTACAATATTGTAATAGATTTGTTCTTTTATTGGTTTTTAGTTTTTTATAATGTTTTAATGATGCAAATCATCAGAAGTCATTTTCTGAATGCAGGAATACATAAGCACAATCAATCAATCAATCGATCGAGTTACCTATTATTCATTTCCTTTAGTCCTGAGTTTTCAACTGCACCGACTTCCTTATCTTCTATTTACAGAATCGAGTTTGTAGCTATGCCTTGGCTATGTTTAAATAACAATATGTTTATTTTCTTGTTTCTATTTCCTATACTGAAAGAGAATGATCTAATTTTATATGATAATAATGAATATTACTTTCTTATTATGTGTCATAACATGTGGCAGCAGAGTAGTTACCAATAGTTGCTAAACTCAGAAAAGCAAACAGTTAGTCAGGAGTGGTTAGTACAGTACTTGGATGGGACTTTCTCCACCACCACCCATCCCAGAGATATAGGCTGAACTGGAACATTTAAAAAAAGGAAAATAATTCCACAGCAAATGACATCATGTATTCACCAAGCAAACAATATAAACATGGACATGTACTGATCAGGAGGTATTGTTAATTTAAATGAGACCTCTTCCGCTTATGTTATATAACAGCAAACAGTGGTATAGCCTGGAAAGCAAAAGAAATTCATAATTATATATATTTGACGCATCCAAAAATTTAGAATTCATCATCTGTTATAATGGTTCATTTTAAAATTATGGTTTATATAGGAATAACCCAACAGTCCACAATATACATGAAACTCTTGTCTTAAATACAAGTTATTTCTGCACTAATATATATAACAAACAAAATGTATAATTTACTAAACACAACAGATTTATCATTTTCTCTTTCATACATTTCATAATTCTACTGAAATTACTCCATCTATTTGCCACTATTTGCCACTATTGCAAACTGCTCCATCTATTTGTCAATGATTGTAATGTTACTGAGAAAATGAAATGCCTTCAGAAGTTGTAGGTGATCCAACACTGGAGATTTTAAAGAAGAGATTGGGCACCCATTTAGCTGGAATAATAATAATAATAATAAAGTTGGAAGGGACCTTGGAGGTCATCGAGTCCAACCCCCTGCTCAGGCAGGAAACCCTATACCATTTCAGACAAATGGCTGTCCAGTCTCTTCTTAAAAACTTCCAGTGTTGGAGCATTCACCGCTTCTGGAGGCAGGTTGTTCCACTGGTTAATTGTTCTAACTGTCAGGAAGTTTTTCCTTAGTTCTAGGTTGCTTCTCTCATTGATTAGTGATAGAGGGAGTTAAAGTTGCTGGAACCTTGGGGGAGAGTGACCACGTCACATTGAAATTCAATATAATGCAAACACAAGCAATAGAATATAATCCAACCAATGTCTTAAACTTTAAAAGAGCAGATTTTAAGAAATTCAGAGAGAGCCTAAGCAAAATCTCATGGATAAAAATCCTAAAGGGGAAAACAACTCAAGAAGCATGGGAAACACTGAAAAATATGATCATAAAAGCCCAGTTCAACACAATACCACTGAAAAAGAAAAATACGAAATTCAAGAAGAAACCAGCATGGTTGTACAAAGATCTCTCTGATAAACTGAAATACAAAAAGAATAAGTACAAAAAATGGAAAGAGAGACACATAATTAAGGCAGAGTATCAGCAGATAGCTCGAATCTGCAAAGATGAAGTTAGGAAAGCAATGCCTTAGAATGAACAAAGACTTGCAACAAAAGTCAAAGATAATAAATAAAGTTTCTTTGAACATATAAATAACAAGAAAAAAGTCAAGGAAACAGTTGGTCCACTAAAGAGAGAAAATGGGAAGAAAGGAACATACAGTAGAGAGAAAGCAGAGCTGCTTAACTTATTCTTTGCATCAGTCTTCACACAAAATGAAAATATAGCCAACCTACCAAAAACATAAACTGTAAAAGACAGACTAGAAATAAAAATTAAAATAACCAAAAAATGGTAAGAGAACACTTGTCTGACCTTGATGAATATAAATCACTGGGACCTGATGGATTACATCCCAGAGTTCTAAAGGACTGGCAGATGTTATCTCAGAACCATTGCACCATATCTTTACCTAAAATCCTGGAGTACTCGGGAACTACCAGAGGATTGGAAAAGAGCTGATATGGTTCCCATCTTCAAGAAAGGGGGGGAAACAGACCCAGGAAACTACAGACCAATCAGCCTAACATCAATACCTGGGAAGATATTGGAAAAATAATCAAAAAACAGATCTGTGAACATCTAGAAACAAATAAAGTTATAACTAGTAGCCAGCATGGGTTTGTTAAAAACAGATCATGCCAACCAATCTTATTTCATTCTTTGACAAAGTGACTAAATTAGTAGACCAGTGAAATGTTGTGGACATACTATATTTGGACTTCAACAAAGCATTCGACAAAGTAGACCACAACCTACTTCTTGGTAAACTAGAAAAATGTAGGATAGACAACATCACCACCAGATGGATTTGTACCTGGCTGACAAACCGTACTCACAAATAGTCCTTAATGGTACTACATCTAGCAGTTCCATCTTAAACCCAGTACTCTTCAATATCTTCATAAATGACTTAGATGAGGGAACAGAAGGGGAACTCATCAAATTTGCAGATGACACTAAGCTGATAGGAATAGCCAACACCCCAGAAGACAAGATCAGGATCCAAAAAGATCTTGACAGACTTGAACAATGGGCCCTATCCAACAACATGAAATTTTATGTGGAGAAAAGCAAGGAAAAACCAAAGGTACGAGAACAAATTAGGTGAAACCTGGCTCAAAAAGAGTAACCGTGAGAGGGACCTTGGAGTCCTAGTGGACAATCATGTAAATATGAGCCAGCTGCCAAAAAACCCAATACAATCCTTGGTTGTATAAACAGAGGCATAAATCAAAATCATGTGAAGTATTAGTATTGCTTTATAAATCCTTAGTAAAATCACATCAGGAATATTGCATCCTGTTTTGGTCACCACATTACAAAAAAAATGTTGAAAATTTGGAAAAAGTGCAAAGAGCAACTAAGGCGATTAAGGGACTGGAGACAAAAACAGTTGCAGGAATTGGGTATGGCCAATCTAGAGAAAAGAAAGACTAGGAGTGACTTGATAGCAGTATTCCAGTATTTGAGGGGCTCCCACAAAGAAGAGGGGGTCAACGTATTTTCCAAAGTACCAGAAGATAAGACAAGAAACAATGGTTGAAAACTAATCAAGGAGAGGAGCAACTTACAACTAAGGACAAACTTCCTAACAGTGAGGACAATTAACCAGTGCAACAGCTTGCCTTTAAAAGTTGTGTGTGCTTCATCCCTGGTTGTTTTTAAGAAAAGACTGGACAGCCACCTATCTGAAAAGGTATATCTCCTGCTTGAGCAGGGGATTGGACTAGAAGACCTCCAAGGTTCCTTCCAGCTCTATTATGATTGATTGATTGATTGATTGATTGATATATGAAATCAATTTTATCAGTTTACATTTTCTAGGGTAACTTATCATTGTTAATCATCTCCGAAGCCTAATATCACAAAATGCAATGCCCATGTTTCAGAAATGTTACACCTGAAGGATCATAAAATGCTTAGAACATAAGTATATATATATATATATAAAGATATGATTATACATTTCAAACATTATATTTAATCCTAACACTTGCAAAATGGTTTTGATAAAAATGCATACATTATAAAATTGACTCAATATGTGCCATCAAGTCCTTAAGCAACTACATAGATTTTCTCCATGAAAATGATCTGATCTAATCTGGTCTTTCAGGTCTCCCAGCAATGCATTCATTACCACTGTGACTGAGTCCATCTACCCTGCACACTATAAAAATTTCAAAAGAGATATTTTATCTTTTTTATTAGGGGAAAGAATTTGAAAAACCTATATGTGAGGGAAAAATGAATAAGAAATGTGTATATTTTTATAAATATACATACATTTCATGAAATGAAGTAGTTTGTGCTATTAAAAAATGAAACAGATATATTCTCCCATGCCTACTTGGTATTATTATAGTTTTCCTGATTTGTTAATTAAGGTATTTCCTGAATAAAGCTTTTAAGCACAGATGAAGAATGAACACTCCAGAGGTTCTTATAAGACTCCAGTGATAGTGTAACCCAGACTGTGGTGCAATGTTTCACGTATACAAAGCAAACTCAGACAGAAAGGTGATATATCTCTATCAAGAAACAGAGAACTGTAAGAATGATATGAAAAAAGAATATCTTATCCAAACACACATGCAGCGCCATATATGGCAATGGAAATAACTGGAATTTCTTCAAGAATTTTTATTATATAGTCCTTTAAAAATAAACCTCCTCTAAAAAAAATCAAATTAGCATTTTTAACAACTTTCAAGAGCAGTACTATTTTTGTAGTTTCACACTACAGAAGTTTTAACAGTGAGTTGTCTCACTATGCTCCAATCTCTTTGTTGAAGTTTTTCCCCTTTGCAATTTTCTTTTCCAATTTAGGCACACACCACAAATATACAACTCAAAATCTATTTGATGAACTCGTCTTAAGGAGGATTAAAAAGACATTGTACATACCATGATACCAAACCTCTGGGGCTAATTTACAAAAGAAAAACATTAATATCGCTTACCTTCTATTGGCGAAGTCTTCAAGTGTCTACAGAGGCCTTCCGTGTCCCCGTACGTCTCTTTAATTTTGACCACTGCTTCCGTTCCTCGAAGTTCCATAAGAGAACGGAGATCCTGAAGCGTACACCCAAATTCTCCTTCATGATTGGCCTCATTTCTTTGGTTCTTTGAATAAAAATCGCTGTTTGTCATGTCACCCATTGCTGATAATATTGCTCTGTTCAGTGTGCTATGTACAAATTAAAAATTTGTAAGAGTAAAAACTCAAATTCCAGCCTAAGAACAAATCCACTTTATGCGAACAGTAACATGAGCAGAGTAAGCAATGAGTGATAGAAATGTCTCCCACCAGGTGATAGTCCACAAGATGGCTGTTTTCAAGATTGCAGTCCAATTCCACTCCATTCACTCTTTCCCATTATGCTGTATTTGGGCAGTTGGCATCTACATGGTCATTTCTTTTTTCAGACCTTAAGAAACAAAAAATGCATTAAAAGAATAAGCCAGACATGTAGAAATTCATTCCATCATATCATTCTGAAATGTGGCTGAATAGTACAACTTTAACCCAAAAGAACTTCTAACATTCTTACAGAGATAGCTCCATATTTTTCTGTCATACTAGCTGTGTCACCCAGAGCACTCTTTCCAGCTTCAGAAGCTAGTGTAACAGTCTTACTTTAATCAAGTCCCAAGAGCAACAGCTAAACGAAATGGCTCATGAATATTAATAAATAAGCCATTAGTCCAACAGCCTAGATGTGCCTCTGGTAGGAACACTTGTTCAAACTGCTATATCAATCTTTCATCTGACAAAAACACCAAAAGAAAATCCAAACAAATCCCACCACCTACTCAAGACTATGACTCATAAAAATTAATTGAATATTATTAGCTTATGATTTCATCTATTATAGAAACTATTTTTCGTTGCAAGGCAAATAAAACTGGAAAAGGAACATTTACATTTCCAATGTTGAATACATTTAAATATATCAAAGTTTGCCATGTTGACAGTCTCTGATGATAAAAACAAACAGAAAGAGGGAGATTTAAAAATACCTGAATGCCTTTAAGATAAATTTTATTCGACAAATAGAAATAGTTGCTTTCTTTCAGCACCACTTTTTATTTAATACCCATAGCATGAAAAACTGAACATTTCCTGAAAGCCCTAAGTAGAAAAATATGCCTACCTGATTTTAATGTACAATATTCAGGAATAATCATGGGTAAATTACAAGAGGCAGCAATTTAACAACATATTATGAAATTATGTTTCCCAGATATACTTGCTAGTGAGCTTCATCCACATTCTCCATAGCCAGCTATTCCACTTCATCACTGAGAGTTTAACTCTCTTAGAACTTTGTTTTGTTTAAGTGGAATAAAGCCAGTGTACAAATTGAAAAGGGTTTGCTCATTGAAAAACAGACTTTTTAAAAAGTTAATACGAATTCATAATAAGAGACATTACCCATGTCCAGTAATATGCTAGTGTGTATTTTATAATAAAGATACATTTTAAGGTTCATATAAAACACAGGAAAGTTTATCAATTTTAATCATCCTAACCTGCAACAATAGAGCTCTGTGGAAATATCAGTAGCTGAATATAAAATTTGAAGAAAAGTGTCTAAACCTCTAAATTACTATTTCATTTAATCCTGTTGTTTTAAAAAAATAATCTCCTTCAAACAAACTTGACTGCTAAAGACTCTATGGATATGTTTGTGCTGTTTTCTTAGTGACAATACAGAAGTACTTTACTGTTTCTTTCTTGAATTCAATTTTCCCAATTTTGCCTTCAGCCTTGGAATCTTTGGATGTCTTCCAAGCAAGCTCTAACCAAATCTGACTCTCTTCAACTTTCCGAGATCAGCAAAGATCAGCATGAAGATGACCCTTACTGTGACATTTAATCCAAAACTGGAAAATATTACAGAAACTATTTCCTCTTCTAGTTGCATAGCTTCAAATTTCCTGCAACTCAGATAGGTCACTGGTTACTGTCTCTTAACAGTACCAAAGTGCTTGTATGTGTATGTGAATTCTGTAGGAGTGAGAGGAACACCAGAAGCATAGCTGAAGGGAACATAGCTGAACATAATTTGAGAAAATTATGAGAAAACATGATCAGATCTGTCTACATACTTTTAAATACTTTCTGATCAGCAAATGTTAGGTAAAATATGTAAGGATGGATCTTTTACCTTCCTATTTCTTTGCCGTTTTTCTGATCTAAATTACATGCATACAGAGAGAGAGAGACAGAGACAGAGAGAGGGACAGAGAGGGACAGAGACAGAGACAGAGAGAGAGACAGCGAGAGAGAGACAGACAGAGAGACACAGAGAGAGAGACACAGAGAGACAGAAACAGAGAGAAAGAGAGCAATCTGCCTTTTTGCATACAGAAACTACAATTTACATTGCCAATTTACACTGGACAACCATTTACATTGGATAACCCTGTAAGGTCATCTCTGATTGACAGTCATCTATTTATACTTCTAAATGGGTCTTTTTGAATAAAGGTTGAGGCAATGAGATTAGGTTGCAAGATATCGCTAAATCCAAAAGCTTTACTATTTCATGAGGGTTTAAAATATTTACTGTAGCATGAAAAAAAAAACTTCCACTGTCTTTTAAGCCTAATGAAATCAATGTAGAAGACAGACAGATGACAAATATATGTTAGATATAAATGGTAGCATCAATGTCAGAAAAATATTTGATGTAACAAGAGTTTTTACTGAAAGCTAGGCTGCAATCACTAGACCCTTCCTTCATTAGCATTTCACTTCGGCTTTAAGATATGTTCTTTTAATGCCACAATTCACTAATTTTAGAAGTTGTTCTACTGTGAACTCTTTTGATGGAAATACTTGCTGGGATAAACTTGATTTGATTAGGTGTGGTGCCTCCAGCAAAGAAGCATTAACACTGCACCCTCATTCTACCAATATTTGTTCCAACTTTTCTAAAAGTACCATGTGATTTTGGCAGCCAACTTTAGGCATGCTACATGCTACAAAATAATTTGCCTGCTTAATATTTTATTTGAGAATCAATTAAATATTAACCAACAAACAAAAGGCAAAAGGGTATTTTTTTCTTATTAATGTTTAAGGAACAATTGAAATTCTCTATATCATATATCCTTAGGAAGATACTATACTGTTGTTTTGTAAGGTATATTCTCATATGGTAAAAGTGCAGAACACAAATAGTACTAGCTATTAACTATAAATTTTAGGTTCTTATGGAACCTGATATGAAACCTGTATGAAGAGTTTATGAATTCTACCCCAAAATTTAGCAGTTTATTACAATTGAAATTCCTCAACACTCTAACTCATTGATCAGTACAATCACTTCAAAAATGTAGGAGTATTTCTTTATTCCTTTATTACATTTATTTGTATCTGCTTCCTCCTAGGACTCTAGGAGGCTCACAATAAAATCACAATAAAATCAACAAACACTGAAATAACTAACACAAAACCTAACATGGCCTACAATTTTCAAACAAAATTTCCAATTTTCCAAACTTCATTTTGTACAATGGTTTTTCCATTTCTACTTTAATTGCATATATACTTAATGTCACAATATTTATTTAATGATTCTTAGACAATGCCCCCATTTGATAACTTTTCTATTATGCTGCTACTAAGATTTAACCAACTTTCCTTTTTCTCCATGGTATGTCATGTTCCATTTTATCCTTTCTTCCATCTATTTTATTTCATTTTTATACTATTGAACTTGTATGATATTGACTCCCAATGATTTTGGGAAGCTCACATCTTATCCCATCAGTTCTCTAATGAAGCATTTGTTTCCTGGTACATGTACTATTTCTTCCTTAAATTTTTAAAAGTATTCTACTCAGAAAATCATTTCTCTTAACAATTCCTGGTTTATTTTAATTTGTCTTATATTGAATTCCATATGTACTTAATTATATTTGCAGAAAACACAGTATTTAAATTACTGTTATGATTAAAATAAAAAGCAATTTGATTAGGACTTTAATTATATGAAAGAAGCCTCTAAAATATTATCATGATTTAAAGTACATTACATTGCCAATCACATTTGGGTTTTTTTGTACTGAATATTTTCTCTTATGTATATCTGGAAAATAATTCTTATCAACTGTTTTAGAAAATTATCAATTTATTGGAATTCTTCTCTACTGCAGGATGTATCTCTTGTGTACTGGACACTCTGAAATATCTTCCCTAAGTGACATTTATCTCTATCATCTGTCTGTTTGTCTGTCTGTCTATCTATCTTCTATCTATCATCTATCTCTATCTATCTACTTATCTATTTCTATGTCTATCTCTATCTAACTATCTATCAATCACTATCTATCATCTATCTATCATCTATCTATCTATCTCATATATTTATTTATTATTTGATATTGCCATCCATGTTATCCTGGTGATTTGGGGCAGCAAAGACAATAGATATAATAAGAAATAAGAAATTATAAATACACACATAGTAAAAAACAAAAAATAAACATGGCAATTGAGGATAAGACCATCAACAATAAATTAGCAATAACTCAGACTTGAACTACCTCCCAGCCCCTAAGCCTGGAAAACCAGTAGGTCTGGAAATCTTTCCAAAAGTTCAACAGAGTTGGGGCCAATCTAATCCCACATGGAATGATACTTGAATGATTAGGCACATGATGGAAAAAGTGAAGCAAAACATATCCCTCCTGATGAACATAGTGGGGGAGTAGAGAGAGTTGAAGTAAATGATGCTTCAAATATCCCCTCCCCTCCCATTAATGGTTTTATATGTCACAGTCAAGACCTTGACCCCTACTTAGAAGTCTTCTGGGAGCCACTGCAGTTTGTGAAGCAATGGTATAACATAGAGCAAACCATTATTGCTCATGCTACCATATTCTGGACTAACTGCAGCTTCCAGATATTCTTCAAGGGCAACACTGGGCAGAGTTTTTGCAGTAATCCAAGATGGGAATACATATAATGATTGTAACAGCAGTACAGTACAAATAAATCATCATCCATCCATTTAGGCAAAAAGCTAAACAGCATGTTTTAAATAGAACCCTTGATACAACTGCAAAAATTATTTCATGATTAGAAGGACTTGATTTGGGCTATGGCCTGAATGCATTATTTGCAACTATATTTTCATGGGGTACTTACTGGATGATTAAAAGGCAAATATTTTTTTTAAAAGAAATTCTACATTGTTTGTCTTGGCCAAAGTTAGCTCGATGTGGCATATGTACTTTCTCTATTATTTGTGAAGTGCTTCAAATGAGATGCTGTACAAAGCACTTATACAGAAAAAAAAATAGAAAAAATATTTCTTAAGTGCTTTTGGAACAAATATAAAGCTATAAACAAAAAAAATCCAATAACAAAAAAGAAGCGGGGGGGGGACCAGAAACCTTGCAGACGTTTTACTAGAAAGAGCTAAGAATCAGTCTTTTTTTAAAAAAAGAAATGGCTATTGAGCTCAGTACAGAAGTAACTGGCAGGATGCTATGATGTTTGAATGACTTGATTAATATATTATGGTTGCACTTTATAGGTTTTTCATCTATTTTTATGGTTTGTTGTGAGATGCTCAGGATTAAATATGGACATAAGCAGCCATATAAATTTTCTATATAAATATTGTTAAGAGAGATTCAGGCTTGTGTCTTGTGTTGGGACACTCAAACTGAAGTTGGTGTACTGCCCTCATAATCATTGTTACTTAGATTCTACACTTTTGGCAATTCAGTCTTCAAAGTTCCAGGATATTTAGGGGACAGATTTGAGATTGCAATGCATTGTTAAGACATAAGCGTGTGAACAAGAAATTTATTAACGTTTCATCAATTACATGTTTGCTTAATCCTTGTTCCTCGTTGCTTATTACCTCTTGAGTGCTTGCTGGGTCCAGAAATTATAAATTTCTCCTTAAGAGAAGAAGTCAGCCTCAGTAAAAAAAAAAAAAAAGGACTCTCCTGGAAAAAAATCATTGGGTCTGAATAATTATATGGTCAACAACCTTTTCTTTGGCAAGTTTTCAAATGACTGAATGACTGATAAGATTCAGACACTCTTGGATGATCCCTTTCAATATTTGGCATCTATATATAAAAACACTCAATGTTCCCCATTATAAGAGTTTGTAATCCTATTTCTGTGGGTCAATCTAAATTATTGTGGAGATGAGCAATGCTTTTGACCAATTCCATTAGTGTGTTTTTCAAAATGTTATCTCTTTATTTTGAAGGAAGGGGCAAAATTTGTGGGGAAGAGATGAGAGGCAGTTAGATCAGAGTTATTACAAGCACAGGAAGATATTTTGGGAATTTGAGGAAAGGTTGCTCACAAGGTGACAGGACTAATGGTTAAGATCAATCCGCTTTCCAGCCTTCACTATTCACCCCTGATGTCAAGACCCAGGCTCTAGACTCTGGCTATTACTATTGAATGTCAGGCCAGTCTGTACAAGATCTTCCTCATCATGGTTTGACTGTGGATGAGTTAGCTGACAGGATAAGGGAGGAGTGGGCATCAGCACTGTTCATCAGCTCTTTTCTAGTCATCTGGTGTTTTCTCTGTGCTTCATGAACTGTGAAAGATTACATTCAGTGGCTCCAGAATTTCATTTGCCAACTCCTTCAAAACCCTGGGATGAAGACCATCTGGCCCAGGTGTTTTCCACTCATCCAGGATAGTTAGGTATTCTCTTACTAATTCCTTGCATATTTTGACTTGTATACCTGTTCTGCCTCCCCTAGCCCCACTTTTGATAGTTTGGGCGGTTTCTTTTGCAGACATAAAGGAAGGAAGGAATTAAGGAGTTCTTTTTCCCTGCTGCCTGTCACCCTTCTTGCCATCTGCTCCCATTAGTGGACCTATTGTTTCCTTGACTTTCTTCTTGTTCCTTACATAATGAATTTTTATTTGTATTCTTATTATTATTATCATTAACATCATCATTGTTGTTATTGGCATTAGTTGCTAGTTTTAGTTCTTTCTGGCTTTTAGCTTTCCTGACTCCTTCCTTGCAGATTCAGGCTATTTGTTGATGTTCTGCTTTATTTATGCGTCCCTCTCCATTTTTTATAGTTCACCTTTTTTGTCAGAGAACTCTCTATGCAACCATGTTGGTCTCATCTGATGTTTTTTTGTTGTCTCACTAATTACTTCAAACACCATTTAAATAATGATTCCAAATGTGGCTTTTCATAAACTGTAGCTCTTTCAAGCATTTTTTTTTACCTCTTTTTTACCTCTTTTGTAGATTTTTGAGCAAATTAAGAAAACTGAGATCCAGAGGTAGGATTTCTTGTGCAAAGTCTTACTTGATATTACATAATGTCCTGCCATTTGATTAGACAACTGTTTCAGTAAAAGAGTCACTATCAGAATTTTTCCTTCTGGTATGCAGCTCATTCAGTAACAGTAGATGCTATACTGCATTTCAAACACATCCATCTCAGTAAAATTGGCACAGAGAGTTTGCTGTAGCATTAAAACTCTTTAAAATACCAGCAGAAGACTTTTTATGTATGATATCATCCATACAGATTCATCATGGCCGAATGGACTAAGGCAGGGGTAGGCAACCTTGGCTCTTTTATGACTCTTTTATGACACAGCTGGCTCAGGAATTCTGGGAGTTGAAGTCCACGAGTCATAAAAGAGCCAAGGTTGCCTACCCCTGGACTAAGGCAATGGAGACTGCAATTAGATGGAAACATAGTTAACAGGAACATCAGCTATAAGCACAAAGATATCATAGCACTCAGAGGTGCAAGTTAAAGAAAACAGCATGTCATCCACTGTTATATCTACTTCAATTTCTATAAAATCACCGCACTTTTATATTAATCCCTCACTACCATCATAACAACTCAAGAATCAATGTTCTTAAATAGATTTTTGCTAAGCAATGCTGCAGAAAGTTAAACCTTTCTAATAAATGTCTCAGTTAATCATCAACATAGCTTCTAATCTGGTGTCTTGATCCTTGATCCTCTTGTGCATCTTCACAACTAGCTGCTTCTTTCTATTGGTGAGGTACACAGGAATTATTATCTGGGTAAGCAAAAGGAGGAGAAAGAGAGATGATAGATGATAGGTAAGATAGGTAAGATAGATAGATAGATAGATAGATAGATAGATAGATAGATAGATAGATAGATAGATAGAGAGAGAGAGAGAGAGAGAGAGAGAGAGAGAGAGAGAGAGAGAGGATGGCGGGATGGATGGATGGATGGACGGGACGGACGGATGGACGGAAGGACTGACGGATGGACGGATGGATAGATGAGTAGATAGATAAGTGATTCAATGGATAATGCAATAATGTTAACAATGTTGGCTTTTGTTTCAACAATGCCTTCCCTCTTTCATCCTTTTTGGCTTCCTTCCTCAGTTGTTGACTGGGTTCATATATCACACAAAATTATGTTATTTGGTTTAATCCTTTGTTTACCCAATCATTATTATTTGCATGGTTTATTGTGTTTTGCAGACCCAACCAACTTCAATAAACCAAACCACTCTCCATGTCTGGAAGCTTCTTTTTTTCTACTTTAATAACAAAGTATTATTAGTAATACCCACAGGCATTATTTATGTTCTCTGTGTGGGAAGCAACACTCTGCTAAACTGGTTAATCCTTTTTGTTACAGATACCTGGCAACTGCAGACAACAATTTGCATGATCATTAAATATGCAATAATCAGGTAAATATTAACTAGGTTGCTATGAAATATGCTGGCATTGCTTAATACACAGTATCATATCCAACAGTAATATTATAGTTATTAACATCATTATGCCAATTAACAAATTATTTGTTTTGTTATAAGGTGTGAATAGAATGCAAACAGAATATTTTGTACTGCATTCTGTTTCAACCACATGTGGAATTTCTTACTAGAATCCCAGCAATAAATTGGAAAAATATTTTTTAAGCAAACTGACTGATAATATATATTCATACTACAACTTGAACTGTCAATCCACAAAAAGGAGATGATAGTTATTAGGAACAAATAAGTATAACATAAATCTCTAACTAATTATTAAACATCAAACCACATATAGAAAAATTGATGTGTGATAATACAAGTGCACAAAATTTCACTGATTTTGAAAATATTCATTTAACTTTTCAATGCAGTATAATGAATAGAAATAAAAAATAGGAAATTTTATTTCTCTGTAGATGCTGGGTTTCTAGTGCTAATTAATAAGCAAAATAATCTGTAGCAATTATTTAAATACAAATTTATTTCTGATAAATGACTTAATATTTCTATCCAGATTAAGGAATCAAGATTTAAAATGAACGTTAGTAAATGATTTGATTAGAAACTTACAACTCATTTCTTTTTAAACAGTATATTTTGCTGTATTAGTGTACATAGGGACACTCACTTCAGACAGAGACTAAGATCCACTTGTGCTAAATCCTGATCTTCCTGCGTGCCCATCTGATTATTTTTTAAATTCAATTTATCTAGTAATAGAGACTAGATATGGAAAGCCATTTAAAATTTTTAATAAGAGAACAATGCTATATCAAGGTAGAGTTACTCAGGGAAGTGCAATCAAAGTCAAATTCACTTCCTAACGACAGGAAACAGGAGAAAACAGGCTAAAGTTGAACTGCATCAAGATGGAATTGTTATTAAAAGATAAAAGATGGATCAGTAAACTATGCAACGAAGAGGGGGAGATGGTACACCAGAATGAAGGGGAAAAACATGTGACGTATGAATTTTATAAGAACCTCTACAAAGACGAGGAAAAGATTAGTGAGGGAAGGATACTACAATACCTCATGAATGCTGAACTGCCGAAGGTCCCCGAAGAGTTCCAAAATATATTAAATAAGGATATAACATCTCAGGAAATCATAGAAGCAATTAAAAAACAAAAAAGTAATAAAACACCCGGCCCTGATGGATTGCCGTCTGAAATATACAAAAACTCCAAGAACTGGTGAGCCCAATTTTATTGGACACATTTAATGAAGTATTAAAAGTAGCAAAAATCCAAAATTCATGGAAAGAAGCAACCATTACGTTAATTCCTAAGGAAAATTCTGATTTAACTCTCATCAAAAACTATAGACCTATTTCCTTATTAAATACGGACTACAAGATCTTTATGACAATAATGGCAGAAAGGTTAAAAAGATATTTAGTTGAATTTATCCATACTGATCAAAACGGTTTCCTGCCCAAAAGGCAAATAAGATACAATGTCAGGATTATATTAGATATACTAGAATATTACGAATCGCATAATGAAAAACAAATGGCATTGATTTTTGTGGATGCGCAGAAAGCATTTGATAATGTCAAATGGGATTTTATGTTGACCCAACTTAAACACATGGAATTTGGGGAAAGATTCATAAACATGTTCAAAGCAATCTACTCTAAACAAGAAGCAAAAGTAATTATAAATGGAGAATTAACAAAAAGTTTCCAAATACGAAAAGGTACGAGACAAGGTTGTCCACTATCAGCGTTACTATTTGTACTCTCTCTAGAAGTTTTAACAAGAATAATTCGAGAAGATAATTTGATTAAAGGTTTAGAAATTAAGAAAGAAATATTTAAATTACAGGCCTACGCAGATGATTTAGTCTTCATTTTGGAAGAACCCCTAGAGTCTGGCACAAGATTATTACAAGTTTTAGAAAACTATGGAGAGGTAGCGGGGCTGAAGATTAACAAAGAAAAAACTAAAATGTTAGTTAAAAATATGACTAAATCACAAGAAAATGAACTAGTAGAAAAAATTAACATTCAAACAACTAAAAGAGTAAGGTACCTGGGGATTCAATTTACGGCAAGATGTATCACACATAAAAGAGAAAACTACGATAAACTAATAGAACAAATTATAGTGGATTTAGATAGATGGAAAAACCTACAGCTCTCCTTTATGGGGAGAATTGCGACAATTAAGATGAATATACTCCCCAAACTACTTTTTCTATTCCAATGCATACCGATTAAATTAGGCAAAGACTTCTTTGAAAATTTAAACAAAATCATATCCAAATTTATTTGGCAAGGAAGCAAACCGAGAATTAGATTTAAGTTATTACAAGACGCAAAGGAAAGAGGAGGATTCGGCCTCCCAAATTGGGAAATATATTACCAGGCAGCAACATCTGCTTGGATAAAGGAATGGATACACTTACGGAATAGGAGATTGTTATCATTAGAAGGCCACGACATGCAAATAGGGTGGCATGCGATTCTATGGGACGGGAAACATAAGGCTCACCAGTATTTCCAAAAACACTATATTAGACGGGCACTATTAGAGGTATGGACTAAAATTAAAAAATTTAATTACATGAAAATTCCCAATTAGATATCGACACTGGAGATATTTACGCACCCAAAATTTATGAATTCAGGACAGACAATTACATATAAAGACATTTTAGATAAGAATGGAGAGTTGAAAACAAGGGAAAAATTACTAGAAGAAGGCATAGAGCTGGAATGGTGGGCATATCTGCAAATACAATCACGATATAGAAAAGATAAAAAAGAACCCAGGATAAAATTAGAATACACAGAATTAGATAAAATTTTACTAGGAACAGAAGAGAAAATGATAAAAAAGACATACCAATATTTATTAGAACAAGAAATGCTAGAAGAACAAGTAAAAGATACAATGCTAACTTAGAGCAAAAACTTTGGCTACAGCATCGATTTAGATAATTGGCAATCATTATGGGATAGGGATAGGAGGCTAACGCTAGCTACCACCTATAAAGAAAATTTATATAAGATGTTTTACAGGTGGCATCTTCCCCCCACAAGACTAGCAAAAATGGATAAAAAAACTTCATTGATATGTTGGAAATGTGGGGAATTACCAGGGACCTACTATCACATGTGGTGGGAATGTCCAAAAGCTCAACAATTTTGGCATCTGATAAAAAAATTGGCTAGAAGAGATATTATCACAAAAAATCAAATTAAATCCAGAAACTGTTTTATTAGGGATTACCAAGGAGAACTTCAGCAAAGGATCTATATACTTACTACTGCACATTCTAACTGCAGCTAGACTAGCATACGCTCAGAATTGGAAGAGGAAAGAAACCCCTACTGAAGAAGAAGTAATAAACAAAATCCTATCCTGCGCGGAAATGGATAGGTTATCATTAGAGCTCAAAAATAAAACCAATACAGACTATTTTGAAATTTGGAACAGAGTGTATAAATGGTTAGAGTCAAAGAGGAATGCTGGGACATTAATAGCTTAGAAATTTTGATACTAGTATTTTTTCTAGGATAGAATTGAAAGTAATTTATGCATAATGTATATGACTGAAAGAATGCTTACTAGAAAGTTTATAGATTACATATATATAATTTGTTACAATGTAAAGGTTTTTTTTCAGGGAAGTTGTATTATGTCCACTGTGTTTTTGCTTTTGTTTTTAATTGTACATTCAATAAAACTTTATTTTTTTAAAAAAAGATGGAATTGTTATTTATTCATGTCAGTTTTCTGTTAGTTCCAGTGGTGTCTCTTAAGGAGGCAGCCCTGCCCTTCCTGAGCTTATATCTAGGAAGTCCTTTGCCCCAGTCCAGATAATATATTAATTGTAGCTCTACCTGCAGTCATTTTGCTGTAGTAACTCATGCCCCTATTACCCCTTGCCCGATTACTGCAATGCGCTCTACACAGCTGCTACCTTTGAAGACCATAAACCACATTATGGCTGATGTTTGAATCCATCTGTTTGTATTTTCATTTCTTTTTCCCAACACAGAACTGCATTCTGCAATACAGTCTTTTACCTAATACTTTCTTTGTGTCACTACAGTACCGTAAGTCTCTTTATGTTTGCTATTTTAAGCTTTATCCTTGAAACAGAATTAATTAATGTATTTACACTGTTCACTTAATTTTGTCCAGAGGTTACCTTAAAGACCTCAATAGTTTCCTCAAGGACTCATGATACTGACAACCTACAGAAATCCCTCAGGCACCAACATAGAGGGAACCTAAGTCCTGTGAGCCTGAAATGTTACGCCACAAACAAGTTCAAACCTGAATCATAAAAGCTGCAATCTTGTATTCAGTTACGTAGAATTAAATCTTGATGAACTCAATGGAACTAATTTGCAACACAGAAATAGAATTACATTATAAATTTAATGAAAGTCAGTGTAAGCTACTTCTTACACATTAAGACATCTTCTGCATACAATAAATTCAAAGCAGGTTAAGATTTTCATACTTTTATCAACCCACAGGCTTCTTCCAAGCAAAACTTCCAGAGTGGGACACATTGCAAAATGCAATTATATTATCCATACATTAAAAGCACAGGAAAGTTTTACTTATTTTTGCAAAAGAGAGAAAGGTCAACGAGATTTATGTGACCTTTAGGCCTATTTCGTCTGAGATTCAGATCATCTGTATAAGGGCAAAAGGTCCATTAGAATTGCCTGTCCCAACAACTCATGGAATCTAAGGCAAAAAGCAATAGCACTTAGACTTATATATCACTCCATAGTGCTTTATAGCACTCTCTGGGTGGTTTATAATGTCATCATTATTGCATATTGCCCCCAACAATCTGGGTCCTCATTTTACCGACCTTGGAAGGAGGGAAACTGAGTCAACCTCGAGCCCATCAGATCAAACTCCAGGCTGTGGGCATGGATTCTACCCACTGTGCCACCAAATCTCTTGACTGACAAAGCTGGTGATTTTGTTGATACCCTTTCACATTATGGAATAATGAGATGGAGGAAAAAATCCAGAGATTTGGTGAGCTCCTGGATCTGTTTCTAAAGCAGGAGGTATCAGTGACCCAGAGTACATTCATCCTACTGTGCCTGGTCTTGTGTCTGTAACTCTTCCTGGATAGCAGTTTCTGCTAGTCTATGCTCCGGTGACCTTCTATTTGGAAAACTGGGTCTGCTCTGCAGTACTACAAAATAAAACAGTGAGTTTGCAGTAATGGCAAAAACAGAGAATGATATTGTTGAGTACCTTCAGAGATCCTATACAGGTGGTCCTCGAGTTACGACCACAATTGAGCCCCAAATTTATGTTGCTAAGCGAGAAATTTGTTGAGTGAGTTTTGCTCCATTTTACGACCTTTCTCACCATGGTTGTTAAGTGAATCACGGCAGTTGTTAAGTGAGTAACATGGTTGTTAAGTGAATCTGGCTTCCCCATTGACTTTGCTTATCAGAAGTTCACAAAAGGGGATCACGCAAGCGTCATAAATATGAGTTAGTTGCCAAGTGTCCGAATGTAAATCACACGACCATGAGGATGCTGCAACAGTCATAAGTGTGAAACATGGTCATAAGTCACATTTTTCAGTGCCGTTGTAACTTCGAATGACCATTAAGTGAACTGTTGTAACTCGAGATCTACCTGTATCAGGACCATATATTACTGGTTCTAAAAAAAACTGCACTGGTAATCTAAACACTACCAGTCAGACATCATAGGTTTAGAAATTACATTTAAGATTCTTAACTATTTAGCCTCCAACACAAGAAAGAATTCTTCTTCTGGCATACTCTTGTCTATAAGTTAAGATTTCTAGACCCTTCTTCAGGGCACTGATATTATCTGACTTTCAGTGCCAGATAATAATCAGTGCCTGGCTTTTTACTCTTGCATTTATGCCTTAGCAACTGCAGCTTGGCAATGCAATTTGTCTCTTAAGTAAATCTTTACTTCTTTTAATTATTATTCTGTCTTTTAAACTGTGTATCTTCATTTTATTTCATTAATCTTTCTTTGTTTTTTGTGAGTTGTAATCTCCACAGGGTCCATTGAACAGAGGGAAAGCTATAAATATATTAAAAGAAAAAATAAAATGATTATTTAATAACCAAATGACTCTCCGATACTTCATTTTCAGTCCTTGGAAGTAATATTTTCAAGTCTGGAAATAGTTAAAACCAGAAAACCTGCTTGATTTTCACTTTGAATCACGAAAGTGGGAAGAAACATCAAAGTATGCATGAATTTAAAAGCCATTGGGATATTGTTTGTACTTGGCGTCTTCAGCCATGGTGTCTTGCTATTCAATCTCCTTTTATTCTTGGCACTGATGCTCACAAACAATGGACTCATTCATTGCTGTGACCAAAATATCACAGTCCTCTGCCTGGCTAAAAGTGAAAGTCAACATTAGACTTTAATCTGTAATCAAATGGGAAAGGAATCTGGGCAGGCTATTTGTTCAGGAGAAACAAATCCCACAGCTTCAAAAAATGCACTTTTTCTAGTTCTATCTACATATTTACACATAAATATTGTAAAAAGTCACAAGTTCTAGTAAGCTCAACCAAGATAGAGCAAAATAAGAAAACTAATATATGCTCAAGGAATGTAAAATCATACATTAGAGCACAGAATGTGATGATTTGGCAAGTGTGACAATGCATGAAATAGATTAGAAATGGACAAAGATGTTTCTCATTTATTGTCAATCAACATAAATACAAACTCTATATGCGGACATCATTGGACCCAAATAGACTATTAAAATAGTGTATTGGTATATTATATAGTGTTCTAGTGCAGTTTTCAAGCTTTTTCAGACCATCCTGCTAGAGAAAAATTACTATGGATGCCCTAGTTCACAGGTCGGCAACCCGCGGCTCCGGAGCCACATGCGGCTCTTTGAGGCATCACCTGCGGCTCCGGAGCCTCCGCTGCCAAAAACATCAAAAAAGCAAAAATTCCAAGAGACTTTCAGGGCAAGCTTTCATGATAGTAGAAGAAAGGAAGATAAAAGCCTGAAGCAAAGCTTTCAGAATCAATCAAGCAAAGAAGGGAAGAAATCTCAGTTAAAATTGTCCACAAAAAAGAATAAATAATAAGAAAAGGAAAATGAAATGTTTTTTAAGAAAATCAATAGAATCACAGGAAAACATAGGATTAAGATAGATTTGTTCAAGCATAATCATGAAAGTGCTCTAAGGTAAATGAAGAGGGATATATAGCTACTTTGTTCCTAAGTAGAAATGTATTTTGAAGGGGATGCGGACATCTGCATCTGCTGGCAACTCCTTAAATCTGCATATTTTCCTGGATTCTCACGGTAGTTGTGTAATCTGTGGAAAGTACATGTCTGAAGTACATGTCTGAGTTAAGGAGATAGCAACAAGGTGCGAAGAACCTTGTTGGCATCTCCTTGACTCGATCAAGTATTTTCATGGAATTATACAGCTACCATTCAAGTTCATGAAAAGGCATGGCTTCTGTAAAAGGATATACTAACAGGTGAGCATATATGTGGAAGCCCTCTCTGAAATTCCTTATCCACTCTGAATCTTAATCACTGCATATCTTTACAAATAATGTTAAAAGAAGATGGAAAGCCTATGCTGGTACTTTTTCAAGTATTGAAATTGTATAAGGATATTTTCAGAAAAAGAAAAAAAAGTTAGGAACCAGTTCTACTAGAAAGCTAATAGCAATAAATAAGCTGTCAAATAAGAAAGCACCAGGTGCTCTTGAAATAACCACTGAATTGTTTAAAGTTTCAGGAAAAATGTAGTTTAAGTGTGAAAAGTTCTACATCAATACAGATTAAACAAAACTACATGGTCTAGAGATTGGAAAAATTGATGTGCCATATATACATACCAGAGAAGGGAGAGGCAAGAGAATTTGCAAATAACCAAACCACTGCAAAAATTCCTCAAAGAATTTGTGAGAAAAGAAAAGGCCGAAATGTGTAAGTCAGATAACCCATACAAGATGGATAATCAATAATTTTGAAGAATAAAGCTTGCCTTTTTACTGACTATACTATAGGAAGACTTCTAATTATGTAGATTATGCCAGACTATAGAAATATACAAAGGTTAAATAAATGTGCCAGAACATCCTATTACTTTTTCTGAGGAACTTTTACAATGATCAGGAATGCAGTGTAAATGCTGAGTTTATAAAAGTTCAGAATACAAAATTGAGTAAGACAAAGATCTATATTTGCTCCATATCTGTTAAACTTAATTTAATTTAAAACACTGAATTATTTTACTGTAAACAATATTGTAAAAATGCATGATTGGAAGAAATGGTAGTAGGAATCTAACTGAAGGTTGAAACTCTATACAAATAGTTAATCTAAATTAAATCATTAAAGGACTATGAATATGAAAATCAAAGTAGAAACTGAAAAAACTGTGTTACTTTTTGATATTAAGAAGTCCAAGAAATTTAATATAATAAGAAATAAATGATCAATTTACTTTCTTGGGCTTAAGAATAGTAAGCGTGAGAGAGTGCTGGAGAAGTAAAATGGAGATCAGTCCTTAGAGGGAAAAGGAACGGAAAACTTAAAAATTATGAAGAAAAAAGGTGTTTCTGTGCTAAAGAATGGATGCCTTTGAAAACTGAACATGGACAATGAACCACAGAAAAAAGACAGATATTTTTGAATTGTGGATTTTGAAAACACTTAATAAGAATAACATTAAAAATTAAATTATTAAATTTATATGCCAACCGACTCCAAAAAATTGTAAAAACCAACCAGAACTTCATAATTTCTAGACATGTCATCCAGGTAAATATTTTAGAAAAAGCTATAATGCTCGGCAAGATTGATGAAAATGGATATGGGATAGGTGAGGCTTTTGAATGGGATCAAAAAGATCTTTGGAATGTCTTTTGAAGAGCTACTAATTCTCAACAGACACAATTTGAGAAGGGAAGTATATCTCCACATACTCCACATGGGCCCGATTCAATGGCACCCATCTAGTTCATGCTATCTTATATTTTTGTTGTTAAAATTTGTAACGTTATGAATGAAAGCTGATTTGAATTTAGGAAATTAATAGATATGTACCTATATACATGTAACTATAAATTTAATAATAGGAATGTGGAATTCAGGTTTATTGTATATTTTTCCACTGAATCCATAACAAAATTCTCTGGATATATTATATTATATATTCTATATATGCAAACACCTACAGTATCTATATGCACAAGTAGTTCAAGGCAACAGGTTAAATGCTGTGTTATAATTTAAATACTATTCAAATTGCAGTAGATAAATTAGATCCATTAATAGGAAGTGAAAAAATAACCAGCTCTGCTTCCATGATAGCAGGCACTTTTTCAGCAACAGAAACAAGTTATTAGAATCAGCATACTTTGCGCACTTCAGTAGCATAAATCCAGTGGAGTACTCTAGAATTTATTATTCAGAGTTTATCTGAACATTCCACTTGAAGGATCATTAATTTAGTTAGTTCATAAAAATACACAGTTGAATTTAACTTAGTATTACCATCCTGTCAGGTACAAAAGTACAGCTTTAAACCACATTACACTAGTTATTTATTATTCCCTTTGTGCGCCTATTTTGGAAACTGTCATTAGACAACAGCTGTAAAAAGCTTTTCACCAACTTTTTCCTAGGTAAAACAGAACATTTTTTTAGATTTTACATAAACATTTTGTGTGTGTGTGTGTGTGTGTGTGTGTGTGTAAAGGATGTTTATATGATCCTTAATGGATGATATTTGATGTGTGTGTGTGTGTTTCACCAGCTTGGTTTTGTTTCACCAACCTAGGATCAAAAAGCTTCTTTACAGTTATTGTCTAATGCGATCATAATAAAAAGTTCTTGATTAAATGAAAATGGGCTCATCCTTGAAAGATTTCAACAGAGCAATTTCCAATTATTTCAGCTGACCTTACTATCAAATAAAATGTTTGGCAATTGGATATAAAATTACATTGGAAATCAGTTTGGTATAGCCTTGATGGGATTGCACCAAAACAAATTAATGGTTTCTATATATTGGGAAAATTGTAATGTTCAGTAGCTTCCAAGAATTACAGAAACACAAAGGAAAATAAGAAGGAGATTTGGTCTATTCAATACATTATCAGCAATAACATCCTAAAGGAACGCATAGGGAATCTAAAATCCATGAATTTAGGAAATGAAAAGTTGCTGTAACTTTTTGACAGTTTACACATGACTATTTTGGAATAACATTATCCTGAGCCTTTACAAGAATAGCTACGTGTAACTAAACATCATTCCAGATTTCAATTCTTAATCTAGTACTTCACAAAATTACTATGGATTTAAAAATGTATAGAAAATTAAAATTATTCTTTTATTTTGCTTTGTTTTGATAGTATTTGATTTATTGCATGTTTTTGTTCCTTGCATTTAATTTCTACCTTGCTATAAAAAGATATAGGTTATGAACCAAAGAATATAATGAATAACATTTTGCACAATATTTCTAAACAATACCAATAAATAAAAATATGGTCAGAATAATTTCACAATCAATTATGGTTCTTTTGGATGTAATTAAATTATTTCAATATAATTGCATCTGTTTACCTATGGATCTAGACAAAGACATTGAAATAACAATACAGAGTATCACAATTTTCCTTTATTAATGTTCTTTATATTATAAATGTTTTTGTTAAATGATTGCATTTTCCTACTATATAGCATCAATAGCTGGCTATCAAATCTTTGCTATTTAACACTGAAGAAACCAAATCTGCTACTTACCTAATAGAGAAACTGTGAAAACAGATAAAGCAGGTAGCAACATGTAAGATTATTTAAACAAATGGAACAGCATCTTACCTTAGGATGTACTTTGCAAATATAGTGACCCGCCTATGTTGTAAAGCACACCTTACTTATTTAAATAGGGAATGTTTGATCTCCACCCCTTTCTTACTTTTTTTAACTGTTCACTCTCCAGGAAATATAAAATAGGTTCTTAAGTTACATACAAAAAACAAAAGAGTTGGTTGACTTCAGGCAGCATTCAAATTAAATGAAATAAATAATAAAAGGTGTAATGTAATATGAGAATAGCCTAGAAAGACTGGATGAATTGCTTCACTTTAATAAACCATTTCAGAGCTAAAAAGCATTTTTTGGGCTGTTCACAATATCTATTTCCAAGATTCAATATGTTTTACCTTGGAAGACAAAATTCAGAATTATAATTGTGGAAGTATTATGAAACAGAGAGGATAGTTAGGAAGATACAGCAGACACTTTTTTAAATAACTCAAAGCAGTGTCTTTTTAGACATAGAAAAGGCCAGAGAAATTTGTTGGGGGACAGGAGCACTTCACATTTTCACCCCTCAGCAACTTTCACCACAGATAGTCCTATTCATTTAGCGGACATTCAAAGTTACACAACAGCACTGAAAAAAGAGACTCGTGACCAGTCCTTGCATTTATGACTGTCACGGGATCCCCACAGTCACATGATCAAAATTCAGATGCTTGACAATCAGCTATATTTATTAAATTAATTTGCCACCTATCCTAGGACACAGCAAAGAAATGGGAGAGGCCAAGTTTGCTTAACAACTGTGTGATTAATTTAGTAACTGCAGTGATTCACTTAACAACCATGGCAAAAAAAGCTTATAAATTGGGTGTGACTCATTTAACAACCTTCTACCAAACAAAGAAGAAATTGTTGAAATGGTAGCCATGGTATACAATTTCCTTGCCCTTTACTGACCAATGTAGCTTCTCTGTTCAGGACAGGAGTTCTAATCCTCTCACAATTTCTCCAATGCCAATGGTAGCAAAGTGTATCACTCATCAAAGTTAGTTGTCACATAGGAAAGAGTAAACAAACAGATACTACATCAACTCATTACTAAAATAGGGAACGGATGGGATATTACAGACCTGTGTAACCATTATAGCATTCTCTTCTGGAATAAAAAGTGTCAAGCAAAGTAAACAAAAGAGTAAAAATTAATAAATAAAGCAAATTAGAAGCATGAAAAAAAGAAAATACTATTAAATCTAATTTACACCAATATTATTCACTATATTTCTTCATATTTTTCTAGCCTGAATAGCATATTTGCTACTACAATAAAAAATTATAAACTGCCTTCTGTCCTTCAAACTTCTCACTTATCTTATCTCATTCATTCTACTTTCATATATTTGTTTTAGCATTTTATTTTTAATCATTCTGTGCCTATGATCCAAACACATCAAAATACTTTGAAACAGTCTTCTAAAACACTGCCAGAGATGTAAACTTCATATTTCATAATAGTTTATATTATTTAACAGATTATCTGAAAATATCTCATTTGACATTATAGCTTATTAGTGATCTGAATTTCACATATAGAGTTGTTAACTATTATACCCAAATTTATGATGGATTTCAAGTTTTAAAAATCTCCATTTTAAATTTCAGTCCTAGTAGTTAATTTTATGAATTAACTGACTCAATAATTAAAAAATGCAATGTAACTTACTGGCCTACATTATTAATAAAAAAATAGTGATATTTTAAGATATATCAACATTATTTTCAACATTGATAACATAAAAACATGGTATTAATTACTGAAAATTAATCTGAATTAGAAATCTGATGGTAAATTATAGGCAATTGTGTTTGATCAAAATATCGCAAAACCAGTTATCACATAATTACCACGAAACAGGTTGACATCATACCCAAACATAACATGTATATGTTATTTTCAGGCATTGCATTGCTGTTTCTCAATAGGCGTCTGAATACAATTCATAAATCAATTTTGTTTTATAAAATCCTCTATGGTTGGACACGCAGAACTATCTAATTCATCCAGTGTTTTTTGTAGGCATTCTATGAGTTCCTTCTCAAGGAGGGTTTGGCACTCTATTCCATTTGGGAATCACTTTCCTCCAAAGATTCAGATGGTACCTTTGTTCCTGAATTTCAGAAGATATTAAGGACTCAACAATTCAGAAGGGTAGATGGGTGAGTGACATCTGTTTCTTAGATGCTTGCTTATATTTGTTGAATTTTCTTGCTACATAGTTTTTCTATAGTATATTGATTTACTGAGTTAAATATTTATTTTTATTGTAACTGTAAACCATCATAGGTCATCAGGAAACACGATGATATTGAAATATAGTCAATAAATATCACTGTAAGAGATAGCACAACAAATAAGTGTAGGAAACAAAATATGTGACAATATGCATAGTATATAGTTATAAACTCTTTCATGCCTCCCACACAGAAAAAGTGAAAAGTATGCTAACATTTGGAAAATATCTCAGAATTAGACCTATCTCTTGGCTGCTTTTCTGCGTCAATGTCTACAAGAACTTTCCTTCATAACAACATATATTGTCCTGACTGTCAAAAGACATATCAAAGGATCAAAAGTACCATATAAATGTTTTTTCACAAAACAAGTACTTGGCAGAATTTCAGTAGTTGCTCCTTTATTCTTTCATATGCTGCATGAGAAATCTATTTAGCTGCTGCCAATATGGATATAATTAAAAATATATCTAAGGAACCACCTCTACATTGCAAACAAACTGAATGCCTTATTTTGTTGTGCTCCAACATTAAAAGATCACAAACTGTCTGCAAAATCAGGAAATAACTGGATGGGTAGCAGTTCATTCTTATAAGTTATGTAAGCATTAATATATCTTAAACAGCATCTTTGTCTTCTTCATTTATACAAAAACTGTAATGCGTATATGCAATATGTCATGGAAAACAGTCATAAAAAGGTTAAATATAAGCAGTGGAATACTTGCTATAATTAATCAAAGATAAAAGGCACTGTGACCTTAAAAATATGTGAAGTATAGAGTCAATTCAAACGCAAGTGTCCTCTATTTATGAACAAAGAATGCTTAGTAGAACATCAATTTAATGAAAAAAATTATTTGAAAACAAATCTAGTTCATTATCAGATTATACAATAAATACACAGCTGTTGGTCATTGTTATGAGAAATCTGGATGAGTGATGTCATTAACATTCGTAAACACTCAATTCATTTTAAATTCATCAATTAATAACACTTAGCTGTATTATATGAATCAAGGACCACCTTCCCTTGTAATTTCTGTTCCAGTTCAGAAGTTAATTGTGCTATTATGAGTGTGAAGAAACATGTTCAGATTGTGTTAATGTTTAACTTGTTAATTAAATCGTCATTATTGTTAGACACCAAGAAAACTTTGAAAATGGCTGTGCAGTTTCCAAAATAATACTATGTTGCATAAATAAATGAATTACTTCCTTGGCTTTGAAAATGGTAGATACAAATGAGCATACCTCAGCTTAAAGAATTTGTGATTAATAAACGTCTCTATCTCTTTTGTTTGTGTGTGTGTGTGTGTGTGTGTGCGTGCATGTGTGTAAAACCACCATTGTAGATTCCATAATGAAGAGGCCTTTATCCTTCAGCAGACTAATTTGGGGTGATAATGATGATACACTCTCACACATAAATATATGTGGACATAGTCCTTTGCTTAAGAAAAAGCCAGATTTTAATCACAAATCACCAAGTCTAATTTCAAATACTCTATGTTAGTGGTGGCGAACCTATGGCACACATGCCAGAGGTGGCACTCAGAGCCCTCTCTGTGGGCACGTGCGCTGTCACCCCAGCCCCACCTCTCCCTGTGGCCCCCTCACCAGCCCCCTGGGAGGAAAGTCACCCCTGGGCGCGGCCTGCGAACAGCGCAAAGACATGGCAGCCAGGCAGTGGGGACAAGACTCCGCCCTCGCACCCCACTGCGTGCAGATGATGCTGAGGGGTGTGGGCGGAGGGCATGGCTGCCATGGCGCTGCTGGGCCACCTGGGCGATCTGCTGGGGTAGGGCATGGAGGTGGTGGGTGGCTCCGTGGGCAGGGAGGGGGGTGGGGTGGGGGCAGGGCAGAGCAGGGCACTCGGTCTCTAAAAGGTTCGCCATCACTGCTCTATGTAATCTATGCACAGTGGGAAGCATTTGATTGTGTAATGCCTGAGGAAATTAACAGGAACCTTGAACCTGTTAGTCTGGTTACTTTTATTTTAAATTATTGTCTGAATTGGTGCACGTCTCCTAGGGGCAATTTGTCTTTAGATCCATGTAGTGGTAAATTTATCTTTGAAAGAAGGTTGTTTCTATTTGCCTTCTGCCTTGAATGTGTGCACCCTTCTCAATGTGTGCACCCTTCTCAATGTGTGCACCCTTCTCAATCTATTACTCTAGATAAATTTCATCCAGTCTCCAATCTTTGTTTATTAGATAAGGTTGTTGTGAAGGTGGTCTAACTATAACTCCAGCTGGAAGACATAGATTATCTTGACCCTCTACATCAGACATGTCAAACTCGCGATGTCATGTGACGTCACGCAACGTGTTGGGACTGTTTTGCCATTGCTGGCAATGGGGTGGGCACGGCTTCCACGTGACGCATTTGGCCTACAGGCTGGCAGTTTGACACCCCTGCTCTACATTAAGGTTTCAGGCCATGGCAGAGTTTGAAGGCAGCATTGATTTCACTTGTCAATGGCTTCTGGAGATGATGTAATCATCATGGTTTTTCTTGACCTCTCAATGGTTTTCAATAGTTTTAAACCTGTATACTTCAGGCCCACCTACAGGTTATAGTGAGAAGTGCAATGTTGTAGTGGTTCTCTTCTCTTCTCTTCTGTGGCCAATTTCATTTGGTGTTGTCAGATGGGGAAAGGTCCAGGTTGAAACCTTGGGTCTGTGTGCTCTCTTGGACTTTACATCTGTGCCTTGCCTGTTAACATCTATATCAACCGGCTAATTAAGGTAATCCAGTGACATGGGATCAGATATCATCATCCTTAGGTACATATTTTGATCACTAGATGATAAAAACAATGCTGTCAATGTCACATATCATTGCCAGGAGGCTGCTTGGATCTGAATGGAGAAGAACAGGCTCAAACCTAACCCTGGCAAGATTAGGTGATGTCTGTTGGAGACACCAATTCAAGAACAAAGTAATTAAAAAGAAATCAAAATCAGATATTAAAATTAGAGATGCTAGATTTATTGCTAGCCACTGTTGTGGAGAAAAACTGTTTTTGGGGAAAAACAGACACTCACTTCAATAAAAACTGTCACATGCCAAAAGTGGCTCAACCATTGTGGAATTGTAGATGTTAGTTGACTGTTCAAGAAACAAGAAGTGAATAGGAACAGGAGGGCTACATAAGGACTTTCCCATAAACTATAGACTCAGCTATATAGCTTGCATTAAAAAATGATCATCTACTTCAACATTCTTAGTTCTGAAGCAGGATTAGCCAAGATCCCTCTCATTTTTTAGCATCTTATAATATTTAATTCTATGTTCACTTACACCCTTTGTTTCAATACTGTACTTAATTTCTTCCGCAGAAGCTAAGAAAGGTTGTTCCTGTTTCAGGATGAAATTTGCTGAATTTAATTAAATAATTATTTTTTTAAAAAATACAGCTACATGTGACTGTTTTGATTTGTGTGTGTGAATTGAAAGCAAAAGCTGCAAATACAGATCTAAAAATCTCATTGATAGAAAAGAGTATCTGGTTATTCCTCAATCCATTAAAAAAAGTGAAATGTTTGACTATAATGATCATATATTTGAGGCAAAGATTATAGATTTCTGAGTATTTCAGAATTTTAATTCCCCAAATTAAACCCCCAAAGTGATTAGACATTGCTTAAATTACATAAACTGAAAATAGTCATAATTCTATTAATACATTCAAACATTAAATAAAGTAGTTTTCCTTTATTCGAGGCCTTAAATACATTAAATTTGATGGTTGATGTTCTTTAGTTTAAGCTCATAGATCTATTTTTTTCCCAAAAAGTACACTGATTTTATAAGAACACTTTCTGATATGACACAAAGAAAATAACTAGCAGTTTTATTGAACCAGAATACTTGACCTCAAACAATATTGGCCAGGAATGAACTATTTAATCTTATTACTATATTATTGTCAAGTGCAAAGAAACACTGCCAAGCTCATCTAATATTTCATACTGTACTGAAAAAATATCTATGTAAGCGAAAACCCACAAACCATAATCTTATTTAGAAAAATATGACTTGGTGATTGTTGTTATTGTTAGCTGAGAAAAACTAGCTGGACAATTTGTATTGTTGTCATTTATAGCAACTGATAAAATCAACATAGCCTCAAACTATAGAAGGCATTTTAAAGATAGAAAAAATCCCTTAGATCTGATATATTTCTTTGAACTACATATTTAAACAAAATTAAACTCTTCTAATGTGCAAATAATTTGGACTCAAATTTCAGAAAAGTACTAGAAAACAAATGTGTAATGTAAGGGACATCAAAGTTTCAAACTCTCTTACAAAATCTATCCTATGTTGTTTGTTTTAAGCATAAAATGTCTAATGTGTAAAACTATTGATATCATCTATCACAAGTTACAAAACACCGGGGCATACATCAACCCAACTTCCATAGACAATTAAATTACTGTAGAATTATTATCTAGAATTATGTTTTGTATAATGTTACCATTCAATAATAATCGGTTCTCTTAAAATATCATATAACAGAGTGTAATGGAAATATGGGCCTAATGATCCAGTAAGCCAATAAGCAAAGTAATGGAGAAGTAGGATGCAATATAAGTACATAGGCCTGCAAGCTTTAAATTCAGTTGAATGTCTTTTTATGCCATTTTTGTAACCATAGTTTATCCAATACATCAGTTACTGGATTCACACCACATACCCAGGTAAAATTAAAACAATAATTAGGTGAACATACTTCATGAAACAAGGTTTTTGCCTCTGGAGATTTGTACATTTCTTTCTATTTAGGATTTAGAACTCAAGTTCAGTTTTATATAAGCATCTCGGAATATGAGCTCACATATTGGTATAATATAGAAATCTATGTTAAAAGTATCTGGAACTGAAATATATTGCCTAGAGAATAGAGCTAGGGTAACCTCGCCGGATATTTATTATTCTAACCATCATTATAGGGGTGAATTAATATGATGTCTTGAATGAACAGATGCAGCCTATTTTACTTTAAATAAAACAAGTAGAATATTGAAAGAAAAGGGCTACAAATCATATTCCCACCAGTTACTCTGCTCAGGGATAACTCTATGAAGGACCAGCAGCATTATTAATTTCCCTGATCTTGAATTGAATTCAAGATTCAAACATGGAGGGAGAAACTCTTTGTCCATAGCAAATATCATATTGCAGGAAAGGTTTTTAACCAAGCGCAGTATCAAAATTAAATGCAGCCTCCAAGTTCAAAAGCAGCAATGTAGTGTATACTAATAGTTCACAATGCCTCAAAAAACAAAGGAAATAAGCCTTGATAATTTGTTAATACCTATAATCTGCAGTTCATCTGGAAAAGTAATATGCTATGGTCTGGACTATGTTTTTAATGAGAAAAGATAAATGGTTGTTAGAATTGTATACATTTGTGCAAATCGCAATGTTACAAATATTTTTTAAAAAAGTGGCTGACCAAATTGTGCTGCCAAGGAATTTTTATCTTCATTCCCATAAACTTTTCCTTCCATCCTCAGATTAAACTGCTGCATTGCTCAAAGAAACAAAATGAACAATAGAAAACATTATTCATGCTATTATTTGGAAAACAAGGACCCCAACAAAGCCTCCAAATATATACTCTAATTCATTGTTTCAGTTAAAATAACATGCAAAAATAAAATCTGTAAATCTGTTGAAGCCAGAGTGGAGGTAGAGTATGTACCTTTACATCTATGTGTAACTTTAATTTATGTTTATTTCAACATATTTGTTATGTAAAATAGAAACTGTTTTCATTATCATTCAATTAATATAAACAGATGTCCAATGAATAAATGTCAGTTCCCAAAGGCTTCTACCTAAATGAGGTGCAGGTATGTCTTTTCTGTATAAATAACATACAGAGGAGCCCTTTGCATAACCATGGAACCAATGGGGATTGCTGCCACAGAGAGAAAAGCAGAACTGCAATCTGATTGCTTTTAAGCACTATGTCTAATTTTTCTAAAGTGATAGCTATTCCAGGGATCTTCAAACTTGGCAACTTTAAGACTTGTGGACTTCAACTCCCAGGGCTGGCTGAGGAATTCTGGGATTTGAAGTCCACAAGTCTTAAAGTTGCCAAGTTTGAAGACCCCTGTACTATTCAGTGTTCTCATGAAGTTTTCTAATTATATTATCCATCTGTATCCACCTTCACCACTAAAAAGACCTTGAAGGTCAACTTCAATGGCATAAGAGATCTAATTATACAGCTGATAGATACATACAAACTGCTTTGGACTAAATGTCTAAAACTGAGTATTTAGCATATAGTCTAAGATTTAAATGTTAACCCCAAAAGCTGCATCCTTTGTTTCTTGTCTCTATATACGTACCATCTAATACATTTTTGTAATACTGAGCCTATTCTCAAGCAACATTTTCTTTTTTCTGTGAAGATCAGCAGCATATAAGAATGAACACTACACTGTGTCAAAGTGAAATTCTGACACATACAAGGCTATTTGCTCACGATCCGATTTGCCTGTTAACCTTTCAGCTGGGCAGACCATTACAGCTGGTCCAATATTTGATTGCCCATTCATCATTTAAGATTGGAGAAAGGATTCCTGTCTCGCCAAAATCTTACAGGAAAGGTCAGTGGAGAAAAGGCATCAGCTATGATGATTCATAGCTTCCTATAACATTACTTTCTTATATAGGAAGGTTGCCAGAGTAGAATGTAGTGGGAAAAGGAAAGTGGCCAGAATCCCTTGGATCTGAATGTTATTTGGCTTGCAGTAATAAAGTTGGTATATTTTCAATTAAATAACAATATCAACAACAAAAACACTTAGGAATGACTGAAGGTTTAAGATACCTGTTTCAATACGTGAATCATTCCAGCTATATTCATAAGAATATAGAATCTACAATTATTTATACTCTGATGAGCTCCCAGTTAAAGAGTAATGTACCCTATGGCATACTTTGTGTCAAGTATTACATCAAGACCACTGCAGATTTATTTTACACCCCCCCTCTCTCTCTAGGAACTCAAATGGTATTCCTGAGCTCCCAAAAGAAAAATCAAGGTCATGGGTAAAATAAATTACTTCCTTTTTTAAAAAAATTGGCAGGTGCTAAGACTACAGCTCTGTATATTTGTATATGTCAAATTTTAAATTCTGAATTTGTTTAACCATCTTTTCATTGTAATAGATTACTTGCTCCTCATTTTTCATGCCAAGCTGTTGATGGCACATGTTTCCTGCCTTGCCAGTTCTAGTTCTCACACCTCAAATAACAAACCAACCCACAAAATAACCAATATTCACATAACAAACAGATCTATGTAATAAGATATGTTTGGCATGCTGGACAACGCATAAAACTGGATTGAGCAAATTACAGTTACGTTCACTACAGTGTGTTGTGCAAACAAAGCATGTGTAGACATGTTCTTGAATGTGATATGGAGGCTGCAGCTCGTGCAAACTCAAATGTCTGGGTTATTGGGAATCAGGCAGCATATAATTATTAAATTATTAATTTCATAAATAATAATTGCAAAAATAATCCTCAAGGGGTTCAAAGGATTCGAGATGAAGACCAAATAACACTTGTCCTTAAAGTGTTGTCTATCTGGAGCACTGGGGAACTACCAGAGGACTGGAAAAGAGCTGATGTAGTTCCCATCTTCAAAAAAGGAAAAAAATGGATCCAGGAAACTACAGGCCTATCAGCCTGACCTCAATACCTGGGAAGATCTTGGAAAAGATAATCAAGCAACAAATCAGCAAACACCTAGAGGCAAACAAAGTCATTACCAAAAGCCAACATGGGTTTTCAAAAACAGGTCATGCCAGACAAATCTTATTGCATTCTTTGACCAGGTGACAAAATTAGTGGACCAGAGGAATGTTGTGGATATAATTTACTTGGACTTCACTAAAGCATTTGATAAAGTAGACCACAACCTACTACTTGATAAGATAGAAAAATGTGGGTTAGACAGCATCACCACCAGATGGATTTGTAGCTGGCTGACTGGCCATACTCAGCATGTGGTCCTCAATGGAACTGCATCTACATAGAGGTAAGTGTGTAGTGGGGTACCCCAGGGTTCTGTTCTGGGCCCAGTGCTCTTCAACATCTTCATCAATGATTTGGATGAGGGGATAGATGGGGAACTCATCAAATTTGCAGATGACACTAAGCTGGCAGGAATAGCCAACACTCCAGAAGATAGGCTTAAGATACAGAAGGATCTTGACAGACTTGAACAGCAGTGTGCTGCAGCTGCCAAAAAAGCCAACACAGTGCTAGGCTGCATTAACAGAGGGATAGAATCAAGATCACGTGAAGTGTTAATACCACTTTACAATGCCTTGGTAAGGCCACACTTGGAATACTGCATCCAGTTTTGGTCACCACGATGTAAAAAAGATGTTGAGACTCTAAAAGGAGTACAGAGAAGAGCAACAAAGATGATCAGGGGACTGGAGGCTAAAACATATAAGGAACGGTTGCTGGAACTGGGAATGTCTAGTCTAATGAAGAGAAGGATGAGGGGTGACATGATAGCAGTGTTCCAATATCTCAGGGGCTGCCACAAAGAAGAGGGAGTCAAGCTATTCTCCAAAGCATCTGAAGGCAGGACAAGAAGCAACGGATGGAAACTAATCAGAGAGAGAACCAACCTAGAAGTAAGGAGAATTTACTGACAGTTAGAACAATTAATCAGTGGAACAACCTGCCTCCAGAAGCTGTGAATGCTCCAACACTGGAAGTTTTTAAGAAGAGACTGGACAGCCATTTGTCTGAAATGGTATAGGGTTTCCTGCCTGAGCAGGGGGTTGGACTAGATGACCTCCAAGGTCCCTTCCAACTTTATTATTATTATTATTATTATTATTATTATTATTATTATTATTATTATTATTATTATTATTATTATTATTATTATTATTATTATTATTATTATTATTATTATTAATTAAACGTGAACCTCAGTCAACTGAACATTCAAATTGACTGGCACTAATGGTTGACATGGGTTGCTGCCAGCATCCTAGGTATCAACCAGGTACCTACTTAAAATGTAAGATGTTCTGAGTAGCGCAGTTTTTTGTAGCATTGCTGGAGTTATTGCATTATTATTATTGTTGTTGTTGTTGTTGTTGTTGTTGTTATTGTTATTGTTATTATTATTATTATGGATCATCGCACAGTCAGCCAGATGTTCAGACTGGATTTGGCATTTTGTCTACCTATCGAGTCTGGATGAGGAAGATTACTACAGATACTTGGGTATCCTTCAAGCTGACAACATCAAGCACACTGAAGTCAAGAAAAAGATTAGAGGTGCGAATGGAGGCGGTTCCTAGTAAGGCCGCCTTTTGCAATTGACTAATGGCGAATTTGTCAATGCCAATGGTGTTCAAGTGGTGCTCCAGTTGTTTTGGGATTGCACCCAAGGCGCCTATTACTATTGGTACTACCCTTGCTTGCTTTTGCCACAGTCTTTCTATTTCTATTTGTAGGTCTTTGTATTTTGTTATCTTCTCCAGTTCTTTCTCGTCTATTCTGCTGTCTCCAGGCACTGCCACGTCCACTATCCAGACTTTTTTGTCTTTCTTATCGACAATTGTTAAGTCCGGGGTGTTATGTTGCAGGTGCTTGTCTGTTTGAATTCTGAAGTCCCAGAGCAGTTTTACTTTATCATTTTCTATGACTTTCTCTATTTTATAATCCCACCAGTTCTTGCTTACAGGCAAATGATATTTCTTGCAGATCTTCCAATGCACCATTGTTGCCGCTGCTGCTGCTGCTGCTGCTGCTGCTGCTGCTGTTGTTGTTGTTGTTGTTGTTATTATTATTATTATTATTATGTCATCAATCCCAGTTTAGATTTTTAATAGTTAAAACCCCAAATGCAATTATCTAAATGAATGTATCCCCCTCTATCACACTCTACTGCCAAAATTTGAGATCCAGAATTTACCACACCCTAAAACCTATTATAGAAGTTCAACTCTAAAATATTTCAACTCTAAAATACATTTTCAATGAAAATTAAAAGTCTACTTGGCTCCATTTTTGGCAAGTTGAAACTTTTATTTTGTTAAAGCCTTTTCTCCGATCATGTTACTATGATCAAAGCAGAATGAATTAGGGATACTGCACTAAATCTGTTCTGAGTATTACATATTTTATTGGTTATTTATTGTGTATAAGCTCTAAATTTCCAGGGATAATTTTACTATTAAAAGCAAGATGACAAATTCTGTAAATATGATTATCCATTTTAAAGAGATTGTTTTGAAGCTCTTTACAAAATCTTTCTATTTACCACTTTATACTTCATTTGTAACCTAGGTCATTAAACAAGCAATGTTCTACCACAGTTCCTTATAGAATCCCGCTTTATAATTTCCTTTATCAAGAGAATTGTCATTTTACTCTATTGACTCCTGCACTGTCATCATTATTAAACTATAGAGAATCTGTTTGTGACTGCTAAATCTATTCAAATAGATTTGCAAACACTTAATAAAGCAACTCTCTTTGAACCATTAGAGCAACTGCATTTTTTTTCTAGGCTTGTGTAACTGGTTGAGAAGCTGCTTCCAGCTATTTCCACATGCATTGAAATGCACAGGCCCTTCTTAGCTTTGCATACCTGTACTTCAATTGTGGGATTCAAATATGTGAACAACCGGTTCTCTGTGTGGATGCTGCTTCCGGAAGTGCATTCTGGGCCTGGTCAACAAAAAATTAGCTACCGGTTCTGCCAAACTGGTGCGAACTGGCTGAATCCCACCACTGTTGTACTTCCCAGCAAAGTTTTAGGATCATTTACAAACAAACTAGGCTGCTATGTTTTGACAAACCAACTCATAGTGAAGGGTTTATTTCTTCATTGCATTTACATTCTGACAGCTTAAAGCAATGAACATCGATGTTTCACTTCATTTTATTCTTATAACACGCAGGGATGAAATCTTGCTTCCTCCCATGAAAGATGCCAACACTGCATCATCAAAATTAGACCACAAAGTATCTATGTTTTGGTGGCATAACTGTTGTTACAAAAGCTTTCATGAGACAAGCTTGACTTTCTTTACTTGCAAATTTAAACACACCCTCCCCAAATGAACTGCAATCATGTTATTGAAATTTCCCAAAATGAGAAAATGGAAAATATTACAATATCAACCATCTTTTTTTTCTAAAGTATAAATTTTGGCCATGCAAATCACAATTTAAGCTAAGAAACAGAGGAATTATTTGCGGGCCTGTCTCTCCTGAGGGCATTTGCCCATCCTACTAGATCAGAGAAGCAGAACTGTTCCAGGACCTTTCCATAAATGTTTCCAGGTCCTGGAAAGCATGCTTCCTCTGTGGTGATCACTGCCATGTGGAAGACTTTTTGCCTAGAGATGCAGCAGGCCTTTACCCTCGTAGCTTCCTGAAAATTCGTGAAGAACTGGCTGCTCCTGCAACTTTTAGGGTAGAGTCAGGGTGGAGCCCAGCAAGATACATGGATCTGTGGTAGAGTGCTATCCCTTTATTCCAAGACAGATTTTTAAACTTTTTTTTTTTAGTTTTCATTCTGATTGTTAGGGTGGGAGGGTGTTTACTGTTTTGTAAGCTGCCCAGAGTTGCATTTCCAATACAGGCAGTTCTAGGGCTATTTTAAAAATGAGTAAATAAATTCTTGAAAATCAGTCAAATTTTTCCATTTCGGTGATATCCTGCATTCTTCAAGCTAAAACAAGTTGCCACTTTTGACCTGCACTGAGATTCAAGTCAGTGAATCATTTGAGACGGAGAGAAAATAAATGGTTCAATGATTGAATAAGGATCTGACACCACTGCTTCACGCTTTATTTTACTTTTATCATATTGTACTTTCTTTTTGATTTGCAATGATTGTGTCAGAACTAGAAAACATCCTATGGGAAATGATTTGGCAGCATAGTTGCATCATAATTACTATGTAGTATTACTTTTATTAGTTTTCAAAAGTTTTATTAAGATATGATTAAAAGAAAAAAAATATGTTGCTCCATTTGCCTATTTTGTATAAATTATATAAATTTATATAAATTTAGTACAAAATCATTTAAAAATAATGAACAAATAACCTGGAATAGAAATTGTTACCAGCAACAATACTGTGATTATTGTTTTAATTACAAAATCTAATTATGTATATATCTTCTTCTTGCACTGTGTTTAGACTCTAAACAAAATATTAAAATAACCTGGAATAGTAATTGTTATTAGCAGCAATACTGTGATTATTGTTTTAATTACAAAATTTAGTTATGTATATATCTTCCTCTTGCACTATATCATTTTAGACACTAAACAAAATCTTAAAAATAGAAAGCAGTCCTTTGGTTATGACATTTGTTCAATGACTGTTCAAAGTTACAATGGCACTGAAGTTGCAGCATCCCCGTGGTCACATTATCACAATTATGTCACAGCAAGCCGAGGTCACATGATCATAATTTCCAACATTTTCTGCCAGCTTCCCAGAAGCAAAATCAATGGGGAAACCAGCAGGAAATCAGAAGTCACAATGATGTATAGTCCTCACTTAACAATGTGCACAGTCCTCGAGTTACAATGGCAACCAGGACTGCCAGAATTGCTGCCGCTAAGCTGTCACATGGTGGAATGGAAATTAGAAATGGAAATTCTGTTCCCAACTGCTATCATAACCTGAGGACTATATGTAATGTAATGTAATGTAATAGAGTAGAGTAGAGTAGGGTAGGGTAGGGTACGGTAGGGTAGGGTAGGGTAGGATAGGATAGGATAGGATAGGATAGGATAGGAGCTGGAAGGGACTTTGGAGGTCTATTAAAAACATTACATTTCAATAATATTCTAGGATATAACTCAGAAGAAACCAAACAGCATTAGATCTTTTAAAATCTTTCTCAGCCCACTTCATACCACATATAAACCTAACACTCTCCTCAAGCTATGATTTTCTTCCTCTGTAACACTTCATTTGGAATCACTTATGAAATACTCTGACTATTCAGCAGGGATGGCCTATTACGTATTTTCTTAGAGCTACAATTAATATTTTTCCCTGTAGAAATTTCCCATTGGGGATTCCTGCAGCAGATGATCAAAAGGCTTTGAGTAATCTTGTAAGCATTTTTCTAGCTGTATATCTGACCACTAACAGTCAAAGAGGGCTCTGACCTCAGCTGTAATCTTCAACACTGACACAAAGTCTGCAGCAGTAAAATTTTATAATTTCCTTTTTTAAAAGTCTCACCTCACTTCTGGTGATTTACATGAAACAGTGAGATACGAGGCTAAAAACTCTCCAGGTATTCCAGGTGTGACCTCTGAAAATATAACAAAAGGAACTATGGCACTTTTTAAAACTAAGTAGCATATATAATTATATAGGAAAGGCCATAGTAAATCACAAGATCAGTACAGAGGCCAGGTTCTGGAATATAAGAAGCTTTAACATTTGAAATTGTTGCACCAGTTGGACCTCTCTGAACTTAGTATAAAGTTGCTCCTTATGCTTATTTATTTTTGCTGAATGATACTATAAAGTATATGTGCTAGGTAGTGAACATAGAAAGAAAAATGCTTTTCTGAAAAACCTAATAAATATTAATTGACCCACCATGCCTATCTGCAGTGTTGCTTGGTTTTGTCAAAGATGTTCTTGCAAATCCATCCCTTCTGGCTTATAAACTTGAGTAATGGCTAAACAAGTTTTTATTTTTATTTATTTTAAATATGTTAAATTTGTTAAATTTAACAAATAACAAAGTTTAAACAAAGCCATGTTTTGGTATTTGAATTTAGTAAATGTCTGGCATGATGCTGTTATATATAGCATAAAAACATATTTCATTATATAAAAATATAAAAATATGTATTATATATTTTCATTCTAATGAATTCTTGAGACTGGTCTCAGTTAGAAATTCCTCTTATTTCTTATTCTTATAAAGAGAGGAGGAATGTAATTCCCTACCATCTACCCTCCTGTAACTATGGCCTGAACTTGAACAAACCAATATATAAATGTATAAAATGTGCAAAATAATAATAAAAACGTGACAAAATATTAACTGAGCAGTTGAGTAAGTATCTTTCTAAAGTAGATTTCTAAGAGAGGGCATTTATTTTATTTACTTACTTAATTTATTTCTCACCTTTATATACTGCCAGAATCCAAATACTAATTGCATTTCAATTAGAAAATTAGCTGGCGAATTGCCATCTTATGAATCAGATACTGACTCAACCTCTCCCAGAGAGCTACACTGAATCAGGGTACCACTATTTTAATTTAATTTACCACTATTTTACCACTATTTTAATTCTCAACATAGTATCACTTAACATTGCTCTAGGAAATTAAAATAGCAATGTTTAATATATATCAAGTCAATAGTATTATTTGCTGTGTCTATCACGTACCATAATAGATATTCATACTTCATTATGTACAATTTCTAAATTTCAAACTAACTTTGTTTCTTTCTATTTGATAAATTATAGTTGGTATCAAACACATCACTGTCTATATTTTTATAACAAAATTTGACAATTCCACTGAAATATTTTTTGCAATCTTAATCCTATTCTCATGGCAATAGCACAAATTGTGCTTGAAAATCATCTTCAAATATACATATAAGCATGTGATTTAGCTGGCATATAAAAGTTTTCAACTTGCTGCAGTTACAGCTTATTGTATTTTGAAGAGCTACAAACTTCATTGAATATAACTTGCATAATACATCGGATGTAAGTGATGGCCATAATCTTGCCCTTTAAATAGATTAGAAAACAGTATAGAAAAGAAATGAAAACTGATAAAATGACTTTTGATCAATGTTTGAAGGTAGTTAGATAGCTTTTTTCTGTATGAGAGTAACGCAACTCCTCTTTATGAAATCTAGTATGATAACTGGATTTCAAGAACACAATGCTAAAATAAACTTGAGCTGTAATTATCTCAAAAGGGGTGGAGATGTATATGGTACTGAACTATGAATCCCAGACCCTTTATCCCTAGGTATTTTGTTTGGAACTGATAAGAGTTGCAATTTAGCAACATCAATAAGGCCACAAGTTCCCTATCACTTACTTAAAGCTCCAGTCTTTCCCTAAGTATCTTCATTACCAACCTAGGATTATTATTTTTTACTATGTTTCTGACTTTAGTTTCTTATGGGAAGACTTTCCTAAGATTTCTCTAGATACAGGTTTAAGATTGTAGAGACAACCTAAGGCTTAGAACTGCCACAATGCTAAAAAATCTTTTTAAAATCCTAATGCCTACATACCTCTGAAAAAAATGTAAAAATGTAAAAATCACCTTTAGTCTTATTATTATTATTAAAGCTATTATTAAAGTTATAAAGGAATGATATTTGTTTTAGGAAACATAGAAATGTAGACCCACACATATAATGAGATTTTTCTTAAATAGCTTGATTCTCCCACAAATCACCATTGATACAGTTTAATGTAAAATGCTATTAGTAATCTAGTAATTAGTAATTAATTAGTAATTTTGCCCCATTTTACAACCTTTCTTGTCACAGCTGTTAAGTGAATCACTGCAGTTGTTAAGTTAGTAATGCAGTTATTAAGTGAATCTGGCTTTCCCACTGACTTTGCTTGTCAGAAGGTTGCAAAAGGGGATCACCTGACATAAATATGAGTCAGTTGTCAAGCACTGAATTTTGATCAGGTGACTATCAGGTGATGCTACAGTCATAAGTCACTTTTTTCAGTGCCGTTGTAACATTAAACGGTCGCTAAAGGAACTGTTGTAAGTCAAGGATTACCTGTGTATGCAAGCAAGTCAATGAGCACTGGGGAACTATTCGCTACTTGTGGGAAGCATACAACCAAAAGCATACAACCTTCTGGATATGAATGATTTTCTCTATGATATTTAACATTTCTAACTAATAGCTCTACTCTGATTTCTTCAACCAATATGTCAATATATCAGGTATACACACTATGACTGATTAGTTCTTGGTTAGCTTTGCTACTTTAGAGTTTGCTTATTTTGTTAATTTATATAGTTTTATGTATTCTGAAAATCCAAATGAATTAATTAAGTAACTAAGTTAAGTTACTCAATTTTTGATTTAAATAATAATATTACAACACTTTAAAAAAGGAATAACTGCTTATTTATTATGACAGAGGATAATTTTGTCAACCTTTTTCCAACCTTTCATAGGACAGATACATGCAATTTAGAATACAACTCATAAAATCAACATATCACCATATTGGAAAGATTATTTTACTAGTTTATGTGTGAAATCTCTTTTGTCCAATTATGGAAACCATCTTAGAAATATCAGCTTCATGTTCCCTACTCAATTGCCATAGACAAATGTCAGTAATTCCATCTACCAGTTCCCTATATAACAATTAGAATTGTATAATACTCGTGTACTTTTTTACCACCTTATATCTGGAAAACAAAGTTAAGTGATGAAACAACAAAATATAATTAAGAGTGCAATCCTCTACAAATCAAATCAGAAGGAAATATTATTGATTTCAATGCAGTTTTTGTGTGTTTTCCCTTGATTCAGTGTTGACTCCTGATCACTGCTTGAATGATTTCCTGTAATTTTCTTGGTAAGGGTGTTGTAAGTGATTTGTAATTGCCTTCTTCTAGGGCTGAGAAAGAGGGATTGGCCCAAGGTTATCTGGCTGGCTTTATACCTAAGATGCAACACTTTCCTGGTTTCTAGACTGATGCCTTAGCCACCCTCCCAAATTGACTTTCTCTGAATGGAGCTTATTATCATATGCTGTAAACAGAACTATTTACTCCATAAATGCACCTATATATCCATGAAATTTCAGCCTAAGACAGATATTATTCCAGCATCCAGTTTGATTGGTTTTAGTTCTTATCCTAACACACACAAAATGCACCGGTTGTTTTTACTATTGCATTGTTATAATAACAATGTTAAATATAGGCAAAGCTGCATGTATGGCAAAACAAACTACATACAATTCCCTGGACAAACAAAGGGCTGGAAGAAAATAATGTTTCACTGAGAATTTATAGTGGACATTTTGAATACTGAAAGCATATGCTATTATCAACATCAATAAGAATATTTTTAGAACATGCAGAGTGCATCATTATAATTCTTTTCTAAAGAAAACAAAACATGCTGCATGAAAGACCATAAAGCCAATTGAAAGCAGTAGTTGTGAAGCTTATATTTTGGAGTTTTACTAGCTGGTGCTCTTTTGATGCTATAGAATATTGAACATCTATAAATAATTTCTAATTCTTCCCCATTAGAAATAATTGCTTTCTGATTTTGTATTGTGCAAAAAGAGAACAGGTCCACAAAATTAACGTGTTACAGTTCCAATTTCAGGTTTTTGTGCCAATGAAAAAAATACTCTTATATTCTCCCTTTTGGATGGACATGATAAAAATAGAATGGGTTGCCAAAAGAGACCATAACCCAAATTATGTCCAATATGACAAGTACATAGTTTTAATTGTCCACTGTGACTCTGCTCATTGTTGCACTAAAGTCAGAGACATATTAAAAGATTTGGAAGGAGCAAATGAAGTAACTAACTCTGTACATGGCACTGAGTTATCGAGGTTAGAGAAATCTCAAGACTGCAGCTACTGCCAAAAGCATTTTTCAAGCTGTCTATGTGCAATAAAATTAGAATTTAGTTTTAACATAAAAATAATTTCAATGAATTATTCATGTAGTCACTAGAGACTACAGCCGAGCCACTGTGTGCCTCCTTGTGGGGCAAATTTAGCACAGAAAAAAAAGAACTCAAAATAAAGGGGGAGCTACAGTGAGGCTTCAAAGAGTGTTCTCTTTGCTTTAAAAAGGGGGGGGGGAATACTTCCCATTCCTTCTCCTGCTTAATCTGGATGAAAAGAGTGAAAGTGGCCTTTTCCAGCCATTATCTTTCTGCTTATTAATAGGATAGAATAGAATAGAATAGAATAGAATAGAATATCATTGTCATTGTGTAACTCACAACAAAATAAAGTTCTGTCCACAGTGCACACTACACACAAGTAAAAACCACAAATAAGAACAAGTTGGGCTCAGAAAGGGATTTGGACACCACATATGAAAAGGTAACCCAACAGAAGAACAGGCATGAAGACAAAATTAATATCCCATTAAGAGAGACAAAAAAAACTATTTCAGCCATTGCTTTTATCTGCTACTTGAGTGCTTTCAAAAGTAACTCCAGCCATAGTAGCAAGCCAGATGGACCAGCAGCTGGGACCCTGATTTGCAGCTGTTACACTTCTTAAACCTTAAAATTCACACATCATCTTCTGTCCTGTGAACTGAAACCAGGAAGCAAATTCTCCCCTTTGCCAAAAGTCAGCCAGGCAAACTACATTTCCACTACTGTATTATATTGCAGAGCATCCTTATGCTAAAAATATCGTATATACATAAACAAAATCTAGAATTAAGTTTGAGTCCTAGTAGGCAAGAGAGATGCTGTGAATTTTTGTCTTGTGGATTTTATTTCTAGAGAATTGTACTTTCGGGGGGGGGGGGGAATCATGAAATTTGTACTCTTTGCTGAATTCCTAATGGTGGCAAATATTAAATACAAGTGGCACTCATCCAATCAGAAGTAAACCAAGCTAAGGTCACGCATTTCTGAAGAATAATCTTTCTGCTTCTGCTGTCCCCACAACCCTCATCATCATTTCAAGAGGTTTGGGGCGGAGATAGGGCTTCTATTGCTACATTTACATATGCAGTCTTCCAAAATATCCTGATATCCTGAATTGAAAACAAGTGAACTGCACACATAATATACACACACCAAGCAAATAAATTCCCATACTTTCTCCACCCATAGCCCTTTACAATGTTTTCCAGATAAGATAAAAGAAATGGAGAAAAATTAATATGAAAATTGAAAGAAAGAAAAAAGTCAATTTGAACATAGCAGGCAAGATACAGCATGTGGAGGCAATGATAACTAGCACAGGCCATTTCAAAGCAGCAAGAAAAACAGTGAAGAAAAAAGAAATTACACTAAGCCTAATCTTTAACTAAAAACTTCCTGATAGTGCCATAATTTCATGCTATCTTAATCCTCACCAGGACTTTGTGGACACACATGCAAGTCACTCCAAGCCAGGCTTTATGTAAACAATGGCTTAAGGCAGGGATGTCAAACTGCCAGCCCATGGGCCAGGTACATCATGTGGAGGCCACGCCCACCCCAGCTCTGGCAATGCGAAAAAAGTCACGATACGTCATGACATGTCACATGATGTGGCGAGTTTGACACCCGTGGCATAAGGCATAGCCAAAAATGCAACAATACAGACATTTCTTCCTTTGTTGAATTTGTTGAACACCTGTGTGTTTGAAATTTGTGCATTTGAATTTGAAAAATTTGCTGAATACCTGTAGGATAAAATCCCTCAAATTTGTTCCCAGTTAGAACTTTTGAATGGTGCTGGTCCTTCTGAGATGCCTAGAAAGATTCTTGCCCAATAATTTGGGAACAGTTTGACCCTGTTAGACCTAAAGTAATGGACAGGGTCCTCTGCGCTGTCAATGCAACTACCTGTCAGTTAGATCCTTGTCCCTCCTGGCTGGTGAAAGCCTCCAGGACAGCAACCACCAGTTGGGATCATGCAGTGATAAATTCCTCACCTGCAAGAGGAGATATTCCCAGGACCTTTTTAGGAGGCCCTGGTTTGTTCTCTCCATAAAAGACCATCACTCAACTACACCTGCCTGGACTACTTTCATCCAGTCTCCCATCTTCCCTCTTCAGGTGAGATGGTGAAAAAGGTGGTTGCTCAGCAACTCCAGAGGATCCTGGATTAAACAGATTTCCTTTGGTCACAGTCACGGAAGATTTTTGATGGGAGGAGGATGGGGTAATGCAACCATTCTCGCTCTCCTTGACCTCTCAGCAGCCTTTGATACTATTGACCATGGTATCCTTTTGAACTGCTGTGTAAGTTGGGGATGGCACAGTTTTGAGCTGATTCAGCTCCTTCCTCCAAGGCCAGTCCCAATTGGAATTGATAGGAGTGAGACTTCCAGCCTTGGCCCTCTCGCTTGTGGTGTCCCACAGAGCTCGGTACTATCTCCTCTCTTATTTAACATCTATATGAACTTGTTGGGTGAGATCGTCCATCACCATGGGTTGAGATATAATCAATATACTGATGATACTCAACTCTACATCTTTTAAATATGGCTGTCTCTGCCCTCTTGCAATGCCTAGAGGCTGTAGGACTCTGGATGGGGGACAACAGACTTAGACTGAATCCCCAAAAGATTGAGTGGTTTTGGGTGCATGGAGTCACTCAAGATCTGAGTGTTTGTCATCCTTAGTTCTGAACAAGGTTTTACTATGCCTTTCAGACTCAGTTCACACTCTAGGAGTTCTCCTTGACTCTTGTCTTCTGCTCAAAGAGCAGGTGGTAGGCATGACTAGGAGAGCTTTTGCAAAGCTCTGGTTTGTGCACCAGCTGCAACTTTTCCTGGATCATAACTCCCTATGCTCAGTTACTCAAGCCTGGTCATCTCTTGTCTGGACTATTGCAATGTACTCTACATGGGGCTATCCTTGAAATTTATTTGGAAGCTTTTGCTGGTACAAAGTGTGGCAGTGAGAGCAGTCTTTGGGGCCCCTAGAATGGCCCATATTACACCTCTGCTCTGTGAGCTTCACTGGCTACCAGTATGCTTTCAAGTACAGTTCAAGGTGTTGGTTATGACCTTAATGGCATAGGTCCAGACTACCTGATGAACCACCCCAACCTGCTAGGACAAGCCCATCCTACTAAGGCCAGCAGAGAGGGCTTACATCGGATCTTGTTGGTCAAAGAACGCCAACTATTGGGATCCAGAAGAACAGCCTGCTGCAGCCTGCTGCCCTTTGGAAGACCTTACCTTCTAAGGTAAAGATCTGCCTCTACCATCCTTCCACAAGAGTCTGAAGACCTGGTGGGGGAAACGGGGAAGTTCCACACTGGAAGTGGCAGCTGAAATGATGGCAAACTCCCCTCCCACCCTCCCACTCCTTAATCTGGTCCTCAGCCATCCATCTTTTTGATTACCGTATTGATATATTTTTGTTGTTCCTTTTTTGGTTGTTGTTCCTTTTACAGTGTTTATTTTATTGTTCTGTAATTTTATTTCTGTTCTGTTTAATTCCTTTCATTTTCTCTCTTTTTATTATTGTATTTTATTTATTTTATTATTGTAAGCTGTCTAGAGTAGACCCTCGGCGAGATAGGCAGCAAATAATTTTAACAAATAAATGAAATGAATTGCACTATGAATGGCCAGTAATTTCTTTATCTCATGTATGGGGAAAAAAATGTAAAGCGTCAACTGGAGCCTCTTCGAGTCGCCCTCAAGTAAAAGTAGAGCTGGAAGCATTGGAGATACTGCAGCTAAAGGAATCCTCCATTGCAGTCTTTCCAGCCTCCTGGCTCAATACTTGTATGCCAGAACCATAAATTAATACCCATCCCCACATACACCCAACTGTACAGTAGTGATAATGTAAATAAAGAAAAACATAAATACAAATTGCTGAATTAGTTCACTTACGTCACAGATTAATCTACTATCATTGTTTCGGCATTATGCTGAGCCTAATTACTGTAGGATGTAGCTTATTTTGTGAAACAGGTTTGAATATTAGTTCAGTTAGTATATATGGCCTAGGAGGAATTTGAATCTATATCTCTCTTTAGTCTGAACAGAAATCACAGACCTCAATGCACTGTTCCATTCTTTTGTAAAGTTATAAATGCCAGGCTCCTATGTATATTTCTGAATGCTTCAAAAATATGAAGTCCCCCCCCCTCTGGAGAAAGCAGCATGTAAGACAGATTACCTGTACATTAACCATTTCCGAACAGAGTAAAAATCAGGAAACCACAATTTCTAGTGCTTTTGAGGATACATTTTTCATATCTTTCATTACAGTTTGAAAGATATTGGCCAGAATTTATCAAAAGCTTAGATAAAACTGTATCAGCCATTACCTATTGAGACATTTTGGGACAGATCTTTTTTACTTTTCATAGAAACTAAATTGACAGGAGGATATGCAATGCCAATTCAAACTGCAAATATAAATAAGGATTCTGAGTAATATTGAATGTTATATAAATGCCAAGACAATTTGTTAGCTCTTAAATAGAGTAAAAAAAGTTGGGTGACTCGGTCCTTGCCAATTTTACTGCATTACAACAAACCAGTGAAACTATCTTGTTCTGAGGCTGCCAATACAATTGCTATCCCTGCCCCCAGCACCTAAGTAGTCCTTTCACTGCACCAGTAAGTCAAGCCAATCTCTTCTGCACTTATTTTACCACTTTCAAAGCAAATCACAATGCCTTGACATTGTTTAAAAGCTACTCAGAATGGGATTGTATCTCTTCCTACAGTTGGTTTTCGTACTGCATAGTATTTTTTTCCCAAAATAATAAACCTGGGAAAAGATATGTGAAGTATTTGTAAAGGAAATAGCTGATTTTTTGAGAGGATGGGAAAGATTGAGATAGTCTTAAACTTCAGATAAATATAACCAGCATCCTGATACAACATTGAATGATTTGCATATATATAAAAACTCTTTCATATATAGCTCTGATATCTTACAAGCGGTAACTACCAAATTTCAGATCTTATTTTTCTGCAGCATAAATAATGTCTTATCTTCCTGCCATGACATTCATTAACAACACAATCATACACAAGTCTAGTCAACAATAATGACTTCAAGACTCACCAAGTTGATTCAATTGTCACAATCTTGATATGACTTATGTACCTGAAGGCTTGTCCTTCTGCCTTCTTCTCCTCATGCACCTGACTTCAGCAAACATCCTGGTTCCCCTAAACCACAATGCGTAACCAGATTTGATCTTGATTTGAAGTAAAACTAAAGCCCCCAATTTTCAGAAATGCAGGTGATACGTATCTTTGTTGAAGCCATACAAACATAAAATCAAGTAGTGTGGAGAAATTTAATTTAATAATTACTACATGGAATGATTAATTGTTAGATTAAGATTGTGAGATCAATTAGACTATAAAAATGCAGAATGATTAAACTGAGTATAAAAAGAATATTTTAAAAAATATTGTCCATATTCTGAAGCCCATTTCTTTGAATTATTCTAAGTTAACCCACTGTTAATTTTACTTATTTTAGTCATAATGAATATTATTTTAATGTTATAAATATGATTATTTTTTTAAATGTCCAATTAAAAACAGCAATATTCCATCAGTCTTTTTAGTTTTTTTCTGTTTTGTTTTGTTTTGTTCTGGAACAATAGCAAATGTGATATAGTTAATCATCCTATCATTTTTTTAATGCAGTGAGTAACATTAAGTATTGTACTATATTTTATCAAATTATGACTAACAATACAATGACAGGTCTTATCACACAATTGTTAATCTTTACAATAACAGTTCAGATATTTCACCTGTTCAAAACATATTAGACGTTATTTAAATACACACTACAGGGAAATAAATAAGATACAATATAATTTCCAGGTAAAAAGTCAGGAGAGATAGAATGTGGCTTGCTAAGGCCATCTAGTGCTTTTACGTTAGAACTGGGACCAAATTGGGATTTTTTTCCCCCTCTCTCACACACATTCATAGATAGCACGCTACACCAATGGAAATGTTCACCCAGCATGCAAGCTGTATCTCTCATCAATCTGCTGTTAATGCATCAAGGAGACCAAACCTCCACTTTTAACCTATTGAAACTTGTTTCTGAAATACGGTTGACACCAATCTCAAAGAGCACCTGGCATCTATGTAATTGTGTGTGTGTGTGTACACATGCACACAAACACAGACCCTAAAAGTAAGTCCTCTTGAGGTTAGTAACATTTCAGATTTAGCAAGCAACTTGTCAGCAACTTAATTGCCACCCTATGTTCTAAAGAATGAAATGCTTTAATGTCATTTCAAAAGATGCTGCATTCAGTCTAGCAATGTTACACCTAAATTTTCAGACAATCTAGAATGCATCTAATGCATCTTTGCTCAGAGGAACTCCTCCTGATGTCTTTGGGAATGTACTGCTACATAAATATAGCTGGTTTTGCAGTCAAATAGCCCAAATGTTACATATATTTGCTCAGAAGGAAGTTCTATTGAATAATGTGATACACACTCAGATTTAAAAGTGTGGGATTGCAGTCATAGTTTTCCAAAGTTTCTCCTGGGATTTACCTCTCCCTCCAAAAACAAAGATAGTTTTTTTAAAAAAAGAGTGTGATAACTAGTCATTTTCAGGCAGACAAAATATTTTCAGTGTCTTAGCAAAGATGCCACAATAATTCACATAGCTGTCTATTCCTGAAACAGGTTCACTGCTTGAGAAGGCATTACTTTCCAGTTTAACATCAAAGCATAAATAATGCAACTTGGACTGGAAGGTACCACTCTAGGATTAATTAGTTAATACTTCATTCCTGAGCTACTCACTATATGCAAAGATGAGGCAAAGGCATTCATATGCAATCATTTCTACTGCTGTACAATTTCCCAATATTCATAAATATCAAACCCTCAGGTTACACTGCAGTGTAATGAGCCTTATATCAAGGTTGAAATGTACTTCCAAGGTCATATCTCCAATAATGTCCTATCAGACTCTGAAATCTTTATATTGCTGCCCAGACAAAAGAGTTTAGAAAGATAAAGAAAAATCAAATGAAAAAGAGACAAAATGTTTTCTCAGCTTTTCAGACAAAACATATGAAAATAGTAACGATTATTTGAAATAGATTCTAACATCGATCACTATAAAATGTCACATATTCAAAAATGTCATGCAAGTGCATGTGAGTTGGAAATTAAATTTCTCAATGTTTTCTGGAAACAAGTTAAATCTAAGAGTAATACACTTCTAAAGGTATTTTCTTGCGAGAACTCTGGAGCACTGTGTGCTACATCCCAGTATTTTCTTCTATGTTATCCTTGTAAGTAGAGAGAATAAAATTGCCCTCAAATACTGCACCAATGTACATTCAAGGCTCCTTTTTATAGGTACAGTACATAATTTAAAGATGTCAACCATCTTCTATTGATGAGTGAATAACCATCTCTTCTGTTGAAATGTAAGCATATTTAACTGTGATGTGCTGGGTCAAAATCAATTCTATTCAAGAATATAGGCACCGAGAAAATGCAATGATGCTGCATTACTATGTTTTTCCTCCTTAAAGAATTCTCAGTATTTCAGCTATTTGCAAATCCTGGGTGTTTTATCATCACTTAAGGGCAAAAACCAGCTGGGTATCCAGGTCTAGCACTTAGTTGCAAGTGTGAGAGTGCTAAAAATCCAGGATATGGATCACTTTTTTCAAATGCAATACAGGTCCCAGGAACCTCTTGTATTAAATATATGCTTATTCTAAAGCAGATATATATATATATATGTACTCTATTTGACAAAAATTGAATGAGCCATTACGCACAATTCTTTTTTTACCAATATAATGTCAACTCTTTCTATAATAAGACACAATATCCATTTTATCTTTTAGTGCCCTAACATTTTAATACTGACTTTAGCTTTTAATAACAAGAAGGCAAATAATCAAAAGTCAAATTAATAAAAGCTGCTGCCTTAAGCCTTTAAATGTATACTGCAACCATCTCTTCAGTGCTATTACAAAACAGTGGGATACCTTTTTTTTTGTTCTTTTATATTTTCTTGAAGGTGACATGAACCGCTAGCTGGTGATTCCAGGAGCTCTAAGTAAATCACCTTTCAAGTCAAAGACAAAATGTGTTGTGCAAAGTTACTGGCTTAAGTTGCATAGAACAAACTAAGTCAGTAAATCCATATCTTAAGAAAAGGAACTGACTGACTTGCTGACTAGGTACAAAACAGACAAATGATGTACAACTTCTTGAACCAGAGATCAGATAGCTAGAAAAAAAAAATCTTGCTCTTGTGATCCTTTTAAACACATTTTTTGTATATGAAAGCTTCTTCATGAACAAGTCATGAACACTTTGGTGAGAACTTTCAGTTTATTTAGAATATTCTGAACTATATAAACTATCATAGATAGTTTTACCTTTGTAAATGAAATAGCATCTTACGCTTACAAAAAACCCCCAAAAAACCCTCAAACTCTTCTGCCTTCATATGCAGCAGCATATTTTAACTCAGTAAATGTATAAATTATTAAATCCTTAACTTAAAACTATAGCAAATGCATAATCAATTGATTCCAGGCATATATCCTACTAACATGTATAGATGATTGTATGCAACATACAATAATATGAAATATTTAAAAGCTCTCTTTACAAATTTTATACCCTAATTTTAATGTATTAATATTGTTAATATTTCACTGATTTTATTGATTTTTTTTAAAGAACTGTTTTCTACAAAGTCTGCTTTGACTTTTAAAGGTAATCAGTCAAAACAGGTATACATCCTTGGTGTACTCCTAACAGAAATAGTAAAGCTTTATGGTGTGTGGTTCGTTTTTACTAATATCAGCTGTATTTCATATAGAAGTTGCATTACCTTCCCACAGGCACAAGGACAGGAACTAAATCTAGCGCATCACTCAGTCCTCCAAATGTCCACACCATTTTTCCGTCAGCTTTTGCCTTCGAATGCAAATTGCCCAATAAACAGTCTCAAAATAGAAGGAGGAATGATGGTAATAATGATCACAATAATAATGGTAACGCTTCGGATGTGGCTACTTACTTGTCTAAGATATCACAAATCCAAAATTACACAGCGGAGCAATCACCGTTCGGCATCTGTAAGAGACTGATCAACTGAGCTTCATTACTGGAGTCCCACTACAGACTGTACCATCCAAACCGAGCAGGTGGGGGGGAAGCGCGATATTTCCGACCGAGCATCTTGCTGAAGGAGAGAGCAGGCTCCGGGAATGGGGATGCTCGGCGTTGCAGCCTGCCAGAGGAGGAGGGGCGGTGGGGGGACAAGGAGCAAATGTGGCACCCAAAGGAAGGCTTTCTGTTGTAAAGAGAATGGACCCAGCCTCCATATTGTTGTTTGTTGTTTTAATACTTCCCTTGAGATAATGACAAAAACGGAAGATGGCAAACTACCAGGAATATGCCACTTATGGGAGAAACCTTTCAAGGACAAGGACCGACAAGTTCGGGAGGGGAGGGAGAGGGAAGAAAGAGAGCGTGGGATGGATTGATGCAACGGAGGGAAGGGGGAAAAGCAATTCAGGACTGCATCTCTGCAAGAAGTGATTGCGGACTCTTAAGTCTTTCGTGTAAATTTTATGGGGGGGGTGGAGAGAGAAGGCAAGCAAATTCAGCAGTCTATTTCTGCAATTTAGTTGCAAAGCGTTTTTCTCAAGACACCGAATCCGCTCACGTTTATCAAAATAGAAAGAGCGCAGTGCCTTTTTGATATGCACATACGTGTGCGCGCGCGCCCGTACTCACGCACGCACGTTAATGCATGTATTGCAACATGTTCTCACACTTTGGGGCAAATTTATGACGATTTTTGTCTTCAAATGTGATTTTCTTTTCTTCCGTGAGCTGCACAACTTTTGCCCGTCCCCCTTTTGGAAAGGAAAGATTTACAATAAAAGAACACAGAAGCCAATCATATGCTTCTGTGCAGCCAAGTAAAACATCATCTTTAAGATTTCATATGAAGTGCTTTAAACCTAAAACAATAAGGGACGCCTTTTTGCCTATTAATTAATGGTTTTCTTTTATTTCCTGCTGTGGTATATTGCAGTTTTTTAAATATCTAGAATTAGCCTTTGTCAAAAACTTAGGATGAAAGAAAGAAGTTTTTTTTAAATGGCATTCTCTTTTAATGACCATATATTGTAGGGTTTACTTGTAGTCTATGTTTATGGACTAACATTTTGATTTTCAGATACTTTTAGGTATTTGAACCACTGTCTTCAGGTTTGGAGTGAGTCAAATGCAAAGGGAAGCCTGTGTCTTTAAAAATGCAAAATATTACTGTGCTCCAAGTTGCAAGCTTTTGTAGCATCTTAGTGACAGCAGTGCTTCGTGACTAGGCTGCATTTTGAACAGAGCAGACTCAGCATACCTCTCTGTACGGATGCTCTGTCATCCTTGCTTACTTGCTGCTCAGAATATCAATTCAGCCAGTTAAACCAAAGTCTGCACTGCAGTGCACCAAAATGGAAGCTTAAAAAAAAAAAGACTAACATTTCTGATGAAGGAAGATCACACTTTTTGTCAATCTGTTAGAAAAGGGGAGTAAGCCTGTAAATCCAGGTATATGTTTAAAAGAATGGAAGTTGAATTGACAAATTGGAAACTTGAAGAACACATGCTTGCTGTGACATCATCTACTGTGACACTCTTATATTTAGACTATAGCAGTGCTTTCCCCTTGAGTGGGTGAGTGACAATATTCAGTATGGAAGATGAAATGATGTTGTGAGAACATTTAAGAATTAAAGCATTAAAACTTCTAGCTGCCATCTTAGGAGCTGCATAGACTTCCGAGCTTCAGATATTAATCATTTTTCAGTAACAGTTCCAGTCAAGAGTTGCAAGTCTGACTTATAAACATTATTGATTTTTATAACATATAAAAGTATATTAATTTATAATATCTAGTTTCTCTGAAAACAGAAATGGATCACTTGAAACAATTCCTTCTTTTCAATCATCCCTCTTTGCGGCCCTGCGCTGTAGTTACAGCAGTCAACTCACAATTTAAACTGAGTAGCACCAATATAGTGAAGGGTTAGGTATTAGACTCATATCCTGAGACCTACAAAAGGAACATATGAAGATAATTTTTCCAGCATTTCAATTAATTACTTAAAGAGTAACTATTTCAACACAAGTATTCCCAGTGGTCATCTAGAGTAGGGTGTCCAATATCCTGGGCCACAAAATGTGATGATCGAGCTATTAACCATGTTGCAAGTATCATCAGTTAAGAGAGCCTCAGTCTCCCAGGGCTTTGTGCAATTCGCAGTGTTATTACCTTTGTTGTAATGTCATGAGTCATCACACTGTCACCTGGGTAACAGCGGCCAGCTAACATTACCGAAAGCAATCCCATCAAGACATGCCTTCTGAAATAAGAATCTGGCCTATTTTGTTCTGAAATTAAACCACTGATCATTATCTTCAGCTGCATTGTGCTTTTTTTTCCTTCGGGATGTATACTCAAGCTTATTATGTGACTACCTTTGAGGCCCATATTTTAAAAATTCTTAAAAACTGGTTTTGGATTTGCTGCCAGAATCCATAATGAATTGCACTGTCTGACAGACTGCTACCAAGGATGCAGCAACCATAATGATTAGGAAATTTTTTGTGCTGCAGGACTGAATGTTTAACTACAGTAGATACAACCCATGAACGGCTCCTTGAAGAAGCTGTCTAAGCAAAACCACATTTAGAGCAGGCACCACAGAGCCTTGTAAAACTAAATATTGTAAGCTCATGTTAGAAGTGAAGTATTTTGAAGACCAAGGACAATAAATATGCAGGACATGCTCTCTCTCTCAAACACACACACCCAAACATTCTTGAATATTGTCAAAAGATAATCTGATTAGATTATAGAGTGGTTTAAGAAACCAGTGGGCACTAACTTTTTCAAATAATCTGCAGATATGCCCACTATCTCTCATTCTACTCTATTCTTTGCTTCTTTGCTTTAAATGGCTTGTTGTGGATTGAAAGAGGCCTTTTATACTTTCATTTCCGTTTCTCAGCCTGATTTACCCATGATACTTCAGGACAAATGGGCATTCATACTTGGGGAATCAGAAGAGCTTTTAAAAAAAAGAAGGAAAGAAACCTTTGAACTAAAAGAAGCAAATAATTAGCCCCAGAACAGTGACTGGACAAAGGCATTAGTGCTGAAACCAATTGTCTTTGCTTATAAATTAATATTAGTTTCATAGGACTGGGTGGTCACAAAAAAAGTCAGAAAAAGTAGCAAGATTTAGAGCAAATCAAAAGAATCAACCCAAAATACCAGCAAGAATACTCTTTTAAAAAAAATTACCAAATTGTAAAAGGGTAGTGAAGACCTAAACAGCAACTTTAGATACCCAATAACTTACAAGATGAAAAACTAAATTCTTTCTGACCAACAGTCCTAGTAGCAACTAGATTGCAACTAGTAGCAATCTTAAGTTCCTGATGTTGTACTAGAGAGGAAATGAAAGCAGAAGAGTGGGACAAACTTCTGAAATTTTACAAAATGTTGAACTGTTGATAGAAAACTTAAAATTATTAAACAAACAAGTGCACATATACTTAGGGACTCTAGTTCTAACTTATAATCATTTGAGAAGAATACTAAAATAGTGAAGTAAACAAAACTAATATAAAAGGTTAAGAATCATTCCATAAATATGAATATTGGCATTTATATGGCTTATTTAAACATTGTCTTAACTTGAGACAATGGTTTTTCTTCTCTCGGTTTCTATTCATAGCAAAATGGACAGAATAATCAATAGTAATAATACTCTAAAGATTGATGGTTTTGCTGAACAGTAGTGTTTCTCAGACATCTGAAGACTGATGTGAAAGGATAAATTATGGTATGCCTATTTTTTTTTAAACTCGCAAGCCATAACATCTTCCTCTAATTTTCACAAGCGAATGAAGTGGGAGGCTTGATAGTAACATATCTTTGGGATTGTATGAAAAAATCCTAAACTTCATTTTGTTACAAAAGATTTCTATATGTGAGAGATTTGTTCCTGTGTTCAAGAAGAAGCGTTCAATCATATGAAACCTACCTGCAGTCTAAAATGGTACAGAATAATTACAAATCTATTACTACTTCACCTGATATTTTATCAATTATGCCATTCCTATCAATATTTTTCTTCTTAACTTGCTCCTTTATATTTTCAACAATTTCTGATTTTATGAGTTGCACATCTTCAATATTTCCGGGAGAAATGGTCTATAATTATCCCTTCACATACTCTGGTTTGTCCCATTTGTGTTAATGGACCAGATTACTCCTTTGGTTCTTCAGGTGACCCTTTGCTGTATTATTTCACTTACTTCCAGGAAGCTGCCAACTGTTTTCACTTTTATCGCATAGCATTTCTGGGATTGCCTATACCAGCTTCCATTAATGTACTTCTTGCACTAATGCATATCTTCATTTTGGCCATTTCCCACTAATGCACTAAACCACTTCCACAAGTGCTTCTGGATGGTTCTCCTTCATGCCACCTCTTCATTACCAGTGCTTTGGCACTCACCTTCTGCTTTGAACTTATTACTGTTCCATTAAACATGAAGCTAGATAGCTCAAGAGTTTACTGCAGTTATCCAGTCTATTTCTAAACATGAGATCAATCTACAATCTGAAGGAGGCAGAAATTATATTTATCCAATGTTTGCCATTTACTGATGGATAGCCCTAGACTGACCTTAATGTTAAGAATAAGATGGCAGTTATAAGTGAGGTACCAGAATGCAAACCAATAAAAAAAACCTACGGTTAACTATAAACTGCTATATTTTGTAGCCCCAAACATTGCTCAATAAATGTATATATTTTTTAATTTTTATTATACTAGGCTTATACACTACTTCTATCATAGCCAACATTGAGCAGTTCATAGATCTCCAAACCAAGATTAAAACCACGCACCACAATATTTTCTTATGTTTATATTTTGCCAATTCTAAAAATTTCCAATACATGAAAAATTAAATATTCCCAGTACAATTCAGCAAAACCCTTCCCAAATTACCACATAAAATCATAATCCAAAACTTATCCACAATAATTTCGAGGGGAAAAAGTAGGGAAAACAGCAACAAAAAAGTGAGAGAATAGAAGATGGCACACTCATGAACTCAACCAGAATGTTCTCCCAAAGAGCCCAGTTTTTAACATCCACCTAAAAATTATTAGAGAGAAGGTTAGTCTAATCATCCTTAGAAGACTATTTCAAAGCACTGATGCTATTCTTGAGAAACAACACCTCCTGGCTTTGGCTCCCTTCTCGAAACAGTATCGAGGAGTAGCCATAGTCAAAACATCCATTCACTCTCCAGGAAGATCAAGTGCGTAAAAGTCCACCAAAACACCCTGGTTTTAATAGCTTTATAAAATACTAACACAGCCTGATCTTCTCCAAATCAGGAGACTGCTGTTCTGCTTTAATGGACTTGAAAAGGGCCAATTTCAGGGCCTTTGCAGATGCTATTCTTTAAAGGTTCCAGAGTCATCCTTTTTTTTCTAGAACTCAGATGAGGGGCAGAGACCCCTGGGAGAGGAACGTCCTGCAGATATAGCATCCAAATCCTCGATGGACTTTACAGGTGACTATCAGCACACTGAATTATATGCAGAAGCAAATTTGTAACCAGGAAATCTCTCGAAGCACAGAAGTTCAAAACTATTCAAGCCAGACTCTTCAAGACCAACTGCTATTTGCCGGTGGTACAGGTTGAGGATCAGCCTTAACATTATTTCTAGGGAAAGGGATATTTTCCCTTTTTGTGTTTTTTGTCTTTCTCTTTTTTCTGTAGGTAGTTTAAGATTTTTCTGGTTTTTTTTTTTCCTTTCCCCTTTTTTTCTTCACTATACAGCTCTTCTTAGGTTAGCTTTCTTATGCATTTTGTTTCTCTATGGCAAGTTAATTTCATCCATTAAGTGTGCTACTCTGCCCTCGTTTCAGTGTTATTTAGTTCAGCTTTCCAAAACCCAATGCTTTCTAAATATGTTAGATTACAGCATCGTCACTCTTCATCCACTAGCTGTGGAATATCAAAAGTTGGAGTCCAATTAATTTAGAAAACACCAAGTTGAGGAAGAATATATTAACTAAATTCCTTCAGATTTAGTGAATGGTACATGCATGCCATTGTAGTACTCTAGTTGCATAAATCTGACAAAGATTAACTTGTAGTAAGTACCACTGAAATCAAGCAGATATAAGAAATATGTAGAGTGTTGTTTTTTTTAAGAATTTACATGTACATCTACAAATATAGATCATTATATACAGATAGTTCTGGACTTAGAACTATTTATTTAGTGACCATTCAACATTACAATGGCACTGAAAAAAGTGACTTACAAGGAATCCTCGCACTGAGGGCCATTGCAGTACTCCCCCACGGTCACATAATCAGAATTTGGACACTTGGCAACCAGCATGAATTTATCACAGTTGCAGTGTTCTGGGATCATGTGATCACCATTTGCAATCTTCCCAGCCGGCTTCTGATAAGCAAAGTCAATGGGGGAAACTGGATTCACTTTACGGACTGTGTGATTGACTTCACAACTATTCACTTAACTGATCCCAATTGTGGTCTTAAGTCAAGGACTATCTTTAAACTATCTTATTGAATTTATATTTTAAAGGGTTTTTTTTAAAAAAAACACCATGATAATGTTTCTTTCATATCTGGTCCTATTATTTCCCTTGTTTTTTTCCCAAATTTATTGGTTTTCTGTGCAGATTTGAGTAATTAACATTTCAAGTAGCTAAATATTTATGCAGCTGACATTTACAATATTTTAATCTCCCATGTGGGAACTGGATCTAGAAGTAAGAGAAAGCATTTTGCTATAGGCAGTGTATGCAAGAACATTAGTGGTTTTCCTTTTGCAGTGAACTTAAAATGCTATATTAATGTAGCAGAGCAATTTGGAGATGATGACAAGTACTGATGGCTTTCCATTGCTTGTATTCCTTTCACATTACCACTAATCCAGCTGCTATATTTCATGCTGTTGGATATTAGTGGCATGCTGCCTCTCTACTGATTCCAAGCCAGAACAGCACTTGACACAATACCAAGAGTTTATATGTAGAACAAATAGCCCCTTTCAAACTTCTTTGCCTATTCAGTGAGTGCATATAGTGCACGCATATTCATTGTGCCATATGCAAAGTAGTCTACAGACCCATGACACCTTTCTCTCTGATGCTGTACGGCCTGGGATGCATACAGAATTTATCATACCATCTCAAAGCATTCAATACGAGCTTCATTTGACAAGGTGCAAAAATATCTGCCTGCTTTTCAACATTTTTTAGAATATGTCCATGGTAGCCAAAAAAGAGAAGAAATCTGGTAGCACTTTTTCCAACTAACAAATTTTATTGAAAATTTTCATGAGCTCACTTCATCAGATGCATGGACTGGTTAAAATGATGTAGAGTTTAATCTGGGATAAGGCGAGTGGGATGGGGAAGGGAAGGGATGGGAAGGGACATCTGCCTATCCCAGATCCTTGGGAAGAAGTCAATAAGTGAATAAAAATGCCAAATCCAGTCTAAACACCTGGCTGCCTGGGTGACAACCATAATGATAAGAAATACAATTGCCCTATGAGTTGTCTATATTACACTATAGTATAGTATAGATCTTATAGTAATAGTTCTGGTAGGTTGAACCATGGACTGTCCTATTTTCTATTTTTCTTTTTTTATTTGTACTATGTTGGAAAGGCATAATTATAAGCTATGCTATAGGTCATTAGATATAAAAAATTGTACTCAAAGTCACAGAAGTTGGGGAGATTGTAAATAATTAAGGCGTAAGAATTGCACAAATATAGGCTGTGACAACTGTATTATTAACATGATGCAATCAGAAAAATGTTCTTCTTGATAATACAGTGTTCACAACATTAAACCTCGTACTGTTTATAAAATGCAAATGAACCAAAATGTGCAAAAACATAAAGCTGAATTAAATCATCCAGTTCCCATAAAATAGAAACTTGAATATATTGTCTGCCTGAGACATAAACATTTGCATGGCAGTAAATACAATATTAGTGTTACATCATATAAAAGTATCCCTGTTATCACCATCAAGTCTAAACATTTCTAGATAGAAATCATTTTTAAAAGCTAATGGGTTTGACAACAAAAACATTTCATTGTCAGAACATGTTAACAATGACAAAATCTGTGTAGCACATCTTTATCTTGGGATGTCCCCAAATATTGATGCCTTCTCTATGTTAGAATACATTTATTACTGTTGATCAAATAATCAACATATATTCTCATTTGCAATTACTAAATTTTTATGATATTAAGAAGGAGTTCCATAGTTGACACAAAATTATTAAGATTGATTGATCAAAATTGCAATATTTTGCTCCAACCATGATACTATATTTATTTTCAAAATTCATGTTTTATTATTATTAACTACTTTCTGTTTCATTTTTAGGAATGGACACAATATAATCAAAATAACAGTCTGGCCCATTCCAAGGACTAAATGGAATATTGCAGAAAATGCTAAAATATTTAGGGAATGAGAAATGTTTACATATCTTTAATCAGTGTATTGGCTGTATAATGTAATGATGCTTCTTTCAAGTTTGATGAAGAAAATGTTTTTTGATAATAATAGAAAAATTACTAACAAAATTGCTTTGTTTAATTTAATTCTTCTATGTAAAAAGAAGGTTGGGTAAATTCTTAGTTATATATACACAGTAGCTCTATCATATCTTGGCTGCCAAAAATCTAGAAATCACTAGATAGTAGCAAAAAAATAGTTTGCTGTCATCGTACCACATATATGGCTGTCACATAAGATTTTACTCAAGTGCAACTGAATTTGATAGATACTTTCTCACATTTTCTTTCCTAAAAATGCAAGAACTTTCAAGGATTTTGTTACTATAAAGCTGAATGAGAAGAGTTAACTTAAGCATGATAAGACAAAGAAGATCCAGGTTGTTGTAGATATGTTTGCAGAAAGAAAGAAAAAAACTTTCAAACAAAGACATCCTTGGCTATATAATTATATAAGTGTAGAAAACCATTCCACTATAAAGCTTTCTAAAACTGACAGAAATAAATAGAGAATAAATTTTTCTGCATAATTTAAAAGAGCATTTTTGCATCTTATACACTTGAACAGTTAAATATACTATCATGGGACTAAAAAGATCTTTGTATTAACAACATCTTTTAACTGAATTTATACTTAAATACTCAACTTGAGAAAAAGTGGCATCAACTTAATTTCAGCTCAGATTTTCATCATAAACCATCAAACATCTCTTATTTTAGAAACTATGTTGGCTACTCTGTTGCATGGGATTAGTAAATTGCTAAAGACAAAATTAAAAGGTGGAAACACCATCAAAGCCTTCAATACCTGGGCCATACCTTTGATACCATACATTACTCGAATTATTAACTGGACAGAAGCTGAAGCAGACCAAAAAACAAAAAACTCATAATTATTCACTATTATTACATCCCCATAGAGATATTGATAGATTATATCTGCCCCATAGAAATGAAGCAAAAGTTTACTTCAAGTGAAACAAACTTGAAGAAGAAAAACATGCATTGGCTGATTATGTAAAGCACAGCCAAGAACAAGCATTGATCTAAGTTAAAAATTAGAACTTACTGAATGTGCAGGAAATAAAACATGAATATTGATATAATGTAATAAAATCAAGAACAGAATGTTGGCAAGGAAAAGCATTACATGATCAATGTCTACAAAAGATAGAAGTGAAAGTGGATGAAGATAAAATCTGGCAATACCTTGCAACTGGAACATTAAGAAAGAAAACTAAGGCTGGATTTTGGCTGCTCCACAGCAAACTATTCAAACTAATAAAATCAAGGCCAGAATTGAAAAATCATCAAATGATTCAAAGTGCAGATTGTGCAAAGAAGCAGAAGAAAAATAGATCATACACTCAGCTTGTGCAAGAAGAGTGCAGAAACTGATTATAAATAACAATATAACACAGTTGCCAAAATGATTAACTGTAACACCTGTAAAAATTACAATGTGCCTTTAATGAAAAGTTGAAGTGTGGATAATTGATGTCAGGAATGTTGGAGAAGATCAGAAAGTTCAAGGTATGAAGACCAAGGATGAAAAATTATGGTACAAACTGGCTATGGTGGTCCCAGTTGTTATTGGTACACTGGGGAGAAGGGTATACCAAAAAATCTTGGACAGTCCTTAGAAAACCTGGGCATTGACAAAAATTTCCATTAGTCAGTTGCAAAAAGCCACACTGCTTGGATCCACATACATACTATGCCAATACATTATGATATCCTGGATTTTGGAAAGAAGTTGATTGGTATGAAGGCCAACACCAGCTAAAGAATTGGCAGCTGTGATTTCACATTGTTGTGCATAAAATAATAATACCCTTCCTTTCCTTGTATGGTATTTTATCACATCACCAATATTTTACCATTGAATTCAGCAGTTTGAATAATCCTCTGGTAAAAACTGTTCTCTAGCCCAATGGTAAGCCCATAATTAGATATTTGTCTGTTCAAAATGAGCTTTTGCTCTTAGTCAACCATTTCATGGAATTAATACTTGGAAACAACTCTATGTTGGTTTGAACACTGACATCTCTTTTACCTGAAAGGAAATAGGTATGTGATAGATAGAACATGCAGTGCTTTACTCATCTGGAAAGCAGAGACATCCCTAGCTGTTCTTGTAGGCCATATTTGGATGATCTCCTGAGATCCATTTGTTGTTTCTCCACCAATATTTAAGACTTTGATTGGGGCACTGCATTTTACAGAATGCTTAGGCTCTGACTACATGAGCTGGAATGACACCATCAGCTTCCAAGATGTTTCTTAAAAAATACCTGTTTTACTTTCGTACAAATAGAGGAGCTTTTAATAACCCCATAGCTAAGTAAAGATGTGATTTTAGTCTTACATATATTTTAGTATAGGAGAAAATTGCTAGGAAATTATAATTGAATAGTTTTAATAGCATATTTAAGCTTATCATAGCTTCACTGAACGTCTTTTGAAGTGATCTACTCACAATCCTGGGTCAGTAAAGACCATGTCTAAGTATGGGAAGGATTTAACTTGTTGTATAAGCTCCCCATCCAGATGCCAAGTATAGTTCACAGGTTTCTTGCCAAATATTATCACTTTGACCTTGTTAATTTTCAATGAGTTCAAAACACAGTAGAGAATTAGTTTTTGAAAAAAGTCTTCCTCTTCTCAGGCTAACAAAAACCTCACTTTCTGATTACAACTAAAAATATTCCATTTTCTGTTTTGCAACAAATGCACTTACAACACAGTCTTCACAGGTTTAATGAGGGCTGGAGGGGGCGTTCAAAATACAGCTTTATGTTCTACATTTAGGCAAGAAAAACCAAATGTATAGGTATAGTATAGGGGGTACCTTGCTCAATAGTAGTAACTGTGAAAGGGATCTCGGAGTCCTAGTGGACAATCATTTAAATATGAGCCAGCAGTGTGCTGCAGCTGCTAAAAAAGCCAACACAGTGCTAGACTGCATTAACAGAGGGATAGAATCAAGATCACGGGAAGTATTAATACCACTTTACAATGCCTTGGTAAGGCCACACTTGGAATACTGCATCCAGTTTTGGTCACCACGATGTAAAAAAGATGTTGAGACTCTAGAAAGAGTACAGAGAAGAGCAACAAAGATGATTAGGGGACTGGAGGCTAAAACATATAAGGAACGGTTGCTAGAATTGGGTATGTCTAGTTTAATGAAGAGAAGGATGAGGAGGGACATGATAGCAGTGTTCCAATATCTCAGGGGCTGCCACAAAGAAGAGGGAGTCAAGCTATTTTCCAAAGCGCCTGAGGGCAGGGCAAGAAGCAACGGATGGAAACTAATCAAGGAGAGAAGCAACCTAGAACTAAGGAGAAACTTCCTGACAGTTAGAACAATTAACCAGTGGAACAACCTGCCTCCAGGGGCGGTGAGTGCTCCAACACTGGAAGTTTTTAAGAAGAGGCTGGATAGCCATTTGTCCAAAATGGTATAGGGTTACCTGCCTGAGCAGGGGGTTGGACTTGATGACCTCCAAGGTCCCTTCCAACTTTATTATTATTATGTCAAGGTGGATTGTTGGGAAAAAGTATTTTCAGGTGTATATCACACATTGGCAGACAATATACTGTTACTGCCTGAGGCTTTCAGGGTAATCGCATGGTGAATAGCTCCACAGCAATGGGACTGGAAAAATTAGAGACTCCTTGTTGTGGTGTGAAAATGGCAATCTTGTCAAGACGAAGAATGCATCAGGCTGGAAATGAAACCAGACTCTGCAATACTCTTTATTGTTATAATACTCTTTATTTACTCTTTATTGTTATAATACAAGATAATACAACAAACTTCAGTAGCCATTGAATGTAACATTTTCATGGACAAATTCTCTTGGTATTATAAGTTATATTCTGTCCACATTCTGGCTATTTCACTATGATGGGGGGAAAAACCCCTTCCTATGGATCAAGCTCTGATATCTGGCATGCTAAAATTATATTTACACTACAAAAATTAGTAGATAACAAGAATGAAAACAAACCCATTATTCCAAAGTGCAATAATTTATATAGGTATGGAATTATGGAAGAATTATAGAATTTCATAGCTGGTAAATGCTGCAGGAGAATTATGCAAGAGGACCAGAAGAAAGACACCCTCTAGTTTTATGAAAACAACAAGATATGAAGAAACTATAATAGTGTCTACTCCAAGGAAGATAGACAGTTATATAAAAACAAATAACAAATAAACACCCCAAGGGTTTACAGTCCGAATTTTAGCAGCACAGAATTGTAAATGTTATGTTTTCCCACCATTCCATCAGGTGCTGCCTCTTGGCCCCAACATAAGCTGCAATCACTTGACGCAGTCCTGAAGATCAAACTGAACGTAACATTCTGTAGCAGATCATTTTTCTCTTATGAAAATGCTGGAGGGTAATCCTTTGGCAGATTTCCCACTACATCACACCAGCTGCTTTTCTAGCATAAGAAAACTATGTAGGGCTATTGTTATCAACCCCTCCCCTTAACAATACAAGGTGGAATTACTGAGAAAAACAAAATGTGAGAAATAGATTATCAGCCATTTTTTATCTCCTATTGATTATTAGTATTTTTTTCTGCTGTTTTTGAGATCAAAATGAGGTCAAAGTTCTATTCTGACTCATGCAATCTCTTATGCTTTAAATCACGGGTGTCAAACTCGCAACGTCACGTGACGTGTCGCAACGTATCGTGACTTTTTTCCATTGCCGGCAATGGGGTGGGCGCGGTTTTGGTGTGACGCATCTGGCCTGCGGGCCAGGAGTTTGACACCCCTGCTTTAAATTAACTCAGCAAAAATGATTGATGTCATCAGTTCAAACAACATCTCAATTCCCTTCCAATGCAACATAGTGTGCATGCTAGTACTTGGAATAACTTAACATAAGTTTCTGAATCACTCACATTCTTTGGATCCCAACATTCTTTTGACTTTCAGGCTATTAAAGGTTTTAATCAATAGGATACCCAGTAGAGTAAACATGTTTCAACTGAACTTGCTTTATTGAGAAATAATGATAAAATCCTATAGAACTATAGGATTTATACATTCGATCTATTTCCAAAAGTGACCATTTAAATATCTAATAATTCAATCATTAATAAGAATTTAATTTCAAGAACACATTGAAGCTTGACCTTTAGGATATGTGAGAAGTTACGGTTTTATTTCTTTTTTCTTTCTCTCCTTATACTTTATTAAACCACTAAATTGTAAAATAACGAAGTTACTGCAGTTAATAGGTTAATTCAAAAACTATACCGTATATTAATTCAATAATTACATTAAACTATTAGACCTTGTAAAAAGGATAATATAGAAAGCAGCCAACAGATTAGAAAATAACAGTCTGCATATTAATACCAAAAAAGGACATGTAACAGTGAGTAACCACCATAAAATATCTTTAATTTTACCTGTAAAGTCATGCTGTTAGAACCATACATAAAATGGAAGGTATCATATGTTAAACCTATTTTTTAGAAAAGGCTGAGGAACAAGAAAAATTATTAGTGATGCCCACTAGATTAATAAGAACCCTAAAAGTGCAAAAAAAAATTAATATGTGCTTCTTTGATTATAGAAAGTCTTTAATTGTGTTGTCCATGTTGGCCATGTCAAGCTGTGTAAGGTCCTTAGGAAAATGGGAATCCCCTATCATCCAATTGTTCTCAGGAAAAGCTATACAGAGCACAGGAGGTTGTAGTCTGGATGGAATATGGAGAAATAGACTAGTTCCAGGTCAGCAAAGGAGTGAGACCAGGCTGTATACTCTCTCCTTATTAATTTATTGTGTATATGCTGAATATATTTTGAAGGAAGCTGGACTGGTTTTAAAATTAGAGAAGGAACATAAGAACCTCCTCTAGACTGACAATATTGCTCAGAGAGCTGGAAAGAGTCACCCTGAGAATGAAGTGGATAGTATCTAAATTTGATAAATAAAATAAAATAATGCAAATGATCTTCAAGCTCTAGTACTGAAAATCAATGAGTACAGCAAGGAAAAATGGGACTAAGATTAATTATAAAGAATTCAACCAGCCTTAAGAGGTATAGTGAAGTGGATAACTTCAGGTTTTTTTAGGACTGACTATGAGCAACAAAAGAACCAGCAATCAAGACTAGCACTTAATGACACTCTATTATATTTTTAAAAATGACAATAAATGTTATCTATCTATCTATGGAAACAAAAGTTGGCCTCTGAAGAAGCAGGAAAGTAAAAGTATTGATGCTTTTGAACTAAATGTGGAACACAGTAAGGGGGGCAGATCATCCTGGAGAAAGTCTATCTATCTATGTGCTGCTAAGAACTGACACCAATTTGATGGGATATAATTAATCTATCAGTCATCTAGATATTTTAAACATACATTTAAAATGATTTTTTATTCATGTTTCTAAGAATTGCTACTGACTGTTGAATGTATGAACTACTAGGTAATACCAAAAGGAAAGTTGTATGCGTAGTTAAACAAAACCTCCCCTATTAAAATTATTGTTATTGCTATTTATTCTTTTCCTTTTCAATTATAATAATACAGTCTGCTTTACGTGCCTATTCAAACCATTTGCCTCTTATAATAGCTAGTCCCAAACTACGTGTTAGATCAATTTCAGGCTGTTATCTGAAGCATCAAATCAATTTACTTATCAAAAAAAGCACAAGTCATGCTTCTTTTTTTCCTCCTTTGTACCCAGTATAATTATCAAAGAAAAATACTAGAAGCAGCTACATCCTCTTTGACTCAAGTCAGCCCTCAGCCTGTGGAATCAAATGCTTCTCATCGTCTTTTTTGACAAATTCAGTCCCATCCGAAATTTGGTTTTTTCTTCTCTGACCCATTCTTGGTGCTATTTTAAGGTAGCTCTTAGTAACCACCTAGACTACTCCCTGCAGGTTTGTTGGCAAAATTTCTGAAGTAGTTTGCCCTTGCCTGTTTATTCCTAGGGCTGAGAAAGACTGGCCCAAGGCCACCCAGTTGGCTTTGTGCCTAAGGCAAGACTAGAACTCATATTCTCCTGGTTTATAACCTGGTGCTTTAACCATTGCATTAAATTGTGTTTTCTTTGCTGCATCTAATTATCCATTAATCAATATTTTTATCCTCCGGCAAGTAGCAAGGGAAAAGTTCCTATCTATTAATATCTACAATAGAAAACCATAGGTGCAAAAGAAGAAGCAAAGGACTTCCCCATTCCCATCCATTTGTATGCCATACGTATTATAATTCTATGCCATCATTCTTTCCTGGAGGTATTCTTGCTTTTTGGAACCTCTGTGCATCTTTGCTTAAAATAGGAATAGACAATATTTACAGTCCTAAATACTGAATTCATGAATGAATGAAATATTGAATTATTTTTCCAGATTAGGGTCTCACATGCATATGTGCATTTAGACAAACACTTTACATAGTCATCTTTCTTATGCCCAATGAAAAAAGAACAGCCTGAAAGCATTAAAACTAGTGAAATAAGAATCTTGATTCTCATGCAAGAAACAACTATTTTGCAGAACATATGGCAGAGAAGGCCAAGGTTGAGAAAAAAAGCAACCTAAAGTCCATTAACTCAAACAATTATCAGAAATCAGTCCAGTCTGAAATGTGAGATTCAAATAAATTTAGTCAGATAGCCATGTGTACCATTATACAGACAATATATTTGTATGTATGGCTTCTTAATTCTCTGCAATTACACTAATTCTCTAATCTACTTGTAGAATGCAGTGTTGAGGAGTAAGAATTTTATAGCTAGAACTGACACCAAACCATAATTTAGCCAGCAGAAAGAAGGAAAGACCATGACTCTTCTTGTTGTTGTTATGAACTTATCTGCAGATCCCTTCTGTTAGTGCTGTGGGGATTTAGCCATTTTTAAGCAGAATCTCTGAGACTAGGATGTAAAACCCAGTTTATTTCCTCCCCAGGGTTCTTCAAAAGTTTACTGGAGGGAGACAGTTTTGTTTTCCCTTCTGGAAAATCACCAATTTTAAGAAGAATCTTTGTGTACATAATCTTTGTGTAATTGGCTCAAAATATCTCTTTTGTATTCTTTTTCTTTTAATAACAACTTTGTTTCCTTGATGCTAAGACAGTGAGAAATATGGATCTTGAGCAGAATTGCTATGAGATGGGGGAAGGCAATAAGACTTCCTTCTTCCAATGGCCTTAGAGCTTATAATAGACTCAATGGGAAATTTGTGTCCTTCAAATATTGGTAACCTACAATTCTTTTTCTATTTCTGATGGGGAATTGGAATTACCAAAAATAACTATCTTTTCTTCCAAAACTGTTATATTTTTGACATTGCTGATAAAAGCGTGTCAAATTTTCCCATCATTATATAATAATTTGAATGTAATGGTTCTTCAAAGTAACACATCTGTTGTGGGTTTATTACACCTTGAAGCAAAGAAAATTTTGTACCTTAAAAATATTATTCTTCTCTAAAGAATAAGCATTGATTGCTGCTACAGATTGCTCTGTGGGATATCATAATGCTAGTGTTGTCAGAATTTATTATATACCACCTACGACATACTGGGTGGTGAGGCACACTACACCTACCCCTGCGCCAAAAATATTTTTGACATTTAAAATTAACCAGTGTGGCTATTATTCCTCCCATACCATTTCAGTAGAAGAGTACTTAAATTAATACAGATGACCATGTTCTAAGTAGGAATCTATTAATACAGATGACCATGTTCTAAATACAAGTCTAAGCATAATAAATGTGCTGGGGGAGAAGAAAGGGAGTTATATTGAAAAAAAAGATTAAATGCCAAGACTTACAGATTTGGGGCAGGTATTGGGACAGGAGTGCCTACTGGCAGAATTTGTGTGATAATATTACCACACAACTGTTATAATTTTGGAATCATCATAATTTCTTAAGAATGGCATTGTGGCCTCTTTGAGTTTAGCATTGATAAAAAGAAAACAAGAGAAGCAGAATTCCTCTCATGCTTGGCAGAATTATTCAGCTGATTATCTCACTAAATGTAAATCATTAGAGACTTTTTCCCAGGAAACACACCTGCTGCTCTCTTCAGTCTTATCTTCAGTTTTTATTGGGGAATCAGTTTCTACTGATCTTATCAGTATTATTATGCTATTTTTACTTATTTGGCTAATATATTTCACAAGAATTATGCAAAACTGTCCATTCATTATTTCTTACTAGGTGCTCTAACAAGTTTTTAATCTGTACAACTCAAGAATATTTGGTTAGAAATTTGGTAATATTCAAGTACATGTTACTTCATGTAACAAAGATCAGACTACCTTTATTCATGTTCTTCTTTAAAATGCTATAAGACTTGTGATACAAAATTTGCTTTTGCAAAAGGCATGTCAACTTGCTTCCTGACAAGATATCTTTCTGTATGATAATTTTGTCTTTATAAATCCTTTAGAGTAATTTACCTGAAACAATAATAAATTAACCTGTAGGTTATTACATAGACTAGTTTCACAGTCATGCTTTTTTAAAATTAAACAATATTCTTAAGTCACCATTTTTAATCATTTCATAGAAAGTAGCCATAAATTTATATTTTTGATAGATAGTTCAACTTTGAATTATCTAAGATATCTTAGTTGAAGTCTAGAATATCATTTTATGACTATATTTACAATAGTTCTTCAGAAAGTATCAGTACTTGCATAGATATCTGAAGTAAAGCCAGATGCAAATAATTTTCCTTCTTTATAGTCCACTCCTGTTGCCCAACTATGTCCAACAATCACTTCCCAATTGCTCAACTAAATATCAGAACAGACTATTGAGTATGGTTATCAAATCTCAGCTACAAACTTTCATATAACTACTAAATAGCAAAAAGTTATTTGTCCAAATCTGTTTGCTGCGATCTAGTGATCAAGTTCTGGAACTTTAGAAATTACAACATAGTTTAGACCAGGGCTTTTCAAACTTTTTCAGAGAATGGAACCTGTTAATTAAAAAAAAAATACAGAATCCCTGATCCATATGCAAAGCTATAATAATAAAAAAATTGGTTGCATTTGAGTGAACCTTTTTTAAAAAAAAAACTTAGTTCTCTTGCAGAACTTCATCAAATTCTCAGTTTAAAAAACTGGATCTTGGACCTTAGACATGGAGGAATTACAATGAAGTATTAAGTGCTTTGTTTCTTTGTGCTTATTTTTCCATCCTAGTTTAGGATTATACTATATATTTCTACATTGCATTATCCACTATTAAAAATGCTATCATTATTATTTATGACAAAGAATTATGTTCTAGATTTTAAGAATCAGTAAAAAGCCAAAGTTATTGTTTGGCTTTCTTTTTCTTTTCTTTTAGTAAATATCAGAAAATCAAGTGATATTTGGGTATTCTTATCTTCCTGGTTCAAACATGGAAGCAAACATAGAACATGAATTGATTACTTCACAGCCAAACATTCTGCTGAAGAAGGAGTGTACCTATTTATTACCAAAGATAAATAAATCAGAGAGTCTGCAAGAGACATTTTAGCACTTGATAACAAGTCCTTTTCCGTTAACAATTGAATAGATGCAAGTTAAATCTAGTTTTCTAATGCAAACGTATGTGCAAAGGAGGGGGGGGAGCATTGCATAGAGTAATAATAGCAGCCACCAAAGGAACATGCAGGACTCAGAATAAAAAATTCTGGCTTTCCCCTCTGTACCTTCTGAAATAGAATGCAAACTTGAAAGAATAAAAATAGAAAATGTACTCTTTTCTACCAATTTAAGTGAAGTCATCCAGCTGACTACTTAGTTCCTGAAGGTTTTTTTAAAACCCTACTGCAATTTATCTTCATTTGGTGGAAAGGTGAGAAAAAGGGAAGTTTTGTGTCCTTTTCCTTCCATAGATATCAAGAAAATTTAAAATTATTTAGATTTACAAGAAAAGGTCATGATGGCCTGCTGTTATCTTAGCTTTTCATGTTTCTCTGTGTTTATTATTACAATAATAAATATGTTTTATTTATTGTATTGTGAATTTTCTTAGAATCTTCAGCAGGAATTTCATTTGATCTATTTTAAAATCTATGGCCTATTTTAATTTTTAAACCAGGAAGAGATATTTCTAAATATGTTTTAAAGAAAATTTTAAAGATGACAACATTAGATGAAGTCAAGAGAACAATTGACGGCAGATGACTTTCAATTATTTTCAGATGCACAGTGAAGAGAAATATTTAATATAGATAAAAAAGATAATTGAATAGAAGTAAGTACCCTTCCAATGGAGAAATAGATTGTCCACAAATTTTCAGAGTCTCACTACTGCTTTATTTATTTGTATATGTACAATTGGGCTTATGCCATAATTGTTCTGGAAATAAATAGATTTATGTGGTAAAGTCAGGAAATCATGGAAATTTAGAATTGTTTTTTGAACTGGCACAAAGGGCTCATATAGATATATTTTTAGGCACAGAACTGAATAACGTGGATACCTCCAAGAGATAATGTTGGCAGATAATGATTTTTAAAAAACAAAAACAAAAACCTCCTATTCTTTCCTTTTGCCTTGATAGCCTAGTACAGATTGGACTTTAAACAGAACATCATCCCTCATCTACTCTGATTGTCATCTCACTCAAGATATGCTAAATAGACAAATCTTCAGCAATAATTTAGTTCCTAACATTCTAAAGACCCCAATATCTCGTACATTTTTGCTGTTTGGAGTTCTTTGATCATAAATATTTCCTGAAAGAACTGTTATTTCCAGGTGGATGGCATCCAAAAACATGGTGTTGTTTTTAACAAGATAAATACCCTATTTAGCGGCTTCACTGTAAATGAAAGCAGCCCTTGACTTTTTGAATTGAATCGATGAACACTTTTTATAAATATATGAGCAGCTTCCAACATTGCCCAGAGAAAAGATTTGTTTTGTTTTTGCTTCACCTGGAACAATGGATTTTCTTCTTTAAGTTTTAATTAATATTTTAAATTTAAATGTAATTAGAAATCTAAGATACCAAGCCTAGTTGTCATATAGTTTGATGCATGAGCAACTAAAGAGTTATGGTTCATGTATCAGGAAATAAAATGATAGAAAAGGTCTTGTTTAGTTGAAGGTTGAAGAATAATTCTGAAAATCTATTATACATGAATTTGAAACTGTGCAGTGTCTTCTTTCTTAAATCAGCTTTTCTTACATTAGGGAGTTATTTGAAAAACAAAGCTGTACATGTGGTAATTGTAATCCATTGAAAAATTTGCAAAAGTAGAAGTTATCTCTCAGAGGAGAGGCATCCATTCCTGATTTTTGTCGTTTTTTTTAATCTCCTGGTTTTAATTTCAACACATTTATCTTCTCAAGATTCTATGCCCATTCATCTATAGGGAAACAAAGCACATGATGCCAAGAAAATTTTCTTCATCCGAAGTCTGAAGTGATGGAAATTTGTTTTAACAGCCAAATAAGGAAAGATAAGGCTATGCTTTCAGTTAAAGTGATCCTTATTTGTTAGGCTTCATCATGGATCAGTAGACTAATTTATTGTATTTTAATGTTGTTGTCTAGAAAATGTACATTCCCTAATATTGTTCCAGGTGCTACTTTATTTGACAGATGTTCTAAAGTGTAACAAAAACACATTTTAATAATTAATACACAACAATAGAAGTACGATAATTTTGAAAATATTAATCCAGTGCCAAGCCATTTAAAAATGCAGTTTGAAAGCCATTAACTTGTTATTGTTTCTCTTAATATTTCCCTGAAAATTTAGGAATTCTGACTGCATTTTCTTTATATGTGTTTTTAAAAATCAAATCAATTTTATTTGCGGCCAGAAGGCTCAAAATCAGATTGTAAATATAATCTGAACTTGTCATTGGACAAAACAGTTTTACAAGTAAAATATTTAATAAATATTACATAATAGACTTAAAACCCCAGTTCATTGATTTCTTACTAAAAGCTTTGTTTCTGTAGCTATATTTAAAAATCTGGCTGTAACCACTATAATCTTAGAATTTTCATCTGTAAGTAAAACTTTTACATATTCAGAAGTATCTCTTCCTGGTTTAAATATTAAATATTAAAATGTTACAGATTTTAAAGAAGATCAAATAAACCTCCTGCCAATGATTCTAACAAAATTCCCAAAGCAAAAAAATATGTTCCACCATTCAGGATCAATACATTACAGGGACAAAATCTTTGAAAAATAGATTTTTTAAAATCTACCATATAGCATATTTGATGGCAATACATTTAATTTGGCTTTTGAAAAGGTTATTCTGTATTTAAATATAAACTATTCAAATAATTAAGGAGTTGAAAAATGTATCAGAAAGTAATTCCAAATGTTGCAGGAGAACATGATACTTTGGTTTGGCCATTAATTCCTGGCTTCCTGAATTATCTTTAATTGATATAATTAATTGCTAATGACATGTTCCTATAAGTTGAAACTCTGGAAATGGAGCTAATGAATTGTTTAACTATAGCCAAAAATGAAAAAGGGAATTTATAGAAAGCAGTAACGTAAATTTTATAGCAATACGCATAGTACAAATTTAGCCATATTGTAGAAATATCTCTTATCTCTTATAAACAAGCCCAAAGATACTATTTAAACATTAAAAGCAAAAATAAAAATCATCTTACATACTTATTAGAAGTACTATCTGAGCAAATATTAAATTAAGTGGGGTGTCCTTGGTGCTCTCTGAGTTTGGTTGTTTGCTTGCAGACATTTCATTACATAACTAGGTAAAAATCCTAGTTGTGTAATGAAATGCCTGCAAATAAACAACCAACTCAGACAGCACCAAGCTTCCACAATTCAATCCTGAGCTATGTATATGCTGTTCTGTTGGAATTAAATTAAGTGATATGCAAAAATACTTGATATATTTTTCATCACGTGGATGTTGACTTACTAGAAAAAAATGTTTAAGGTATGATTTATCTATTACAGGTTATCCTCTACTTATGACCAGAATTGAGCCCAGATTTATGGTTGTAAGTCATGCCATTCATTAAGCAAGTCATCATGGGACCAAGCCAATGGTACAACATTTTTGTCACAATCATTAAGTGAATGCCGTGGTCATTAAGCAAACCCATTGTCCACAGTGGGCACTTTTTTGCCAGAAAGCGCGTAAATGCAGGCCACTTACCAAGAACCTAAAATGTGATCACATGTGGAGGACCCGGCCACGAGAACTTCAAATACAGCTCATGAGTATATTTTGGGGGGTCCGTTGTATCTAACACTGACTATGTCAGTCATATGTAAATGACTACTTGCACAAAGTGACCCAGTGAATGAAAAACATTATTATTATGATCATGTTCATGACTATTACCACATGTTATGGGATTATGTTTTGGTTACCTTTTCTTCAGAATAAAATAGTATTCCATTGCCATTAATATTTTCCTATCTTGTTTAAGACATATGTTTAGTTTTGATTCAATGTTGTCCAGTGGTATAAGATGTCTTCTCATTATAAGTGTAATAAATGCAATGTGCGAATGACCTTGAAAGACGGGAGGAAGAGATACACTACCTAAGGAATGATCAGATAAAAGAGGGAGGAGCTCACAACTGAGTAATGGGCAGAGAATGGAATTTAAAAAGGATCTGCCCTAACTTACCAGGCAGCCAAAAATGACAACAGGAGATTTACACTTTCAGACTTGCAAGATTTCATTAATGTAGTTTTAAAACTACATATAGAATTCATTCATCTTGTCATGTTTCCTGTCTGATGTTCTTGGGAGCTGACAATAAGGCACCCAAACAGAGTATATTGGAATGGATAAGCTTCAAACTCTTATGAGGAAGTGGGAAGGGAAAACAGACATGGTATTGAATTATCCTTACAGAAATCTGTAGCTATTTTTGCATCATGGAAAAAATCTATGTGGTCACTGAATCAACAGTGACTTGATGGCACTTAATGTCTACATTTTAAAAAGCATGGGATTAAGACCAACATCAGAAGCAAACTTTCTAAATGACAGCTTAAAATTTGCAAAAGAGAGTAATGTTTACTTTACAATAAATTTGAAAAAAATTAAATATTTTATATATCTAGTAACCATTCCTATTACTTAAGAGAATATTTCCCAGCTAATGAGCTGAATCATATGTTAAATCATACTGTGTTTACCATAGAAGATACCACTTAAAAAAATTATTATGGAATATTGACATCTATTTATTTATTTTTTTAATTCAAAATGTGCAGAACAGCTGCTTCCAAAAAATTTTAAGTAGCCACATAAGTTCCTAATAGAGTAATGGGGGTATTTGAAGATCAAGATGGCCATCAAGGATTGTTTATACATAAAGACAGATTACAAAAGCAGTTTGCCCTTGATAGCATGAAGGACCAACAGCACTACCCATTTGTCTTTTGCTGTTCACTTCCAATGAAATTACTTAAGTTAGAATTTCCTCCTCTTGATCATCCTGGTATAAGCTCACTCCATGCCACTCTCTCTGGCAACTGTTGCCTCCATGAAGGTGACAAACAAATGTTACTCAATTTCAATCAATACTGAACACAGACATAATTATTACAGAGTAGCAGTGAAGCAATTGTCCTTTGTTAAATTAGTTTAAGGTTGGTTGGCTAAAAAACACCGAGGGATGCATAATGGTGGGATAAAATGGTGGGGCAGAATGGCTTTTAGTTGTTAATTAGGGTATTAAGAATTTTAAATATTCTAAAATTACATCAACACAGATGGGGACTGCAGCCAAGAAATTAAAAGACGCTTGCTCCTGGGGAGGAAAGCTATGGCAAATTTAGACAGCATACTAAAAAGCAGAGACATCACCCTGCCAACAAAAGTACGTATAGTCTAGGCCATGGTTTTCCCAGTTGCAATGTATGGCTGTGAAAGTTGGACCATAAGAAAGGCTGGGCGCAAAAGAATTGAGGCCTTTGAACTATGGTGCTGGAGAAGACTCCTGCGAGTCCCTTGGACTGCAAGGTGATCAAACCGGTCAGTCCTAGAGGAGATCAACCCTGACTGCTCTTTAGAAGGCCAGATCCTGAAGTTGAAACTCAAGTACTTTGGCCACCTAATGAGAAGGAAGGACTCACTGGAGAAGAGCCTAATGCTGGGAAAGATTGAGGGCAATAGAAGAAGGGGACGACAGAGAACGAGGTGGCTGGATGGAGTCACTGAAGCAGTAGGCGTGAGCTTAAATGGACTCCAGAAGATGGTAGAGGACAGGAAGGCCTGGAGGAACGTTGTCCATGGGGTCGCGATGGGTCGGACACGACTTCGCAACTAACAACAACAACAACCCTTTCACATTTATACTAATTAACTTCATCCATTAATTTATTTTGGTCCCTTATCAATATTTTTCCAATACCAATTCATCTTATAAGCTGTACCATTTAGCAAATATATAGTAATGAACTTTACTATATTTAAATATTTATCTTATTTTCTAATATTGCTTACAGATGTAGAACTGTAATTGAAACTCAAATTGCTTTTCAAACAGCATTATATTATATAAAAAGAGAATCTTAAAACAAAAAAACATGATTAGGTGTAGGAAAATAAAATAGCAAACAAGTAACATTCTTATAAAAACTGAAAAGAACTCTAAAAATAACATAAAAAATATGGAAATAGAAAGAAATGTGAGAGAGTACATCTCTCTTATTACAAATAAATACATAGAACTGTTTCAAACCAATTCTTTAAGATCAGATTCTTAGAATAAAAATAAAGGCTTAAATTGGCAATAAGCCCAGACAAGTCAGATATTACATATATGACAAAAGTCATCATAACTGAGAAACTCAATTACCGGCTCACCCATACTGTCAAGGCCCCAGGCTAGTTGGCAAAGCCAAGTTTTTAATGCATTGCAAAAAAAACCAGTAGGATTGAGGCAAATCTAATCTCTGGGGAAATGAAGTTCCAGAGAGCAAGCATCATGACAAAAATGACTCTCAGCCAAATGGCATTCTCTCAGCAGAAGGGACCAATAGCATGCTTCTTTTGCCAGATGTCACAGGATAGGTAGACATCATAGGGGGGAAATTATTTTGTAGGTGGCCTGGCTTTAAGCTATGAAGGGCTTCAAGTAACCACCAGCTCCGTGAATTGCATGCAGTAGCCTAGGGGTCTTCAAACTTGGCCCTTTTATGACTTGTGGACTTCAACTCCCAGAATTCCTCAGCCAGGCACACTGGCTGAGGAATTTTGGGAGTTGAAGTCCACAAGTCATAAAAAGGCCAATTTGAAAACCCCTGCAGTAGCCAATGCAGCTCACAGAGCAGTGGTGGCACATATGCTGAAGAAGAGGGAGTCCAAAGCACCTGAAGGCAGGACAAGAAGCAACGGATGGAAACTAATCAAGGAGAGAAGCAACCTAGAACTAAGGAGAAATTTCCTGAGAGCTAAAACAATTAATCAGTGGAACAACTTGCCTCCAGAAGTTGTGGGTGCTCCAACACTGGGAGCTTTAAAGAAGAGATTGGATAACCATTTGTTTGAAATGGTATAGAGTTTCCTGTCTGACCAGGGGTTGGACTAGAAGCCCTCTAAGGTCCCTTCCAATTTTGTTATTCTTTTTCTGGTGGGCCTCATAACTGCCCATGCAGCTGTATTTTGCATTAGCTGCAGCTTCCAAATACTCTTCAAGGGCAGCCACAGATAGTAACAGTTTAAATTATTTCATTGAGCTGTCTCGTTCACATTTTTAAGATACTTCTTACAAAGAAATAGTATACAGAACATGTTTTAGAGGCAAAATAAAAATAATGTTTAGCTAATTATAATTAATTACAGATGGGATTTTTATTATTGGCAGAAGTTGTACTCCATTACTGTACTCCAGCTGTAATCCTCAAGTCAGTATATCCAAGACAGACATTACTAGAGGAAGAGTCCAGATGTCCTGCTAAAGTTTACCAGAGAGTGAATAATAATCAGGCAGAAGGATTTGTGGGTGTTGCAAGTGAGGAAGCCTCGGCAATGTCTCTCTTGCATTGCAGCAAGCAGCAAGACCCCAGTGCTGCAGGCAGGGAAGCTATGGCTGAGTTGTTGCTGCTCCATTGCTGCATTTCCAAACTCCGCTCCTCAGCTCCCCTTTGCACACCTTCCCACTTCCACATGCAAATCTAATCCCATCTACCCACCTGGCTGAGGTCTGCACATGCTCCATTTTCATCATTCATAGTAAGACAAACACTTGATTAAATAATCTGTTCCAGTTTAGACACAAATTCATCTTAAAATGAAAATCTACTATGGTCTCTCAGAATAGGAGGTACTGAAAGCTATATAGTGGTGCATTCTTGGATTTGAGTTTTCCCCTGCAGACGAACTTGTGCAAACATAATATTACATAAAAGAAATATACTGAAGGAAGCTTTTTTCAAATACATAGATCTGTTTATTCTGTGGCATCATGATTAATGCAATGACAGCTGTAACCCACTTTCATCTTTCAGTTTATATAGATAATATTTTACTGATAGTTAGATGATGGTATTAGACAACACTCTCTCAATCTGTCATAAATACAGACAGAAATAATACATTTTCATCAACTAGAGGTTGGCAACAATACTTGACTTTAAAATGGGAGGAAGAAAATATGTCATTATGTTTCAATCATTTCCACTTTATATTAGTAACCTAGAAATAAAATAAATAGATTTGCTTCTTTGTACTTTGGCTGGGCTTTATTGTGTAGCTCAATAAAATGTTGTTGTGCTTTCTGCTTTCAAGTACCAGGTTTCACTTTAAGTGGGAAGACAATTTGCATGTTATGAAAGCTTGGAAACTACTATGTGGTCGTCTGCTATTAAAAACATTATCACTATATTCCACTGCCACAAATGACAGGGATATATGCATCTCTAATTAACTACATTGCTCCACCTCATGCAGTGACACATGTTCCTATGATTTGTGGCAATGTGGTAGAAATATCTCCCACTCCATGTATTTCAGCCAGTGTGTCAAAGTTCTGATAGACAGGGACAAATAAAGCAGAACTCCAAGGCTTTGAAATTCCTCAAAGAAAATGTTTATTAGTTACAAAGTATCAGCACATCAAAAGTGAAACCAAGTCTGAAGACACACGTAACAGTTCCCCAATACAAAGTTAAGAAATCCCACACCTAAGGCTATGCAAGCAACTACGCTCCCCAATACATCTTCTTGGCGGGCGTTCCACAAAACACCCAGCCTGCAGTCTCAGGAGCAGCCGATGACCTTGGTTCCCATGGGAAAAAAGAATATTTTGACTAGCCAAGCACCTGGCAATCCCCCCTCCCACCTTTCTATGTGTCAACCAAAAATGAATAGGGAAAATGGCTACAGCCACATTCATTTTTAAAGTTGATAGTCAGCTCCCCATCAGAAAGAGAGATTCTCCTGCAGGGAAAAGAAAAAGCAGGTTAAGCATTCCCTTGAGGCTTGTGAGGGTATTTATTGTAAAACCTCTTTATTAATCTATCAGCTTTCACATTTGTACATTTCACCCAGGTCGCTTCTGAAAGGGGGTAACCTTTCCACTGAACAAGGTATTGTAACTTTCCCTTGTACAACCTAGAATCAAGAATATGTTTAATTTCATAATGTGTCTCCCCCTCCTCCACCATTAGACCCAGTGGCTTCTTTGGGACAGGTCTCAAAGAGGATTCTGACATAGGTTTCAATAGACTGCAATGAAACATAGGGTGAACTTTCCCCAACAATCCTGGTAGTTTCAATTCCACCCTGACAGGGTTTGTGATTTTAGTGATAAGAAAAGGACCAAGGAACTTCGGCCCCAATTTTCTACTGGGTAATTTTAACCTTAAATATTTCATTGAAAGATAAACTAATTGTCCAACATGAAAAGGTTTCTGAGGGGAGCGTCGTTTGTCAGTTTGTTCTTTGTAAACCTTGGTAGCTTTGGTCAATGCCTTCTTCGCATTCACCCAAACTCCCTGGAAGGATGTCACCTATTGATACAGAGTCTGGGAAGTAGGAGGCTCCTGTGGGAACTCAGGCATGGGCACAAAGTCTTGACCCGTTACTATTTTAAATGGGATGAGTCCAGTGCTACTGTGCATCGTATTGTTGTAGGCTACTTCTGCAAAAGGCAGGAGGTCAGCCCAATTGGACTGCTAGTAATTTATATAGCATCTGAAGTACTATTCCACCATTGCATTAGCTTTCTCAGAAACTCCATTAGTACTCGGATGAAAAGCTGATGATAACCCCTGGGAGGACCCAATCATTTTAATGAATTCCCTCCAAAATTTCACAGTAAACTGGACCCATCTGTCAGAAATAATCCTCTTTGGGGCACCATGGAATTGATATATGTGTTTCAAAAATAGTTTGGTTAGCTTCTGGGCAGCGGGAAGACCTGAGCAGGTGATGAAATGCGCCTGTTTGGAAAATAGGTCAATCACAGTCCATATTACAGTGTTTCCCTTGCTCTCAGGTAATTCCACTATAAAATCCATGGTTATCTCCTCCCAAGGTTGAGAGGGATCAGCCACCTGCTGCAATAAACCTGGTGGTTTCCCAGGATGCTTCTTCATGGCAGCACAAGTGGCACAACTCTTAACGTAACTCTCAATGTCCTTTTTCATTCTTGGCCACCAGAATTGCCTTCGCACCAGATGCAATGTCTTTAAAAAACCAAAGTGACCCGCTTGCTTAGCGTCATGACTCCGTTGTAATACCTGGAATCTGAGGCCATCTGGGAGGTATAACTCAGAACTCTTCCAAGCTAGCCCTCCCCTTAAGGTTAATATAGATTTGTTATCTTTAAAACAGGCATCCGCCTCTAACTTCTCCTTCAATTCCTTTAGCAAGCGATCATCAGGACCAGCAGGGGGTTTCTGTGGGTGCGATCTGGTTGTTATTTGAGAAGCAGATTGCAATGGAGGAATAATGGAGTTATTTACTTCCTCTCGGTTGCTCTTGAACTGGGGCATTCTAGACAAGGCATCAGCCAAAAAGGTTTTTCCTCCAGGAAAATATTTTAAAGTGAAATTAAAATGGTTGAAGTACTGAGCCCACCAAACTTGTTTCGGGGATAATTTACAGGTTGGGGGATCTTGAAAGCCTCCAAATTTTTGTGATCAGTCCATACCTCAAAAGGAATTTCCCCCCCTTTCAAGAAATGATGCCATGTCAGAAAAGCCCAACAAACTGCAAAAGCCTCTTTCTCCCAAACAGCCCACCTCCTCTCGGTGTCAGTTAATTTCCGGGAAGTGTAATTCCCCTCTGTGATTTTTTTGTAAGATAACGGCCCCCACGGCCACGTCACTTGCATCAGCTTGAATGATGAATTGTTGTCCGGGGTCAGACTGTTTAAGGACTGGTTCAGCTGCAAAGAGTCTCTTTAGTTTTTCGAACACTGCCTGGCACTCTAATGACCATAGCAATGGCTGATAAGGTCAGGGTTTTTTCCCTCCTTTGCCTGTTTTGAGTAAATCGGTGATTGGCATGGCTATCTTTGCGAAAGAGGGAATAAATTGACAATAAAAGTTGGCAAACCCCAGAAAACGTTGAAGCTGCTTGCGGATGCGTGGGGGTTGCCATTCCAATACTGCTTTAACTTTGGCAGGGTCCATTTCTACCCCTTCATTCGAAATCCGATACCCTAGATAATCCAAGCGGGTCCGGTGAAATTCACACTTTGACAATTTTGCATACAATTTGGCTTTCAACAGTCTCTTCAATACCTCACAGACCATTTTGATATGTTCATCCATGGTTTCTGAGTAAATAAGGATGTCATCAAGGTAAACTAAAAACCCCTTATATAGATGATCATGGATCACTTGATTTATCAACTGCATAAACACAGCGGGGGGGGGGCTGCAGTCCAAAAGGCATCACTTTAAATTGGAAACTCCCCAATGGGCAATTGAATGCTGTTTTCCACTCATCCCCCTCCTTGATCCAGATCCGGTAATAAGCCTCTCTTAAATCCAGCTTCGTAAAGATTTTTCCTTTAGCCAAGTGGGCTAACATGTCCTTCATCGGGGGAGTGGGTACATATTTTCCATGCTGACAGCGTTGAGGGATTTAAAATCTATGCATAATCTAAGAGAGCCATCTTTCTTTTCCTTGAAAAGCATGAGAGCAGCCACAGGTGATTTGGCTGGCTGAATGAAACCGCAAGCTAAGTTTTTATCAATGTACTCTCTCAGTTCTTTCATTTCTTTGGATGTCATAGAGTACATCCTTGGTTTAGGGAGCTTGGCACTGGGCAGAATTTCAATAGCACAGTCCATAGCCCAGTGTGGGGGAAGGACATCACATTCCTTCTCACTAAATGCTTCTGCCAAATCATGGTACTTTGTGGGGACAAGTTGAATCGCCGGCAGGTTTTCGGCTTTAGGTTTTCATGGGGTTCCCCTTGCATCTCACAGATGGCCAGTGTCTTGTTTTTATTGTCAGCGTCAGATGGGAGGAGTCCAGTCCCCAGTCTTAATTTCCACATTCCCTCCTCCCACCAGTTGTTAGGACGCCATTTATCTAACCATGCTAGCCCCAAAATTACTGCTTCAGTCATCTTCAGAACCACCACAAAATGAATAATTTCCCAATGCCGACCCATTTCCAAATGCACAGGTTCAGTAGGTGCGTGGCAGGGGCACCTCCAATGAGAGACCTGTCATGGGCAGGGACAATAGCTTGGCTCACATTCCCAGTATGAGCACAGTGAGTAAGTTAATTAAGCACCGAGTGCAACCTGAGTCTATTAGGACCGTCAAATTCACGTGAGCCCGTTTTGGGCACTATCAGACTGGCAGGAATGGCAAAAGAGGGAATGGGCTGACTCACCATGGAGTCTTCCTCACCTTCCTTGTCACTGTCATATGGTGTCGGTATCTGCTGTTGCTCGGGTTGGGGTTTGGCTTCAAGCTTGGTGGGGGGGGAAGCTTCGACACCCAGGCCTTGACGTGCCCAGTTGGTTTTCTTTCTTTCCCCTCTGGGAGCTCTTCGCGGTTTTGCAACTGTGGCTGGCACACTCCTGGGTTGAGGGTGAGGAGCTGGGCACTCCACAGCACGGTGACCCATCTGACTGATAGCACTTGATTGGAGCCCTGGCTGGTGCTTGGGAGACGTTGGTGGCTGCAGAGTCTTGGGGTCATCGACCATAGAGGCATTTTTCTTGGATGCGTGGCAGCTTGGGTTCGGTGGTGCTTGACTTTCAGGGGCAGTCCAGCTTGATGTCCAGCATCACCACCTGTATCACTCACACAATCGGTTGGGAAAACCTCAAATGATGCAGGCTTGAAGCAAGTTGCAATCTAACCCCTGTTTGAAGTAGTTGATCAGTGACCGCTCAGGCCACTGCCCCAGCTGGTTGGCAACTCTCCTGAATTCACGGACATACTTCTTTGTGGGGCAACCTCTTTGCTTCTGGCAGTGGATTTCTTTTGCGGCCAGTAGTACTCGGGATTCATCTTCAAACTGACCTCTCAGTTGCTCCATTAATAGATTAATGTCGTTCAATTCAGGAGCCCCTTCATCATGGAGGTTGGTTAGTCAGTCGGCCGCTTTTCCCTCTAAATTTGCCGCCACAGCATTCACCATCATAGCCCCATCCAGGTAGGCATAAGGGTTGCAATCTAAATGAGCCCACACCTGGTTTAAGAAGAAACGCCCAGCCTGCAGTCTTGGGAGCAGCCGATGACCTTGGTTCCCATGGGACAAAAGAATATTTTGACTAGCCAAGCACCGGCAATCCCCCCTACCACCTTTCTATGTGTCAACTGAAAATGAATAGGGAAAATGGCTACAGCCATGTTCATTTTTAAAGATGACACAGTGTGCAATAAGACACTCAAATATATTGTTTTCCATCCACTTTCATACTGAATGTACTTTTCAAGTAGAAATTGGATATATGAATAACATGGAGTAAAAGCCAATGTCCTTTCAGATCCGAAATACCAAGTTGATGCTAGAAATCGTATAGCAACAAACAGTGTTTGACAGCAGGATAAGAGGTTGCTCACTGAGATTACCAATTAAATCTAAAAGCAAAAATCTGATTTAAGGGAAGACAGAATAACTGTTGGGGAAATATTATAAATGTACATTTGGTGTCCTGAATTTATCTAAAATGTATATAAGACCAGGGCTTTTTTTCTCATAGAACGCTCAGAACGGAGTTCCGGCACCTTTTTTGGATGGAACCTTGTAGGGTAGGCAAAGTGGGTTGTATGAGATGTGTGAGTTCCGGCACCTTTTTTTTTTTTTTTTTTACAAAAAAAGCACTGTATAAGACTATTCTCTTTCCTAAGATGTGGATGTCATAAGCATCTCATGCCGCCCTAAGATTGTTTTTTTCCCCAGATTAACAATCTAAAATTGTAATAAATCAAAATAATATAAAAAAGCAGTGTTATACAAATTTTAACCAAGACTTGAACAAATAAAAAAGTCATCTGTCATCAGAAGGATGATAAAGGAAGTGGACCTTCTCTCTCATGCTCTTGCAGTCTATTACAATTTAACATCTGCCTCATTTCCCATGAATTAGGGCATGTAATGAAACAACTCCAAGGAAGATATTAATACAAATAAATGAGCACTGTGACATGTTTGGGCAGGGCAGAAACCTAAATTAAATAAGAGATGTTGCAAATGCAGCCTGTATGTCTACGTTCTGTAGATTGCAGGCATAGAATCACAACCCATATTTCCATGAGTGAGGGATGGCCCATGTCAGGTCACCTCAGCCTGTCCTTTTGCCGAATATAGGAAATGTTTGCTCTTTTAAAATATAGGTCTAGGAAAAGAGATCTTGAACAGCTTCTTGTGTTCTCCAAGAAGCTGCAGAAACCTTGATGCAGGTTACTATAAAAGCAGGTAAACCTATAGCTAGGCTTGTGATTGATTGATTGATTGATGTACTAAGTCTCAAACTATTTAGTTGTCTATATAAGTTCTGGGGTTCAATCTTCTAGCCTTCCTTTATATTTCAGACCAAGAATATATTATTTTTTTCCCTTTATAATGTCCTTGGGAACTGTAATATTTTTGGCAGAAAACTTCATTTATATCAAATCATTGCCATCTTGTGGTCTGACAAAGTACTGTATTTTTTTATATTTGTTTTCCTTTTTTAACTAATTTTCAAGATCGTTCATTACTGTGCTCTGGCAGCTTTATACTTACTTCCTTTCTCACTGAATGTCTGCTTTTTAATATTTTAAGCATCATTTTATCTTTTATCATTTTATAAAATGAAGTTTGATTGTATATTTCTCTTGTGAGATTGATTTATCATTGAATTCTCTAATTAACAGCCATGTATGTTTCATAAGCTAGAGGTGGCATTATGAAAATTATCTTTATTTTCACACTTTGATTTTTAACTGACAATTAAGAGCAGGGACATCCTGTTTTTTAAACAAACTTGGGAGATAGAAGCTAGATGAGGCGCCCCCTCAAACACAGGTGATGGTAGCAGGAAGTACTAAGCCATTACTCTAAAGCAAGAGATGGGACCAGGGTGTAAAAACCCAGAAGGGTTCTGGGATAGGAAGACTTAGACTTCTAATTTTTCATCCTACCAGCCTTAGCATTCATTAAAAGGGCAAGGTTTGAAAGCTTGTAAATCCTACAAACACAGCAAGGAGTAGCACTGTTTCATTTTAAAAACTTCCTCCTGGTGTTATGGGTACTCCAACAAAGAACTCTTCAAAAATAGACTGCACAACCATTTGAACAAGATGATATAAGGTCTCCTGCCTTGAGCAGGACTAAAACACTTCTGAAGTCACTTCCACATCTATGATTCTATGTTCTATGTTCACGTTTAAACACTGATCAAATGTTTTCAGCCCTCATATAAAGTTAGCAGCAGGATTGGAACAGCCTATGTTCAGTGACAAAATCTGCCAATGCCTACCATATTGCAGTAATAGATGAATGGAGGAAACCTAGAGGAAGGAGTACAAGAACTAGTAAATAAAAGACAACTCAGTTCTGATAAAGAAAAAGGAATGAGGAAGAAACTCAAATTAATACCACATTGATTATGTTTGGTATAAAAGGAGCTAGAGAAAAATTCTAACAGGCTTTCAAGATGCTTGTATTATATTCTATGATAAAAGAGTTTCAAAAGTTCTTGCATTATCTGTTCTAAGACATGACCACCTCAAAGAACTAACTCCTCTTCCGAAAGGACCCAAGGTTTCTGATTTTTTTTTTTTAACCTATTTTGGGAAATTTATTCTCTGGATTTCATCGCCATTTGTCAATTACACAGTTAAAGTCAAAAGTTAATTGTTAATAGTTTTTTCCAGTTTTGATGAGATTTGTGGAATAGGCAAATATGAGATGTTTTGAGATTCTACTCATCAAGGGATTTCTTGCCTTGATTCAATTTTGCATTTTTAAATATTTGTTTAAGGTTTTTTTTTTAAAAAAAAAATCCAAATACCACATATTATCTTATTTCCTTAACTTGTATCTCCAACATTATTTAATGGTAAGCAATAAACCAATAAACATACTAACAATGACATTGGCTGATACCTCCAGCCCTCTTCTTTTGTAGAATTGGTTTAAAATAAACTTAACAGGTGACTTCAAGAGATTTGCATTTCTCTCACCTCTGTTTCATTTTACAGGAATAATTGATGACCAACTCTCAGGGCTGTTGTGGGGATAAATGCAAGGAAAAAAAATATTTTACTCATTCTGCACCTGCTGGGTTGGCTAAATTGAAAATATAAATAAATAAAATGCTAGGGTATTAGTAGCAGCCAGTGAAGGATTTCCTAGTACTAATTACTAGCATTATGCTGCATAACAGTTAGTGCTGGAAAAGAACTGTTGTTCAAACAGATAGCAAATTAGGCTTCAGCCAGCAGTAATTTCAGCCAGACCAGGCCTATCTTTGCTGACAGAACTGTCTGCTTGTTAGGGTGATTAGCCAGCCAGTTACCATGAATTTGCAAAGTTCCACCCAGTTTCTTTCCTTGCTAGCTTCCACCTTCATTTCCACCTCCACAAAGTTCCTAAATAATGATTTCCTGGCATTCAGCCATTGATTTGTCCTTGTCTGAGCTCGCCTCTGCAATGACCCACATTCCCTATGCTTGGTTGCTATTTATCTGTCCTGCTCTGGACATATTAGGCAAAAGAGCAGGGAAAATAGATCTAAATGGGTTAGGAAAAGTGTGGTACATCATGCAAGGTAATTAAAATGAAAAACAAAACTGCCATCTATTGTATTGTCCTCTAAGTAGGCAGATTGAAACAGGCATTTGAAAAGACAAAAATCAACTTAATCTCATTTGTTTATTACCTAGCATCCACAGCTAAAGATTTTAAATGATGTAATTAATTCTTTTCCCCATGCTTTTTTCTGATTCAGACAGGCTATTCAAAGAAAAATATAGTCTGCTGTTGAGCAAGGAGAAAGGCTCAAGAGGTTTTCCAAAGAAACAATAACCTCACTTAACATCCCACACTGCAATTATGTATGTAGCTCTCTACATAATGTGGTATCATTTAGCTAACACAGCAATTGTGAACTATCAATGCCAAGGTTTAAGCAAAATGCCGACCCAGTTCCAGTGATGGGATTCAGCCAGTTTGCACCATTTCGGCAAAACCGGTAGCTAATTTTTTGTTGCCCAGGCCCAGAATGGACTTCCAGGAGTGGCATCCACACAGAGAACCGGTTGTTCACATATATGAATCCCACCACTGCCCAGTTTATATATGCAGTTGACCACCAGAATTGTGTGTTCACTGTACAACCAAGTCTGATGCAGTCTGTTAACCTTCTTAGCACTGACTGGCTCTTTCCCAGAACAGCAGAGCAGTGCATTGTTGTTGTTATTACTTGTTTGGGTCTTCTAATGGCTGGGAACCTAAATTTATTGGGTCCCATGGCTGGGAATCCAATAGTGCCTGGCAACATTTGGTGCTGACCAGCTCCCAAGTGGGCTTATCCTAATGTAGTGCTCTTCATTAGTAATGGTATCAGTGAAGACACTCCATGGAGAAGACAGAGATGTAAATAACCTAACTGAATAAAGGGGAAAATAAATAGGCAATGGTCAAACAGAACATTTATCTATATTTGAATACTGGGAAAGTATAATTTAAGATAAATGTGATGCTCTGCAAATCCTTCACTTGGAAAACTTCAATATAGACTGCTGAAATATGAATGCCCAATGGGCATCAAAGGGGGGAAGTTACAAAGTGTTGTGATGTCCTGATGCAAACTGGGGTTTTGCTTTCCATTACATGACATTAGAAGTAAAAATGCTAGAGGAAAGAAATAAGGAAAATGAAGTATTTTGAATATATTTAAAAATCAAACAGGAAAAATTTTAAAATGGAAGGTTGGGCCAAAGAAACAAATCCTTTAATCAGTGGAATCTTCAAAATTAGCTGCTCCACAAATGTCACCAAAGCAGAAAAGTTTCCTAATACTGTATAATAAAAACTTTTAATCGACTGTGTGTGCGCGCGCCTTCTCAGCATTAAAAAAATTTTTCCAGTGACTCTTGCCTTCTCATGTGTCCAAAATATTTAAGATTTATTTACTTGTTCCTTTATTTATCACATTTTAAAAACACCCATTTCCCTAGCAGAGTTTTAAATTTATTCTTAATGCTTCCCATAAGCAATCTAGTTTTTCTTCACTTACTATTCAACGTTTGTGTGACCCAAGGTACTTTCAACAATTTTCTCCTCTACCACAACTCCGAGACCCATTTTTCTTCCTTTGGCGTATCTGATGATCCAGCCTTCACAGCCACATATTCCAGTTGAGAAAGCTAGGCTTTGATACGATATGATGTCACTGAACTTTAATATTTTGTCAACATCTGTCATAGATTTTCTCTAAAGTTATAAAACTCCTTATTTCCTGACATCTCTTTCTCTGCATTTCTCCTTTCCCTTTTCTGATTCTCTTTATTGTTTTCAAGCATGCCATCTTGAAATAACAATTGTTTCCATAGTCACAGTGTAGCTCAGTCTATGGAGACAAAAGTATTTATGAAATACTTAAATTAATTACCACCACTTTAATTTTGGGCAAATTAAGCCCCTGTTGCTAAATGAAAAGCAAAAAGGATACATGCCTATTTAACCAAAGGAATTGGATGAGCTTCTATGGTGGCTGTTAGTCTGGGGTTTTAGAAGTCATTCAGTAAATTGCAACCTGTCAGTATTAACAGTAAAGACATAACCAACACTGAGTAAAACTAAGTATGGCAACATGATAATGACAGCATGCCATCACAATTTGTTTCCACTGGAAACTGCCAATGAGCAACTTGCCTCATTCTTGATGTTATCTATTCCTTGTCATTTATGATTTGTTTCCTGGAACACTATTCATAATTTAAACACTTCATTTTCTGCCTGAGAATGGATAATCCCTTTGACTATAACATTTCCCATAACTATTACCAATTCATGGATTCTGTATGAGGGACAAGCTCCTTTCAGCCTTTACTGACTTTCATTATATGTCTATCACACACTGATAGATCTGTAAGAGCTGTGCAGCACGGTTAAAGCCAATGTTAGAATCACTTGCAGAAAGTCAAGGTTGTAAATGGATCTCAAGCCTGATAATGAACTATTTCAAAGTCAGCTGGATTATTTTTGAGGCCAAAGGTCTTATTAAGTCTAAGATTGCATTGAACAGGACTGGTTTTCAAAGGAGTAGAGTTTCTATCAGTCCCTCAGTGAAGTTTAGGGCTACAATAGGCTGGAAGGAAGGAATTTAAGCTTCTTTCCATAATGTAGTCCTGATGAAAATTAATCTCATTGCAAACTTACATCAGATATAAACAATAAAAATATAAGGTACTATTATTGTACTTTTTATTGATATAAACTCATCCTTACTTTGTGAGCATACATTCTTTATGTTTGTGGAGCAATGTTTCCCATCCTTGGCAACTTTAAGAATTGTGGCCTTCATGGGACCTAAATCTATAAGTTGAGAAACACTGTCATTAAGCCTCACTTCAATCACTGGCAGGACTAGATTTTGCTGGTAAAGTTTCCATGAAACTACTTTCTGTCTGATGAGCAGATGGAATAATGATCTAGATCAATGTGACTCAGTTTCCATATATGACTGGTACTAATAGCTTTTCCCCGGCCTGATTGCACTGTTTTTATTGTTAAAAGCAGTCATCTTAAATGCAATAATGCATTGAGCGTAATGGTCTTTTTGGCCTTCACACAATTTGTACAATATGTCCTAGGTATAACATTTCTGGAATGGTGTCTAAAATGGCTAGTATGCTGGTCATCAACCTGATCCTGGACTTTTAGGATACCATAATCCCCTAGATCCACCTTGGTAAAGGGAAGTATATAAGGATTTCTTAAAAGAGATCTTTTTCATATTTTCAAAATGCATTATTTTGCATAATTACAATTACTAAGGTGCTATTTTAATTTCAGGATTGTTCTATATGTTAAATGCCAGGAAATACATCTTGTATTTTATGACCTGCAAAGATTACAACATATATTGTTTATATTGAAGATTACTATATTTACCCCTAATTTAAGTACTGGAAGTCTCCTGGGTTTTTCAGTTGTGTCTTTCTTGAAACAAAATGGCATGGCTCCCATCTCTTCTGATAACAGTGTTTGGGTAGCTAATGTTCAGGGACCCCATATTAAAAGGAGAACTGAGGGGAATATATAAGCTAACTGGTACTGTTATTCTCAGCCACCTCTCCCCAGTATTTTGACACTCAAAAGGACTGACTTGACTCTGTTGAACACTAGAGCAAGTCTTAAGCATGAGTTCATAAAATGAAATAATTCTAGTTTCTATACCTCTAATGTTAACACAGCTTGCAATACATTTGTGTCTAAATAATTAAACTAATGGGTGTTAAAGGTTTCATTACTACTAAAGCACATTCTGTTAACTACTTGGTATAATTTATATGAGCTTTATTTTTTACTACTTCTTGTTGCTGCAGTTTGACAAATAATTTTTATTCTCTGAACTATTTTGATATTGATTTGAAACACATATTGATTTATTTTGTTTGTTTGTTGGATCTTTATCCTGCCTTTCTTCCAAAGCTCAAGTTGACATATATAGCCTTTGCTCCTTCAATTTTTCCCCACAAAACAACCCTATGAGGTAGATAGGATTGAGAGAGGGTGAGGTTCCATAGCTAAGGATAGAGTGAACCTGGGTCTGCCCTACCTAGTCCAAACCTTAATTGCTAAATCACACTGGCATAAAAATCATTACTTATAAAACATTCAGATTTAATTCAATTTAATTATTTTATTTTATATAAAATAGACAGATATGAATGGAACTTTGTTTGTTATATTTCTATCTTACTCTTTTTTTTCTGGCTTTCAAATAAGCTCTTCTCATTTCCCCACCACTGCTACCACCACCCTATGAGATTGGTTGGGCTGAGAGACAAGTGCCCACTAATTCCAGGGCTAACCATGGCTTAGAATATGTATCTCCCTGTGACTGCTCAGGAAAAAAAAATGAGTGCACCCAGGGCACTCTCATTCACATCTTCCCATTTTTTCCAGCCCCAGGATTTATATCAGCTGTACCCAACACCCCTAGGTTTATCACCTCAGTCACCTAAATTTTTTCCCATTTAAAAACGCTGACTTCATTTAGATCTACTACATTCTCTCCCTTTCTCTTAGTTTCATAAGCACACACAAAAAAATGAACTTTCATTCCTTCATTTCATTTATACCTTTGACCACAATATCATGGGTCATTACGCTCTCTTGTATTCCAAGTCACTGTGTTCCATAAATCATGGCTGCCGCCATAGCTATGCACCCATGATATTGACCTCTATTGCCAGTTATGATTTTGAAAAAATACCTTTGAGGTTTTTCTCATAATGATTTGCAATAAAATAGTCATAGGCATCAACAGAGTACCAGTCACTTTGGGCACATGACACCAAAAGCTCAATCTGAGTCCAGCTCATCCAAGGTTAGACACACTGTTCTACACAAGTTAGGCTCTCTATTCTAAAAATTATCTTACAAACCAATATACAGTTGTCCACATCTCACTAATTAGGACGTATATGCAGTATACTGCCACATTCAGTCATATTTATATTTAACTAACATAACTTTTTAAAATAGAAAATGCTAAATATTTATATAGCCACTTAAGCTATATCTTCTTCAAAAATATCTCAATAAAATGAAGACATGAATTAATGAGTTTATTCAAATTATAGCCACATGTCAGAGGAAGAGATATAGAACCCTTCTGATAATATAACCATAATCTGAATAGAATCTGAATAGAATAACACTAAAATTTATGAAGGATAAATGTCATTAAACAGAATAATGAATTTTAATTAAAGTAGGAAAAATGAAGAGGTAGAGCAATGATTAGAGTATAAAGTGCTATGGCTATTGTGGCCTCAAGTAAAGTTACTTTCACAAATGAAAGAAGTGATGGAACTTGTTAACTGCCCACTGTGCAATTTTGATTTTTTTTTTTTTTTTTTGCAATATCTGAAGGTATCTCAATAATTTACTTGTTGGAAATGGATATAAGGCATCCTACACTAGGCCTTGAAACAATTTTAGAAGTCATATTTAGATAAACAAGTGGATGATACAGTAGGGCAACCATTGTGGAAGGGTGGGGAATTCTTATTTGCTTCACTGCAAAAATTAAGGTCTTACATAAGTGGCACTTAACCAATGAATGATAAGGAGTACACTTTAGCAACATCTGATCTGCCAAAGATTCTTCAGTTCTGATGTAGTTGATACTGAGCTAGCAATGGCTTGACTCACTATGCCCTACATTTCCCTACTAAAAGTATGACCCATGTAGTACATAGAAAATAAATCAATAAATCAAATGAAAAGCAGTGTTAACTTTTGAGATTCAATGGAATTGTTCTCAGCATTTATTTACTACATTTATTTCACATCTTTCCTTCATGCATATATTCTATGTTTGCCTCTACTAGCCATTCAATAAATAAGGCTGAAGGATATCAACAAATAAAGTATAATTTGTACAGTATAATTAGAAATCAAAATACTGGGTTTCTCAGAATAAAAGTTATTCTTTCATTTAAAAAAAAAAAAGTTTTCTTCCACATCCTGTAACAGGAGCACTATAAGTCCCTTATTAAATTTAATATGTTTATTTATCTTGCTTACTAAATCCAAATAGTAAATGCTAAAGTTTACCCATCTGTGTTCTAAATAAGCACAAATGTCAATGGTTTATGAAATGATGGAATTTACTTTTTACAAAACTAATTTCAGCTTTCATTAAAATGCTAGAAAATATGTTTACAAATATTATTTCAGGTACCTCAAAGCAGCTCCCATCAAAATCAGTGGGAAATAACTTGCATACATCAATTGCTTAATCAGTCTCTTGCAGTGTTGTATTAAAGGAGTTCTATTTACAGAATCACATAGCCATTTTGTCCTTTTTACTAATACTGGATTTTTATGATAGCAATAAAGCAAATTACCAGGACTAGTACAAATCACCGACTAGTACAGCATTATAACATCCACTGTAATGGGGACCATATATATTCTGATGAAAGTTATATTACAATTCAGTTGCATGGAAGAGTGAGGGAGAATATACAGAAAGCATATTAATCACTACCTTTGCAAATGTCATAATCTGAAAACTACTGCAAAAGACAGCAAACAGCCCAAAAGTAAAAATTTATTTATTTATTTATTTATTTATTTATTTATTTATTTATTTATTTATTTATTTATTTATTTATTTATTTATTTATTTATTTATTTATTTATTTATTTATTTATTTATTTAGCAAAGTGAGGGTCAAAACGTAGGATATTAGAGATGTTCATTTATAGAGTTAAGTAACAGAAATAATGCAAAAGATGACAACGAACAGCTTAAGGGAGTTCAAAAAATTTTCTGTTGATTTCATATGTATCAAACTATGAAGTTTCAACTTAATATTGATTATTCCAAAGACACTAGGCACCAAGATTACATTTAAACTTCAATATTTTTACAGTCAAAGGGCAGAAATTTAGCAAGTATTATAATATTCTATTTATATATTATTTATTACATTTGTTTGCTGTCCATCTCATGTCTTGGTGACTTTGGGTGGCTTACAACATTAAAAGCAATTAAACCTTAAAAAGTAAACATTTTTCTAAAAACAATAAAAACAGAATTACACTCAAAAGTAATACAATGCATAATACAACAACACATAGCGTAAAAGATAAACCCTAAAAGCAGTGGGAAATTACTTACTATATAGGTTGACTGAGAGGGAATCCCTCCTTTGCTGGTGTTCCCTTGTTATCAATTGCTGCACCCTACAGGCCCTTGCTCAAAATTTTGCTGCTTTATTGGTTATAGCAGAATGATCATCAAGCAAGTAATAGGATGAGCAGGAAGATCATCTGGATAGGCAGGAAGGCTTGCTAACAGAGGCATACTAAGTTTATTGGATAAATTTACAATGTAAAAGAATTTGTCTCTATGTTTTCTCACCCAAAGGTCAAGGTCAAGGACATTCCAATAGGTGATCCTTCTAAAAGCAGATGTAGGAACACTAAACTATGAACATTACACTGAGGGAAGATCCTATGATTGATTGATTGATTGATTGATTGATTGATTGATTGATTGATTGATTTTAATTTATTCAATTAATAGCCATTCATCTATCCAAGAAATTCTTTGTGATGAATAAACAAAAACAATTACATTTAAACAGTAAGCAACTAAAATTGCATTACAATTTTACAGTAAAAACACAAACCATTAGTCACATGCACCCCTGAGTTCCCTATCTAATGTCCTACCCCGAATGTTTAGGGGGATTTATTTGACTGGTTATCGACTCTGTTTCAAGGAAACATACTTCAGGAACTTTAGGAACTACGTTCAAATCATTTTCCTATTCATTTTCCAAAACATTTTGAGCAGTGGCTTTTAAGAAGGGCCCTTTCTTGATCATGTCTCACAGATCACAAAACAATCCCTCTACAAATACATCCATTGACTGTGTTTATCCAGTTTATTTTCATGGGTCCAGAAGGCTGCCATAGTAGTCTAAGAAGAAGTGTAGCTTCTTTAAGGAGATGCTGACAGATGTAACAAGCATGTCCTTCCTCTTTCTAATTCACCTTTTGCACAAATATACATAGACATACATAACTGTTTTGAACAATATAAAATGCTACATGCATATCACTGTTACAGCTGTTAAAAAAGATTTCAGAGAATTTGTATTCATTTTCATGCACTATTAAATCCCTTGACGCTGTTGGAAAAGATATCCCTTGGTCAACCAACATTTAAGTAAATATTTTTTATTTCAGTTACAGAGAATGTTAAGCACAGCATACAATAAAAATCAAGTAATGCCTTGGAAAGAAATTTCCACTACATTATCACTGCACTGCTCGTATTTGATTTTTTTAAGCATGGGTGTTCTAAAGATACTAAACAAACCCCCTTTATTCAGCCAATATATAGTAGAACTATTCCATATAATAGTGACATTGGAGAATGTATTAATGTAGTTGTCCATTGCACAGAATATTTTTATTGGAATTAGATATCTTATTCTTCAATGCATAGATTTTGCTTTGTGATTAGTCAGGTAATGAAACATCTGCAAGCAAACAACCAAGCTCAGACAACACCAAGGGCTCCACAATAGTTAAGATGTTCTTGCCTTACAACATTATTTTATAAAGCTGAGGACAAGATAACAAGTCCTCCATGTGAATATTTATGTCTGTAACTGGGAGAGGGCACAAAAGAAGTGAGTCATTCATGATACATATATATTTGTAATAGTGTTTCCAAAGAATACAGCAACAAATGAATTCCTTAGAAGTCCTAGAATATGTAGCTACATGTTGTGAGAATACAGGTATCTCTTGGGGTCTTCCAATAATAAGCAGCTGAGAAATCTGGCATGTCAGGGAAAGCTAACACAGTAACCTATCACAGTAACTTATCACCACAAGACCTGAGAAGGTGAGGCAGAAGGAAAAGTGGGCCTGTTCATGTCCAGCTAACATTATTTGAACCTTAAAATAGAAGTTGAGAGCACCAATTCAAAGATTTTAAGTAGACCCTGGTAGATCATATGAAGAATATCAGTGAATCCACTATGTAGACATAAATAAAACTCTCAATTTTTCAGCTGTAAATTCCAGGGACAGGGAGATTTCATATCAATTTTTTTTTAATCAAGCATTTTCTTTAATAAGGCTTTTGCAATTTTTTCTTAAACCACTATGATTGTCAATGTGACACTATTTAAGTATACCTGCATTTGAAGTCACATATTACAAATTAGTGCCTTTACATTTCAGTGTGCACCAAAAATATTTCTCTCCCATCCAAAGCGCCTGAAGGCAGGACAAGAAGCAACGGATGGAAACTAATCAAGGAGAGAAGCAACTTAGAACTAAGGAGAAACTTCCTGACAGTTAGAACAATTAACCAGTGGAACAACCTGCCTCCAGAAGCAGAGAATGCTCCAACACTGGAAGTTTTTAAGAAGAGACTGGACAGCCACTTGTCTGAAATGGTATAGGGCAGGGGTAGGCAACGTTGGCTCTTTTATGACTCGTGGACTTCAACTCCCAGAATTCCTGAGCCAGCATGGCTGGCTCAGGAATTCTGGGAATTGAAGTCCACCAGTCATAAAAGAGCCAACGTTGCCTACCCCTGGTATAGGGTTTCCTGCCTGAGCAGGGGGTTGGACTAGATGACCTCCAAGGTCCCTTCCAACTTTGTTGTTGTTGTTGTTGTTGTTGTTGTTGTTGTTGTTGTTGTTGTTGTTGTTGTTGTTGTTGTTGTTATTATTATTATTATTATTATTATTATTATTATTATTATTATTATTATTATTATTATTATCTCATTGGTTCATACACTCCTTGGCCCCAAAAATCAAGGTGGTGGCCACAACCTTGTGACCCAAGCAGTGCCCACTTTTTATGTGTGTCACAATGCAGGGAAAATGGCTGGGGCTCTGATCACTTGGATGACACTATGTCCTGCTATGTCCTGCTACAGCATCTACTTCATCTGAAAGGTTATTCCTAAAAACCTGACTGGTCTCTAGAGCTATATTCAACACACTATGAGGAACCATCATTTCAACAAGTTTTGTGTTAACATTATTAACATTTTTCAGTGTCCCTGTGACACACTATATTATTGAACAAAATGAATATGCAAAGAAACTTCAGAATGTAAATATTTTCTTATAGAGCAGCAATTAATCATGCAGTATACCAAATAAATCCTATTGCAATCAAAAAAATAATTTATAACTCAAATCAGATTTCCAAAGATTCTCTATCAGTTGGTGTCAGCAACAAGATACAGTTTTGATCATTTTATTCTTTCAAACTATTTATGTAGATAACAAAGCATTATCCCTTGACACTGATAAATGCAATGAGTTACCTTTTTCTTACCTGTTTTCTAAGAATTACCTCTCAACTTAGAGTACTGCATCTTATATCTGAATAAGTGGTGGCAATTATACACTTAAAAAAAGCAAAGAGAACCAATCCAAATCTTGTAGCTATACCTTTTTTTAATCACCAAAAGATTTCATGAACTAGTTCCACTCAAAATGTCAACTATTTTTTTATTAAAAAATCTTGTCTTGCTGTGAAAAATTCAAGGTCTATGACACATGGCTTAATTCCTGTGCTCTCATAAAAGGTGCACTGAAAGAAAAAGCCTAAACATTTGAAGCAAGTAGCATTTTCCATAACTACTTCCCCTACTCAATAAGAGTGCTGTCTCAGCACTACATCACATGGCCAGTTAGTAAATTAATATTCTGAACCAAGTATTTACAAGTTTTAATAACATCTGATTAAAAGAAACAGAGTAAGAGTCAAAAGTTAAAAGTAATGATAAATATTATCCAGAATACATTATGCAATCAAGAAAAATAATATTATACCTTTCTTTTCAAAAGAAAAAATAATCTTGCATAATGTAATTTGATTCTTTTCCAATTTAACTCCTTTGTAAGCCACAGTATGAAGTCACAGTGAATGAATTGGATGGTGTAATAGAAGGAGAGGCAGAACCAAGGGGCAGAGTCAAGAGAGCAATCAGCCTGGAGTCATTATGTTCCCACAGGTAGTCAAAGTTAAGCCCTTCTTGAATTCTGTTATCTAGCACCAATTTAGTGCTGACCATTAATTGATTACATTCTTTTGTATAGGCATGAGCAATAAATCAGCTTAACAAGAACTAAATGTGTGATCCTGATGCTTTGCGCCTAATAGACAGGTATAAAAATGTTTTAAATAAATAAATAAACTATGTTAGAAACTGAATCTGCAGGGAGAAAATGAGGAAATTGGGGAAATCGTCACAATAAGCCTAGTAGCAACATATCTCTGAACAAAGAAAGTGATATATTCTTAGTAATTAATAAAGGCATGTACAGATAAGGCGTGAATAGGAAATAAAGCATAGGAATAAATTATTAACTGGCAGAAATATTTAGCAACATATAATGTGTTACCTAAAACTAGGTAATAGAGCTATGCATATTTCAAAAATAATTCAGAAGAAATAGGGCAAATATAGCCCCTCTTTCTATTAATTAAAGCAGGCCATCTATCTTAAGGAATCTACTCTTTTAAAAAAAAAGTATCCTTGTACAGATCACAGAGAGAAGTTATACGCACACAAGGTCCAAAACACATTTTTCCCCAAAACCATTTTTTAACTATACATGGTTCTACCAGATAACCTTGGCTTATCTCAGAAAGCTAAGCAGGATCAGGCTTGTGAATGCTTAGCTGAGAGTTCATCTAGAAATTTCAGGACTGGAAAATAAATGTCAAAAGAATTATTCAAGAATGCAATAATGGAAAATAACTTCCTTATCACACTGTAGTTAAGAAAACTGTCCATGCGCATGTCTGTGATGTTACCTGGAATCAAGCTCAGGTTCAAGAAGACTTTCCTTAGATAATGGATCAAAATCTCCTCCTTCTTCTGTAGAACATCAAATATGCAAGCAATTTAAAATAAATCAGTGGTGACATTATCTGAACAGAGATCCACTCAATTTTTTTTCCATAGGCAGCATGAGGAATGAATGCAGTTTTCACCAGCAACACACTACATCTCCTTGTTCATTTGTAAAAAAACTATTTATTGCTGTTCTGAAAACTAATTCTATGGTTAGCCCAGAATATGTTAGGAGTTATTTCATCATTATAGAAAATATCATTTTCCCTGAAAAGCCACATTTATAGTGGCCTAACACTGGTGCCTGTGTCTTGATTAGGCTATGACAATGTTTTTCAACTTCAGCATGTGTGGTTGGGGAATTATGGGGATTTCTGGGAGTTGAAGTTCACATATCTTAAAGTGTGCATTATAATATTTGTATTGGTAGCTTTTAACATGCAGCAAATCCTTATATAATAATTGGCAGAATGTTTGAATCTAATTTCTGAATAGATATACAGGCAATTGAAAGTAACATGATTTTAGATAAAAATGTTTGTTATCATACATACATAGTACTAAATGTACATTCCTTCTAGTAATTTATCAAATATTAAAATCTTGTCATCAAATATGGGTAAACAGATAAATTCTCCAATCACGAAAGAAAGAAAGAAAGAAAGAAAGAAAGAAAGAAAGAAAGAAAGAAAGAAAGAAAGAAAGAAAGAAAGAAAGAAAGAAAGAAAGAAAGAAAGAAAGAAAGAAAGAAAGAAAGAAAGAAAGAAAGAAAGAAAGAGGGAGGGAGGGAGGGATAGATTAGGACATTTAGCCAGATTATTTTGTTCTTAAAAGTTAAGAATGAATACTTGGACATTCTGTTTAGACAGATTGATGATAATGAAAGGAAAGTTTTTTTCCTGACTAGCTCAACTTTAATCACAACATAGCAAATTGCAACAATAAGGTTCCATGCTGGAAATTAACTGTCCCTATTGAATTTGCTCACTACAGCTGGACAAAAAAAAATTAGTTCATTTTTATACAGGTAGTCCTCGACTTACAACAATTCATTTAGTGACCGTTCAAAGTTACAACAACGCTGAAAAAAGTGACTTATGGCCGTTTTTCACACTTGTGTTTCAGTATCCCCATAGTCATGTGATTAAAATTTGGATGATTGGCAACTGACTCATATTTATGACAGTTGCAGTGTTTTGGGGTCATGTGATCACTTTTTGTGACTTTCTTGCAAGCAAAGTCAATGCGGAAGCCAGATTCGCTTAACAAACGTGTCACTAACTTAACAATTACAGTGATTCACTTAACAACTGTGGCACAAAAGGTCATGGGGCAAATATCAACACTTAACAAATGTTTCACTTAGCAACAAAAATTTGGGGCTTAATTGTGGTTGTAAGTCGAGGAGTATCTATCTGTACCTTGATTCATCATAAAAATTATATGCAAGTTAAAGACAATTCTTTCATTTAAAACTTATGTGAGTTAAACATAAGTTTAACAGGTTTAATTATCTTTAAATAAAGGAATAACAAAGTTCTGTAAGTCCTACAAGACCAGACCAAGGAATCAAGTCCACCAGAAGACTAAACTACCTTTATTAAGATTGGCTATAGTGGCTTCCGGTTCCGTATCGCGGCGCCAGCGGACGCGCGGGGAGAGTTCTCTCTCCGCCGTCCAGTTTTCCTTCGTCGGAAGACCCTGGAAAGGGTCAAAAGTCGCCCTGGAGGGGCGACCACCACTGAGGAGGACCCTCGCTAGATCGCAGAAGGGCAGCAGCCCTTCTGTTTGATCCGAGGCAGCTCCTTTGGATCGACAAAGAAAAGATCGCCCATCAACATGGCCGATCACTTAGCCGTAACAGCCAAAAGCCAAAAGTACTACTAAGCACAACGAAGCATCGTGGAAGATCTGGGTGAGACCCTTCCTTACCTTTCTTTTACCCTAACTACCTTCCTGTGAAAGCCTCCTGAAACTTTTTCCCTGCTCTTAATACAGCGGCGTTTGCATACTTTGGGAATTTAAGCTTTGGAATGAAAAGAAAAGAATAATTAATCTCTACAACTAAATAACTGGACTTTTATTTTTTGGGGGATACTTTGGGGTCCCAAAAAGTTCCTATTATAGAGATCTATCATCCTATCTATCTATTAAGTTTGAAAAATATTTTTTTCCCTTTTTTTTAACTGGATAAAAGCCTATTTGGTGTCTGGAAAAAAGATTTCAAAGCCTACTGGGGACATCTTGTGGCTAAGCCTGGTACAGCAACTGAATTTCTCTGACTGTGAGGCCTGTTGACTTCCTTGATTTGTCCTTCACATTATCTAAGAAAAAAATAAGAATTGGAAACAGCTGGGTGGTGAAAACAATTTCTAGAAATTGTGAAGGTGGACATTGGCTGACTCTTATTAAACATAGCCTCCACTAAAAGACTATCTCTAATCACCATAGAAATGGAGGAACCTTACCCACAACTTAACTATAAACTCATACTTGAAAAAATCCTTGAAGCCACTGAGCGAATGAACACCAGAGTGAAAGCCAAAGATGTTACCCCAAAACTACAAACTGAACTCCAGACTCCAACTGATCAACTTACAAGCCAAAAAACAACAGAAGAGGAACAAATTAACAACAAAGAGGATGTAACACAACAACACGTACAACTTATTGAGAAATTTGAGAATCAAACACTGACTTCATCTAAAGTACCTGTAACTCCAAAAGTAACAGGAACTGATCAACAAATACAATATATTGACAACTTAGACAATTTAGACAATCAAACAACAACCACAACACCGGACATGACCTTTTATTCTACTCAAACGAAACTGGAAGAAGAAGAAGAAGAAGAAGAAGAAGAAGAAGAAGAAGAAGAAGAGAGAAGAAGAAGGGAAGAAGGAAGAGAAGAAGAAGAAGAAGAAGAAGAAGAAGAAGAAGAAGAAGAAGAAGAAGAAGAAAAGAAGAAGAAGAAGAAGAAGAAGAAAGAAGAAGAAGAAGAAGAAGAAGAAGAAGAAGAAGAAGAAGAAGAAGAAGAAGAAGAAGAAGAAGAAGAAGAAGAAGAAGAAGAAGAAGAAGAAGAAGAAGAAGAAGACCAGATTGAGTTGATGATAAACATTTCAAACCAAACATGGAGATTTGAATTATCAGGGCAACAACCTAATAACTATAAAGGGGCGAGTTCCTTTGAAAAATTGACAACTGGATGTCCTCCCTTGATTCAAACAACATGTGTAGGAATAAAGGGAGATCCACCTGAGGATTTAAAGGCTCTGGTATGGAAGCCTGCTTGGCACAAAAAGAAAGCCAGAGTTAGATTTAAAAATGGGACTTAAAACTTCACTTAATGGGTTAAGGAGATTTTTAGAGATAGTGAGATTTAATATTTAGGATTTAGATTTATAATGGAATGAAAATTAACTGCTAGATTATAGCTTTGAATTGTAATATGGAAATGTGTTTGTGACAATGAAAGATATTTTATTAGTAAATGAGGAGCTACCAGGATGAGAAATAGAATATATTAGTGAAATAAAGTAAGAATGTAATCTTCGGAATAATATGTGTACTCTAGATGCGATAATTATCTTGTAATGAATGAGGGAAATTAGGGTTACCCGAAGTTTAAATATTATGGTTATTAAAGGCTAAATTGGAATATGGTAATTGGAATTAAGTAAAACTTAAAAACAGGACTTGGATATGTATAAGTAAAATTTTATTGATAAATGTATTGATTGATTGAGCTTTATCTAGAAATCTATTAACTTGAATATGATATAATAATTAAGGGAAATAGAGAGGGAACCTTTATGATGTAACCTGACATATATATGAATGATTCTGTTATTGGACTATTGATTACCCTATCACCATGCTGCTTCCTAATTACTTGGATGTAAAAATTGAAAAATTAATAAAACTTGTTATAAAAAAAAAAAGAGATGACAGATTGTACCACTGGCTCTTTCACTCCAAGACATACTAATGTTTCCCTGTGTGCTGCTATGCATACTACTTCTTTCTGTGTGTGGCTTCCCAATTGTCTCAATAAAGCTATTGATTTAAAAAAAAAAAAGATTGGCTATAGTAACAGTTATTATGTTTCCACCTCATACTCCTGTGAATTGGCACAGAATTCTGTCTGAGACATTTTCACATACCTTCTGTATAACTTGGGTTTAAGTCATGTTTTTTTACCTCATTGTTTTAGTAATGGAAACTGATCTCTGTCAAGATCTCTTTACTCTCTACTGGCAGAAGGGGAAGAGAGTTTTTGGCTGACTCCTTCGTCTTTGCACACTTTTTATTGCTCCCTACTTCTAGAAAGCAGAATGGGACAACTCACCATAGTCAGCTCGCTGTGGCAAACTTGCCACAGCCAACTTGTCAAGGCCAACTTGTCACAGCTGACTGACCACAGCCAACTTGCTACGGCCAACTTGCCATTGCCAACTTGTCAAGGCCAACTTGTCACAGCCGACTCACCACAGCCAACTTGCTGCGGCCAACTTGCCATAGCCAACTTGTCAAGGCCAACTTGTCACAGGTGACTCACCACAGCCAACTCGCTGTGGCCAACTTGCCACAGCCAACTTGTCACGGTCAACTTGTCACAGCTGACTCACCATCTGGAGGACAACTCGCCACAGCCAACTCACTGTGGGACAACTTGCTGCAGGACAATTTAACAATTCAATTTAATTATTTAAAATAAATTAAAAAATATTTTAATTTTTGCCATTCACATTTCATTCTGTCCCTCCTTTTGCATCCTTTAATGATTCTATTCCAGCATTTTTTTGATATTAATATAACTCTTGTCCCACAGAGAGATGTCCCATGGCAAGTTGGCCATGGTGAATTGGCCCGCAGCGAATTAGCCATGGCAAATTGGCTGTGGCAAGTTGGCCGTGATGAGTTGGCCACAACAAATTGTCATAGACTTTCCAACTCAGTGTAACATATTTTTAGCAGGCACCAATGTATCAAAGGAAGAGAAATTTACCAAAACTTCCCACCCCTCATCATCTCATTTATCAATGAGAACATACTATGAATTTTGCTCCTGAGAAAAACATAAATCACTACTTTATTTATAAATATTGTCTAAACTATTTTGCTTCTATGTTATTTCACCAACCAGAACACCCTATTATCATCCCCTTCCCTTCCCTTTATTCATTACAACTATAAGAACTTCTATATCTCTCTGATCAGGAATTTAACTTATTCTTTTCTTTATTTTTTTATATTTATTATTTATTTATTTTTATTAGCTTATAGTATAAAATACGAAAATACAAAAGCAAGTAGTAGGAAACAAAGATAAGAGGAAGGGAAAAAGAAAACTGTGGAGGGGGGAAGAAAAAAAAGGCATTAACCTCCGACTCCCTCTGTTGCAGTAAAATAAGGCATCAACATCGACTGTTTACTTTTCTATAATAGTATAGATAAAGCCATTTCTATAACAACAAATCAATCTAATCAGTAAAACCCAAAATCAAAGTATCATTTTTTTCCACCTCAAGCACAAAGTCCAGAAGTGGTTTCCAAGTAGAAAAGAATTATTCTTTTTACATTCTTTTCTTTGACCAGAACAGTCAATTTAACCATTTATGCTAACTTCATCAACTTTTGTAGCCATTCATCCATGGAGAGAATCGAAACATCCTTCCATTTTTGTGCGTAAAGTAGTCTTGCTGGCATCAACTTATATAAAATCAGAGTTCCAAATTTTTTTTCCAAGTCTTTTTCATTTAGGCCCAGAAGAAAAGTTTCCAGTTTTATCTTTATATTCACTTTAAGAATTTTCTCTATTAGAATATGAATCCTACTCCAATATTTCTTTGCTTTATCACATCTCCACCATAAGTGATAAAAAGTCCCTTCTTTCCGTTTACATTTCCAACATTCATTTGAGATACCTTTATACATTCTAGATAACTTGTCTGGTGTTAAATACCAACGATATATTATCTGATAAAAATTTTCTTTTAAATTATAATTTAGTGTGAATTTTAAGACTTTCATCCATATGTTCTCCCATTGTTCAAGCATCACATTATACCCAAAGTTTTTTGCCCACTGAATCATACAATGTTTTACATGTTCACTTTCCAAATTCAATTTCAATAACATTTTGTAAATCTTAGCAATAATATGTTCATCACTACCATTTAGTAAAGTTTTCAATTCATTCTTAACAAAATCAAACCCATGACTTTTTTTATCTAGTTTAAATCTTTCTTTCAATTGTAAGTATGTAAACCAAGTATGATTCTCACAGGAATTTATCTTCTTTTGATAAAATGGAGTTGATGTTTGTTTTGTTTGCTGTAAAAAATTATTGCATAAAATTCTGCATAAAATTCTAGAATATCCAATCCATACGTACTGCATTTATCTTGGTTGTTTATTTAAAAGATTATGCATTCCATTAATACATAAGTTTACATTAATAGTATCTTTAAAAAAGACAAAAAGGAAATCCATAGGCATTAACACTGATTCTTCAATAATCTGTTTTCTAAAGCAAAAGGTAACTTTGTATTGGAAAACTAAAATACCAACAAAGACTGTTCACTGGGCAAGCTAAAGGAATTTTTCAAAACAGCCATCTTAAATTATAAGTGTCTGATATTACAAATACAACTGTGCTATTCCTCCTTAATAATTTGCCTATTTTGTAAATGGAATATTGGGGCTCACTTCACAGTCTTCCCATCTTTCCATCTGTTTGCCTTACCGTTTCTTTCATCCTTTCTTCCTTCCTTCCTTCCCAGTGTTTCTCCACAGAATTTGTGCTTTTAAGCTTTTTCCTTGCTGTGATTACTAAGGGACCATATGGTCCAACATATCAGATTTAACATTTTGACATTCTGTTAATTTTGGGGAAAAAATAAGTATTAGTTCAATAATGCTCCAATAACCATATCCGTTTGTTTTGAGGCATGCTGCCAACATTATTAATACATATCCTGAAACACAATATTTCAGAAAACCTCTCCTTTTTTTTTTTTGCTACATTTCTGCTTTGTGTATAAATATATTCCTACTGTGGGAGCCAGAAAAGATTTTTAAGAAACGGCTCACATGCATAAGCAATGTAGGACAAGAACTTCCCACTCTATGTATATTTTTCCAAGTTGGAAGAAAGCTAAAAGTTAAATAAACAGATGAATAAACCCTTATGGAAAAATTATCCAGGGAACTATTTTGAAAGTCCAAAATATTTGAACCATGACCCAGAAACTATAACTTTCAGCTTTCATTTATATCTACTGCCCAGTCAGAAATCATTGATGTCAACACATGTTCCAAGCCTTGCCAGTAACACAGCAATAGGGAAGAAATAAAGAAGGAACTCTGCAGGATGATCTTTCTGTTTGTTTTAATTCCTCTCCTTTGCAGTAGCTGATTTACATTACTCCTTGACTGGACCCATGGAGGAGGCTGAGAGACTGAAGACTCTTTCAGGGCCAGATGCCTTGCCCCACCCCAACAGGGTTTCTTTTGAGGCTTTCCAAGTGTGGAGTTTCCCAGACTTTAAAATAGCCAGCTTCAGAAATTAGTGGTGGAACAATCGGATACAGTTTCTTCCTCCACATTTAGACTTGTCTGTAGCCTCAATGATTAAAATCCAGTTAATCCTATCAATTATTTCTAAATCTAAACCATGCCATTTTTAAGACAAGTTTTGTTTTTAAAAAATGTATAATGAGTAAGACAGTGTCCCTGTTTAATAGCATGTGAAGAATTGCACTGGATCAGAGTACTTTAGTACTGCATTTTTTTCCCCATAGTGGCCAATCAGATGCTTCTGACAAGCTCACATTAGCAGGGCATTAGCAGAAAAGTACCCCTTAAGTATGTTCTCTATGAGGTGACTTTCAAAGACACATTGTCTCTAATACAAGATTGACATATACCCATGACTACAATACAAGTAGTCACAAGTAGTCATATTCTCCAGGAATTTAAATACTCCCCTTTTAACTATTGCTAAATATGGAATGGCTGGATTCATGGAACTAACATGCTAAATCTAACCTGCATTAATTAAACAGAAATCCTGTGCTTAAACCATATTGCGATCACCATGTATGGCCTGAGATATTTCAGTCTTCATTTCCAGCCATGTACAGTATATCTGGATGTGAGACCTTGTGGTTAATGTCGGGCTCAAGGGAGGAATTGGGACTATAGTTGATGTACCTATCTCTCTGCTGCAGAGGGCCATTCCTGCCTCTGAAGAGCTGGATTCTGTTGCCAAGTTAGTGTTTGACTCATCAAGGGTCTTGGGAATTTCAATTTGGGCCCAGATGACATTGAATCTAGTGTGTTCAGACTTATGAGTTCATTACCTGCCATGGACTTGTTCCAAAGAGCCTGATCCATGTCAGAAGTTTTTTTGTTTTTGTTTTTTTTTTGGTCTTAGGTCAGTTGTGACATAATCTGAAGGTGGACATTTTTTTCAGATGTTTGTCATAGTTAGTTCATTCTCTGGTCCTGAGTGCTACTGAAACATCAATGCAAAATACCTTCTCTATAAATGTATCTTGAATATTTTGAAACCTTTGCCCATATGAATTTAACTAGGAGGGCCTGGGTGTTCCAAAGTGAATCTTTATTGGTGACATGCAAACAATTATATAAATGCTCCCTATATATTTCTTCTTCTTAGGTTATCCTCAATTTTCTTAAATCAAGCCATATTTTTTACAACACTTAACCTTTAAAAAAAAAATCCCACTGAATAATTCTTGCTGAATTGACATGCAAGGGATAATGATAAGGATTTCTTATTTTATCTTTTTTCTAAGAATCTCAATAAAACCTGTCCGTTGATCTATCTGTCACCATCTTCTCTTCAACATTAGAATGAAAATATAAATGAATAAATATTAGAAACATTACACTTTGGCCACCAAATGAGGATTCATTGGAAAAGACCCTGAGAAGCAGACAGCAGAGAACGAAATAGTTAGATAGTGTCATTGACACAGTAGTCATGGGTTTGGGCAAACTCTGGGAGACAGTGGAATACAGGGGTACCTGGCATGATGTGATCCATGGGGTCACAAAGAGTCAGACATGACTTAGCAACTGAACAACAACAACAAAACAATATATGATTTACTATTTAACACTCATCCAATTAGGGGGTGTTCTACAGCCATCTGTTTGAGCACTGTAGAACAGAATGCTGGATCACAAAAGCCTTTGATCTGTTTCCACAGGATTCCTCCAATGTGTTGACATTAACTTTTAACCTGTACTATGGGAGCCATGTTTCTCAAAGGACTTTTCAGTAGACTTCCTCTCAATATTTTAACATGCATCCCTCCAAATCAAAGCTCCATTCATACATCATGACTAATAACCATTGATACATCCATATTTCATGCCTTGTCCAAACATTTTGAAAGTCATTTGGGCTAGAGGCTGTCACCATACTGGCTGATATACTGACGGTCACCAGTGTAATCCAGCTTCCAGTGGATACAAGCAGCATAGAAAGTGGAGAGTACAAATTATTATTAATAATAATAATAATAATAATAATAATAATAATAATAATAATAATAATAATAATAATAATAATAATAATAATAATAATAATAATAATAATAATAATAATAATAATAATAATAATAATAATAATAATAATAAAGTTGGAAGGGACCTTGGAGGTCATCGAGTCCAACCCCCTGCTCAGGCAGGAAACCCTATACCATTTCGGACAAATGGCTGTCCAGTCTCTTCTTAAAAACCTCCAGTGTTGGAGCATTCACCGCTTCTGGAGGCAGGTTGTTCCACTGGTTAATTGTTCTAACTGTCAGGAAGTTTCTCCTTAGTTCTAGGTTGCTTCTCTCATTGATTAGTTTCCATCCGTTGCTTCTTGTCCTGCCTTCAGGCACTTTGGAGAATAGCTTGACTCCCTCTTCTTTGTGGCAGCCCCTGAGATATTGGAACACTGCTATCATGTCACCCCTCGTCCTTCTCTTCATTAAACTAGACATACCCAATTCCAGCAACCGTTCCTTATATGTTTTAGCCTCCAGTCCCCTAATCATCTTTGTTGCTCTTCTCTGTACTCTTTCTAAGGTCTCAGCATCTTTTTTACATCGTGGTGACCAAAACTGGATGCAGTATTCCAAGTGTGGCCTTACCAAGGCATTGTAAAGTGGTATTAATACTTCACGTGATCTTGATTCTATCCCTCTGTTAATGCAGCCCAGCACAGATATTATTGTATCTATTCTTGCTAACATGTACTGGAAGGTGCTTAGAATTTAAGCATATCATAACAGATCATAATAAGCTACCATTAAACCAGAAATTATGGAATCTATACACCAAAATAGTTAACGGTGGAACATATCTTACGCTGCTGAAGAGGTAGTCTACTTTTCAATTTAGAATGCCTGCTTTCTCTTCAATATTAAGAGTGAAAAATTCTAAGAAAAGTTCAAGCTGTGAGTGTGACTCAATTCTGGGTGCTGAAATAAATCAATTGTGAAAGCCTGTGGCCTTCATTTTATCATTTGTGCCATAAAAAAGAGAAATAAAGCCTTAGTCAATTATGATCTGATTGTAAAGACATCCAACCCACTGGTTCAGAACTCCTTTTGAGCAAAAGAATAAAAATAAAAAGGGAAAAAATGATAAACCAAGTACCTAATATGTTTTTAGCTGAAAATAGTCTTCTTTTAAAAACTATTAAAAACAAATTGATAAGATAAAAATGAATTATTCCTTTGATCTCAAACTGAACAATAAGCTATTAAGGTTGTCTGGGTTTGCATTGGAAATGAAGAACACAAAGATGAATTTGGCTGGCAGCATTGTATTCTATTGGTAGCCTCATTCTGCAATTTTATTTTTAAGGGGGAAAAAAGAGTGTGTGGGGAGGTATTTTTAAAAATTATTTGGGGACAAATTAATTGTATTTTCTAGTTCCTCTGGCTTCCCAATATACAATACTGCCTCTAGATACATTGATCAATAACTCCCATAACTCAACCAGTAATGGTAAAACTATGGCATTCCTATTCCTTGGGGAGCAGGGGAGAGCTCTTTTAGACTGACATGTATAGCCTCATTATCTGAGAACTATTGAGAACTACTTGAATGAGTCCAGAGTTACAAAAGGAGTAAAATTTTCAATTGGAGGTATGAAACAGAAAGGTTTTATAAAATAGATATGCTATTGTATGTAACATAAACCCAATATATTTTCATTCTTTAGAACTCTCTTAGCAGGTACTCAAGATAGAGTGTCTAGTCTACAGTTTGAATCAGCAATTGGGAGAGAGGATGAGAGCATGCTGCCTTGAGTTTCAAAGTAACTACAGAAAAATCAACTGGAGTATAGTCATACATGAAAAATAGATTTCAGGACAGCCAGTTCAAAAAAAAAAAAAGTCTCAGAGAACTTCTATTTCTCAGAAATCCAGAGATCAGAAGGAGCAATAATCAGAATTAAGAGGCTGAAAGTACAATTGCACACCATTCCAATGAGAAAAAGAAAATCTTAGCAAACCATTGTGGTTATATAAGGAACTTTCAACCAAGCTAAAACTATAAAGGGAGATGTAGGTTATATAAAATGGTTAGAAAGTATACCAATAATTAGCTAATATCTACAGTAACTATGTTGGAAAAGCTAAAGCATAAAAGGAATTTGGGTGTGTAAGGAAAGCTAAAAGCAAGAAAAAGAAAGCAGAAAAAAGAAACAGGGTGGTGCATGAAAGATAATTAAATCAATACAGGGAATGGGCAGAAGTGCCCAACTCCTACTTTGCACTGATCTTCCCCTCAAATGGGAACTGGATCTAAGTAGAATAGCTGACTGAAAGAGGGAGTATTAGTTCAAAACAAATAAAAGATGCTTAGGGAGCATTTGGCTACCATGAATGAGTTTTAGGTCTGCCAGACCACAGCAATTGTATCCAAGTCTTGAGGCAGCTTCTCATACCTCTTTTCTGTAATCTTTGAGAAATTATGAAGGATGAGCACAGTGCCAGAGGACTGGAGAAGGACAAATCTTGCTTCTATCTTTGCAAACAAGAAAAGGATGACCCCAATAATTGCAAACAAGTCAGTTTCATGTTAATATTGAGCAAAACTCTGGGACAGCTAATTAAACAGCCAGTTTATGAGATTTTGAAAAGGATGAATTGTTTTGCTGCAGCCAGCATAAGCTATCAAAAACTAGTCAAGCTAAACCAATCTGATCTCCATTTATAACATAGTGACCAGTTTAGTAGTTCATAGGAATACAATGGAAATGGTAGAGCTTCTATTGATCTGATTGAACATTTGCACCTAACAACTGAGCATGTGCCAACCATGTGATGCAACTGCCAAAAAATCAGATGCACTCCTAGCTGTATGAACAGAGGCATAGTTTCAAGAGGAAGAAGAATCATTATTTATCTCTATCCTGTTCTGAATTGGTCACATGCAACTAGAACAATTCTGAGCAGCCAGTTTTAATAAGGAACTGAAAAACTGGAGAATGTCCAAGAGAAAGCAGTCAAGAAGATAAGAAACTTGAAAAAAAAAACATGAAAAACATTTGGAGGCATGGGGTATTTCTACCCTTGCAGAAGTCTGGGGGAAGATGTGATAACTGTCATAGGTGCTGTCATATAGAAAACAGGGCAGAATTATTCAGAATTGGCCCAGAAGAGAAGAAACAGTGGGTTTAAATTATAAGGATAAAGTTATCAGGGAGACATGATGGAAAAAAATTAACAGGAAAACAACAGTGGAAGGTGATAGACTTTTTTCTCCACTGGGTATGTTTTACAAGAGGGTAGATGACCTTCTGGTGGGAATATTATAATACTATATTAGAACTAGTGTATATACTAGACTGCTGAACTGGGCAAGAGTTGAACTACATACTTTCTAAGATATCATCCAATCTTTACATACTATGATAGCCTTTTCTCTAATGTCTTGTTGTGTCTTTCACTTTGTTTTGCTTGAATAAATTTGCAGGCACAATATCATCTTCATAAAGAAACTTAGAGTTCAAAAAGACCAACTCTTTTTTGAACAGGAATCCAAATTAAAGCATACCTGACAGATGGCTTTCTCATCTCCTCTTTAACATTTTCAATGAAGAGAAGCTCAACACCTTTCTGGGTAATTAATTCTATTGTTAGGAAACTGACCCTCCTCCCCAATATTTAATTGGAAACTGTCTTCCTGTAAGTTAAATCCATTACTCCATGTCCTATACTCTGGAATGAGAATGACAACCTTTCACATTCAGAGTGACAGGTATTTGAAGAGAGCTATCATATTCTCCTTCAATCTTCTCTCAAGGGTAAATATGACCAGTTCCTTCAAATTCTTTTCAAATAGCTTAGTTTTTAGTCCCCTGATCATGTCTCTTGTCCTTCACTGAGTCTGTTTCAGTTTTTCTGAAAAAGTGATGCACAGAACTGAACACAATAATTAACACAGGGTTTAACAAATGCCATATAAAATGGAATAATTAGTTCCTATGACTTGGAAACTTTGCTTCTGTTCTACAATCCCATCAAACTACTGCTACTATTTCAATTTGAAATCAATTATTATCCCTATTTTTTTCACTAACACTAAGGTAAGTATCCCTCCCATCCCATAGCTGCACATCTGAGGCTTTTTTTGAAGAACTTTGTTTGTCTTTATTAAATTTTAGAGAATGATTTTCAGCCCATTTCTCTAAGCTTTTAAGATCATTTTAAGCTTATTTTCTAGAATCAGGTATACCAGTCAATCTGCATATCTCAAGAATTCCCCTCTGCTTGTCATCTTGTCACTAACAGAGTAATATAGCCAATATTTCTGTTAGGAACCACTGATAAGCACTCAGTTTATTATTTCTAACCCAGCTGAAATGGTAGTTAGTAGTCTTTAATGTAATGCAAGTAAATACTTAATTGGATAATTTCTTATAAGGAAGATAAGTCACAAACTAAGAGAAAAAAATGTGTGAAAAAGAAGACTATGCAGGGGACTATATCTTAACACACTCTATTCTCATGCAAAATATATATTTGTATTAGTATGCAAGTATGTATTCATGTATGTACATGCTTGCATATTATGCAGGTGTTACATGCACACAGAGACAGCATTTATTTTCTCCTAAATGCAAAAACATGCTAGATATATAATGCAATAAGAATGAAGAAGCTTAAATAAAGTCACAGGATATTTCTGAATCTTAAAAGTAACACTGTATCAATGATATATTCTACAAGCAAAGTCTGGAACTTTCTGAATAGCACCAATAGTACAAAATCCCCTATCCTGCCCTGAAATAGTTTGGATTCATTTTATCAATAACCCAAATTTAATTATTTCTAAATTGTTAAACTGGCTTACACAGAATGTATCACATTCTTGGGAGAATGTATGATATACTTATGTGTGTTCATCTCTGTGTGTTTGGGAGAGAAAGAATGTAATTTACATTACAACTAGGTGTTAACATTCATTTTGGGGTTTTCCACAGGTAAAGATTACCTCCATCATTTCCATCATACAAAAGAGTTGCACATGGAGCTGTGTAAAACTATACTGAAGAAACAGTATAACATTATATTGTAGAAAAACGTGATGCTAATGTCTTACTTTCATATATTGCACTATATGGTGTGCTATTCAGTTGATATCGTGTGCATAGAGAAAACAGCAGGAGATATGGTAAATGAACTGACATTGTACTGGAATTCTCACTGCTGTTCTAAAATCTAAAATGATCTTGCTATCATTTTAGAGAGAGAAAATGGCAATAGTTCATAACTTTCTGTTTTGCATGTAGTGGATATAAACCAAAATGAAAACAAAATCCTATTCATACTAATTTTTTAGTGCACCTTTCTCCCCAATAAAATCTCCACTACAGTATATCCAAAATGTTTTAATTACTTTATATTCTTAGATTTGAAAAGCAGCATCATTTAATACCTAAATCTTTGTTATGTTTAATATAAACTGGAAAAGTATACAGGTTTTTTTTGTTCTTTTTGGGGGGAGTTTTGCTTTTATTTTGTTGTTGTTGTTGTTGTTGTTGTTGTTGCTGTTGTTTAAAATAACCTCCAGGGGGAATTTGACTATCATTAGAGTGGTTGTGCTTCAATTGTTAGATTAGATCATTTAAGCTTTTATTGCAGACATTCAAAATGCCTTTCAGCACCAAGAGCCACAGTCAGAAAGCATAAATAATGTTCTATATATTTGTGGTTGGATATTTTGCTAAAGAATGCAAACCTTATTGATTTTATTTGAAAAGGTTTTGATGACTGTAGGCATTTACATAATTCCAGATAAAGTTATAGTCTAATACCTAAAGGATAAGCGATAAAGATGTTAATTTGGACCGAATCTCAAATAGCAGTGCATTGCAATATGAGGGTGAGTTGCTGTAGAGACAAATGTTCAGCATACAAATAGCCTTATTACAGCAGCAGAAGGAATAACCGCTGATTGGAGACCGAGTGTGGAGGAAGACTGATTATATTGAGATGGAAAATAGACAGACAAAAATATTTATTTCTACCTGCTCGGCTTATTTTTCTGCAGCCTATGACAGACTTTTAAAAAGGCCAGAATAATCAGTTATTTGATGGAGTGGCAGGAAATAAGAAGCCTCTCTCTCCAATAGTTCTGCTAGGTCCATCACCAAATCCTCTCCAGTTCAGATTTCAGGACTCTTTGCAATAATCCTATGCAATGTATGTAGTGTTTTTCTAAGCCTGCAAATATATCTTACAACTTGATAAAGCAAGGGGAGCCAGTATCCAGATTTATGTTTTAAATTACCCACAATACTTTTAGCATTTAGGATTCATTCTGTCTTCAGATCAAGTGTAGTTTTGGTGCACTGTGTAACCTAGTCAATGTGGTTTATAAGCCATGCTTAGCATGTTAGGCAGAACCAATTATCAATTAAATTAACATTCAGTTAAACCCTAGTTATGTAAAACATGGCTTAATATTCTGGCCTTTGTGCAGCTCCAGATTTACATGAACAAGCAGTATAACAAGAAGCCCAAGTGAATTTCTGGAATACTCCCACTTAAATTTATTTATTAAAAACTGAGTTTATCTGAGTTTTAATCTATCATCTCTTCCATCCAAAAAGGCCTAAGTGCAAACTCAGCTCAGATTCTTCTAGCCAAATCATTAAGAAAGTGGGGTCCTTGGTGTTCTTTGAACTTGGTTGTTTACCTGCAGATGTTTCATTACCTGATAACCTAACATCATTGTTGCTGGTGTGGGGGGGAGATGCTCTCTCTTTGTATATAGTAACTTGCCTGCCAAATATTGGGGGGTATGGCTTTCTCCTTAGCATTTCTTTGAATAGAGTATTGTTTTCTGTTTGAATATTTGTCTGATGTCAACCTGTGCTTATCCGAATGTTGGCTAATGGAGATGTGTTCTGGTCTTTTTGTTTCCTTTTTAGCTTTTTTTATTGTGTAAATGTGATAATCACTATGTGTCTATTGACGACTGATCTGAATGACAAGTTTCCAGGAATTCTGAAGTACAGTGGTTCTCAACCTTTGGTCCACAGACCCCTGGGGGGGACGCAATGTCATCACAGGGGTCCACAAAGGCTTGAAGAAATGTTATGATTTAAATTTTGAGTTAAGTCTTGGGGTCTGTGGCCATAATCCATGGCCACAAAAGATATTTAAAGGTTGTCCATGGTGAAGGAAAGGTTGAGAACCAGTGCTCTAGTATTTTTGGATTTAGCTTTGCCTAGGATGCTCCCAGATTCCTAGTTGAATCTATGGTTAGGTCTGTCCATATATTATGAGATTAAAGAGTTTTCCTGATGTCTTCCCACTGCTATCTAGAAGTTTGGCATTCAGACAAATGAGCCACCAATTGACAGATAGAGATAAGTCACATTCACACACCATTCAAAGATACAATAAAAAGAGAAGACAGAAACAAAAAAAACAGAACACACATAATCTTGCAGATTCTGTTAAAATGGTCTCTGGGATGTCTTCTTTAACCACGTTAATTTTGATCCAACCCCTCTTGAGTCTTAGAGATGGAAGAGATGATTGTTAAATTGCATGGATCCTGGTTATCAACACTACTTCAAGAGGGAATTGTGCCATCAGTCTTGAAGGGGAAATGGGGCACCCTTTGAACCAACCCTCAGAAACATTCAAAGATTGTAAAAACTGTTTTAAATAAACATTTTTACTACATTGGAGAAGATGACAGCTGACAGGAAAATAAGATAAGTTGTTGCAGGTTCTAATATGATAAATTTAAAGAAGGGAGATAAAGAGAAAAAAATGCTATTATAAGACTAAGAGGAAAGCTTTGAACATATCTTAGCAGAAGCCAAAAAGAAAAAATATATACAATATTTGTCTGAGCAGTCTGTGGTTGATTAGGTGCTACTGGAAACAGAAAAATATTGATGTAACAAGTCTAGAGAGACATGAAAAAATTTGATTTTTGTGCCTCTTGAACTAAATAGCATTAGAAACAAAGGATGAATAAGAATTAAACAGAGTAGGTTAAACTCTATGTTTAAATAAAGATTAAAGACAAAGAGCTTGTTGATTAAGAAAATTCTCATTTGCTTACAAATATATTGTTATGAAATATGAAAAGTCAATGCTATTATTAGGAAAGTTATTGCAGAAAAGAATAGCATAAACATTGAAAGAACCATGTAGCTAGTTTCTAAATATAGCTTTTATAATTTTACAATACTTCCCAGGGCATACTCCATAATAAAGCAAGTTAAGTTGCAATAACCATTCTTGGCAAAATATTTACAAACCTTTGGGAGACTATTTGGAAAAGGATTGTGTGAAATTTGTTTTTGCAAAAGTAAATTTAAATTTTACATTTTCAAAAAATAATGAGCATATGGCAGCCACTTTTGAGCTTTAATAATAACATGATTGCTTGAATCTATGAGTACCCTTGGAAGGAATTAATGAATACTGTTAAAAATGGCTTGGGAACATCCAGGTATTGCCTCACTTGCTCTATCTAGGTCAAACCACCATAGACTAACATGGCTCTTCTCCTACAATATCCAGGTCAGAATGAATGCAACTAATTTTATTTTCAAAAGATTATCAAATTTGTCATAATAGTGTTGTGAAAGTTCCTTTGTAGGTCCAACCTCCATCTCTGCTCACTTAGTCTGCAAGAGAAGTATCTATTCATTATCATAGCTACCATGACAGAGTATAGACGTAGTATAAATTATAGAAAAACAAACAGGGAAATTTGTGTTAGCTGCCAATTTCATTTTGTTGATTCATAAGAAGTCTGTAAAAAGCATACCAATCATTTCAAGTCCCTTCAGGAAATTTAAGAATGAAGAATATATTCATCCTAAGAAACAGCTACCCTCAATCTATACTTGTTTTTTAAAAGCCCAGGCTACCATGGTGGCCTTCTGCCTGGGAAAGGCTGGTTGGCTATGGTTCTATGAAGGCAGTTTACAACACAATCTCCCCCCCCCCCGCTACTGCTGAGAAGGGTGATGACAGAGGAGTGGCCAGTTTGCCAGCATTATTGACAGTTTGTTCCCATTATTCTCCTGCAGAGGGAGAAATCAATTCTCTTATCCTTCAAGTCTGTCTCAAATGCCACAATGAATATTCAGAATTCAAAACTGAGAAACTTTTCTGATTCTAATTTATCTTCTTAAATTTTTGTTGTCAGAACAAGCTATTTATATCTGGAGATAGTTTAATTTTGTGCCATTACGGTAGCTTTTAGTTTGGGAGCTGTCCATTGTCCTGCAGATTGTGAATCTTGCTGATTCTTTATATTATTCTCTCTGAAATTTCAGTTCATTATAATCAGATCTCTGAGTCACCTCTCAGAGAACCCTCTCTGCTATGTCCATATTGCCTGCCTTTGTTTTCCCCAAACAAATTTCAGGCAATACAAAACAGTCTGAAGGAGATCAAATACTCCAAATCTCATAAGCTATAATCATTGAAACAGTGTACTAACATGATGCGGATAATGGGACACCTTTTTCATAGTTATTTATCATAGTTCCATTTACACCAGTGCATTATTAGGGCTGCCCAATTAGTTATCTAATCTAAACAAGTTTGTGGTTTGGAACAGTGTACTTTCTGCTATTAGACAGGCCTCAACTCTTCTAGTCTTATGTGAAGCCACTGAGACCTGGGTGTTCAGCAGGCCTTCAGGAATTGTGGTGGATCTTATTAGTCTTCCTGGTTTATGACTGTATTATAACTGTTTCTCAGTGCTTGGGAAGTTAATTATTATTTTGTCATATTGTTATTGTTCTGTTTAGCTGTTAATCTTATTACTATTATTACTACTCTGGAGGTCTTAGAGTCAGACATTGTTATGGCCAACTTAGACAGAGAAGAGTCTGATACTAAGGAACTTGTTCTGGGAGCTCAGCATTAGGAGGGAGCAAACAATGAGGCACCCAAAGTTGACTCTGCAAACAATCATCCAGAGTAGCTGCACCTGGAGTCAAATGATAAGGAATTTGATCCCCCAAAATTGCCCAGTCCCGAACAGAGCATAGGCCCTGCCTATGCACCTTTTCACCTGGCAGGGCCTTCCCAGTCTTGATTGGCTCCCATACTAGAGACTCTTCTTAACACCAACTCCACCCAGCTAGAATTCATTGGGAACAATTATCTACTTGCACCGTGCCCACTATGCCTACTTCTTGCCTCCTGGAACTCTGTCCTTCTGAACCTGAGTCATTTGAGGACCTACAAACAATTAGATAGACCCATGCACTGTGACCTGGCAAAACTCCACCAACTGCTTTGTAGTATCACTGCTTTGGATTCATTTTCAGGCACATTATTGTAATGTGTGAATAACTGCAACATGTACTGCCTCCTATTGCCTGTACTTGCTTTAAACCTGAAGTAAATCCTTTGAAACCTAGTCTCTATGTATGTGTGTGTGTATGTGTGTGTGTTTGCATAACTACAACATAATCTAAGCCTAGTAAACCCGATAAATAAGATAACCAAGCAGTGATGTTTATTGTGCTCCCAGCCATGAGGATCAGAGGAAGGCACTTCCTTCCTTAATGTCTGAGTATCTGTCTTCAACTAACCCCTCTTCCTTTTTGTCCATTGGTGAGTGCTTCACTGTCTCTTCCTTAGCCTCTCATAGCAATTTGCTTGCCTTAAGGATTGGGATCTTGGTATGCTGCCTAGGAATTGAGGGAATTGGTATTCCAACACATTTGCAAAGAGCAATCAGCTACTATCATTCTAAGCACACTTACATGCATGAGCACACACACACACACACATGCACATCATATATTTAAGTCTGGGAAACCTTGGAAAAGAGTACTTGTAGATTTCTCCCCTATCATGAAAAGATATTGATGGTTAAAGATCATAAGGATTTATTTATTTATGTCTAATTTATTACAATGTTATTTATTTTTTTATTAAATAAGTGTAACGAAAGCTGGCTCTCCAGATCCAAGCCTTATGTTTTGTCAACTATATTATCACACGGTATGGACAATATGGTTTTGTTTTGGACTTTGTTTGCTCCTTATCCGCAAGGCTTTATGGTTCAGAGGTGTGAGGATTTCAGTATTAACCCCATGTTAGCAGCTAAGCAGTCCGATATGTGGGTCTAATCTAGACCCCCAGGCTAGGCCAGCTATCTACTCTGCCTTGAGTAAGTCTTTGTGCCTTCTGCTAAAGTTCCTTCTCCACCATTGCTGAGTTGCCTGCTAAGATCACTCCTTAATCTAGCAAAGTCATGGCAGACAAACTATTCCTGGAGCCAGCCCACACATTCCTGAATTTTATACTCATTCAATCATCCCATAACTTTTCCTCTCACAGAAATGCAGAGAAGCTGAATACCTCCTGGAATCATTCTGCACTTTCTGAGAGTTCAACAGCTGGGATCATACCACGATGGAAGAAGCATTTAATGGCCTAATTACCCCAGGGTATTTTGTTATAGTTTTATTACATTTTATATAGTTTTTAACTGATATATTACTCTGAGATTTTAGCAACTTAACAAATGTTTGTGCCTTTGAGTTACTGTTGACTCTTGGCAACTATCTAGACTAGTTCCTGCAGTTTTCTTGGCAAGTTTTTTTTCAGAAGTAGTTTGCCCTTGCCTCTTTCTTGGGGATGAGAAGGAGTGACTGATTGGGAACCATTCAGCTGACTTCATGCCTGAAGCAGGACTAGAAATCACAGTCCTGTTTTCTAGCCTGGTGCCATAATCTCTACACTAAACTGGCTCTCTAACTTTTTTTATGAACACATAAACAACACATCTCTAAAATGAGCACAATAATTCCAACAATAATTTCCAAAGGCCCAACAGGAACCCTCCTAAAATCCAGTCATGTTAGTTTTATTTATTTTATCAGCAAGGGAAATTTAAAGATTTAACATAATTCCTCAATACTTGTAAACACTGTATGGATATTACTACTATCACTATTTTCTTTAGAATGGAAACAGAAAAAGACAACTAAATTTGGACCCATTGAGATCAATAGGACTGATTAAACCTTGATTGATTTCTCAATTGATTTTACTAGGCTTACATAGAATCCTAGTCATCAACTGACTCTGAGCGGATATAACAAGTTCCATTGATTTCACTGGAAAATAAGTGCAACTAATATTGTTTTGACATCCACTTTTAGAAATACATTCCACTAATTAGATGCTGATAAGTCCACTACAAACCATCAATCTTCAAAATCTTGTCTACTGTGGCATTTAGAAAACTTAAAAATATAATGCAAATTTGTCTTACCGAGAATAACAGAATAATAGAATAACAGACTCAGAAGCAACCTTGGACGTCTTCTAGTCCAACCCTTGTTCAAGCAGGAAACCCTATCTCATTTCAGAAGTAGCATTATCAGAAAGCCAGTGGTGGGATTCAGCCAGTTTGCACCAGTTCGGCAGAACCGGTAGCTAATTTTTTGTTGCCCAGACCCAGAATGGACTTCCGGAAGCAGCATCCACATAGAGAACCGGTTGTTCACATATTTGAATCCCACCACTGCAGAAAGCATACAGGATGACTCAGAGCTAGACTACAGAAAACATCTATCAAAATCACATTAGCCAGAACAGTGTGATTCACATAGCTTAGTAAACTAATGGGATTTGTTTGGTATTGGTTTAGTATGAGTGTGAACTTAGCAACTGTAATAGTAAGAATGGTTTATGATTTTGCTTTCTGCATATGTCTAGACAGTATGTTATCCAACAAGACATAGTTAAAATAAACTAAAACAAACTAGCTTAACAGAATTTGTTCTGCTTCTTCAATGAACTAAAGATGAAGGAATGAATACATTTAGAAAACAAAGTGTAGAAACCAGTGTACGAAAATCATAGTTACAGAATTTCTAGTTACACATATTTCTATGTGATGTAGGATTAATTTTTAAGCATTTTTATTTTGAATTAAGAGCAGATGAAAAGAGAATCATCTTAAATAGTACAAAACAGATTATTTCCAAAAATGTAAAGTAATCATGGTTTTAAAAACACTTAAACCTGTTGGAAATTTGCCTCTGCTTTTTCTGCAATATCTCTCTTATACATAGAATAATTCAAGATTAATATAAGAGAGCTTTGGCCTTGATAGCACAGTAAAATAATTTTATGGCATATTTTTCTAAAGGCACATATAATTAGGTTTATGAATTAACATTGTATTGAACATTTAAAATCTATTTATAACAATGAATTACTGACAAATGTTCCCTGTCTTGGCTATGCGAGTATGTCACATAATCCATTCTGAATAGTACTTATCTTTATTATATGCTAAACTATAGATTAGTACTTATCTATATGCTAAAATATGACTGAAGTCCTAAAATTAATGCTACCAAAAGTACAGATCAATGTAAGAATCAGTTACAAAGAGATATTTAACAGGATATGGAAAGATAAATGAAATAATGTTCATGGAATTTTCCATAATCCAAAATCACATTCTGCCATCAAAATTTCAGCAAAACCATTCTTCCAGCTTTGGAAGAACACAGATTCTAAAGTCACAAAACTGTATGAGTACTATAAAACTTTATGAGTATTATAAAAACTGTATGAGTATTATAAAAAACTTTTTCCTATTGACTTAAGGATGAATAATCCTATTGTCTTAAGGTATGAAATGCAGTTGGCACCATATAGAAGACAGAACACTTAATTTTTTCTTCTGTCAGTATTGCTCTAAATTTACAGCATATCCATTGATATCAAGGCTATTATCCTGCCATTATTTATTATAATGTGAAATCTAAAACCCTTTAATTTGAGCCTGTTCTTTGGGCCTCAATTTGGTTAATTTGTTTGACTATCCTTCCCCCCCCCCCTTGGCTGTCCTATTCTCAGGAGTCTTTTCCAACATCAAAGTTCAAAAGTGGCAATACTCTTCCCATCTTGCTTCTTCAAAGTCCTAATTTTGCTTCCATAGAATATCACATGGAATACCATCTTCACAAATATTAAGAATGCAATATTATTAATATTTGCCTAAATTGTAAATGAGACCCTATAAAATACTAAACACAAAAACAAGCTTTAAAAGGACTGCTTCAGCTGGTACAATAGTTGGCACCTCACTACTTTCAGCTTTAAAATTGCACTCAAGCAAGATGTTGATATATAAATACCATATGCTTTCGATATTACATTACTGCTTCATTAGCAAGAATGCTGGATTGTTTTTCATTCATTCTAGTTCTAAGACAAACTACAGATATTGTAATCATTGAATAATAAGTATAATAATAAAACTCTCAACTATGTTATAGTGAATCTTTCTTTTCCAATGTCTTTGCATTGCAGCTTTCTTTCCTGATGTCTTTTAAAATCTTTGATAAAAGTTGGCTGGCAAGTAAAGGAATCAAAACCAATTAGGGCACCAATTGGGAAAACCTGATTATTTTGTACAGTGTCTGCATAAAATGTCCTAGTTTAAATACAACCAACTTGTTCATTTCTCTGCACGATCAGAAACCTGCCTTTGAAAGGTCCCATCACTATATCTTAATGTAATTTATATATTATGCAATATTATATTATGACTTGCATGTGTGTTTATATTCATCTACATATATAAATTCTGAATCTGATTACTTGATCTGACATAAATCTGAATTTAACTGCCAACATATTAACCCTGATATAATCTGAGTTATAATCTAAATAAACTGTTCAGATTAGAAAACACATACCCAGATGCTACTGTTCTGCTTCGTACACAGATAGGCAATCCAATATGCACATGTTTACAAGCTAATGGAAGCAGAAGTAGCATTTGACAACATTTGTAAATGTTGCATTATTGGATTGAGGCTAGGAGAACTGAATCGTTCTAGCGAGCTCTGCTAAGATCACTTGCCCGCTGCTAAGTTTTTTTCTAGCTACTTCCTTACTTAGACATAATGCATCTGATGATAATGCTGAAGGATATCCACAGGTTAAAATAAAATCAAGAGAGCACCACAAAGGTGCAATTGAAATTGTGCCTATTTTTTATGTGCTAAATTGGCAAAGTTTTGATTGCTCTGTCGTGACTACCATTCTGACTATTTTGACCATACCTTGCCAACTCTCCTGATATTGTTTGGACTTCAGTAGAAGATTAGGCTTCTAAGAGTCTTGTTGCTATGACAGCTCTCTGATGAGATGGGGAGGAAACAGAGTGCTGTTTCTTCTCCTTTGGAGCTAAAAGACACAACACCTAGGTAAGGCTGCCTTGAGGAAGGGGCAGCTGTGTGTTGCCTAATGCAAGACACAGCATAAAGTTATATGTGGAAACATGGCCATAAGTGTTCAGATGAATTAAAGACAGCAGTTTCATTCTAAGAGAGAAACACAGGAAGTGGTGAGGATAAGGAATCTTTGCTATTTGGATTGTAAATCTTTGCTTTCTGTACTGGAGTGCCTTTGTTCTGTTTATATGGGTGTGTGTATATCCATATATGTGTTAGGGAAGAGTGAAAGGGGAGATAGAACAGAGACTGGGTGTTCTCAGTGTAAATAAAGAAAGACAAGGGAAAGGTAGCAGGTTTTCGTGTCCCAAAGCAGGATCTTTGGCCTAGAACTTATGGTCTATGACAGACTTGACCTGAGAAGAGTAGCAGCAAAGTACTGCTTATTTTAGGGCCTTCTTGCTGCTCTGTTTCCTCCATACAATCTCATATTTATACATTTAGGAAAGAAATGATAAGTTCAGGGAAAAAAACATGGAGAAACCATTGGTTCATTTCAAAAGATCCAAGATTTAACTGCATTGTCAATGTACAGCTTTGACAGACTTGTACTAACCCACATTGCCCACAAGAATGCACCTTCTGGGCATTTTTCCTGCTTTTGTAAGCTCAACCTCTGCAGTTCTGTTTTCTATCTGTCTTTTTTTTCTTATATCCACCCCCTAAATGAGTACATTTTGATTGGCCACTACACAGAGGACCTTCCCTGCATTCCCCCTATTTTTCCTAAATAACATTTTCTGCAGTTAACATTACCACAGGTTTGTCTTATTAGTATATTGTTTATAACGTTTACTTTAGAGGAAGAACTCCCCAGCTTGATACCCAGCAACACTTCAAACTACCTCCTTTTCTGCTGAGAAGTTTTTTGGTTTTTAATAAGTCCACCAGCACACTCTCTTTTTTTCTAGAGGTATATATCACTTAAGTCTTATACAAACATAGATTATATTGGAAACAGTTCCATGAGACCAAAACTATACAAGTACCACTGTATGAATAGAGTGACATAGCATATACTTATCAGATCGTAAGTATACTAAGGCTTCCAATGTAATAATAATACCAAATTTATAGCAATTTATTAAAATGCAAGAAAAGGGAAATTACGTTTGCGTGGGCACCACTGAAATCAGTGAGTCTGAATTAGTTTATATACATTTTTCTAATGCTAGCTTCTTAAATTGTCTAAAAATGTATAAAGACTGCTGAGATAATTACTGTCCTTAAAAAGTAAAATATTGTTAAATAAAAAATATTCAAATTGCTAAAAAAATACTTTATTTAAATTTCCTCAGTGGAAGTTGTGCTGTATGCCACTTGAACATCCTGCTCTTAAATATTTTCTATTGTTTTAATACACATACATATAGACACACAAACACGGACACACAGATACACACACAAAGGGGGAAAGAATAAAGAACAAAAAATACAGAAACAAACAGAAAAAGGCACCAACAGAAACATATATTATTCATAAGTAAAACTCTGTCCAGTTTCAAACATATCATTAAACCCTGATTACACTAAATAATATTGATTTGTTTTTCCATTAACTCAGTAGAAAGGCAGTTCATAAACAGAAAACATAGCATTGATCCAAGATTGTAAAGACCACTGTCTTTCAAAATCTGAAGATGAATCTTTTTTTCTGCACCCATTGCTTATGATTCCTATGCTTTATACTTTTAGAACATAAGTTAATTGTAACTGTTGTATATTTTAGTATTGCTGAAACACCAATATTAAAAACCAGTCTTCAGGAATCATGCAGGGATGATCTAAGTGACAGTCAGTCAGTGCCTTTAAAATAGTGGGCAATCTGATCCTCACCCCCTTTTAATTTGTGTTGCCAGTATTGTATGCACACAAACAGTGATTGCCTGGCTGTGCCACCATTTTGAAGCCAGTGATCCCTGCTGGAGAAACCAGCCACAAAATAGCTAAATTAAGCCCTCTATTTTACATCCACATAAGCATATATTAGGACCTTTTGTAGTGAGATCCTAATGTGAAAAACAGCACATTTCAAAGGGACAGTTCCCTTTTTTCACACTGGGAAAACTGAAATTCTAAAGATTACATGTAAAACACTGCTTGCACACTTCTGATTTAAACTGCCTAATTTAAATCTGTAATAATTTCTCTAGCATCCAGGAAAGATCTCACATTTCCAAATAAATAATGTAACCTGAAAAGTCATTATGTCATATCACCCAACAGTATAAATATTAAATTACCTCATAAAATAAAATGTATTTCTGACAGCATTTTGTTATAGGCAAAACTCCATGTCAGGGCTTGACATTTAAGTAGTAACTATGTAGGAATCTGACTACTTTTATGTCTGACCAGAATTCACTTTGTTTGGTTCTTATATGTTCATCAGCATTTATACATATAAGAAATAAATATACATTTATCAGACAGCATGATATAAACCATTTTTACCAAAATAGTGAATGCCATTTGCAATGGAGGAAATCCATTTCTAATGCTTTATAAAAAATATTTTCCCAGTTTGCTGCAATATTGTACCATTAGTATCAAGTGAGTCAAATACAGCATGGCAACGGAACCAATTAATATTTATCTAAAGGCTTTTGGGTTTTGGCCATCAAAAAAGCCCAGAAAACAAATTCTTTATTACTAAAATGTATCAGATGACAATCTGACAAGTGTTTAGTATACAAATGAAAACTAAAACTGGGCTCTTAAAAGCAGTTTTTAAAAAAGCAAATTTCAAAACTAACAAAACTGCTAATATTCAGGTGACAAATGAGGAGGTTCTGCTCATGCTGTTATTCCCCCAGAGCCTCCTCGGCCTTTCCCCTCTGCTGGAGGAGAGAAATTGCATTTGCCATCTGTCTTGTCCTACATCCCCTAATCCGGCTCTCTGCCCTCAGATATGAAAGAAAATGTTAATTTAGAACTGATGTTAAGATAAAATTCAACTGGCAACTCACTCTGTATCTGTGCGTAAAAGGGAAGAAGAAATATAATCTTCTTTGACTCAGCCGATATGATGTTTTTGCTGGCCTTGGAAACTCAGATTTAGCTCTCATAAAAAAGAATTAAGGTTAATATGTACTGCCAAAACATTATTTTACGATTTATATTGTTTTCAAATGTTACTGCTAATTACTTCAAACAGTCATAAGTAGCAATATATATCATGTTTTTAAATGGGAAAGGCATCTATCAGAGCTCTAGTCATGCACTTCGGTAAGCCTCCGAGGTGCACATGCCTTGTTCTGCTTCCATGCTGTACTTCAGGGGTCCCCAACCCCCGGTCCATGTTCTGGTACCGAGCCACGGCATGCCAGCAACTGGTCCGCACAAACAAGCAAAGCCCTATTTACAGGATGCAGGCAGCACACAAAACCACGCCCTCTCCAGTCCACAGAAAAACCTCTATCCACAGAACCGGTCTCTGGTGCCCAAAAGGTTGGGGACCTCTGCTGTACTTTGGTGCAGCAAGTCAAAGGATGGGCATCGCTGCATCAAGTCATCTTCAGGCAGAATGAGGAACAAGTAATCATAAAGTGTCAGAAATTTGAGTCTAAAATGCCTGCTCGCCTATTCTCTGAGATGAGCAACATATTGTCCTTGGCCTCAGAAAGGAAAATGGAAGCTGGCAGTATCTGCAATTGGAAGAAGGGTGCTTAACTAAAAGGACAGTCCACTCTTATTCTGCATATCTGTTCCCTCAATTAAAATGAATGATGCATGTAGGCTATGGACCAGATTGTTGATTTTGTGCTGAAGATGTATTTGTATAGAACAATTAATTCTGAATTGGAATACTTAAGAGAACAAACATGTAGCTAACTTTGGCTACCTTTTCTTGTGTTCCTATGGCATTTTGAAATAATGAATACAGCAATTGAAAGCTGCCTGCTGTTCCTCATTATAAAAGCATTCTCTTTCTCTCCGTAGGTCTAAATAGAACTGAAATTTTATCATACCCTTTTATATAAGATTAAAAATCTCACACAGATAGACAACTTCACTCTCTCTCTCTCAAAAGAAACTAGCTACTGTGTGCACAAGCAACAGTCTACTAAATGTTCCCTTTCTTCCCTGAAAACATGCAAATAAAGTGTTTTGCTCTCATCATCACAAATTTGACTATTTTAGACACATTTTTGTAAAATCTTGTAAACACGAGAGAAAAGGAAGCATTAGCCATGCAAATATTCATTGCAACATGTTTTAGACCAATTGTGAGGCCATCTTATCTTTCTCCTTAACAAACCACCAATAGAGTTTAATTAGCTTGATTATAATAATTTATATCAGGAAAGCATTTCACTTCTATGGGGGACTGCCACATTTATGTACTATTTAGCAGTGTGTTCTTTATCACTTTATAAATCACATTTGAAAGAGTCAAACTGGACTACGTACAAATAAAGCATCTAACATACTTGCATAATCAAGTAAATAAGTAGTCACATGTTTTTAAAAGACATTTTTGTAGTAGCTAAGGATTCAAGTCATCTTCAACGATGAAAACTTAATGAATAATTAACTTTGGAAAAGCCAATTTGATGTAGCAGTTGAGGCATCAGAAGACTCTAAGTTCTGATTATGCCTTAGGTAGGGAAGGCAGCTGAGTGACTTTGAGCCAGTCACTCTCTCTGAACCCTAGGAAGAAGGCAAAAATCAATCATTTCGGAACATCTTGCCAAGAAAACTGCAGGGCCAAGCAACACTGATTCAAAGGTACAAATAAAAACTATGAACAAGTTAAGTCTCTCTCAGCCCAACCTATCTCACGTTGTTATTGCTGAGAATGATGGAATGTGATTCTGCTGAAAAATTACAAACAAAATATTGTGTCTAGTGCGTATAACTATTAGTTTCATCTTGGCAAGGGATGAAAGAAAGTTTACTTATTTTACAAGGTTTAATATGCCCTTCCAGTCATATCTGATCTCAGTAGCTTACAAACTTTCAATTCAGAACTAAACGCATTATAACAAGGTGAACAAAACAATATAATTTGAGAAACAATGATATCTCATGTATCAGATCACTCTCCATGAGAGATTAAAACAATCCCTTTCATTGAACAAAAGCTGATGGAAAGTGCCAGCTTTTTAATAGCTTTATAACAAACTAAGAGTGTTGCAGCTCATCTTATATTGGGTAATGCTGTTCCAGATGGCAGTGGCTTCCAGATAATATTTTCTGAAAGTTGGCACCCAGAAAGATCTGCCTCTTTCAGATCCCAACAGACAGGCAGAGACTACTGGGAGATAAATGAGTCATAAATGGTTTTAAAGATAATATCCAATACTTTGGATTGTGTCCAGAAACAACTGGTAGCCAAGGCACTTCTCAAAGCAGAGGCATTATCACTGTTATAGAACTGTTCAAGATGCAGCAGTTTTAGAGTGACAGAGCATGTTACACTAATCCATATGGAAGCATGAGTGACCCTGAGCAAAACCTCCTAAATCAGAAAAACAACAACAAATTCAACACATTTCTTGGATTTGTACAGCTGCCATTTGTTCTTCAAATAGAAGCTATGAGTCTAGATTATGAATTAGCTCTGCACAATAAAATGTGACTCCACCCAGAGCCAGGAATGGAAAGCTTCTGGAATCAGAGGGCTTCCATACCCAAAGACATTCCATCTTGCTGGGATTGAGTCAAATGAAGTTCATCCTCACCGAGACCATCATAGCCTCCAGGCATTAAGGCAGAACCTTCAGCCTAGAATTGAGTTTCCTATAGATGCTAAGGAAAAGGGCAGAATGTGTCAGTTCCTGAGGTACCCTACAACATAGCCTTAAGGACTATGATTCCTTAAGACCATTACCATTACATTAATATCCCCTGATTTCAGCTCACATCACATCTACTCTAAGGTGAAAATCAGATCTTTTGTGTTGCCTTCTACATGAATTCAGCCTCAGATAACGTAGGAGAAGCCCACTGTTGTCCTAGAGGCCATGAATTCATGTTCCACTTTTATCTCTGTCCAGGAAAGGCGTGTTAAGGGGTGCCTTTCACCCAGGACATTCTATCTCAAGCCCTAAGATAAGGTCCAACATTCGGGCAGAGCTGTGCAAGACATTCCTAGCTTGACCCTGGAATTCAACTTCACAAATAAGACTTGCCATGTGGCTAGCTGAGGAACAGTGACTCTTGTGACCTGCAGAGATACCCATGTGACTATTTATTTATTTACAAGACTTGTATGGCTGTCCATCTTAGAATCACAACTCTGGGTGGCTCACAACAATTACAAAATCTCTATAGACAATTACAAAACAACATCATCCAAAAAAGCAAAAATAGAAATAGAAATAAAGAAACTTAATGTCCCAGCCATACTTTTACAACCAATTTCCATATCTATGATGGCTTTCAGTTAATTCCAAATCCAATTCCCAGATATGCCCATTTCCAAGAATATAAATAGAAATCACTAATAATGTTTAACTTACTTCATTTGTATATATTAGCTTATTCTCTTCCTCATATAAAAGTTTTCTTAAAACAGGAAGTATGAATCTTCTGTCCTTCAGAAATCTACAACTTTCCAAAACTCATAAAATACTTAAGTTTTTATGGTCCAAATTTGGACTCATTTCCTTCTAAGTTATAAAATAAACACTGAATGATTAATTTGTTTGAGCTATGAGTATAATTTTCTGTCTCACCCTCTCTTTGGATTTCAAGATTCTAAATAATAGAATTATTGCTTTCTTTAAATTATTGCTTTTTTCTTGAAAATAAATACTTCTAAAGAAACTTAATTGAAATGAATTCAAAATATTAAATATTTAACCTAACCAGAAAAAATACTTACAATTATTCTAAAGTACTCAATTACTTTAGAAAAGCAAATCTATGTATGCACTGGTAACTACAATAATCTTTATTTTGTATTAATTTTATTCAGCTTGTCCTTGAATAAGGGGTCCACAACATGGCTTAGTGTAAAAGTTCTATAACTGAATTAAATAATTATTATAAATTATCATAATTTCTGGAGAATATATCTGTGTGATACCTTTCACACATAACTAGTAGCAAAAGGAATCATACTGTAAAAATGGAAAAATATGATATCTAATAATTTGCTGTGTAAATAGATTATGTAAATCAAGTAGAAAAGAAAAAGACCATTATAAAATGAACAAACAGAATCTTCCTAAGGGAGGCTTGAAAAATTATACCTCTAGCACCTGAATTGTCCCCTTCCATTATATTCATAAAATTATAATACAGGTAAAAGTTGATGAATATTAGTGACACCTAAGATAGGAGTAATACCCTACACTCTCCAGCAGAACATTTAAAAATACCAGGCCCTTTCTCCAAGTTATCTAGACTCCACTGTAATTTCTCACAATCCCTAAAATGCATTCTCAACAATGTTCTCACAATGTATCAGTGTCCTATCACAAGATTAAAAATAATGACACAGAAATATACTTGAATATGTATTACCCATTTCTTCTTAGAAAAATGTTGATAGAGTGGACAATACTAACTGGGAAAAATGGGTTACTGACACTTCAGCAAAATACTGCTAAATATAGGAGAAACAATCTACTAATACACGGTGGAAGATACATGCCTATAGCACCTCAAGTAAAAGATAGAGGATCTTCAGTGGATCTGTTTTCCCTACATTAAGGATAAGTCTTGAGAATAAATTCATGCACAAAGAGTCTCTTGCTCTTCCTAGAGATAAATCTATGTTTTCTTTGCCTTCCCTTTATTTATTTTTACATGATTGTAAAAATCAGCAGCAGCTTGTGCAGCTGATACATCTGTGTAAAGCTCCTAGATTTATTATCTTAATGTCACATAAATATTGTATGATCAAGTCAGCTTGAAGGCAGCTTATTATAGATCTCTAAATGCTCTAAAGCTTATAATATTTTAAAGTATTTCTAGTGCCATCTTGCCAAATTGTGTTTCATTTTCTTAAGATTTTAAATTTGAATTTAACATAATAAATAGATAGACTTCATTGCTATAAACAAACTGAGATTAAAATAATTTGCAATATTTTATTTTTGATACTGTTTACTATAAGGTTTGGGTGAGATATAATATAAAATGTCACAAATACCTTAAAATAGATAGAATTTCGCCATTATGTATAATAAAGAAACTATTTTATATATCATTTCAGTCGGAAAAAATAAATGAATAGTACACAAATATTTGAATATTTCCAGTGTGTTTTTCATTCCATAACATGATAAAAAAAAATTATATTTTAAACAAGCAAACTGTCAGTGTAAGTTTTTTTTAAAAAGACTGCTGATATTACTCAGTTAATGTGGTGAGTGTCTTCAACCCTTGGTAAATATAGCTATAATTATAATTTTCTTTAGAAGCCTTTAATGTTGCTCTCTTGAGCTCTAAAAAACTTGGCTTGCATTAAAATAACTCCTTAATTTGCTTTTGTAGCTAAGTATCTTTATTACAAATAAAGATAACTGAATTATATATGCTGCAATTTCCTCTGATGTTATGGAAAGATTTCTTTCCTCTAGCATTATTAAGTGGATCATAAGTTACATTTCCCTTTCTTCGTAGCATAAACCAATCATTTTTCTGAAATAATTTATTTAAGTAACCTGGAATAAAACTGGATTTTGTAATATGTACTTCTTTTTAGTACTTATATGGAGTTATAAGATTCTCAATCTACAGGAGATTTTTGAGGCTAAAACATGGTTGAAAAAATAAATATGGCAACTCATTCTTATATGGATTCAAGCAATCTCATTTTTTATAACATTTATTCTGTATGTACAATATTTCCATTCCTCCTCATGCTCACATACAGAAAATAAATGTTTCCAGGACCTCTCAATGTCAAAAGATATTCTTAATATCAAAGGAGTGCAAAAGAGAAAGAATCCATATAGTTGTATGTTGAAATATAACATAAAAGCCTCGTTATTAAAATATTTCCAGAAATGCTTTACATAACACAAATGAAGCAGAGTTTTGGTTGTTAAGTATTTAATAAATAAATTTTGGCTATAATATTTAATCCTTCCAGTCAACAAAATTCAACTGTGTTTCCAATGCCCCCCTCAGCAGAGAATCTATAGTATTTTTGCTATGATAACAGATGTGTCCTCTAATATAAGAGGAAGACCGATGAGATTCTTGAAAAGAGAGAAGTGAGATGATTAAATAGCAAAATGCAATATATGGAGATGTGCATGGAAATGATGAAAATAAATAGTTTGTAAAAGACAGAAAGGCATGGAAAGGTATAGTAAATCACATTTATGTAAACTTTCTTTTCTTACCTTATAAGAAAATGTTTACTTATCAGGGTAAACATCGTAGAAAGGACAGAAAAAGAGAAAAAATAATGACAATTACATTTTTATTCCTTGTCTGCACTTTGCATAACTTTGGTAATCTCAGATGGGAATAGTGTGATGGACATGAAAGTTTGTATGTATGAACAAATTACTGTTCTTGAAGCAACATGAGGATAAATGAACATAGCTGTTTGGTCCTTTATGCTTAAGAAAATAGCCTAGATTTTTTTCAACAGTTTGACTATATGTGACTCCTCCTATACACAGAGAGCAAATCTGGAATCAGTGCAGTCTCCTGGGTCCCTATGATGCCATTGGTCTTAGCAAGTACCTTCGTAGCTGAATTGATTAACTTCCCCGTTAGCTGCTGTTCCAGCAGAAACTCTGAAAAAATAGTATTGTTGTTTCCCACTGCTGGGAACACTTATCTTCACTTACTCTTCTCTGTAGAAATCAAACTGAACTTTTTCACTATTTCCCCAGGAAACTCCATAAGAAAAACAGTGACTCTTCTACACCTCTACTACAGTGGGATTTTTTTTTTCTTCTCTAAATGTGAATCATTGTCAGGTCCAGCCCCAAAACAGCATAGAACAATCCAGTCAAAGTTCAGTTCCTTAATTGTGTACATCCAATAGTCAGAATCTTGCTAGAGTACGCCTTCACTACTCTCACACTAATAGATATACCCTGGGACATTCTAGGGCAGGGGTCCTCAACCTTGGCAACTTTAAGACTTGTTGACTTGAATTCTGGGAGTTGAAGTCCACAAGTCTTAAAGTTGCCAAGGTTGGAGACCCCTGTTTTTGGGAGTGGCTATCCTAACTCTCTCTTCTCCTATCCAGTTCTGGGCTGGGTTGCCTTTGTCTCACTCCCCTCCCTTCTTGGAAACTGCTGCTTCACTGCAGTCTATCACAAGTAGAGGTCTCACTGCTAATTGATGTGACCTCTTATTGGCCAATTGGCAGGAATATTAGAAGTTCACTGAGACTTCCATAGGTGATAACAGTTGCAACAGAGAGAGCACATACTATTGTGCCCATGGTTTTAAGTTATAAAATTCTATCAAAAGTAATTAAACACAAATACATTAACTCCAAACAACATTACTACATTTACTGAGCAATCACAAATCTCCAAGTGTCTTAATCAAAAAAAACACCGTCCAATCAAAGAAAAAAGGAGGATAGATTATGTTCAGTGTCACAGAGTGGGGAATAGAATGTTGATTCTGGAATCTTGCACAGATATTTGATCATACATTGATTTTGATTATATCCCATCAAGTTGGTGATAAGTCTTAGGAATTGCACAAACAGAATTTTGTTATTTTTACTAAACTTTATTTATCATTTGAATGTCCATTCATCTTGTTTATAAGATTTCCTTACAGATTATTTAGGTTTTCATCTTCCTGAACAATTTGGACGTGATAAAGAATAAATTTGGGGACAGAGACACAAACTAATATATTCTTAAATAAGTTGTTGTATTGTTGGAATACAGTCCTTGGATCCTTACAAATCAAATTTATTTATACCCCAAGAGCTACTAGAGATGAAAGCAAAGAATAACAGAAGAATTCATTCAACAAACCTCTCAAAGAAATAAAGAAAAGTGGGGGGAAATTAGGATGTATAATCTGACAAGAAATTAAATGTACATTATTTTATGTTAGACTGGTAAAACATCAATCATATCAAGCAAGTAATGAAAAGATATTATATATATATATATATTGCATTTTAAGAGTAAAATAGCAAAAATATAAATAGAGTTATATTTATTTTACATCCTTTTTAAATGTATACTTAAATTATTAACAGGAATACATAAAATGTACAAAGTGACCCACAGAGTATCTTGTTTGTTCTCCCTTTTCATTTATTTTGTTTTATTTTTTGCCAAATTAATAGACAGGGCAGAGATCCTTTAATTCAATTTCTTTTAAGATCAAATGCAGCAATCTCTGCACAGAACAATCATCATCAATAATCAGTCTCTTTAGCTTTTTTTATGGCTCCTTCTGTCAACATTTCACAAAGTGATAATATTTTTATTGTCTCTGTTAACACATAGCCTTTTCCAGATTTGATACATTAATTCATGTTTCCACTAGAGATGTCTGCTAGAGGACATGGATTTTTGTTGTTGTTATTGTTATCATTATCATCATCATCATTATGAACACCTACTAGAGGAATCCAAAATCAATTTTTAATAAAAACTAGTGTGCACTTGTGTTATATATAGAAAATTGCATCCAATTGTATTATCAGGCTACTCTTTGTACTGCACTGATTTATTGCTCTAACTCTTTTATTAAGTATGCCTGGGTTCTTGTAATGTTGCTCATATACCTTCTGTTACCTGTACATATTTTCATTTTTGCAGACTCACTGTAATTTTCTGGAAGCTTCAATAAAGCAAGAAACAGAAATATATATTCTTGTGTTATACTGGTTAAGAAGATGAGGTCATTTAAAAAACTGTCTCTCAAGCTTCCTCTTATAAATGCTTCAACCAATACTTGTATAGAGGGAAGTATTCTGTCCTCCCTGACTATCAGCCACTACCTTTACTGTCCATCTACAATCTACCAAAAAAAAGTAGCCCTGAGTCTTATGAAAAGTTGGTGGGCAGGCCAAGGAAAACTCCCATGAGGCCTAGCTGTGGTTATCTTGATCCAAATGTGAGGATCATCATTCTAACAGGAGTCAAGGAATTTTTAACTCAAAGTATATGTAAACATACTTCACAATAAATAAAGGCTTATAAGATCTCCCTTGAGATCTTATAAAATTAATAGACCAAGTGACTGGACACCAGAGTTAACTTCTGGACTTAACAGCAATGTCAAACAAGATACCTCACACTGACTGACCTTTATTCTGCCCTTTTTAAAAAAGGCTCCCAGAGTGGCTTACAAAAATCAGTAATATGGAAGAAACTGCTCCCAGGCTTACTGTGCTTAGTGGATGTTCTTTACATGGACTAAATTAAGACAGGAACAACTACCACTGAACTCACAGAGGTCCCAACAATTGGCCCACTGCAGGCAATCTAAAGCTATTTTTCTTATTGTCCCTCTTTCAAACTGCCTAGTTCCTAAGCAAGCAAGCTAAGGAGGAAAACAGTATTTTATTTTATTTTATTTTATTTATTGTATTGCAATCAGGAGAGAGAAAGGGAAAACAAGAAATGGAAAGGAGGGAGGGAGGGAGGGAGGGAGGGAGGGAGGGAAGGAAGGAAGGAAGGAAGGAAGGAAGGAAGGAAGGAAGGAAGGAAGGAAGGAAGGAAGGAAGGAAGGAAGGAAGGGTCACATGCAAAGACAAATTTGATCTGTTGAAAACTTTATATCCTAGAATATACCGCAGCAGGACTCAACACTGTTCTGAACTATTCCTAATATTAGCATCACATTGCATTTTTCTTTCTAAGATGTTTTATAATATATTTTAATTTCAGCTATGAAAATAGGAACAAACACACAGAGTATGATTCCCTTGTCAAAAGGTTGGATCCAGATGCCCAACCACAGATGGAAGCAGATGGAAGCTGGCTTTTGTATTTTTCATGTCCAAACAACTCATATACACTTCCCACCCCGAGAATGCTCCCCAAAAAATCAAACATTCCTGGGTGAAATGGTTATTATTTGGGGAGTTGATAAAAAGTGGCAAAGCCTCTAAGGTTGTACATGGCAAACACATTAAAAGTGTTTTTATCTAATTTTCTTCATTTTTCCCCCATTTCATTCTCAATTACTTGTGTCACTGCCATTGTAATCTACAAGGTATCATGTTCCAGAACAACATTTATGAAGGAGACTAGGAGCTGATAGAGTCAGGGGTAAGGAGGTCAACAGGTCAAACTGACAGATGCCATCCTGACTATAGAAGCCCTGTCCCTTTTTACATCCATGTAGTGCATGTGACACATGTTAAAAGAGGCAAGGCCTGGCCAGCAATTGCCATCTTGCATCCACCAATTTGACAATCTTGACCTCCTGACAATGCCCCTGGACAGAATCATGAGCTCTGCATATCTCATTTGTTAACATTTGGATTAAGTGCAAAGTAATCGCCTACAGCAGGGAGCTACAGTTAAAGATCCACATGTGAGAAATGAGATTATACTCAACTGGAGAAATGCATTCCTGTCTCATTTGAATCATTTTCATTAGCTTCATTATCTCCACATGAGCCAAGATGGTTTGTCTGCAAGCATAGGCAGTTCTCGACTTACAACAGTTTGTTCAGTGACTGTTCAAAGTTACAACAGCACTAAAAAAAAGTGACTTGTGACTATTTCTCACACTTATGACTGTTGCAGCATCCCCATGATTATGTGATCAAAATTCAGACGCTTGGCAACTGGTTCATATTTATGAAGGTTGCGGTGTCCCTGGGTCATGTGATCATCTTTTGTGACCTTCTGACAAGTAAAATCAACGGGGAAGCCAGTTTCACTTAACAACTGTGTTACTAACCTAACAACTGCAATGATTCATTTAACAACTGTGGTAAGAAAGGTCATAAAATGGGGCAAAGCTCACTTAACAAATGTCTCACTTAACAACATAAATTTTGGGCTCCATTGTGACCATAAGTCAAGGGCTACCTATAGATATTCTCTTGAAACAATACCATACTGTAGGAAAACTACTTTCTGGAATAAGCACAATTATGGTGTATGGAACAGTTATTCTATACATGAGTAATCACTACTTTATTTTTAAGATATTGTTGATACCAGATTATTAGTACACAGTGATTACAGTTTTATAATTTTTGATAGAAAATTTGCTCAATATATAATAAAGGCATACATAATATTTACAGGATCCAATCTGGGTCAGTCACCAGGCCCAGAGGTTTTGTCTTCCAAGCTTTTTGACTCATGCTGGAGCCCATCTTCAGGGAGCTTCTCTCTAGCAGAGTGTGTGCTGTTCTGTGTGTGGTAGACTAAACCTCTGGTCCTGGTGACAGACCCAGATTGGATCCTGCAACATTATCCAGGGACACGCATATTCACCTTCATTTGTGATAATATTTACATATACATTTATTTTTCTGTATGGCATTGATTACCATAGAAACAAATCATGGTAACACTGCATTTTACAAATTACATATTCTGCAAGCCTGTAAGACAATCTTGCTCTGCGATGTAATTCTAACTGAATTTGCAGGACTTCCACACATAAAACCATCATACCCTTCAACAATGCAGAAGAAAGTGAAGATGCTTTGCTATTGACTCTTGACTCGATTTCACCACCCTTTAAACACACTGCAGAACTTGTTTTCCCTCATTAAACAGCCTTTGCTGAAGGAAATTAGTTTGTTCCATATGAGGTGGATAAAGATAAAACCAAATGCTTCTCTTAAGAAAAATATTGTCGTATCTGCTAGGGGACATTATAATATTTTAAGTGAGGATTTTCATCGACATCATGGCTGGGACAGAAGCTGCTGTACTCCCTATGAAAACCATACACATGCCTAGTTTTTGTTACTGCTGAATTTTTTTTTTTAATAAGTTTTTCATTGGGATAGATATAAATTTACATCTCACTTGACACTGATAGTGAAAGAGAGCTGGACAGGAAAATAAAAATAAATTTGTTCCTTCCAACAGAAAATATTAAGTGTCTAAGTCAGATATCACTATATATGTGATCAATATAAGCTTCTGGATCTAATAAAATTTCTTTCTGCTCCTTTATTGCATATAAAGCACTAGGAATTCAATTTACTTTGAGAATTGGTCACTACTGACCATAAGAATGATCAGGGAAACAGCTATATTGATCAGGATCTCATTAATCTGCCAGAGAGAGGAAGAGGAAGAGAAAGAGAGTCTCCAAATGGTTAGGAAGTCTGATTGCTATATTGGGAAAATAGCAAGTTTGAACAGAAACATTAAAAGACTGCTAACAATCCTCCCTGGCAATATCATCTCTAGGTGAACTGAATTTGACACAACCAAACAGTACTTGACAGATTGGAGTTCGTGTTTTTTCTGTGTTAGGCTAAAAAATATCCTTCCTTCCCAGCAGGAAGAAACCCTTTAAGATAAAATTACATAGCTGTTGCTGACACATTTGTACTTTCTTCTAAAGATTGCTACAGTATCTCGCTAGGATAACGTTTCTCAAGCTTGGCAACTTTAAGATGTCTAGGCTTCAACTCCCACAATTCCCCAAGCAACTCCCAGAATTCTGGAAGTTGAAGCCCACACATCATCTTAAAGTTGCCAGGCTTGAGAAACACTGCTGTAGGATTTCAAGTCTCATAAAGGATGGAGAAAAGACTGTATGCTGTGATGTGGAAGCTATCAGAGAAACTAACTCGGTTCGTGTGTGCACACATTAGAGGGAAATGTTCTTGATCGTTCTTTATATTAACTTCTATTTGGGCAATATTCTCCACTGAGAATCTGTTCCTTCGTAATTTCTCTTCCTTTCTTTTAAGACTGCGCACAGGAGAGGTCTCTTGCAGCAAGCTAGTAAAAATAAGCCCTGTGTTCTTACTTTCCTTTCCTCCCACACATAAAAATAAAGGTCCCTGCTTTTAAAGTTCAAGAGGCACTAAGCACACTAAGCACACCTGCACACACACAGGTGCATGCACACTACCAAACTGTATGTGACATGTTTAAATGACTATTTTTATTTGGGAACAAGTAGAGACAGTTGTATTTCTCACTTCAAAAGACATTCCTGTTCTGGCTCAGGACTTAACCATGGTTTCCTGTTGAAAGAAACAGTTTCCTTAGCCCCTTTTTCTTCTCAAAGCAATATGGGGGGGGGGGAAATTCACAACATCCATTCAATTAAACAATCCTCTATCACTTAGGGGTCATACTCCATCAATATATAAACAGAATTTGGCAGAAGAAGATGCTCCAAAGTACAGCACTTTTTCATTTATGAGAATTGCCCATTTATTCCTGTTCTGTGCTTTATGTTTTTTTGACAGATTCAAATTCATAAAAATACCTTTTTCCTGAATTCCATTACTGCTAAATTGCTCAGGGTCTTTGATGAAAAAGTCTTTTGAAAGTCAAAATAAACAACTACAAGTATGAATCACATCTGTACATATACTGTTTTTTTCAAATTACTCATTTGATTTTTCATTGTCTTATTTTTTAAAAAAAATATTTTATTAATTTTTTAACATAATCACCTTAATATTTGGTAAATAGTGCGTTGTCTAGGTTTACATTTAAGAAACATTCACTAACAATTGATTTCTATAATCTATAATCCACATAATAACTTTACTTGATTTCCTCTTTTTCCCATAATGTTCTCTTTTACCAACCTTAAGTTAATACAATTCTTGTTATTTTAGTGAATGACGACTGAGTATAAAAAAATTTCTAATATTTCTACAGATAATAATCACATCAATATAATATTTCTTTTCTATCTAGTCATTCTGGTTGTCTCATCATAGATCCTGTTTACAGTTCTTGTTTACATTTGTTTTCCCCACAATGTTCAAAACATTCTTACTGGTTAAGATTTTCTCAAAGTTAATTACATTTGAATATTTAAGTCTATTTTTTCTCATGTAAGCCAACCCAATACTTTTACCTTTCTTAAGGAATACATAAGACTAAAAAAAAGAAAAAAGAAGAATACGAATAAAGAGAAATAAAAGGATAGTATGCTACTTAAAATCCCTTATTTCCTATAAGCTAATACATATTTATTTCCAAAAGAAATTCGTTCTTTTTTACCATAATTAAAAATATATTTAATCTTTCAATATTCCATTTAATAAATCTAGTCCTCTAGTCTTTTAACTCTTATTCAAAACATTTTTTAATCCATTGTAATTTTCTTAAAATCAATCACCTTTAAATATCTAAAACATTTCCTTTATATAAGCCATTCCAACTCTTTTATATTACTCATATCAAGAAATAAAATAAAAAGAAAGAAGAAAAAGAAAGTACTATGTTACTTGAGGGGCTCTTCCCTCTTAAATTAAATTCATATCCAAAATCTTTCTATTTCTTTAATCATATTCAAACAGGTATTTCTCTCTGACAGGTCCCATCATCTATTTTCTTAATTTTCACTTTAGCCTTTTTCTTTTGCCCAGTATCTTTCTTAATCAATATGTTCTGCTGAGTCAAAGAATCTTTACATATTCTTGTAGGTGTTACTGTAGATATAAAAGGTAAGTCAAGTACAATATCTTTGTAAGAGGCAGTTGCCCATTCATTTTTGTTGGAAATCTTTTTCTTTCTTTTTCTCTCTGCTTCTCTTATCATTTTTTGTCTCTCCAGTTCTAGAATTTTTCCTGGCATCTCTGCAGTCCATTTTGTCCAATCTTTTTCTTATCCTCAAATTTGTTTTGTGGTGTTCAAGTATAAGTTGTCTTTTCCAAATCCAGTATTTCTTGTAATTTTTTTCCATTTGGGTTAAATCATAATTCTTTGTTTTGTTAGGTTTCATCTTTAAGTCTCTATCCTTAAATTTGTATTCAGTTGTCTGTCTTATCTGTTCCTTCTCTGTTGTTTCCTGGGATTTTTTTGTTGTAAAGTTAAATTGGAGATGAATTGGTTTATATTTTCAAAGTTATTTTGGATTTCTTTGTGGTTTGAAATCATTGTTATTTGAATTAGTTGCAACATATCATATGTCTCCTCTTGAAAAGTATTTATTTTTTCTTGATAAGTTCTTTCTATAAATCTCTGATTTTCCATTATGACCAAGAATCCAAATTTCCTTTTCTCTGCAAATAGCTTTGGGGTCAGAGTTAAGTAGATACTTGTAATCCAGAAAGTTCAAAAAAGTTTTTTTTTTGTTCCCTAAAGATTATAAATCTCACTTTGTCTGCAGCCCAGGTTGTTTTCTTTTTTCTCACAGCTGTTCTCTATTGTTAGAGCTTTGAAGGTCACAAGTAGAAATTAGTTTTTTCCAGCTTTTGCCAAGTCCTACATGAAAGCCATAGCTGTTGTAGTCTTCATCCACCACTAGATGTCAGCACCGGTTTATTTTTCAAATTTTCAAAATGAACAAATTGCCTTTAAAATGAGAATCTTAACCATTCAGTAATTTCAAACTTATCCAGATTTAGGTTTTATACCCATTTCATTTCATTTCAATACATTTTGGTCCTCCATAAAAGGTTTAATTCGCCGCTTCCATTAGTAAAAGGGTGGGGCAAAAATCCCCCTCCTTCACTTTCGGAGGTTTTTGCTTCTTGGGATTTTTTTTTTCTTCAGGAAAGTTGATAAGTAGGATAGAGAAAATTGATGTTCTTACCCAGATTCAAACACGCTGTTTACAATCAGCTTAAAATAGTGCTTTTGACTTTGGTTGCTTGCAGCTTGGGCTAGACTCTGAAGTTAGGCTAACCTTTCTCCTGTTGGTTTCTGGAAGGCTTCTCCTGGACCAATCGGGTCGACTGCCCTCTCCCCGTGGTCCCTGGGACTTCCTTCCTTCTTTGCCGCCTCTTCTGGGCTTCTGCCCCATTTAGGGTCCCCTAACAGGAAGAAAACTCAGCCGAAGGGCACGGAGCCCCAAACCCCTCGACTGCTGCACTGCTGCGCAGGACCGGAAGTCTTTTCATTGTCTTTTTAAATTATATGTGAAAAATCTTCCTGTCCACCAATAACTTAAAATAGACATTGAGCTGATTAGCCTAGAAACTTTCTCAATGCCTCCTACTTTCTAGTTCTCTAATACACTGACCAGGAAGATAGCCATTTTGATTTTATAGATTATTATTGTGGAGTTTATCGAGACATGTTGTTTTTAAATTGTCAAATGTTAACAGAATAACAGAGTTGGAAGGGACCTTGGAGGTCTTCTAGTCCACCCCCCTGCACAAGCAGGAGACCCTATGACATTCCAGACAAATGGCTGTCCAGTCTCTTCTTAAAATTCTCCAGTGATGGAGCACCCACAACTTCTGAAGGCAAGCCGTTCCACTGGTTAATTGTTCTCATTGTCATAGCTGTTTCTGACACATTTTCATCAACGTTATAGTTGGGACCAAAACTGGAAATTTCTCCTTAGTTCTACGTTGGCTATCTCCTTGATAAGTTTGCATCCATCGTTTCTTGTCTTGCCTTCTGGTACTTTGGAAAATAGGTTGATCCCTCAAATATTAGAACACTGATATCATGTCAACCCTGGGCCAGCCCTCACTAGACTGAGGTTTTCAACCTAGATCACATTTGTTTTTCACAAATTATCTGTTCAGTATACAGTATACTGTACATGCAAAGGTACCCTGTTGTACTGCAAGGCTTTCAGCTCAGAAAGTCCAAATCCCATTTTCTGTTGCCTCAAGGGAGTAGCTTGTATGAATTAGTCTGAATTCTGGAATTTTATTGGCCTCTCACCTCTTATTGTGTTTATGGGAGGAACATAACTAAAATAATTATAACTTTATTGTTCATCAGAATAAGCTGACATTTGTAACATTATAACTTAAGGAAGCATGCAAATTTGTTATAGAACAGGAGCCACTGAATCACATGTCTTTTACAAACCATTTTTGTTTTATAACAATACATAATAGAATTTCCCATCAAAATTATGGTGAAGAATACCTGTGGCAAATTGGAGTACTTGGTTTTTACAATTGGAAAAGGATAGTGGTAAAAAGATGCAAAGAATACATTCAACTTCTCTGCATTTTTTAAATAATTCTACTGACTCCTCCATTTTCTTTCAATCCATCTGTTGCAAAGTTCTTGCGACAATCTGTTAGGAATTTCCCATTTTCAAGGATAAGGGAGATGGACCCTCACAGACATTTTTTTTTCTGTTGCAGCACCAGCAATTTTGAAATACTCACTCACATAAAAATTTGAGTAGTCTCTCCCCTTATTAGATTTTAGAAAAATTTTAAAAACAAAACTGTTCAAGATAGCTTTTGGCATTTATAATAATGATAACAACAACAACAACAACAATAATAATAATAATAATAACAACAACAACAACAACAATAATAATAAAGTTGGAAGGGACCCTGGAGGTCATCTAGTCCATCCCCCTGCTCAGGCAGGAAACCCAATACTATTTCAAACAAATGGCTGTCCAGTCTCTTCTTAAAAACTTCCAGTGTTGGAGCATTCTTTGTGGCAGCCCCTGAGATATTGGAACACTGCTATCATGTCACATCTTGTCCTTCTCTTCATTAAACTAGACATACCCAATTCCAGCAACAGTTCCTTATATGTTTTAGCCTCCAGACCGCTAATCATCTTTGTTGCTCTTCTCTGTACTCTTTCTAGAGTCTCAACATCTTTTTTACATCGTGGTGACCAAAACTGGATGCAGTATTCCAAGTGTGGCCTTACCAAGGCATTGTAAAGTGGTATTAACACTTCACGTGATCTTGATTCTATCCCTCTGTTAATGCAGCCTAGCACTGTGTTGGCTTTTTTGGCAGCTGCAGCACACTGCTGGCTCATATTTAACTGATTGGCCACTAGGACTCTAAGATCCCTCTCACAGTTACTACTATTGAGCAAGGTACTACCTATACTGTACCTGTGCATTTGGTTTTTCTTGCCTAAATGTAGAACCTTACTTTTTTCACCATTGAATTTCATTTTGTTAGATAGTGCCCAATGTTCAAGTCTGTCAAGATCCTGCTGTATTTTAAGCCTATGTTCTGGAGTGTTGGCTATTCCTGCCAGCTTGGTGTCGTCTGCAAATTTGATGAGTTCCCCATCTATCCCCTCATCCAAATCATTGATGAAGATGTTGAAGAGCACTGGGCCCAGAACAGAGCCCTGGGGCACCCCACTACACACTTCCCTCCATGTAGATGCAGTTCCATTGAGGACCACACGCTGAGTATGGCCAGTCAGCCAGCTACGAATCCATCAAGTGGTGATGCTGTCTAACCCACATTTTTCTATCTTATCAAGTAGTAGGTTGTGATCTACTTTATCAAATGCCTTACTGAAGTCCAAGTAAATTATATCCACAGCATTCCACCTGGTCAAAGAATGCAGTAAGATGTATCTGGCATGATCTGTTTTTGACAAACCCATGTTGGCTTTGCCTCTAGGTGTTCGCTGATTTGTTGCTTGATTATCTTTTTCCGAATCTTCCCAGGTATTGAAGTCAGGCTGATAGGTCTGTAATTTCCTGGATTCATTTTTTTCCCTTTTTTGAAGATGGGAACTACATCAGCTCTTTTCCAGTCCTCTGGTAGTTCCCCAGTGGTCCAGGATCTTTCAAAGATATAGTTCAGTGGTTCTGAGATCACATCTGCCAGTTCCTTCAGAACCTTGGGGTGTAATCCATCTGGTCCTGGTGATTTCATCTAGGATGGATAGGTGCTCACTTACCATTTTCTTGCCTATCTTAACTTGTGTTTCTAATCTGTTTTTTACAGTATTGTTTTTGATAGGTTGGATTGTTTTTTCCCTTTGTGTAAAGACAGATGCAAAAAATGAGTTATGTAGTTCTGTTTCTCCCTGTTGCTTGTCACCTTCTTGCCACTTTCTCCCACTAATGGACCAATCATTTCCTTAACTTTTTCTTGTTTTTTGCATGTTGAAAAAAGCTTATTTTGTTATTTTTCACTTCTGTCGCAAGCCTTAGTTCATTTTGGGCCTTGGCTTTCCTCACTTCATCTTTGCAGGCTCGGGATATTTGCTGATATTCTGCCTTAGTTATGTGCCCCTCTTGTCCTTTTTGTCTTTCAATTTATCAGCCATGCTGGTTTCTTTTGAGAGCTGTTATTTTTCTTCTTCGTTGGTATTGTGTTAGACTGGGCTTTTATAATCTCACTTTTCAAAATTTCACAAGCTTCTTGAGTTGTTTTCCCCTTGAGGATTCTCAGCCATGGAATCCTTCCCAAGCTCTAAGTTTATTGAAATTAGCTCTCTTAAAGTCCAAGACTCTAGTTTAACTGTGTTCTATTGCTTGTGCTTGCATAATGTTGAATTCCAATTTTTCATGATCACTTCCCCCCAAAGTTCTTGTGGCTTCAACACCTTCTATCATTTCATCTCTGTTAGTGAGAATTAAGTCCAATATGGCTGATCCCCTAGTTCGCTTCTCTGCTTTTTGGGAGACAAAGGTGTCTGCTAGGTTTGTCAGGAATCTGTTTGATCTTCCATTTGGTGCAGAGTTTGTCTCCAGTTTATGTCAGGGTAATTAAAGTCCCCCATTACTATTGTGATGTGCTTCCTACATACCTTTGTTAGCTGACTAGCAAAAAGTTCATCTATGTCCTCTGGTTGGTTGGGTGGCAATGTCATTTTTTCCCCTTTTATATTGACTCAAATGCATTCAAGACAGTTTTCATCATTGTTGTGCTCTATTTCTATAGAAATGTAGTTATTTCTTATATAGACAGCAAGTCCACCTCCTCTTTTATTTGGTCTGTTTCTTTAAAATAATTTAATTCCCTCTAGCTGTGTGTTCCATTTGTGGGTTTCATCCCACCAAGTTTCCATAATGGCAACAATATCATATCTGCCCTCATTTACCTGAATTTCTAATTCACCCTGTTTATTGCTCATACTCTGTGCATTGGTGTATAGACATTTGAGTCCTTTATGACTCACCCTATGTTTACTTTCTACATAACCTGTGTGGTGCCTGAGTTCCCCTATATTCTTACCACCTGTTTGATTAGTGCACTTGGTGTGGCACTCACTATTAAAAGCTTGATTTTGCTTGTCAGCAAGGTTGATATTCTTATCCACACGCACACATATATGCACTGATAACCCTATAATTTTTAGATTGCCGGGGACATGAATGTTCTGTATCAATTAACTTACTGTTCCCATTGTTCAGTTTAAATATTTCTCCAGAAAATCTGTGAATTTATTGCCAAGTAACTTAGTCCCTTTCTTTGATAGATGCAAACCATCTCTTTTATACACTTTTTCATTGGACCAGCTGCAGACATCGTGACTAATATAACCAAAGCCTTCCTCTTTACATCACTCCTTTAGCCACATATTGAATTCTTCTATGCTATACGCTGGCCTTTTCCATTTTGCTCCTTATACACTGGTAAAACCTCTGAAAAAGTAAGCCTACAGCCTATCCTGCTAAGTTCATTTGAATGTGACCATCTATTTATTTCTTGGAATTTTTGCTGTTCTTGTTCTTTTTTAAAAAAAAAAATGTGCTTTTAATTTTGGACCATTTTATTTGATCAACACTGTATATCATGATATTACTTGCAAAAGTCAACTGCTTGCAGTAGACCAAGATTGAAAATAAATAAATAAATAAATACTTGAAGACCAACACTTCAGAGGCAAATAGTATTTGTGAAAGAATCTGGAAAAAGTGAATTTCATGCAAAAATGTTTCAAATCTTCATCCTAAATTTACTGTGATTAAATTATATCTGCCGGGTGACTTATAATTACTTGGGGAGTAATAAAAGTCTGTCTTCATTCTACATAGCTCTTCATAACTATAGTTATTTTTATTTAACACTGCAGTTAAATGTCATTCCCACGACTACCTTAGTTTGCTGTGCTTGAGCATATGCAGCTGATTGTCCGCTGTGATTCTTTGTCAATTCCCTCTCCCCATACACTTCAGGAATGATAAATCTTTCACATATAACTGATCTCTGAATTTGCTTCACATTCCAGGTGGCCAAATTAAAGTCACTCATTTATACAAATCATAGAGAAAGCACAGAAGGTTGAGTGAATTTTAATAAAAATGAAAGGTTGTGTGGGCAGGAGGAGGTAAAATGCTTTCCCTTTTTTCCTTCTGAGCATAGAAATCAGTACACCATGTACCTTTCCATTCCCTCCCAGAAACTAAAATTATTTTCCACTTAAAGAAACAAGGGAGACAGAATAAAATCTATTTCCTTATTATATCAAGGGCAAACTTACCATTTGATTAAATGAAGCTTGTTTATATGCATAAGTTCCTTTAAGTCAGACTTGACCATTGGCAATTGCCTGGACAAGTTCATGCAGTATTCTTGGCAACATTTCCGAAGTGGTTTGCCATTGCCTTCTTCCTAGGACTTTGGCACAAAGTCACCCCACTGACCTTATGGTTGAGGCTGGAGTAGAACTCACAGCTTGGCACCTTTCTAACTTGGCACCTTAATTACTCAACCTACTAGCTCTCAGATACAGCTTTCATAGAAGAGCCTGATGGCACAGTGGTTAGAATGCAGTACTGCAGGCAAACTCTGCCCACAGCCTGGAGTTCAGTCCTGACCGGCTCAAGATTGACTCAGCCTTCCATCCTTCCAAGTTCAGTAAAATGAGGACTTAGACTGTTGGGGGCAATATGCTGACATTGTAAGCTGCCCAAATAGAGCTGTAAAGTACTATAGGGGTGGTATATAGGTCTAAGTGGGACTGCTATTGCTATTGCTGTGTTTTCAAAATTAATACTTTACATGAAAACCAACTAATCATTCAGATTCAAAATAAAATAAAAAAAATCCTCTTGAAGTAAAAAAAATGGGAACAAGACTTGTGCAAAACAAACAAAACCTGAAAATAAAGGGAATAAAGAAAATACATGGTATTTTTTGGGGGGGAAATCTTTCTCAAGCCAAAACAAAAACAAAGTTCTAATTGCTGTAAGATACTGTATATCCACAATCTCACACCCTAGACTTCTGCATAACATCCAAATCCAAGCTCACATTCCCAAACTAAGAATAAATTAAATATTTCTTAAATACATAGCTAACTGCTACACTTTTCTGGTTTTGTGGAAAATTAAGAATTAAAAGCAAGTAACTTGGGTAAGGATAGGGAATTCTGCATTTCCATCTCAGACTGTTGGGCTAATCCAGGCCGGGGATCTTTAAATTGCCCACAGTCTGTGATCTGGTTTTCTATTTAGTAAATCAAATAAAGGCTCCAACTGAGAGTCAGAATGCTGCAGAGAACACCTTATGATTTCCAAAAAGGAAGTGATTAAATGTAAGCAGTCCCAACACAAAGATTAACAATTCAAAAAGAAATATGACAAACAAGAAAGGAAACCAGGGAATATTTGTTAATTCATTTGACTGTACATAAACTAGTATCGTTGAAATGTACAACACCAATTCGATTTCCAGAACTCTCAATATTGGCCATAGTAACAATCAATCTCACATATGAACGCTATCTGGAATGGAGAAATTTCTGCTTTTATAATAAATCAGAGACAGGCAATCTTTCTGAGTTACAGATTACTTTGGAGCTTGGAAACCAGATGGTGGGCCAATTCCAAAGTGGCTGCCATAATGCACATGGACAGTGACTAAGGTCTTGGTCATAAATCTGCTTTCTGTCATCCAAATTGCATTATTACAGATTTTCTTTCAACAATTTAAACAACAATTTAATCTACTGACAGAAGCTATCACAGAAGTCTAGCCTTTTCATATATTCTTCCAAGTATATCATTTGTTTACCAGCCTCTCACTTCTTCATTCAATTGCTCAAGCTCTGTGGTTTCTTATAATCTATATTATACTTTTGTGGGTTGGGCTCCCTTTAAATATCATTTTTTTTTCACAAAGCCTACAAGTATATTTCTTTTACATTTTTCCCTGTTGACTGGTCAATTGCCAAAGCTGTCCTTATCCTCTTTCTGAAATCCCTAATTAGTTATATTTTCTTTGCTAGTATTCGGCAGCTGCCTTCAGTTATACTGTTGATTATGGTTCTCTTATTTTAATGGGCTTGGTTCCACTCACATGCATAATGCAATACTGAATACTAGTTCCCAATCCTCAGAATTTTCAGTACAATTTCTGTGGTTGTACTCAGACCCTATTGCTTCTAAACAGGGTCCCACATCCTTGGTTCCTGTGGTATGCTGAAATACTTATTAATTATAGTTAAACTTTATTTCCAGCAAAATTTATTCTATTTTTTTGATATAAGGAATAGATATTCATATTTAGTCATCATATTAAATTATTTTTAATGGAATGATGTTATTAAGCAAGCAGGTACATACTTGTTAGGTCAATAAAACTGAACAAGCTCCAATTCAATTTATTTTTGTGGATGTTTAAGGATGTTAATGTATGCCAAAAAAAAACCACCATCAACTTTTAAATTAGGTTAATAAGCTTGTTTGTTCCAGGCTAGTTTCCTTCATCAAACATTTTAAAAATGTAACAAAAACATTGAATTGCCTATTTAATTTATAAATAAAGTTTTAGATGCAAAAGGGATATTTCAGCCAAGTTAGTACAAGAAACTTAAAATATTGGGTAAATGTACATTTGGTCTTCATCTATGCTTCCTATTTATTCAAATTTGAAAAAGAAAAACCAGCTTTGCTGATTTTCAGTTCCAAAATAGTTTTTCAGTTTTCTGTGAAAAGGTATAAACACTATTTTTATAGCAGCAGAATAAACTACTATTGTTCAAAATTCAAAGACGATTTCAATAACATCTGGATGTAAATATTTACATGACTTGCACTGATTAGTGTGATTTTCTTAAAGTATCATCAGCAAATGTATATTTCTTGAATGGTGATTCGATGCCTTGACATTGATTATTTTGATATATGAAAAGTTGATTGTTAGATAAAAATATCTGTTGCCTCTTCTTTGGTTGTCTGTACAGAATATTGAAAATATTGGTAGGAAAATTTCATTCCATTCCTTAAAAAGTACTTGTACTTTAACTCTGTCATTGCATTTTATCTTACTTCAAGTATGTATCCAGAATTCTCAAAAATAAAATAATTGCAAAGAGAAATAGGGTAGTTATCACATGCTGACTGTATTTGTCCGCCGGTCTTGCCACAAGGAGACTACAAACATCTATAAAGAGAAGCCAGGCAGATTTTCTTCAGGGTAACATTAAAAATGATAATCATATTCATTTTTCCAATTTTGCTTTAGAATAGTCAGATACATTTAATCTCATAATTTCAGTATTTATTAATGTGAAATTTAAATAACAAACAACAATATCATGGCTTACACAACCCATCATATAGTTCCATTGCCATCTTGAGGGTCATTTTTTTCATTCTCATTCTTTGTCAAGAACTGGTGCATGTAACTTGTGTCTATGAAACAGTCACTTGAATAGTTAGATTTTTCTTACAGATCATTTTCATGATAGGCTTTTGAAATTTAAATTTCAGTTGCATAGTTATTATGTTTTATAATGTAAATGGGATAAATGGCAATATTGAAAATATACATTTCCATCCAGGATTTCTGAATAGAAAAATTGACATCTTTTTTAGAGGAAGAAAGAACTTATAATTTCCAATATATTCAGTCAAAGAGGGTCCAGCAATAAGCTTTTGGGAACTGCTCTTTCTTTCCTTTCTAACTGTAGAGATAACAAATAAGATTTTGAGGATAAATTGCAATCCTACAGAATCACATCTCAGTCTCTACTCAGCATTTCTTAACTTTGAAGAGTCAACCTGGGATAAAGTAGTCATGTCTGCTCAGTGTAGATATTTTGTGTTAGATATGTTAGATGGGGGGCATACACATTTTCAAAATAATAAAATAAATAAAATAAAATAATAAATAAAATAATAAAATAAAATAAAATAAAATAAAATAAAATAAAATAAAATAAAATAAAATAAAATAAAATAAAATAAAATAAAATAAAATAAAATAAAATAAAATAAAATAAAATAAATAAAATAAAATAAAATAAAATAAATAAAATAAAATAAAATAAAATAAAATAAAATAAAATAAAATAAAATAAAATAAAATAAAATAAAATTATAAAAAAGTATAAGTTACTGTATACATACTATAGTACCTAACCTGGGTTATATAATTAGCATGAATTTTCATTGCCTCCATCTTCAGGAAACAAATAAATTGAGCTAACACATAAAATTTATTTGTTAATATAAATACATTTCATTTTGAAATGTGTAATGCTGAAGAATCCACAATACTAGCTTTGCCATTTATTACATTTATATTATTTTTTTTTAAAAAAAATGTATATGTTTTTATTATATTCTACCACTAAAGGATATGTTTTGTACAGTAATAAAAGACATTTAATTGAATGCTATAAGTTCAGTGTTGATATCCTAATAAATTATTGTTGCATATGCTATTCCCTTAAAGCCATATGCTAATTGACCATAAATTATTGTATTTTTTAAACAGCATGGAAATTAATTTATTATTATTTATTAAATGTGTTTGCTACTGATCTTGCCACAAGACAACTCTTACAGAAAAGGTTAATAGTGTTTCACTTGTATCTGAAATCTATAGTCCACCAGAAAATCACATAGAATTCCAACTGAATTTGTAATAGGAAGAGAAATCAACTATCTTCTTAGTAATTTTAAATGGTGATACTTTTTGAAAAAGTACACAGGCATTCTTAGTTCCACAAGAAAGATCATTTGACTTCTCCCTCAATGTAAAAAAATAATCACACCAATCAATCGTGTGAAAATTCTATATATGTGAAACAACATAATGATTAAGTTTGCTCTGCAAATATTTAAAGTGTGGCATTAACTCAGCATCCTAAATAAATAGGATGATCTAGTGATTTGCATCTAGTGATTTTTGAATCAGCATTTCCAGTTTTAGGGGGAGGGTTCACAGGCAAATTTCACAACCTGCAAGTATAACCCTTGTATAGTTTAAGCCTTTCAGTATTTACTCAAAAGTAAATCCCATTGACTTGCACTCAGGATTATATTCTAAAAATTTGTTAAAATTATAAGTGAGCACTATTTTACAGTGTGGTGCAAATTAAATGAAATAGAAATAAATAAAATGAGATAGAATTCTAGACATGCATATTTCTAAAATAATAAGAATAAAGATAGTATTAAAAATTGATTTTCCCTGCAGTACTACATTCTTTCACTGACATAAGAAATTGGAATAATTAATGGTTTGGGTTGCTTCCCTCCAGGGATGAAAATAATTAATCCATGGAAAATGAAAGCCTTTATCTAGCACAGATTTAGTTTACTGTCATCTTAAATGGGAAAAATGTTTGAAATAGTTTTCTTGACAAGCAGCCAGAACAGTTTATGAAGTTTCAACAAACTTTGGAGTTGATGTACAAGGCACTAAGTATGATACAACACGCTAGTTTGCTGTTGTGTTTAAGGGCACTGGCTAAAAAGTTAGTAGGCTGTAAGTTCTTATCCTGGTTTAGATACAAATTCTGTTGAGTTTTCAAAGTTGGTTGGAGCATCCAAATAGAGCAAAATGAATAAATTAACACAGCTGGATGACTTTGGGCCTGCAATTATCTAAGAAGGCAATGGCAAATGATTTCTGAAAATGTTGCTAGGAAAAATGTACGGAACTATCCATATGGTTGCCAGGAGTCAAGACCAACTTGAAGGCACACACACAAACATACACACACACAAACACACAAATTGGATAACACTAGTGATTATATTCCTCTCTTTTGTACAGTCTTATCTAGAGAATTTGAAACCCACCAGAAACTTTCTGTTCAATTACTATTTTGCAGCTTTCCCTAACTGGCTAGTGGCTTTTTAAAAAATTCAGGGTTTCACCATTTTAGTATTTTTCCAGTCACATGATAAAAGGATTTCACATCACTCTTGCAAATATGTTAGTGGTGTGATAAAGTGTCACCATTTAGGATGTATTTTTTAGGAAATTATTGTAGCACAAATAGCTGTAAACTCATTGACTTTATTAATTTTATTTATACAGTAATTCAAAATGTCAGATCATCAAGAGATTGCATCTACTATAAAAATCTTGATGGAGGCTTCCGGTTCTGGATCACGGCACGCGCAGTCGCACGGAGAGAGCCGTCTCTCCCACCGGCTGCTTTCCCTTCGCCGGTAGACCCTTAACCGGGTCGAAAGTCGCCCCGTAGAGGCGACCACCGCTTGAGGAGGCTCCTGCTTGACTGGGGAAGAGCGGCAGCTCTCCTTAGTTCGAGCTATCTCCTTAGGGCCGTCGGAGGAAAAGATCGGCCAGCAAAATGGACGATCACTTCGCCGCACCAGCTGAAAGCTAGAAGAACAACTAAGCGTAAAGAACCCCCTTGGAGAATCCGGGTGAGACCTTTCCTACCCCTTTTTTCCTTAATTACTCTCCTGTCAAAAGCTTTTGTGTTTGAATTACTTCCCTGCTGTGAGGGAGCAGCGTTTGGGCATTCAGGAAAAACAGCTTTGGGGAAAAAAAAAAAACCAGTTAATTTTTATGGACTACTTAAATTTTGGAATACTGAGGGGACCTGAAAACATTTTATTCTTGATTATTATTGTTATAACTACGCATCTATTACTTTGGAGAGGCCTTTCTTCATCTTTTTCAACACGAAAAATAAAAAATCTATTAATTTGGAAAGAAAAAAAAAGATTTTATGGTCTGCTGAGGACATCTTGTGTCGAAAAGTGGTACTGCAACTGTATATTTTTTTATGGCTGGGAATGGCTATGACCTTCAAAAGATGAAAAGCATAAGATAACTGAAACAGCTGGTCTATTGAAAATTGGAGGTGAACATTTGTTTGATTTCTACGAAATAGAGCCTTCTCTAAAAGATTGAAAAATCTTTCTACTACTGATATGGAACCTAACACACAGCTGGACTATGAGCTCATATTGGAAAAAATTCTGGAAGCCACAGAGGATATGAACTCTTACTTTCAAACTTTGACAGATCAAATTATAGACCGAAAGACAGCGCAGAAGAAGCAGATTGGCGCCAAAGAGATTAGTGAACAATATGTACAACCTAAAGAGGAACCACGTCAACAACTCAACTATGAAACTACACTGAGAGAAACAGTGGAAACCAAAGAACAAATTAACTTTATACAACTCCAAACGCAATCTATGGAGAAGCCTGATGATCAAAGAATAACTTTAACGGAGATGTCTGAAGCATTAATATCAACAGAGACTGACACTCAGATACAAGTTATTGAAAATTGTGAAAAGGTGGATAAACAACTGGCAAATATAACATGGAATAAAACGGCTTTTACCATCCAAAGGCTACTAGAAGAAAGGAAAGAGAACTTTGACCAATTTGAAGCGTTAAAGAATATGGACCTTTTAATATTGCGGTTTGATGATGCAGGAATTTTATTATGGAAACCGTTATGGCACAGAAAGAAACCTAGAGTTAGATTTAAAAATGTATTTTAAAGTTTTATTTAATGGGTTTAAAAAGGCTTTGATTTTTTGACTGAGTTAATAACTAATGGAGTACATGAAATTTCTAAGAGGATACCCTTTGTAACAATATTTTGTTTTAGACATGATAATTACTGGAGAGGTAAACTTTATTTACTGGTTTAAAAAGATTTTCATAGATATAGATGAATTGATAGAATATATACTTAAATTAGATAGAAATCTATTTGTTGGTTTGATATTTTTACTTTAAGATAATTATTTTGAAATAGAAGGAGAGTAAGAGGGATGGGTGACAAGAGAAGAAATGGTATTAATGAAGAAAATATAAGAATATTACTGCGGGAATAATATACCAGATATAATTACTATGTAAAAAAAAAGGACACCCGAAGTGTTAATAATATGTCTATCTAAGGCCAATTGGAATATGGTAATTGTAAGTTAGTAAAGCTTAAAAACAGGACTTGGATCTTTAGAATTGAAATGTGAGTGATATTTGATAGGATTGTTTGAAACTTATATAGAAATGTATTAATCTGAATATGCAAGACTAAATGAGGGAATTAGAGAGGGAATTTTAAATGAATTGATTTGGGCTATATATTTGTGATTGTTTTTCTTTTTTTTTTTGGATGTTCAATATACCCACCTCCACGGTGGTTCCTAAGCACTCTGATGTAACTCTTTTACCCCTATAAAAATCTAATAAAATATATTTAGAAAAAAAAAATCTTGATGGAGAGAAACAGGTTAAAACTACTGAGGTGGAGTAGCTATAGTAACTCTTGTCCCTGTCTTTTCACAGGTGGACTAGTGTAATTCACTATACATGGGTCTGCCCTTAAAGATCATCTGAAAAGAGCAACTAGTGTAGTGCATTGATATACATGTTAACTAGGACAATCCTGTAATATCATATAATACCAATGTGGAAGGACTTGCTGCTGGTTTCTTTCCAGATACAATTCAAGGTGCTTGTTGAGGCATGGCTATCTTTGAGACCACTTAAACTAAATCAAATCATTCTTATAGAAAATTCTTACTAAGAGTCCACACACCACATGAGGTGCAACAAGAGGAACTGTAAGTCAGTTTGGTTAAAGCACCAAGCTAGAAAGCAGGAGATTGTGAGTTCAAGTCCTGCCTTAGCCATGAAAACCAGATGATTGGCTTTGGTCAGTCACTCTCTCTCTCAGACAAACCTCATCTCACGGGATAGTTGTTGTGGGGAAAATAGGAAGGGGCAAAGTGTGTTGGATATGTTTGCTGTTCTCAGTTATTTGCAAAAATAATAAAGGTGGAAGACAGAGAGACAAATAAATAAAGTCAGAAGTGAGCATTACCTGCAAGAGCTTTCCTTCTCTGGAACACCCTCATATCAGACACAAAATCTTCACCCTCACTTTGCATATTTAGTAATGTGAAAAGTAGTTTAAAAACATGGCTTTTTAACATTTATTGAGGACTGAGGTGGGAATGATAATTTTGTTGTTGTGTGATTAAATATTGTGCTGTGTTTTTATGTTTAGAATATTGTTGATTGCCTTTTGATATATTTGATACTTTACAATTATATATTTATGTACTGTATGTTGCTGCTTGTGAGCCTTTAGAATCAAAAGGGAAGGGAAGAGAAAGGAGAAAGTGCAAAAGGATATTGATTAATGACAGCAAGCTGACAATACTGAAACATTTCAGTGTTCATTACTTACATATTGGAGAGAGAAGAGAAGATTATCACATTAATCAAGAAGTGAACATAGCAGGATAAAAACTAGTGAAGGTTTAATTAGCAAAAATTATGTATTTACTGAATAGTAATATTGTCATTTTAATAAACATAAGTTTTTTTATTGGGTTTCTAATTTATTAGAACAATTAAAATCTTTTTTTAATTATTTTTGAATACTTATAGTGAATAGTATTTTTCTGGTTCATTTATTTAATTTGTGATTAATAATTGAGGGAAAAGTTGATGATGGGTTGTATTTATCTTATTTGATTGATTCTATGATTGTATTTGAAATTCAATTAATAAAAAAAAGAAATTTCATATAATCCTGTACACATTAATTCAGAAGTAAGCCCCTCAGTAAGAACTAAGACAGAAGTATGTATATGTGTAAACAGACTGCAAATATGTTTTCTCTCTTCAGCTTATAAACACCTCATCCTCAACAAAAATTGATCGAAAGGATCCCTCAAATGTCCAAGTTCTGAGTTACAGAAGATGAGAAGTTAATCCCTGCTTGCATCAGTGGTAGAAGTCTATTTATTTTGGAGTAAACCTTACTAAACCTGAAGAAAATTATTTCTGAACAGATATGTACGGGCATCTGTAATTCTTCCATATATATATTTCAATACATACATCGTTCTTTTATTACTGTAGAATTAAGCGGGCTAAAAAGAAGTTGCATTCTTGTTGAGTGTATAACAAGGAAGAATTGGCAAACTCAGTAAAACAGAAGATTCCAACTATTCAGTTCATGAATTTAAAAAAAGTTCCATCTTTAATGTTTAACAAGAGACAACAATTTTCACAGTTATTTAATATGCTTGCTACCATCTTAGTCCATTAAATAGTATATCAGAGTTATTGTAGGGGAAAATACATAATTCAAGTTTTTATTGTGTCTGCATCTGGTCAGAGGAAGCTCAGTATAAATTCATGTACTGGTGGTATATGATCTTTCTAACAAAATTATTATAGTTAACAGTGCAATCCTTAAGTCCATAGTGAAGCTAATGTTATTGTCTTTGATGAGATTCAGATCTACTGAATAAATGTCTGTTATATAGGCTAGAGAAATCAATAATTATCTTTTTTATATATAAGAAGTTACTAAAGTTACAGCCATTTTTAGGGATCATAAAGGGTATAAAGGATAAAAGAGAAAACTTATTTTGCATGACTCTGAATTTCATTCTTAATTCTAGGTGCACTTTTTTTATAAGAAAAAGCATGTAAAAGGTAACATTTTACACTAGTGCAGAATGTTCTCTTATAACTAAATAAATGAAATCTATGTACCCCAATTCAATGAAATTCCAAAATAATTAAACAAAACTATTTATATGTTAAATACACATGCACACTGTAAATACATAAATATATGTTTTATATTTTCAGTCTTTTTCAAGAGTTGATGTATTCAATTATTATAAAATGATAAAAGCCCCCCACAAGTCCTGCTGTGCTGCCATATCACTGGGGGGGGGGATTTTCCTGGAAGAGATAAGTGAAGCATGTCAAAAATATATGCCAAGAATATATATTCCCATCAGGGTAATCCAATATATGAATCATGTTGAAGTCCTAAACCTCATTGATAGAAAAAAAGAGGAACTGTGGAATGAACTTAAAGAAGTCATTAAAAATGAATGTGAAAAGAGATCACCAAAAATTGCCAAGAATAGAAACCAAAGCCAAGAAAGACAAAAAAGACAAAAATCTCAGAAAGGTACATAACAAAGAGTTTCAGAGAGCTGTTAGAAGAGCCAGGAAGCAATAACTTGTTCTATACTGATGACTCTACCCTAATAACTAAAAATTCAAAGTATCTGCAAGGTATAGCAATAAAAGGCAAGGAGCATTATGAAAATGGAAATAAAATTAAATATAATGAAGTCCAAACTAATGACAATTGGTACAACCACCGCTCTTAAAATTGATAATGAAGATATTGAAATTGTAGATACTACTTTCTAGGGTCAACTATCAACAGTAAAGGAACAAGTAGTGAAAAAAACGGAGTCATTCTTGTAAGTTCATAAGGCAACACTTTCTCCCACCTTTGTAAAGAAGGAGCCATATTTCAATGGCAAAGCCCAATATTTTGATGAAAAAGGTCCAAATTTGATCAGAACTGGTAATTAAGAAGACATCTGTTTCATACTTTAAAGAAGAGTTGTTGCTATTCAGGAAAGACAACTAAGGGTAAAATCGCCACACAGTATAAGGACGTTCCTGTCAACAATATCTTTCAGTTACTTTTACAGAATTATATATGCCCATGTCGTTAATTAGTTGGTATTGTATTCTATTCTATTAAATATTTTAAACGTTTCTGCTTAATACCTTTAAAACCTATCAGTTACACTTACTGCAGGGAGAATCATGTTAAAGAAATGCCAGTCAATTAAAAAAAACTATACTATACTATAGAGTATTTAAACCTTTCTAGCTCTGCTTTCTTTTTTGGATGAAGCTTTTGAATTTCCTTTAAGGTTGCTTTGTCCTGAGGTTTCTATAATTTACGGTTAAAGTGCTGTTTGAGCAATCTCTCTGGCTCAGTAAGCAGACCAAATGTATTGTTAACTGCAGAATGTACACTTCTCCAATAAACTTTGGAGATGGATGTTCATAAATTATGAAGAGAAAGCAAGGATTTAAGAAGCTGTGAATTCCAAGAACATTAGCAAAGATTGTTCCACACCACAAAAATCAGAGTCCAACAACTAATAAGATCCACAATTAGTTGAGCTGTCAGTTTAATATTGTACTTATATAGACACCCAACTGACTAGCAGAAATTTCCTGAGCAATTCCCTAATATCACAGTTGGATAATTAGCATGTATGTCTTCATACAGTGACTACTGATTACACTCTTCAAAATTATTGTTTATTTCGCAAACTGAATATAGTGTTAGTCCACTGATACAGGTGGCTGCACAACCTAGACATTTAACTATTATTGTTCTCTTTTCTTTAGATAGTAACCAAGAGGAGTTTATTGATAGGCCCAGGTTGTGTGAGTTGGAAAGAAAGTTTCCAATTCCATCTCGAATACAGGTTCTCCACAGGGCTATGTCCTGAGTCTGCTACTGTTCACCTTGATGACCCACAACTGCTGTGCCAAATCTGCTATGAATCATATTGTGAAGTATGCAGATGACACATCAGTGGTGGGTCTTATCCAGGATGACAGTAAAGATGCTTATAGGGAAGAGATGAAGGCTCTAGTGAACTGGTGCAATAAAAGTAACCTGGTTCTAAATGTTGATAAAACAAAGGAGATCATTGTAGATTTTAGAAAGAGCTGCCATAATCATACTCCACTCAGTATCAAGGATGCAGCTGTAGAGGTGGTCAACAATATTAAGTATCTGGGGGTGCAGATAACTAACAATGTGAATTGGTCTCTCCACATGTCATCCTTAGTGAAGCGTGCAAACCAGCGTCTGCATTTCCTGTGTTGGATGAGGAGAGCACATCTTTCTCCTTCTGTCCTGGCCACTTTTTACAGAGGCACGATTGAGAGCATTTTAACAAACCGCATCACTGTCTGGTTTGGTGGCAGCAGTGCCTCAGATAGAAAGTCCATACAGAGAATGGTAAGGATAGCTGAGAAGATCATAGGAAGCTCGTATTCAGAATGTTGATTATAAGTGCTATCTGCTTAGAGCTCAAAGCATTGTTAGAGACCCCACATACCCACTTTACAGTCTGTTTCTGTTGCTCCCCTCTGGGAGGAGGTTTCGAAGTATTTCTAGCAGGACTACCCGATTCTGTAATAGCTTTGTTCCCTATGCCATCCATCTGGTAAACTCGCAAGATTCATTTTTCTTGACATACACATGTATACATAACCCAAACTAGACTGTTGTTTGTGTAATATATGTGAGTATATGCATAATTCTGTATTTATTTATTTATTTATTTTTGTCATATTTACATAGTGTATATTGGAGGTGGTAACCCTTTGAGAGCTGTATGCAATGAAATTTCATTTTAATGTATGCCAATTAGTGTACATTGAAAGTGACAATAAAATTATTATTCTATTCTATTCTATGTTTTATTGGTGGGCACAATAAATATTTTTATCTGTCCAGCTAGTTGGTACAAGAGAGTGGAACAATGTTTTCAAATGTTCAAGAAGACTTTGGGAACAAATTGTATTTTGATTGGTAATTGCAGTCCAATGCAAGGTAGAGTTAGTCAAAGTGCTGGAGGAAGATGCCTGAAAGAAGATTGCAGCCTATCTGTCACACAGAGATGGAATCTCACATCAGACAATGTTCTGGGATGGGCTTTTCCATTCTGCTTCAGCAGAAGAGGAGCCCTGATAGAAAGATGGTTAGCTTGAAACCTTCAAAGAGCAGCCCCTCAAAGTTAGAAGAAACAAAAGATGTTGTGTGGTAGCTTGGCATGAGGAACTAGGACAGCAGAAACAGGTCTGGCTAGAAGAGCTGAACCCATCTAAACCCTATAACTACCTAGGCACAGATTTCCCATATTTTCTACATTTGCAGCCAAGAACTTCTCTGCTGTGATTGTTATGAAAGATTTCCAAAGTTTTTGGGTTTGCCAGCCAGTTATTTCCCAGTCTGTTTTCCAGACTCTTCATTAGGTTATGTGCCAGGCTTTCTACTGTATGCCAAGAATAGAAATTTTTGAATGTGTGGGTTTTAAGGTGGTATTTTGTTGGCCACAGGACTGAAGGAATTGGTCTACTACAATGATTGTTGAATGGTTACAGTAAGTATCTTTTTAAAAAAAAAATCAGGTAAAGCTCTATTGCCCCTGCTATTTTCTGCTACGCTAATGCTCTGTCATTGGGGCAAGAGACATTGCTGTCTGTAGTTGGGTTGTGATAAAGATAGCACTCTACATGAGGCTGCTTTCAAAGACCATGCAGAAGTTTCAATTAATCCAAAATACAGCAGGACAGCCATGTACCACCTCTACTACATGAACTATGCTGATAACTAGCAATACAAATTACTAGTTTTGATTTATAAATCCCTTTTCAGCTTAGGGCTTGGCTATCTGAGGATTGTCTTTCTGCCTGTCAAATAAGATCTCCCAGAGTGGGTATGCTGCAGGTCCCATCTTTAAAATAGTATGAATTTATGGAACCAGTTTGCATGTCTACTCTGTGATGGCACCTACATGTTGCCAGAGGCTCAAGTCACCCCCACCCTGATGACCTTTAAACAGGCTTTGAAGACCTTTGTCTGGCACTGGGATAGATGGCATATGCCCTGGGAGGAATTCTTCAGTGTTTCAATCCATAGGTTTTCATTTCCTTTAAGTTTTATATTGTATAGCATCGCATCGTATAGCATCGCATCGTATATAGTTTTTAGCTGTGTGCAATCCAGAGTTGTTATGAGTGAATAATTGTGACTGCTAAATAAATAAGGATGTATATAAACAATACTTTATATAGCACAGAGGCAAGTTAGTGCAAGATAACTGCACTGTGTATTAAAAATATCTAAGACAAATAATCTCACACACAGAGACAAAAAGCACAGTTTTTTATACTGTACTAGGGGGAAAAACCTCATTGAATTATCTAAAAAAAATACAAAAAAAATAAGTTATCCATTAAGTCAGAAGGATGTAAAGAAGAAGCCTTGAGTTTAAATATGTGAGTGTATTAAACTGTTTTATATCTTTACATTAGCAGGAATAATCAACTGTGTATAACTTCATTCTGATCTGCAATAAAAATTCTACATTAGCTGATCCAAGTCAGTCATCGGAGAAAGTTGAATCTAATCCATATATTTGGTACCTAAATATTACTATATTTTGGAATGAAATTCAAACAATTATCATCATACGTTTAAAGCATCAATGCTTATCAGTGCACATGTTTTTTTGGCTATGTACACTGGCAAAGACTGTTCCACACAGTATTCAGAATTTATCAAGACATGGACTCTTTATGCATGGAAGACAGCCAAATTACTTATAATGAAACATTGAAAGGACAAATCTATACACTGATGACCATCAATATTTGCATTAGTGTTATATTGACTGAGGGGAAAGAAAAATAATTTTCAGTCAATCTGTTCTATTTTTTAATTAGTTGATGACAAGTTTCAGAGTATTTTTCCAGGATTTTTTTTTTAACAAAGTACTTAAAAAAAACTGTTCAGATAAGTCACACATAAATAAATAAAAATATACAAGTCCAGCTCTCCTTGAATTTCTTGGTCTGGAGGTTTCTGTCCAAAATATGATGTTTGTTACAACAAACAATAAGACTATTGTTTAATGTTTAATATATCATTTAACTATCATCATCTCTTCTATAACCTATTAACTCTATTTTATAAAATACTATTATTTTCCTAAACTCACATAGCAAGGAAATTTTTTTTAATATTAATTCCTAAACCATTCTGTACCCATATGAGTAAAATCTTAACAACAATCAACATGTACTATTTATTGCTATGTCCTATTTAAAATTATATAGCTTGAGTAATATAGGAATATTATTGTTAAGTCACATATTTTGGTATCAAGCAAAATTACTATATCATAAACAGTTCTTATATTTTCTTCAAAATCATATGTTCCAAAACTTTTCAGTACCAGCGTATGATGGGGAAGTCTGCAAAAAAGCATGAGCAGGGCCAGCCATCATATATACTGGTCATAAACAGTCATAGAAGACTAAAAAATATGGCATTCATTGTTGAAGTGTCAGAAATTCTAATTTCCAAACTTTTAAGTATAATAATTATAGATATTTCTATGGAAATTACACACAAAAAAGATATAATAGAAAGATTGTTAAGTGGTTTTAATGCCAGGTTTGGAACTTGCTGTGTTCACCCCTTGATTAATATGCATGAGCTCAAAAATATAACCATGGTTTGGTGAATCTAACAGCTATGTTGCTGAGCCAAAATTCAACAAAAATTACTGTGACTTACAGCAATATGGATACAGATGTGAAAACCATTTTTAATAACTATATACTCTCCAATCTTCAGCTATGAAGCAGCTCAATTTTTATGAACATTCGTGATAAGCAAAAATCTTTATGTGCTTTTGAAAATGTAATATTCATAATTTTGATAATGCTGTACAAAAACACATAATTTAATTTGGTTTCTAGTACATTCTCTTGCTAACCTAGAGAAAATGCCCAACCTTGCCATATTCCTTTTCCAATTTGTATTTCAAACCAAGACCTAATTGAACACTGGGAATGAATGCATGAATGGATGGATGGACAAGCGATAGATAGCTCCAATACAAGGTGCAACAAATGTGCTCCATTTTTTTTCTACATCCAGAGCACTCTTCTCAAAGTATCTTTGTTTAAGGGAATTTTAGATTTCAGTGGCTTTTGATGTCTACCCACAGTTACCACCTCCCAGCTTTGTTTTCCAAATAACCTCAAGGGTGACCCAACCTGTGCAGTGGGAATGCTGCTACACTACTGAAGCTTATTGCAGCCTGAACTGGAATAATCATATAATTGCCCTGAATTTGTTAATATAAACTTAAAATGATGTTTTCTGATTGGCAGTTGTAGTTATTAATTATAATTCATGTCACCATTCATATTGTAGTAAAAACCTCTAGAGCTATATAGCATCTATAACTATTTCCAACATGTGCAGTTTAGGAAATATGTCAGTTAATTATGCCTAATAATATATGCAGATGCTTTTGCAGTCACCACGTTATCAGACAACATTAGCAGCAGCCAAAGAAGTATCAATACAAATATGAAGAAAAAATAGCTTGGTAATATTTGTCATTGACAGTGTCCTTATAGCAATGGTCACTGTCCAAGCAAAACATCATAATTCAGAATGAAAAATAACAATTCCAAATGATAAAAATGTATGCTTTACAGATGGATAATTGTAGAATATGCACAGACTCACAGCTATAATGCAAATTTAAAATTAAATATTTTTAATGGGGGGAAAATCTTTTCAGTCTTTCCTAAAATCATATTTAAGAACTTTTCTTAACTTGAAAAGAAAAAGCAATGGCCTATATAAGAGATATATTATAATTAGCTTTCAGAATATTACAAGGTCAAATGAAAGTGCACAATGAAAAAAAGGTTTCACTTTGCAGAATAAATTCCAATCAAAAACATCCTCCACTTACAAAAAAAAGAATATTAATTCAACAATCAGTACTTGTCAATTTAAATGCACAGTCTAATCTGGATGAGCACAGTCAGTCTGATGTAAATGATAAATTGCCACTTTTCAATAGCTGCCAACTGCCTGCATACTTAAAAAGCCACTGTGGCTGATGCTGTGCTAGAAGAACCAAGCAAAAAAGGCAAGTGGCTTCCATGGGAAGAAGACAGAAGGGAAGATAAAGCTAGCAGCACACAAATATTGTATTAGATGTTGGCAAAAAGTAACCTGGATGCCCCTGGAGAGCAGCTTTATGAAACAACAATATCTTTTTCATGTCATAAGAGGACAAAACAGCACAAAAACCTTTCTGATGATTGCTTCCTTCCCCAAAAAGACTCAGAGGACAGCCAGACCAGCCTTATTTAGCAATAATAGTGGGGGAGGGGCCTCTGATTGGTTGATTGATTGATTGACATGTAATCAAATCTTCTTCAATTCCAGCAAACACACTGATATATTTTCAGTGTGAGCCATAGTGGTACAGTGGCTAGAATGCAGTATTGCAGGCTAACTCTGCCGACCACCAGCCAACTGCCAGCAGTTCGATTCTGACCAGCTCAAGGTTGACTTAGCCTTCCATCCTTCCGAGGTCAATAAAATAAAGACCCAGATTGTTGGGGACGATATGCTGACTCTGTAAACCGTTTAGAGAGGGCTGTTAAACACTATGAAGCAATATATAAGTCTAAGTGCTATTGCTATTTCTATTGCTATTTTCTCCATGGCAATTTCTTCTGACCTGGCCTTTTAGTACTCCCAAAAATGCACTTATGACCAATGTGACTGAGTCTTGCAGTTGATCAGTCTCTTCTTCCTTTCCCTTCCTTTCTCAGCATTAGATCCTTCTCTAGAGAGCATTTTCCAGACAAAAACCACTGACCCCTTCTTTTTCCTTTAATATCGGATATGTTTAGAAACAATAGCAAGCTTTAAAGACCTCCTAACATTTTTTCACTAAAGGATCTTTAAACTATTGCTGAAAGGATAGATTGGTGAATTAAACCTAGTTATTACACATACAACAATCTCTTCCAGTTAAGAGTTTTATCGACATACATACAACATACACAATATTGAAGTACTGAAGAAATTCCTTTGGGCAGTAACAAACCTACAGTAGATTCTAATGATTAGTTTGGGAGATTAGCAATCTAATTAAAATAGGACATAAAAACTAAAATTAAAATTCAATGAAGACCAAAAAAGTGATAATAGTACACAATAGAAACAGAGCAGAGAGCATGGAGGCTAGAGGGAGAAATTTTGGGTATGACATCAAGCTTCTGATTGCTTTAGTTTTTCTGGAATAACCAAGAATGGGGAGAAGGGCTCCTTTGGGAAAAAATGTTTTAAGCAAAATTGAAAGGGGAGTATAGAAAATTTGAAAACTAAAGCAAAATAGGAAAGGAAACTTCAGAACAGAGACTTGGAAAGAGTGAAACTCTTGGAAAAAAATAGGTTATGATAAAGATACCAAAGCTGGGCTGCAAAAATCCAGATAATTTCTAGATTACGGTGAAAATAATTTTCTTTGCTTCCCTCTAGTCCTTGTTCTGAATTTTGCAGCCCAGACCTGATAGTCCTAATTTTTGGAAATCGTTAAGCATAACCAGCAAAAACATGACATACAAACAACAACAAAACAAAAGCAAATATACTTCAAGGGAATTGGGATATAAATGTGAGGAAATGCCAATTCTGATACAGGAATCCTTCTAGAATCTGGAAAGCAACTGGCAAAGGGAAGAATCCTGGTTGCAGGCTAACCTCGTGAACAAGTGGGTTTTAAAAACTAGCTTGAATGACTTATTAATGGGAAATATACTCTTCTTCGTGATGGGAAGAATTGCACTTGAGAAATCTAAGCAATATCGCTGTGGTAGAACCTGTTTAAGGTGGTCACAGAATATGTAGCTGCATTGGCCACTAACAAGCTCTCTCCCTTCCTATACTTTGCCCATTGCAACAGTCCCTTGCTGGTAGTCAGATACACTCTGGAGTTTGCTTTCTGTTCACCTCAACTCTCTAGTAGATTAATGGTTTGTCCAATTTTTCTTCTGCTCTGCAGAAAAACCTTTTTTGTTCCCACCTAGAGATCATCTGGACTTCTGCAGTCCTGACATAGTAATCTTAAATTCCAAGCACTCCGCATGGTAATAAAGTAGAATAGTCAGAGTAAAAAGAAAGTGAGTGAGATGAAACAAATGGCTGAGTCATGAGGCAAGTGTCCAAGGAAAGCCTACCCTGCAAATATTCTAAAGTGTTTTTTAATCTGCTTTAACAGTGACAGCCTTAGGAAGCCATCTGTGTTTTCTTCTGTATGATGTGTTGCATCTGTCTGCTGTCTCTCTGTCTGTCTGCCTGCCTCTCTACACTAATCAGGGTATAAGCCCCAGGCATATACCGTGTTTCCCTGAAAATAAGTCCTAGCATGATTTTTCAGGATGCTCGTAATATAAGCCCTACCCCCAAAATAAGCCCCAGTTAAGATCATCAGTCAGACAGATGCATTTAGTACCATATTTCCCCCAAAATAAGACCTAACCGTAAAATAAGCCCTAATGCGTCTTTTGGAGGAAAAATTAATATAAGACCTGGTCTTATTTTCAGGGAAACATGGTACTTATTACTTATGGGTCTGTATGCATGTTTCTGTGAAAGTCTAATCAGGGGTGGAAATGTTTATTAATGAGTGAAAGTTTCATGTGATTACATTCATATGGGCTGCATTTGTGCCTGGATCCCACCATTTGTCACATTGCACCTTTATGTGCATGGAGAAAAAAAGTGAACTACATACACTTCATTCTAGGTCACATGACCAGGAAGGAGGAGGAGGAAGAGCCAGCATCCATCAGAACCACTGACATAGGGATCTATTGGGAAGGTTTTTTTCTCGAATATTTTTCTCCTTTATTGTATCATCAGATCTGCCCTTCTTTTTCTGGCTTTTCTACCAACACCACAACTGGTTTACTCTGTTCAGTTTCCAGAGATGTATTTTCTGATGGACAGATAGAATACCCATAATTTCTTTCTTACTATTTCACTGGGATGGAAGAAGAAGAAATATATTACTTTGTCAGAATAGCTGATGATGGGCTAGTGGAAAGGAAAGGAAAGAAAGGAAAGGAAAGGAAAGGAAAGGAAAGGAAAGGAAAGGAAAGGAAAGGAAAGGAAAGGAAAGGAAAGGAAAGGAAAGGAAAGGGAAAGGAAAGGGAAGGGAAGGGAAGGGAAGGGAAGGGGAAGGGAAGGGGAAGGGAAGGGGAAGAAAGGGGAAGGAAGGAAGGAAAGGGAAGGGAAAAGGGGGAAGGAAGGGAAGGAAGGGAAGGGAAGGGAAGGGGAAGGAAGGGAAAGGAAAGGAAAAGGAAGGAAAGGAAAGAAAGGAAAGGAAAGGAAAGGAAAGGAAAGGAAAGGAAGGGGAAGGGGAAGGGAAAGGAAGGGGAAGGGAAGGGAAGGAAAGGAAGGGGAAGGGGAAGGGGAAGGGGAAGGAAAGGAAAGGAAAGGGAAGGGAAGGGAAGGAAGGGGAAGGGAAGGAAAGGAAAGGAAAGGGAAGGGAAGGGGAAGGGGAAGGAAAGGAAAGGGAAGGAAAGGAAAGGAAAGGAAAGGAAAGGAAAGGAAAGGAAAGGAAAGGAAAGGAAAGGAAAGGAAAGGAAAGGAAAGGAAAGGAAAGGAAAGGAAAGGAAAGGAAAGGGTTCCAAATACCACATGTGGGGGGAGGAGTGAGGAAGGAAAAGGAAGAAAGCAAAACATTGCATAAGAAAGAAAAGTATGCAGGAAAATGGAAGGGTGGACAGGGAAAGAAACAGGAAAAGCTACTTGTGTCAGAGAAAAGTGTGCTGCATATCAAGTTGAATGTAAAGTGAGAAGTGCATTGTAGGTTTTTGCCTGGAGACTCAAAGGCAATTTTTGCTAGCAATGACCCTTGTTAGCTAGCTTAGCCTAAAAGCTGAAATAAAAAACGTTGCTTGAAAAAACACACATTTGGAGCAACCGTCATGAATTCTGCAGCCTCTGGATATGAGCTGCAAGAGAAAGGACTCTATTCAATGACAATTTGTCTGAGCAACACAAACTGAACATTTGAAGTCCAGGTACGTCACTTTCATCATTTTTTCTCTGCAATGCCTCAAAATAAGAAAAGAACTGCTGAACTTTTCTGCCGTGCTGTGAAACATTGTCACAGCATGACAGAAAGTCCTCTGGAAGTATACACTATATAACCATGGTATAAAATGTTCAGTGATTCTGATCTTATTAAAACATTGCCATGTGGTAATACAAAAGCAAAAGCTCTATGTAAGAACATAATGAATAAGCATAGACCATCAGATTATTCACTTTTAGTTAATCAACATTATGTAAAATTCAGAAATCTCCCAGTTTCTATCCAGGTGCCTTAGCCACTACACCAAACTGGCTCTCTGTCATTTCCATATCAAATGCTATTGTAACATTCCCTCAATTTATCCTCACTCCAAATTATCGAATTTGGGTGACAGAAATTCTCTTAACAATCACACTATTATATTTATATTAATTCCTTTGCCTTGTACATATATCGGTATATTGATATGTAAATTACACTTTTTAGCATATTTACATAGCCACCCATCTCCCAAACACATGACTCTGGACAGCGTACAATACAACAACAATTAAAGACTCCATACATAATAATCTAACAACAGCAAAAATAAAAAAAAAAAGCATATAAAGTAAACCCATAAACTAAACAAAAACAAGAAGCCAAAGAGCAAACATCTCTTAATCTCATACAGCCATCTTGCTGGTTCTCCCTAGAATTCCCAAAGCTGGTGAAAAAGTCACATTTTAAGGAGCACCCAGAAGACTAACAGAGATGGAGCCCCCTCCTAGGCCATACATAACTGTCTGTGTAGCCACATTCTGCATCAGCTGAAGCTTCCAGATGCTCTTCCAGGGCAGCCCCATATATATAATTCTGTGAGGGAGATGGGCAGTTTATAGATGTGATAAATAAACAAGTAAACAAGAAAATAATGCTTTCTGGAGGTTACCAGGGCCTGAGTGACTGTGAGTAGAATGTCATAGTCCAGGAAGGGGGCACAACAGGCTCACAATATGAAGCTATGCAAAGGCCCTCCTAACCACAACTGTCACCTTCTTCTCTAGAAGGATTTCCTGGTCTGTCTGGGGCAGCACCACTCCATCCAGTATGAAAGATAATAAAGTCCCAGAACCAAAAGACCCGAAAATCCTGTGCCACTCAGTCTTTTCAGGGTTCACCTGAAGCCTGTTGTTCCTCATCCACCCCCCTACTGCCTCTGGGCATCATGACAAGATGTTAACTGCATCAATGTGATGACTCCCCAGATGCTTCCCCACATACCTCTCTAGATGTCACCTTAGAGGAGGATGAACCAGTACCAGGCATGTCTGGACAAGACATGGTCAATGGCTCCAAGCAGCCATCTGAGAGGGATTTGGCTGAAGCACAGCTGCAGCAGGACAGCCCTGAGGCTTCAGGTGGGGAAAGCATGCAACCAGTCAGTGATGAGGAAGAGGAAGAGGAACTGCCTTCTGCAACTGATCCAAGAAAACATAGGACAGAGAAAAGGTAGGAGCAGAGAAGGTCAAATTATTCATAAGGAGAAAGCCTCGCCCTTCTTGATGGGCTGCACCAGAAGCTGGCTATTTAGCACAGCAGACAGATGGAGGTGACGCTGGGAACAACATGTTCATTTCCTAGCTGTGTGTTTACTGGTCATTGTGATTCTTGCCTTGCTTTGAAATGACACTGTGCCTTGACTTGGATCGTACCTTGTGAACTTTGGACTTTTCTTGCTTTGTGAACCCTCTTGTGTTATGGATTTAATTTTGCCTGGTGGGTTTATTTTGATTGGGAAACTTTTGAGTGCCTTGTGGATGCATTGGCCACTGCTGTGTGGACTAGCATTGGTCTGTTTGTGGCTGGACTTAATCAGGTTTTTGGTGAAGGGAGTTGCTGGGGAATATTAATAAACTCACTAAATCACAGTTACGTGTGTATGTGTGTGTGAGCGGGACAGCACAATCATTTAGTTCATCACAGACAGAGCTAGGTAACTGTGTATCATCAGCATACTAATGATATGTCACCTAAAGGTGGCAGATGATCTCAGTGGCTTCATGTAGAAGTTATATAGTAGTGGAGAGAGTACCAAACTCTGAGGAACTCCATGTAATAAGGGTTGTGGGAGGGGCTTCTCACTGCCAATTAATGTCACTGATAATGACCCCAAAGAAAGGAAGAGAACCAATGCAATACTGTGCTATCCACTCCCAGCCAATGGAGCTGAGTCAGAAGGATATCATGGTTGATGGTGTAATGTTATGTGGGAATAATCTTGGAAGAGTGGGAAGAGAAAATATTGTATAGTAAATGGCCAGATAAGAGACAGCTTAGTCCACAGCTGGATAATGGGAAGGGCAACAAACTCAGAAGGGACCCTTTCTGGGTTCTCAGGCTATAAAGGAAATGGGAGGAGAAAAGTATGTTCAGACTTGCAAGATTCTATCAACATGCCTTTACAATAAAATAGAATTAGTTCATCTGCTTGTGTCTCCTAACTGGTCTGACCTGCAAGGCCCTTAGTTAGTATCAAAGGCAACTGAGTAGTCAAGAAGATGAAGGACAGATACACTACCCCATCCAGCTTCTGCCAAAGATCATCTAAAAGTGTGACAAATTGGCCCAAATCCCAACTGAAAGGGTCCAAATAATCTTTTTTACCCAGGCCCACAAACACCTTCTCCAAGACCTTCCCTAAAAAATGGAGGTTCAATACTGATGAAAATTATCCAGAATGTTGGGATTCAGCAATAGCTTCTTGAGAATGGGAACAACAAATACCTCTCTCAATGAAGACTTAAACTCTGCTGGGGTCCAACCACAAGATCGTTCCCTCCCCAGGCAGCCTTGAGGGGCAGGTAGCTGAGCTCACAGTCAAATCTGAAGTATTTCTAATATAAAACATAAAACATTTTCTAAGCAAATATTCACCAGCTGTCACCATTCTCATTTGTGCTTGACTGAATGGTCCAGTCACATTATTTGTACCTTATGCAGTTATACATGTCACTGAACAAAAATTTTATATTCCGATTTTTCCCCCAAAACTCATCTCTTATTCTCCCATTATCACAATTCACTACAAGCAGGTTAAAAAAAGTGTTGATACTTTTGAACTCTGTTGTTGGAGAAGATCCCTGAGAATACTGTGGACAGCTAAGGAAGGGGGAAAAGGATAATCAAACAAATCAACCCAGAGTTCTCACTTGAGGCACACAAAACCAGGCTCAAATGATCCTACTTTGAACACATTATGCAAAAACTCAGTTCTTTGTTGAAGGCTTTAATGCTGGGAAAGGTGGAAGGAAAGAGAACAGCAGCAAGGTAGATGGACTTGCTTATAATGGTAATAGGTGCACTACTGGAAGATCTGAAATACTAGGTTAGGGACAGATCATCATGGAGAAAAATCTATCTATGTGGTCACTAAGAGATGACACTGACTTGATGGCACATAATAAAAAATCAATCAGTCTTCTGTGGTTCTTTCATATCACAACACACCGCAAGGTAATATGCAACTATCATTACCTATGGATTTCTATTTTCATATACATTCTAATCTATATGACATTAGTTAATATTTTCTGACATTTGTTTCAGCCTCATCATTTATAACTTAGCATATACCTGTGCATTTGTTTGCATTTATTCACTAATTTAACAGTGTTAGATCACTTGTATTGACATTTATTACTTCCTTCTCTTGTACTTTTACAAACACAAGGGTATCTGTATTCTCTAACTTTATTAGTAAAATTATGGTCTTCACCGTTATATATCAAAATGCAGTCTTGCATATGATCAGCAAATGAGCCCATAGCCCATAGCCCTCCACCATCCGTCGTGGTTTTGATCAATCAAGTTATAATGTTTTCTAGCTAGAAAACAAAGGCTAAAGTAGGTTGCTAACTTTAGTCTTATCTGTGCCACATGTATCATTCCCTGCTAGTGATAAGGACAATGCTTTGATTTATTTTGGCCAATATGCACCAAATACAATCAAAACTGAATTTTACATTATTCTGTGCAAGATGAGATGTCTTGTCTGTCTTAAAATCCAGCATATTGTTGCCTGCATCCTATCAATCAAGTGGTATATTAAATACACTGTCACACATTCAGAAATCTAAGAATATTCTAGCACCATATTCATCCCCAAACATTTGGGTTATACCAACTAATAGCCTGCTGTTGTTTTTCTCATGCAACGGCTGTCATTTATAATAGTGCAAGAAAACATTTCCCATGCATTTGAGATGTTTATTTTGAGAAGGGAGGTTAGCATATGCTTTTATATTTTTACAGTAACAGGCAGGAGTCCTCTGATGCAATTGAAAAACAGCTATAGTGCAAGCCTGAAACCAACAGCATACACAGCAGGCATTGCTGTGCTATTTGTGAAAAGCACATTATCTATTAAAAAAAAAAAACTTTAAAAACGCCCCTCAAAGCTTGTTTGCTGCAAATTGTCTAGCTTATGGTTTGTACAGTGCAACCAGTTATGTGCAGGAAAGCTTCATTCTGATGAGGTTCTCTAGGTATGTGCCCATTGCAGCATTTCTGCTAGCAGAACGAGCAACTGAAGGACTTCTGTGATTGTTTTGAAGTAGATCATTGTGAACTATTACAGCCCATTGTGACAAGATTACTGGCTCCGATTCTAGCATTGACAGATTGTTGAAATGCTGGCAAGCCTTGAGATAAGCTATTTTTAGAGTTTAGGTAAGGGCAGATGTCCATGCATACTACTAAGAAGTTTTAGCAATGACAAAAAATGTATGTAGTATATTAGAATGTTTTCCTTAGCTAAGTTGTGAAATTATTTCAGACTATGCTAAAATACTGAAAGCTAAGTCATTTAGTTAGCATCATGTCAATGTATGATCTCATGAGCTACAAAGAACTTGAAAGAAAAGCTATGCACCATTTTTATACTGTAGGTCTGCAACAAGCACTTGCAAAGAAATTGAAAGTGACTTTACAGTTTTATTTTAAAATCCCAAGAAATACCACAGCAATAGATGTAATTTTCTGAAAGCAGATTTCACTGCCAAGTGTCCAAACAGGCTGCGGCAGGTGCTGGGTCTTTTGAAGAATGTTTTAATGAAATACGGGCTTGCAATTTATTGAAAGAAATGTATATGGACATACAGTAAGTATAAAATGGCATTGTGGATAGAGTTGTTACTTTTCTTGGCCAACAATGGGAAGAAAAGAACATCACTTGGCAAGCAATATTTGTAACTGTTGCAGAGATAGAACAGTGCAACAGAAAAGCGCTCTGCTCTGGCAGTTGTTGGCAAAGGATGGGGAGAAAGCACATGATCCTGTCCTCTTGTTGGAGATCCAAATCTAGTTTCCCTCACACTTCAGCATCTCATGACCACAAGGGCATAGGACAGGGGTAGGCAACCTTGGCTCTTTTATGACTCGTGGACTTCAACTCCCAGAATTCCTGAGCCAGCATAGCTGGCTCAGGAATTCTGGGAGTTGAAGTCCACGAGTCATAAAAGAGCCAAGGTTGCCTACCCCTGGCATAGGATGTAGATATTTTTATTTATTTATTTATTATTAAATTTCTATACCACCCATCTCACCTAAATGACGCTGGGTGGTTTACAGCAATTATAAATTTACTCTTAGTTTTACCCTTTTGGTATCTAGTCTTTGTCTAAGAAATTGCTGGATTAGGTTACTTCTTTCTGCCCATTATCCCAACTACACTTACATAAACCACCCATCCTGTACATTGAACTGAACAATGGTGGAGCCATTTGTTTTCCGTCGTCCATTTCAAATGTGTCTGTGTTATGTCTGACCTCCTTACAGTTCTAACAGGATGCTCATGAAGAGAATGTACAAGTGATAAAATGGGCCAGTTGTAAGGACAGTTGAAAGCAGCAGTGGGAACTGGGTTGTATATCGATAAGAAAGAAAACAAAGAGAATATTTGTACTTTTCCTGAAAGCATATTTATTTTATTTCTGAAACTTAGAAGCGAGTCCGATAAGACACATCAAGTAAGATTTTTTTAAAAAAAAACAAGGAAATCCTGTGCCTTTGGACCAACAGTCTCTTCTAACAAATAAGTCACATGGAGCTCTACAAACCTCTAACCCAACCTCTGGAAAAACAGCTACGTTTTTAAAAAGTCTTCCAAACTTCAAAGTGAGAGTAACCTAGATCTTTAGGAGGATATCATTCCAAAGAGTAGGTGCCACAACAGGCAAGGCATACTTCTCAAGTCCTGATCGATGAGATTGTTTGAGACTCAAGTGCACCAGCTCTGTCCATTCTTAGTGGATGGAGAGAAATAATGGGAGATATACGGCCCCATGGATAATTTGCCTTATGCCAAAAAGGGCTTTTTAGGTAATAACTAGCACTTTGAATTGCATCTGGAAGCCCACTGGTGACCAGCATAGCTTGCAGAGCACAGATGTCACATGGGTGTACTGAATCATGCCCAACACAGCCAACCTATCTCCCATGATTTCTGCCCATTCATTCTAAAAGTGGGAGAATTCTCATTGTGATACACGTTCACGTTCTGTTTTCTCTGAGTAGCTGAAATGGAGGCAATTGCTACAGCAATTCTGCAGAACTATAAAGGACAGGATGCAAGGAAAATAGTGAGGTTTTTTGGGGGGGGTTCTTTTGTTTTTCTCTCAGGATCCTACAGATTACAAAGCAGAATACACCACCAAATCTGTCATCTATAGCCAGGTGCTATACCACAGCTGTATTTATTATGACCTACTTGATGGAGATGCTCAGTTGATGGAAATAAACCAGCATTCAGGACTTGACATACACACCCTGTGAGATTAATAGACAAAGCAACAGAACCATATAAATTCCCAGGGAGGACCTGTAAAAGTACAGACCACAGAAACAAAACAAAAGAACATACAGATTGTCACCTATAGTTTATAGCCCCAGCCATTCAAACATATTAATAAGCTACAGGCCATTCTGAACAAGGACAGTGTACTTTCTCAAACACTTTATCCAAACTTAGATACAGACAACCACCCATCCTAAAGCAGATTCTCACAAGCAATAAGAAACAGCCAGATATTAATGCTAACATGGGATGAAGAGCTTGCAACAAGCCCATGCTCTAAAAATGAGCATGGCTGCAGCCATTTTTCCTACTCATTTTCGGTTGACACATAGAACGGAGGGAGGGGATTTTGCCAGGTGCTTTGCTAGCCTAAATAAACATTTATCCCATGGGAACCAAGGTCATTGGCTGCTCCCAAGACTGCAGGCTGGGCGTTTCATGAAAAGCCCACCCAGAAGATGTATTGGGGAATGTAGTTGCTTGCATAGCTTTAGAGGTGGGATTTCTTAACTTTGTATTGGGGAATTGTTACATGTGTCTTCAGACTTAGTTTCACTTTTAATGTGCCAATACTTTGTAACTAATAAACATGTCCTTTGAGGAATTTGCAAGCCTCGGAGTTCTGCTTTATTTGTCTCTGTCTGTCAGAACCATGACACTAAACCAAGTCTCATAAAACTTCATTTTCTCAGAATGCTGGGCTCCAACTGCCTACCCACTTGCTTTTGGGAGAGCGGTAAAGACTCAGCGAAGACTCGAGATGGAGGAGAAAATTGAAACCGCTGCTAGCTGCAACAGGACTCAGGCTGTCAGAGCGCAGGCAGGTGCTCCAGCCACCAAGGAGACGTCACTGGCAGGGGCTCGGCCGAAAGCCAGGTTAATCCAACCTGGGAAGCTGGCACCACAGGAAGGAGCTACAGCCCTGGCAGACCTCTTCCAAACGGAGGCTGCCCCTCAGTGCAGGAGCACTCCTGTAACCGCTGGAGAGGAGCTCCTATTGCTGCCATCCCAGAGTTCTTCATCTGCGGATGGCAAGAAAGGAAAGGGGTCGATGGGATGGGACGACTCCAGCGAGTGGAGATTTCAGTCCACAGTCCACAGCCCCTCACTCGAACAGCTGAAGGAGAAGTCCGGCCAGCTGGAGGTGAGGGATACGATTCCTGTTGCTCAAGAGGTGGGTGCCATGGGGGGAAATGCCAAGAACTACCCATCTCTTTCCCCCCCCCCTTGCTGGAGCTCCAGCCCAACTGCCGGAGTCTGTGTTGCTTCACCCATTCCCCAATCAGTGTGATACCACGTCCTGTGTCCCAGACAAGTTTGTTGCCATGACCTTGGGATGCCAGCCCCGGAGTCCAGCCAAGAGAAGTCCAGAGAGTGGTTCGGCCACATCCCCAGGACCAGCAAGCTGCCCAAGCCCGCCAAGAAGATGTATTGGGGAACGTAGTTGCTTGCATAGCCTTAGAGGTGGGATTTCTTAACTTTGTATTGAGGAATTGTTATGTGTGTCTTCAGACTTGGTTTCACTTTTGACAGGCCAATACTTTGTAACTAATAAACATGTTCTTTGAGGAATTTGCAAGCCTCAGAGTTCTGCTTTATTTGTCTCTGTCTGTCGGAACCTTGACAGTCTAATTTGCCTTAATATTTATGCCAACATTAAAATCATGGTCACAAAAAGATTCAAAGTGCATTGATATGTTCCTTATTCAATGTGGTATTTGCCATTATCTGTCTGCAATTCCTCTCTCGGGATTCTACATTGGACAAACAGGTCAGACTTTGCAGAAAAGAATGAATGGATACAATTTGACACCACAACTCAAATCAAGGAAAAGTAATAATAGAGTACTCTAATCTCCCAGAACACTCCATTACAGATTTCAAGTTGCCATTTTAGAATAATGAAACTGCTCCAGCTTCATAGAACAAGAGACTGCTGGATTCATATGTATCAAAAGATTTCAGGCTACCTCAGAAGCTTTTAATCAACACAATGGGTTTTTAACAAATAAGGATTCTTAATTAATGAGTTACTTGTAATCTGTCTCACCTGTAACCTGTATCTGTATGATTACCATTTTTCTTTTCCCTTGTCACATCCTTTCAAACACTCCATTAGTTTAACCATGCCATCCTCCTGATGATGGGAGCTACCGTATACCTTTTAACACAGCTGATTAGTCAGAAAAGATGTTATCAGACTCTTTCTGATTTTTAACTATCATAGACTAGTACAGCTCTCCTTCTACAATGCCAATGGAAACCTGCCTGCTGAGAGGAGAAGAGTTTTCTTTTAGAATACAAATATTTTAAATCCAATATAGATTTTATATCTAACATACAGATCTTATAGATAGATCTGTAACTTTTAGTTCAGTTTCTGCGTGTCAGTCCTAAGAACAGATCCGGAAACCAACTGTACAGGAAGACTAGAACTCTACTTTATTAAGACAAGCTACAGTAACAGAATCTTGCAAATCTAATTATGCTTTTCCTCCCCTCCCTTTTATATCCAGGTGTCTCAGGGAGAAACCAGTCTGATTTTCTTCTTAACAGGGTTTAAAGAGTGCTTCTGTCCTTTTTGTTTACAAAAGAGTTTTAAAATATTGCATCAAGGACGTGTTCTTGACTCTTTGCATGTGACTATTCCATTTTGAATATATTGTTTAACATCTTTATCTGCTATGCTAATCTGGGGTTGTTTATGGGGATAATATTCAAAAGCACAAATTCACTTAAGGTTCAACTTCATTATTTCTTTTCTTAGAAAAAAACTTATAAAAGGTTACATCACAGGTGTCAAACTTGATCGCATCACATGATGTATCGTGATGTATCGCGACGTTTTTTGCTTTTGCGGAGCTAGGCTGGGCATGGCCTGTGTGTGACGCATCCGGCCCGTGGGCCCCCAGTTGGACACCCTTGGGTTAGGATTCCTTACAAAGTACATCTGTAGATTTATAGGATATACTCAATATGACCTTTTAAATCTTTTGACTATAAGTCATGAAAAATTTTTAAATCCAAGGCTCATATTTAAGTTCTGTATTATGGGTTTGTATTCAATATAAACTTCAGCAAGGGAAAACTGCAAGATGACTTAAGACAGTCACCATGAGAATCAATGGTTCATTTTCTTCTGACTATGAAGATATGCATTGGTAGTACATTTATCCAGGTATTTGCAATATAATGTTGTCCCTTTCAGTTTAAAATAAACTTTGTTCTTATTTACTTATTTTAGAAAAGATGTCTTTACTTGTGATTCTTTTATCTAATTATTTACACTGACGTTTGTTATAGTTCTATTTATGCTCTGGAATTCTTTGGAAGATTCTCGTTATCGTACTAGCAAATATATTAGTGCAAACATTAATTGTGAAAAATAATTTGTTCTTGGATTTAGTCACATTTTAAACTGGTTGCACTAGTATAAAATAAATCAAAAGCAGGGGGTTTGCAATAAATCCAAAATGAGTGTATTTTCTAAAGAAAGTGGCAAGGTGAGTGTACCCAAGGTTACTCAATCCAACAACAAGCAATTATCTGAGCTTTCAGACCTCAATATACTAACATTACAAAGTCCTACAATATTGTTTCCTCTGCAAGGCACTAAATTAGTATACTATAATCGTACTTTCCTCTTGCTGATGTAAACAAAAACTGAAGGATTCATTTCACAAAAGTACAAAATGGCATTACAATTGTTTAAAACTGGTTGACAAGTGCCTTTAGAGTTAGTAAGACTTATTTTTTTATTTAAAAAATAATCTGTGTTGTCTAAAACACTTGTATAAGCAATCATTACATTTTGAAACAAAGTCAAAAATTATATTGTATCTATGATCATTGAAAATATAATAAAAGCTGAATATTTTAAAAATGCTGAAAATAAACATTTTCTAAGGAAAAACTGGATTACTATTGTAATTTTTAAAAAATCTATTAATGTCTTTAAATCCTTTCTAGGTAAAAATAAAAATTAAAACTTTGCAAGATATCTTTTCAGGTCTGTGAATACACCTTTTCATTAGTTTAAAGTTGTCACATCAATTCTGTTGACCCTTATCTGGCACCAATTTAGTGTTGGCCCTTAGTTGACTAGATTATAGGCTTGAGCAATAAATCCTTCCTGAATTGCAACTTAAAGTATGGGTCCTGATCCTTTGTACCTGACAATATAGAGAGAAGCAACCTGGAATTAAGGAGAAATTTCCTTACGGTGAGGACAATTAACCAGTGGAACAGCTTGCCTTCAGAAATCATGGACGCTCCATCACTGGAGATTTTTAAAAAGAGACAGTCACTTGTCTGAGATGGTATAGGTTCTCCTGCTTGAGTGGGGGGCTGGACTAGAAGACCTCCATGGTCCCTTCCAGCTCTATTCTATTCTAAAATATTTAACACATGCCTAGAAGTATTGCCTGGTAAATGATCATCCTTGACTAGAAAGCATCTCATGTATCACATTTGTTAAAATTTTATGAAGTCATCAATTTAGGCTGATACCTCAAAAGTGTTTAAACAGCTTTGATGTCAGATGGGCATATACATCCAATTTGAGCCTGAAACCATTTAGCAGCTTCAAAGAATAAATAAAATGGTTTTTTTATTAAGCAACTTACTTATTTAGTTCAACACCTCATTTGAAGTTACTGATACATTTTTCAATAATATACTTCTTTTTACCGCAAGGTACTGTTGTTTTTAACTTTGTTGTAAATTCTGCCTTTATTTTCAACTCCTCAGGTTTGATTTTTATTACATTTTATATTAGAAAGCATTGATCTAAATTTCAAGTTGTCAATATATTTTATTCACTAACTGAAGCAGGTTAAAATTTTAACATTATGGGAATACAATCAAATAAAATAAACTGTATTCTTTAACAGAAAAAAACCCCATAGAGTTCGTTTTCCTTAGCCAAAGCTTAGTATACATGTCTATGTGTTTAAACTTGTTGGAGAGAAACTCACAAATCAGCTTTATAAAAAAACTATAAAAACAAAACCAACAAATTTCCCACCTAACCTTTACTGTATACATGGTAATAAAATAAATATACTGAAGCTGAAGTTCAAATATTATGGCCACCAAATGAGAAGAGGGGACTCATTGGAAAAGACCCTGATGTTGGGCAAGACTGAAGGCAAATGGAGAAGGGGACAGCAGAGGATGAGATGGTTAGATCTAGTGTCATTGACGCAATGGGCATGGGTTGGGCAAACTCTGGGAGACAGTGGAGGACAGGAGGACCTGGCATGCTATGGTCCCTGGCGTTGCAAAGAGTCAGACACAACTTAGCAATTAAGCAAAAGTAATAAACTAATAGTAGTTGTTATTAAGACTTTTTTTATTGGGGTTTACTAGTCATGGTATATAATACTGAGATCACATACTGTCTCCTTTGGAGAACCCTTCATAACTGAAATAAAATCACACTTTAAAATGCTCTTGAAAAAAAATGGTAAAAGTAGAATGGGTTTATATAGGTAGGGTACATCTCAGATTTATTATTGTTGTTTTTGAAGTGCCTTGTATTGAACCTAGAATAACCGATGACTAATGCAGGCAAATATAAACCTGATATAATCTTTCTTTCCACATTTATATGTTCTTTCTTTCCAGGCTTATAAACTTTTCCATTTGAAGCCATCCAGTAAACATCAGTGCTATTCAAGTACATGTTCTTACTACAGCCACAATGATGCATGATACTGAGGAATTCTCTAGTAAATTGCAAGTATTAAATGGAACATCAAGAGAAGTACTACTGATGGACTATTGGAATATAAAGGTTGAAGAAAAATACAGTAATCTGAAATTATAGAAAGATTTAGATTGAGAAGGACTTGAGACTCTAGAAAGAGTACAGAGAAGAGCAACAAAGATGATTAGGGGACTGGAGGCTAAAGCATATAAGGAACGGCTGCTGGAATTGGGCACGTTTAGTCTAATGAAAAGAAGGACTAGGGGTGATATGATAGCAGTGTTCCAATATCTCAGAGGTTGCTACAAAGAAGAGGGAGTCAAGCTATTCTCCAAGGCGCCCGAGGACAGGACAAGAAGCAACAGATGGAAACTAATCAAGGAGAGAAGCAACCTAGAACTAAGGAGAAACTTCCTGACTGTTAGAACAATTAACCAGTGGAACAACCTGCCTCTAGAAGCGGTGAATGCTCCAACACTGGAAGTTTTTAAGAAGAGACTGAAATGGTATAGGGTTTCCTGCCTGAGCAGGGGGTTGGACTAGATGACCTCCAGGGTTCCTTCCAACATTATTATTATTATTATTATTATTATTATTATTATTATTATTATTATTATTATTATTATTATTATTATTATTATTATTATTATTATTATTATTATTATTATTATTAAGGTAGTAATGCAATAATAACATTTTGCAAAAATATTTTTTTATTGCAAACATGTACTTCAAGCAACATAAACACAGGGTGTATGCATGGCAACACCATTTGCGTAACATCAAAATTAAATAATGATTACATAGTTGTATATAGAAGATGGACAAATACAATACAATCAATCAGAATACTTTCAGTTCTACACTGTGAAATAGATTGTGAATTATTGGGACAAATATATGGGAGAAACTAAAGAAAGTAGGTATGTCAACAAAAATTTAGTCTGGAGAATATATAATCAAACTATAATTTCATTACAAACAGGAATAGATTCAGGCCACTTAATCTGAAAGTGAACTTAAGGATGGGAACATATTAAGCAGGAAGCAAGAAAACATATTCCCAGAATTTCAAAGGAAAAAAAAAACAAATAGCTTTTAGACAAATTTTCAGCATAATTAAAGATAAAAGCCTTGGGCAACAAGGGCACATTCTATGATAACTGAATATTAAGAACCAAAGAAAAAAGAAAGCTTCTTCAATCATTCTTATTCTTCCTGTTCAATTGTGCCCTGTTCTCAGAGGCTGCCTGGACAAGTCCCTGCAGTTTTTTTGGCAAAGTTTTTCAGAAGTGGTTTACCCTTGCCTCCTTCCTAGGACTAAGAGAAGGCGATTGGCCTAAGATCAATGAACTGACTTCATGAAAGGCAGGACTGGAACTCTAGCAATCTGTGAGAATCAAACATCATTGAATGGAAGTAAAAAAATGGAGAGATAGGTAAAAGGTTTGAGGCTTAGTTTTGCTTTATTTGCTACAGCCAAGCTAATTAGTATGCCAGAGGAATTTTTATCATGAACAAGTAAACAGTGGTTTGAACTAAAAAAGAGAGGGAGGCAATGATCCATACACTCCTCATATCTGTTTAATTTCTATATATAATATAAGAATCCATATTAATTATAAATATTCATAAGAGTAAAAATATACTGTGTAATTTAAAAGTCAATGCTGAAGAAATGAAGGTGAATAAGGATATTTCTGTAATGATGAAGATGAGAATAGATAAAGTGATAGTTTTTTCATGCTAATATATGACTGTGAAAGCCAGTTTCCGCAAAAGAAAAATATGGAAAGAAAATAGGTACTTTTTAGTTTATGAATTTAGAAACAATTACCAAGAGTACCACGGACTGCAAAACAAATCAATTGTTCCTCTGCAAATAAAGATTGATTGCTCTGATGAGATGTCAATCAACAAACATAAATTCACATACTGAGGGGTTGGATGAGGGAAGTAAAAGTATGGTGGATGAACAGATCAAAAAGATTACTGGAATGCCTAGGCTAGGTTATCAATAAAGGAGAGCATTTGTGTATAGAATCATCAGAAGTCAACTGGATGGCACCTAACTATTGGTAACATGACCCACATGGGTCTGCCCTTGAGGAGAACTCAGAAATTGTAACAGAGAATGCAACAGAAATTTTACAACACTGGACCAAAAAGAACTGTACTGGTTGGCTGTTTGTTACTGATTCAATAATGTTCAAGACTCTTAAATTCAATGATTTAATTCCATGATGCAATAATGTTCAAGACTCTTAAAGGTTTAAGGCACGGGTGTCAAACTCGATCGTGTCACATGATGTATCGTGACGAATCGTGACTTTTTTGCCTTTGTGGAGCCAGGGTGGACACGGCCTGCTCGTGACGCATCCGGCCCGCAGGCTGCCAGTTTGACAGCCCTGGTTTAAGGCCTTTGCCATGGGGATCAAACTGATGCCAAGATTACCACGACTTTTGGCGTCAGATGAATATTTGGCATTTTCTTCTCAAGTTTAGATTTGAGAAGGGACTGTTTATTTCTTATAGTTTTGTTAAAGATATTTATTATTGTGTATTCCAAATTATAGTATATGTTTCAACTAATTTATTTTTATTCTGCTACTGTTTCCTATTTTTGTCTTGCTTTCATGGGTTGTAAGCTTCCATGAGATTCCTCGATGGTGGCAATTTTAATATTTTAAATTAATAAATAACACCATGTCATCAATCTTAATGTTTTATGTTATTATAATGTATAATTATAATATTATAATTTATATTATTATTTTTATTACTATATTCATGGAACAAAGCACTTAACAAAACAGATACCAATAAACCCCAGAAATTTCCAGACTTTTTCTCTTTCATTTATTATCTTTCATCTTTTATGTGAAACTTTCAATGATCTTTTATTGTCTTTTGCTTTTCCCCTGTCTTTTAATGTATTCTTATATTAAACTCTTTGCTTTGAATCAAGCGTAATTCCTGGTGACTTCCTGGACACACAACTATATAATTTTCCTGTCAACATTATGGAAGTGGATTGTCATTGCCTTTTTCTGGATTTTTTGTTTCAATTTTTCCAGTCTAGCTTACAGCCTTCAAATTCCCAGATTGTCCCTATTTGTATTCACTTCTGTGATCACTAAAGGTCAGCTGGGTGCTGCCACCTGCTGAAACATTTTAACAAACCTAAATGTATGCAAAACTCAGGTTTTTCATTATGTTTAATTTCTTTCTCTCTTACAAGATAATGGGATTTGAAATATTCTTTAATCTTAAATGCAAAGACCAAAAGGTTTAATTCAAATTAAAATGTAACATTTTAATATTACAGATTTTTGTGTACTGTTATTTTTGTAGTATAGAGATACACATTACTAAGCTGTCTTATAAAGCTGTCTAATCAAGGCAGTTAGTTAGATTTATAAGAGACTGGAAGCCATTTGTGAACTTTCTATGTATTAAATACAATAACAAATGGTTAACAGAGAAATTTGAAGACTAGTGTAATATTTGGGTTAACCTGTTGACTTGTTTTTTTATTTATTTTTTCTTTCACTTTTTATATATATTAGATGCTGGGTTGATTCGATTATTAGATAGAGACCTCCTCGTCTGAAATATTTGTTTATATAATATATTTTTCTTGTTAAATAAGGATGTGAAACTTTATAACTATTTGCAGATCATTATGTAAGGGGAGGAGAATTTATCAGAGGTTTTTTTTTCAGCATTCAGCCAGGGTGAATTTTTTCTATGGTTAATGTTGGACTTATTTGATGTTAGGGTCATTTTCCCCCCTTTTTGTACCCATTTTTTTGTTACTGATGTATGTTTTTTCTGGGATTGTTTCGGATTCTATTCCCATTGATAAAACATAATAAATATATATTTAAAAAAAGAGATACATATTATTTTGGATTGACCTGTCAACTGGTAACATTTTATAACTTTCTAGGAGATTGGAATTGATGTCCAATAACAAATATCCAATAAAAATAACATTGTATTGTTTGTTACTATATCTAATTGTAACCACAGATACCAATGTTACTATATGAAGCATGCCATTGAAATAAATATCAGACATGCATAATAAATTGTTTCATATGATAAAATCATAGCAGATTAGGATTATAAATGCTGTAGCTGTTTCACATTCCATGTTGCTGCTTGTTTGATTTCAGCTGAGAATATTATGTGACTATTGTTTGTTGAAGAAGCTATGTTCAACAAACCATGTTAAAATGAATCATGATCATGACCTGAAATGGATTGAGAGAAAGTGACTGGCCCAAAGTCACCCAGCCAGCTTTCATGCCTAAGGCAGGACCGGAACACATGGACTCCTGGTTTCCAGTCTTGGTGCCTTAGCCATTAGACCAAACCGGCTCTATCTACAGCATATGTATGAATGAATGAACATGTGTATTAATTAATCTATCTATCTATCTATTTATCTATCTATCTATCTATCTATCTATCTATCTATCTATCTATCTATCTATCTATCATCTATCTATCTATCTATCTATCTATCTATCTATACATACATACATACAAACATACATACCACACACACATAAATATATACATATATACCAAACTGTGTATATAAGTACAGCAGGAACGTAGTATGAAAAGCATGGTAACTTTTGCCAAAAATATGCCAGTTTTGGTAGATTGGATAAATTTGCTCTATAATTAAATAAAATATTACTAAGAAATATTATATGTTAGTTATTTTAGTGTTACACACACCACTTACTCCAATAATGAGGGTCCCCTGTGTACAATATAATTTTAATTCAACAGATAATAAGGACTGTTCAAATATGAAACTGCACAGCAAGACATAAAATTGAAAAGAAAAAATCATGACCCTGAACATATTGAAGTAACTTTTGTTTAATTTTCATGGAAATAAAAGAGTTATTTAACAAATACTGATAAATGATAAAAGGGATTCTAGATGTCATGAAGTTCACACAATCATTTTGTAAGACTTGCTAGGTAAAAAGAAAAGAAAAAAAAGCTCAGACGTAAAACAAGCATTGTGACAGGAGAATTGAAGTACTTTTGAATGCTGTCTGTACTTGTCTGTCCAAAAGGCAGCCCGTTATGGTCAACAGGATTTATTCTCAGCTCAAAAGATGCTCCATGGTACGGTGAGTTAGATCTTCTAATGCTTTCTATACTTGACATTATTGAAAGTAATGCTATACTAGATTAACATTTTCGTATATATACTGCTTGGATGAATTATTTAATGTTGGATTTTTATTGTAACTATCTAGTTTAAATCAGGCTTTTTCCATTGTCTTGTTTATACTGAAAAGTCTTACTATACTAGACATAAATTCTGATAGACATTGCCATTTCTACGAAATTGTTTTAACTGCCTTGGAGCTTTGTAGCTTGAATTGAATCTTGAACAAAGTACTGTGGAAAAACAATTTCTCTAAATAGAAAGAAACCGAGTTGCAGGCTATCTTCAAATAATACATCACTGCAATGCATCAGAAAGCCCTGAATTCTTGCTGAGACAGCAATACCAAAAACTTAAAATGAACTAGTGACAGCTGTAAAGATAAGCCTAGGTGATGATGCAACATCCTCAGTTGCAGATCTGAGATTGTTGAAGGCTGTTTGCACCAAAGAAGTGCTGAACAGAGGTATAAAAGGCTGATACTCTAAGCACATTAACTAGAAAATAAATCCTTTTGAAATCAAGGATTTTATTGCTTTGACTTTGAAGTGTTGTTTTTGTACCTTTGGAGGAGATTGACATGAAGAGCTCAGGCTTAATGTAGCAGGATACTACTTTAAAATGTACTTCTTTTTCTTGCAAATTACACTGGCTTTCGTTAACATTTAGAGTGCATACAATGTCTTATTTCTACCTGAAAATGGTATGCTTATGTAAAGTTGAAAATCAATATTCCTAAAGTTTATCCCAATCAGTAGTAAATAAAGTGGAGATTAAACAAGTTTTAATTTTTAAAAGTTGACTTGGTAAAAAAGCTAGGCGGATAGACAATTTTTTTTATATTGCACCAGTATAATCCATTTGTGTAATAGTTTGCTTAACACTGATATTGTTATATATTTTGGAAAGTACGTAAGATAATCTTGATGGGGATATGTAGGAACAATTATCTAGGCAAAAGAGGCTGAAGCATTTTTAAAGTCCAAAATGTTGAGATAACATTCTGAGTGGTTTAGTTAGATGCTTCCTTAATTCTCTGAACTATAAGCACCAGGAGGAGGAGGTACACACAATTAGACCTGCAAGATTCTGTTATTGTACCCAATCTCAATAAAAATAGCTTTAGCCTTCCTGTGGAGCTTATTTTCTGGTGTAGTTTACTACTGGGGCTAACATTTATTCATCCTTTTATTGATATAGTCTCATTTAAGCACAGATTGAGCACATTCTTGAACCACTATCTCAAAGGTTCCCATTCAACACTGAATATATTGTTTTCTCAGTGGCAGCTTTGCAATAATGTGGACAGTGAATCTCTATTCTTCACTAAAAAGGGAAACACTGCTTTATAAGTAATTTGAAAGCAGTTAATAATGACATTTAGATTTTGTGTTGTAATGCAGCCACAGTCACAGAAAAGGTTTGAGGGGGGGAGAAAATAACACTAGCATATAAAGGTAGAATCTTAAGCTTGTGTTTTACAAAATTTGGATTGAATTGTTCAATCTCTTTACAAGAAAAGTTCAAAGGATACTGAAACACTAAGAAATTAAACTATTTCCAATATTCCTTAGGGCAAATGATTGAACATGCAAATGAATATTTAGACAAAAAAAGAAATGTTTGCCTTTTTTTAATATTCTAAAAATATGGCCTCCCTAATACGTTCATTTGCATGACAAATTACCTCTGCATTCCCAGAAACCTTGTCCAAACACTTAGAGATATTATGCTATATGCAGATGAATAACATCCACTGAAACCTATGTTTATGAGAGTTTCATTTCATTTTTGCTGGCATGTGCTTTAAGTATAAGATACGAATCACAAATTTTCCCTGGAGCATCTTGGAACTTCATATATTAATAAACTGAAGGCTAAGATCAGTAAGCAGTAATGAATCTACTACTCCTATATCTGGACAGATTTAAACTATAATCAAATAAAGGTCAGTAATTCCTAATTCACCTGTTTATGGCTAACCTCAATGTTCTAACAATATCACTTAGCTAAACTATAAACCATGAAACAGACCTTCTGAAAAACAGATCAGTTAAATATCTTTTGGGTGTTCTATTGTTGTCTTAAAAAATAAACTTTGCTGCAGAAGAAAGAAGAAATTAATATATATGAATCATAGTGAAGTCATTTATGTAAATATTTGGAATTAAGCAAAGCAGGGTTTTAGACCAGGATGTGACTATACTAATATAGAGGGGGAGAGAGGGAGAGTATATGTAGCATATATTATTGTATAGATAGGGGATTATTAGGGAAATAAAATCAAAATCAATGGGAATACCATGAAATAATATTCTTCAATGATCTGAATTCAGAAAGCAACAACAATCTGGGTTTCACAGGTTTGCACATATTTAAGGTCACAAAATCCACAAATATGTTTTAGTGGGGTGCCCCAGGGCTCTGTTCTGGGCCCAGTGCTCTTCAACATCTTCATCAACGATTTGGACGAGGGGATAGATGGGGAAATCATCAAATTTGCAGACGATACCAAGCTGGCAGGAATAGCCAACACTCCAGAAGACAGGCTTAAGATACAGGAGGATCTGGACAGACTTGAACACTGGGCACTATCTAACAAAATGAAATTCAATGGTGAAAAAAGTAAGATTCTACATTTAGGTAAGAAAAACCAAATGTACAGGTATAGTATAGGGAATACCTTGCTCAATAGTAGTAACTGTGAGAGGGACCTCGGAGTCCTAGTGGACAATCACTTAAATATGAGCCAGCAGTGTGCTGCAGCTGCCAAAAACGCCAACACAGTGCTAGGCTGCATTAACAGAGGGATAGAATCAAGATCACGTGAACTATTAATACCACTTTACAATGCCTTGGTAAGGCCACACTTTGAATACTGCATCCAGTTTTGGTCACCACGATGTAAAAAAGACGTTGAGACTCTAGAAAGAGTACAGAGAAGAGCAACAAAGATGATTAGGGGACTGGAGGCTAAAGCATATAAGGAACGGTTGCTGGAATTAGGTATGTCTAGTTTAATGAAGAGAAGGATGAGGGGGGACATGATAGCAGTGTTCCAATATCTCAGGGGCTGCCACAAAGAAGAGGGAGTCAAGCTATTTTCCAAGGCGCCTGAAGGCAGGATAAGAAGCAACAGATGGAAACTAATCAAGGAGAGAAGCAACCTAGAACTAAGGAGAAACTTCCTGACAGTTGGAACAATTAACCAATGGAACAACCTGCCTCCAGAAGCGGTGAATGCTCCAACACTGGAAGTTTTTAAGAAGAGACTGGACAGCCATTTGTCTGAAATGGTATAGGGTTTCCTGCCTGAGCGGGGGGTTGGACTAGATGACCTCCAAGGTCCCTTCCAACTTTATTATTATTATGATGATATGGTGCAACCAGACTATTTGCTGGATCTATAATATTTAATCAACAGCCATACATATTTTATAGCTAAACTCCACGAGGCACCTCCGGTGTTTGCATTACACATTCTTGATCTAATACTACTGAAGCCATTAATTTATTCAATAATTTCTAGCCACAAAAAATTCACAGTCGTTAGATAAAATTACTCCTAAATAATTTAAATACCTGCATTCTTTATTTACTCATTTTTTACTTTTACATTTCACCTTTCCTCCTATAAGGTCTATACAGCGCTCCCTCCTCCAATTTTCCCCCACCGGCAATCCTAGAGTGTAACTTGACCTGAGAGAGCACAAGTCACCCAAAGTCCCTAGAGACTTTGGCTGAGAACCGAGCTGAATCTGGGTTTCCTTGGCTTAACTCCAATGCCTTAATGCCTTGACCACTGTACTAGCACAGGCCTCTTGATATGGTTATTTTTGTGTTTTACTTATTTGTTTACTCAGTTTATTCATTTATGTATTTAATCGATTCGCTTATATTGCTGCTCATCTCACACATATAACTTTGGGCGAGCTAGAATAAAAATAGATAAGAGGTAGATAAAGCACATACAGTACAAAACATAAAAGTACCAAGCAACTGAAATCATAGAAGAATCATCAACATAAGGAGTTTGGCCCTGACACACATCCAGGCTCCCAAGTTATCGGGGCCTTGCAGAAGGCCAGCAGGGTCAGGACCAGAGATCTGAACTCTGGATGGATTATATTTCAGATTGTGGATGCCAGCAAGCAAACAAACAAGCTCAGAACGCACCAAGGACTTCACAGTTCAACCCTACTACAGAGATGCTCTTCTATTGTAACAAGAACCCTGTCCAATTCCTGAGGTTCAACAGGATCAAATTCTCCCCAGATAAATAAACGAGTCCTAGACCCTTAACCTACACAGGACCTCCTCATCTTCTGAGATTTTTATAAATAATTTCATGATATAAATTTTGTATCATAATTTTGCAATGCCACATAGTTAAGAAAATAAGAGCCTTAGCACTTTATATCATAAGTATTCAGTGACCATCTTTAGAGTTAATTTTTTTAGAAAAAGCAATATACTTTTGGCTTAGGATTGGATATCTGGTAGGCCACTTGTTCCATAATGAATTTATCAATTAACATGGTAAACTACTAGGTTTTTTTTTATTTTTTATTTTTTATTTATTTACTTATTTATTTATATAGCTACCATCTCACAACTGCAACTTTAGCATTTTTAACTAGCATTGTAATCATAATCTTAACTGGCATTTGCAACTGAATATGCTGTGAGAACAGGAAAAATGTAGATAAATTAAGTGCAGCCTTATTTCAGTACTGGGGTATTTTCTGTTTAGCAATCCATTGGTTTGAAAAATTCTGATTTTCCTCCTTCACAACCGATCTTGAGAGACTTTCCTTGACATTATGATTATACCATAGATTACTATTAATGGCAAAGGCTTTTTTAACAGTTGATTTCCAAATTCCAAATTTTATTCTTTAAAAATTCTGCCATGCTATTTGTATTATTTTGAAGATATTTTAAATTTATTGCTGACAGACATAGAATCATATCCTTTCACTATTGTGCTGAAAGCAAAAGGGCATTATCATCCCTGAAATATATATTATTGGAAAGAAAGCTTTCCAATTAATTGTTTTGCATTATAATAATAATTATTAACATCATTATTAATAATGATTGATAAGATGCCAAATCACAAATAAGACAGCACACAAACGTTTAGAAACTAGTTATAAAAACCCAAGTGCTCTTATTTGTACTAGTTGAGATGCTAAAAATAAATGTACAATAAATGTAATTAAGATAAGATAAGATAGATAAGATAACCTTTATTGTCATTTTTTTACTGTGGGCACAACAGCACACATCAAAAATGAAATTTAGTTGCCTGCTCTCAAAGTGAAACACATACATGACACACACCTAAACATACTATATACAACATATGTATAGACCCATACCCCTACATATACATAACAAATAAATATTAAATACTTAATATTTAATTAAATAATTAAATCAATAAATAAACTTGTAATCTACTTTACTTGTTAATCAGAGTGACCTTAGGTGACAAATTATAATCTGAACCTCTCCTAGATGTTGTGTACTATCTTGTACACGTAAATAGTCTGACTATTTAAAATATACAGTTAATCTGAATCTTCTATTATTGCATTCCATGCATTTTGCAATAATTGCAAATATTTTAAGAAGAAATTGATAGATACATGGTCATAGTTAATGATAGAACTAGTCTGTTAAATATGTTAAACATTGCACCAGTCACCATTAGGGTTACTAGATTTGGGCTGCAACAATGCAAGGACCATAAGATGAAAGCAAAATAAGTGTATCTTTGAGAATAACACGAACCCTTCTGATTCTGAGAAACTAAATTCTTAGTCTGTAATTAATGAGTTTTTATAGGTTGTCAATCCTTGTAAGTGATGAGTCAGACTCAGCATGAGTTACTGTAGATTCAGATAGTGGAATCAGAACATGACCTTGGAGAGGTGCCAAGCCTTAAATCATGGCACCAGTTAAAAAGGGACTGAGGAACAAGGATCTTGAGAAGTGAAGCATCACTTCTCTTATTATGCAAAGCCAGGCATAACTCAGACAATATGAGAGTGACATTCATCCCCTTGCTGGAAATAATTCTCTGCATCCTGACTAATGTTCCTCTAGCTTCCATCCCCTGCTCTGTAAATAAAATTTCAGCTCGACTTTTGATTGACTTTGGGGGATTTCTCAAGCTCGTGACCCACATCCGCCAAAAGATTTATGACAGGCCAATTAAATTTCACAAACTTATAACTGCATAGCTTTTGCCTGCCTCAGTCTCAGGGTTTTGTAAGACAGAGAATGTATTTACAATTTACAGTCACAATGATGTTCTGGTAGTAGTTAATCATTTCACGCATATTAAATCCTCACAAAATACAAAAATCATACTTTCAGATTTAAACGAACAGTATTTCATGTCCTACATATGCACTATTATATTTAGATGCATTCTTTCTTTTTTAAAATAGCTCAGCACAGTCTCCTTAGTAATCTTTTTTAAAAAATATTATTAAATAATTAGATAAAGTATAATTATTGAATAGTATCTTTCACTTTATATATTAATGTTTAATTGTTTATCATTTTTATATTGCTATTTTGTTGTTTTTTATTTTAAGCCACTCAAAATTATGGACAGCTATGTAAATCCTCAGTGCCAGTAAGTGTAGATATATAGATAAAGATAAATCTAAGAATTGATAATGTCAGTATTCACTTAGTGCTACAGTAGATTATTATTACTACTTTGGCTGTTTGGAAAATCTAAAATTACCATCCAGTCAGAAAACCAAAGATTATTCAATACCTAATAAAAGTGCCACAGGCCCATGTTAACTAAAATGCAGCTAGCATATAATTATTTACAACAGAATCGGGAAATAAAATTAAATTGAAAATTTCTCTTTTTTTTTTAGCTCTATCCATTTTATTTATCTCTAATTGTTCCACAGCAACATCCTTTCATTACATAAATATTTCTTACTTTACTATATTCTATATCTGACACAGTTATGACCTAATACTATGCTTTTTAATGTTTTTGAGAATAATTTCTAAAAAGAAAAAGTAAATGAAATTCATTGGTATCATGTAACTATAAGTTTATCCAGTCACTTTACAATAATTATATTTATGCACTATAAAGTGCTAAGCAAGTCGAACTATTAGCTACAAAATTTGCTGCACTTTTTCCCTAATAAAGATTTGTTGCCAACAACAACTAAGCATCACATGAATGAAAGTCTGAATATTTCACTCATGTGATTATGTTTCTATTCAGGATAAACCTTGCTTTTCTATTTTGCATGACTCCACAAGCTCTCTTGAGATTTAAAAACTAATCCTATTTCACCAAACATTTTTTTGCTTGCTTCAAAACTTAACTGAGGTTCTCCCCCTCTTTTTTTATAAACATATTGGCAAGAAATAGCACTGAAATTCTTTCAGTCACTCTGAAGACCAGCATCAAGAGAAAAAAAACATATACAGTACATGAAGATTCCCCCCCCCCCTACTAAGATCTAATTAAAAGGTTCTGGAAGTATTAAACCAGACAATTAGTGATATTTGATGAAATAACTTTTCAAATAATGAAAACTAATATCTGGATTTATATTTTTCTACGAAGAAAAGGTACTGCATTGCATTAATAAATACATATTGCATTAATAAATAAATACATAAATAAATACATTGCATTGATATAGCTTGGTAGAGATGAGGTTTTAATAGCTCCTATTGCTTTCTATAAAAAGAAATGTTACACAGTGGAAACATACACATTCTAATTTAGCTATTGAAAGACTTCACATCGGTTTGTCTAAAAAAAAGATATTGGTGATTATTTCAGACTGGTGTATAGATACAGATTTAAGACAATGAAATAAATAAAATATTGAACTCTATTAGTAAAATAAATTGAGAAATGATAACTTGAGATTAAAGACCAGATAGATAAATTTGTTCTATCCTCCAAGTCTCTATTCCAATCTACATTTTAGAATGATCTATTCAGACTACCTAATTTAGAACTGAAAAATCTGATTATTTTTTTTTTTACAAAGGAATACTTGCTGATTTGTTGCAAATGGACCAGGTGATTACAGCTAAAATGGGTATATATACACTGTTTATATTTTTTATGAAAAACAAAGAAGCTCAAGGAATGTGTTGAGTTGCCATTTTTCATGCACCTGAAAATTAATAAAGGTCTCTATATCCTGTTACCTGAATATGTTTATGCATGATTTAGAATGATGTTTCTTTTGTTACGTTATGAAGATAAAGGATATACAGCAATGCATTTTGTAATGGGATCAAGAATTATTTTGTTATATATACTTTAGTTAATCCCTTTATATTTTCATACATTATATGGAAATTAAATGTTTCCTTCTGCATGTCTATGGAGATTCTCAGTCATAGTTAAACCATATTGATTTTTGCAGCAGTATTCATGGTATGATCAAAATAGGCAATATGGCAGACAATGTCCCAGTGCAATTTTGTATTTGTCGGTAACATTGATGGTGTATAAAAGAGGCGGGGCTTGTATTGCAATACACATCTGACATCTTATCTGTTTTGACATACACAAGGCCTGCAGATGTTGCTAGATCTTTGAAGAAGCTATTAATAAGCATAAATATTAAACCAAAATGGGACATTTTGGTGGGACAACCTAACATCATATTGTATACATTTTAGAATCCAGCATAATGGAAGTTGGAAGCCAACTCTTTTTAAATATTCCACAGGGAGTACAGTAAGCATAAAAATATATTTTTGAATTAGTCATAAATATCATTATAAAAATATCTAATATTCTTTAAAACTCTTAATTATTACTTTGATAATATGAATGTTACAACTCTGTATTTCACAGTTCCTTCAAATAATCAGTATCCACGTCAGTTTATTTTTTAAAAAAGACCGTATTGTAACTTAGAATAATCCAAAACATTCCTATAGTGGCAATAATTCAAGAGCATTAGATATTGCTAATGCATTTGGGATAAATAGTAAAATTAAATGGCAATTTTAGGTAATCAAAGCTCTTCTTACAATAATTCAAAGAGTTTAAAAACTTAATTGGCAATTAATCCAAAGTATTAATATGTAACTTTTTATTTATTTAATTAGAAAACATTTACAGTATACAGCTTCAATCACAATATCTCTATGCAGTGTTCAACAACAGACATAATAAAATATATATTATAATATATATTATAAATAAATAACACCTATTTATTTTTAGGAAAATTTATATGATCGCCCAACATATTCATGGTAACTCCAGGCGGCTTATAAAAAGTATAACCTTCCACCCCCAATGCTACAACAATCAAACAAACCTTTGATGAGCTTCATATCACCCAGGTGTCCCCAGTCTTGCTGATAAAACCATGTCTTCAGAGCTTTTTGAAAGAGCATCAAGTTGTTAGTTATATCTGTATGGATGATGTTCCACAGGGAGGGAGTCCCATGGAGAAACCCTTTCTACTTGGTCCCACTAGATGGAGCTCCTTAAGAGAGAGGACCCGTAACATACTCTGCCTCCCCACTCTTGTGGGTTGGGTAGATGTAACTGGGGAAAAATGGTCCTTCAAATTATAAACAGAATAGAGCTGGAAGGGACCTTGGAGGTCTTCTAGTCCAACCCCCTGCTCAAGCAGGAGATTCTGTACCATTTCAGACAAGTGACTGTCCAGTCTCTTCTTAAAAACCTCCAGTGATGAAAGACCTACAACAGTGGTGGCGAACCTATGGCACGGGTGCCAGAGGCGGCACTCAGAGCCCTCTCTGTGGGCACGCGTGCCATGCCCCAGAGATGGCAACCGTCCCTCTTCAACCAGCCACCCGCTAACTCGCCGAGGTCCCACGTGGCCAGATGCATCCCAGCACCCATGCGCTCGCTGGCCTCTGTGTGCGGGGGCTGATGGTGTCAGGCAGCAGCCGCCCTGGCCCCTGCCTCGCCTTGCCCTGTGACAATGGCACCCCCGCCCTGCCTCACCTTGCCTCACCTCATCCTGCAGGACGAACCTCCTGCCTACCGCCCCACCTGCCAGAGACCCCCTGGATCTCCCCCAGCCCTGCCCGGCCCCCACAGGTGTCCCCACGAGCAACATCAAGGTGATCACGCCCACCTTGGCCACACCCACCTAGTCTGCCATGACCACCACAGCCACCCCCACCCAGTGGGCCATGCCCACCTGGCACCCAGCAATAAATAAGTGGGTTTTGGGTTGCAGTTTGGGCACTCGGTCTCTAAAAGGTTCGCCATCACTGACCTACAACTTCTGACAGCAAGTTGTTCCACTGGTTAATTGTCCTCACTGTTAGAAAGTTTCTCCTTAGTTCCAGGTTGCTTCTTTCCTTGATTAGTTTCAATCCATTGTTTCTTGTCCTGCCTACAAGTGTTTTGGTAAATAGGTTAACCTCCTCCTCTTTGTGGCAAGCTCTCAAATACTGGAATATTGCTATCATGTCACCCTAGTCTAGACTAGCCAAACCCAAATCCTGCAACCGTTCTTCATATGTTTTAATCTCCAGACCTTTAATCATCTTAGTTGCTCTTCTTTGCACTTTTTCAAAAGATTCAACATCTTTTTTGTAACGTGGTGACCAAAACTGGATGCAGTATCCCAGGTGTGGTCTTACTAAAAGAGGTACTAATACTTCACGTAATTTTGATTCTATGCCTCTGTTTATACAACCAGGGACTGTATTAGCTTTTTTGGCAGCTGCTGCTGCTCAGTGCTGACTCATATTTAAGTAATCATCCACTAGGACTCCCCAAGGTCCCTCTCACAGTTACTGTTTTTGAGCCAGATTTTGCCTAATCTGTACTTGTATCTTTGGTTTTTCCTTCTGTGAAACCTTGCTTTTCTCCACATTAAATTTCATGTTGTTGGATAGGGCCCATTGTTCAAGTCTGTCAAGATCTTTTTTGATCCTGACCTTGTCTTCTGGGGTGTTGGCTATTCCTGCCAGCTTAGTTTCATCTGCAAATTTGATGAGTTTCCCTTCTATTCCCTCATCTAAGTCATTTATGAAGATATTGAAGAGTACTGGGCTTAAGATGGAATCCTGTGGTACCCCACCGTTTACTTCCCTCCATGTAGATGTAGTACCATTAAGGCAGCCAGTTTCAAATCCATCTGGTGGTGATGCTATCTGTCCCACATTTTTCTAGGTTACCAAGAAGTAGGTTGTGGTCTACTTTGTTGAATGTCTTGCTGAAGTCTAACTACCCTATGTCCACAGCATTTTGCTAGTCTAATTTAGTCACTTTGCCAAAGAATGAAATAAGATTGGTTTGGCATGATCTGTTTTTAACAAACCCATGATGGCTTTAGTTATAATTTTATTTGTTTCTAGATGTTCACAGATCTATTTTTTATTATCTTTTCCAGTATCTTCTCAGGTATTGATGTTAGGCTGATTGATCTGTAGTTTCTGGGTCTGTTTTTTTTCCCTTTTTTGAAGATGGGAACCACATAAGCTCTTTTCCAATCCTCAGGTAATTCCCCAGTGTTCCAGGATTTTTGAAAGATATGGTACAATGTTTCTGAGATGACATCTGCCAGTTCCTTCAAAACTCTGGGATGTAAATCATCAGGTTCCAGTGATTTATATTCATCAGGATCAGATAGATGTTTTCTAACCATTTTCTTGCTTATTTTAATTTTTATTTCTACTCTGTCTTTTACAGTTAGGTTTTTGGTAGGTTAGGTTACGGTTTCTTTTTAAAAAAAATACTTTATTGATTTTTAACAATAACAATCTTTACTGCTTAGTAAACAATGTGTTGTCTGGGTTTAAAAAACAATCAGTAATCAGTAATAATTAATTTCTATAATTCCATAATCAATCTGTTGATTAATGATGTATTTATTTGATCTTCTCTTCTTCCAATAGTGTTCTCCTTTTATCAACATTAAGCAAACATAGTTCTTAATACTTTCAATATATACAAGGTTGAATATAAATATTTGTCTTGTTTTTGTACAAATAACAGTAACATCAGCATACAACATCTTTTCTGATCCGCTTATATTTCAATTATATTCATAAAAGTCATCTTATTAAGTCGCTATGTATCCTGTTTTCAAGATTCTTATTTAAGTTTAGTTTCCCCTCTATATTCAAACCATTCTTATTAGTCATAGTTTTCTCAATGTTAATTACCTTTAAATATCCAAACTTTCCATTCACATACACCATCCCAATATTTTTATATTTCATATATTATAAAGAATACTATATTACTTATATACCTTATCCCTCTTACTGTAGGGCCCCTTTATATTCATGATTTATCTATTTTTTTAACCATATTCAAACAAGTGTTTAATCATATAGTACTCCATCTGGTAGGTCGAGTTAAATCTCTTGAATCTAATTCTAGCCTTCTTATTTTGTGAAGTAGTTTTCCAAATCAGTGTGTTCAGCTTGCCAGGGGATTTTTTTGTGAATGTTGTTGGGAATAGAAAAGACAAGTTAGGTAGAATGTACGTTTTTTGTCTCCCAATCTCCTGGCTGTTCTATAATCCATTTTGTTAGGTCTTCTTTCCTATCTTCAAGTTTATTTTTTATAACTTCCCTCTTTGGGTCCCTGTCCTCTAGTTTGTATTCTATTATCTGGTTTGTTTGTTCATTCTTTGTCGTTGTTTTCAGAGAGTTTTTTAATTGTAAGATTACGTTAAAGATGTGCTCATTTATGTTGTCAAAGTTGTTTTTAATCTCATCGTGATTTGAAACCATTGTCATTTGAATCTGTCGCAGGATTGCATACATTTCTTCCTGGAAAATATTTGCCTTGTCTTGAAGTATTGTTCCTGCAGATCTTTGATGTTCCAGGCTAGGGCCTTCAGAAGGAGATATTAGGTGTGGTTTCCTACCACTTTCTGATAGGTATGTAATATCCATTTTGTCTCCCCCCTCGAGATAGTCTTTCACCGGTACCATAGTCTCTGTAATTAGTCTTGTCAGACCAGCCAATCTTAAGGTCCAAACAACCAAATCCTGTATAGTTCTTATCTTTATATATGGTTTTTATAATCCAATGTGTTTCCAATTATCAAAGCACCATTAAAAGCAGTATTTTATAATAGTTTTTCTATTCAGGGGTCTTACAATTATCAGCCAGTCAGATTTAGAGTCCAGAATGTTTAAAAAAACTACAAGCTTTCCAGTAAATTCCCCCCTAAGATTAGTCAAAAGTCAAGGTTTTCCTTTCTCTGCAAACAATTCTTGAGCTTAGAAATCACAGCTCAGTAAGTATTTATAATTCCAGAAGATCAGCAGTTTTTTAAAACAAATATAGTTCTCACTCTGTAGTAGGCAGCCCAGTGTGTTTTCTTTCCTCTGTTCCCAGCTGTTCTCTATTTAGCAAGAAGCCACTGAGGTTCAAAGGAAGAGTTGTTCTTTATTTCTGGGCATCTTGCCAATTTCTGTGTCTATGCAGCTGTTGTTCTATGCTCTAATCTTCCACTAGGTGTCAGTAGTCATTCATTTTCCAACTTTTAAAGCAAAAAGTTATTTTCTTGTAGTTTTATCAATACTCTTTCAGATGTAAAGTCTTAACAGTTTTCATGATTTTCAGATTTATCCAGACTGTAGTATTATTAAGTTCATTTCAATATTTTTGTGTCCCCCATAAATATTAAGTCGCCACTTCCGTCAATGGAAGGGTGGAGGTGTAGTCCCCTCCTTTCTCACTTTCGGAGGATTTTTTGCTTCCTAGGGATCTTTTCCAGGAAATCAATTACAAAATAGAAGAGAGAAGATCGATATTCTTACCCAGTTCCAAGCACGCTGTTCACAGTTGTTCTGGTTAGTGCTTTTATATGCTAGCTGTTTTCATGATAAATTTGATGTATGTTAGATAGAATGCCTCTTAGAGTACCATCTGTTTGTTGCTTCTACCCAGAAAGAAGATGGCTTTGAATTTAAGGCAGTTCCTCACCACAAAGAAAGATTAAACCGAAAATCGATATTCTCAGCCAGTTCCACGGTTGTTCTAGTTAGTGCTTTTGGACTTCAGCTGCTGGTAGCTTGGGCTAGTCACTGGTATGCAGCTAGCCTTTTTTCTGTCGGGTTGGAGGGCTTCCCCTGGATCAAACAAATTGACCGCCATCATTCCATGATCTACAGTGGGGCCCTCTTTCTTCGCCGCCTCTCCGGGGCGACTTAGACCCATTTAAGGTCCCTGGCAGGGCGAAACCAGCCATGGGATGCGGAGCTCTGTAATCCCTCGGCCGTGCGCTACAGTGCAAAACCGGAAGTCCCTAGGCTACAGTTTCTTTTTGCGTGATGTTGTGACAAATTCTAAAAGCTATTTACAACTAGATTTTCAAATTACAACAGCCATACCTCCCCCACAGTTATGTGATTGTATTTTGGGTGCTCAGCAACCAGCTCACTTTTCTAGATGTTTGCCGCATCCCAGGGTGATGTTACCACAATGTTTGATGTTTTTGCCAGTTTACAATATTTATTTCCATCTTAACAACACTATGATTTATGACCAGGCTCAACTACAGCTGTAAGTTAAAGGACTGACTCTAAGTACAACCCTAGAGAAAAAGCAACTGTATCTTCCTTGCACTGTATTTGTGCCCTCTTTACTCCAATTTTACTTTCCTATAACTTAAAAAGCAAAACAAAATTATGTGCAATTTTCAAACTGGGATTGTGAATGAGGGCCACAATTATAACATAATTCAAATGTGCCTTTCAGTCTTTAATGAGAGAAACACAATATAACTGTCATTAAAAACTGAGCTAAGCCCCTGTCATGATGTCAAAAGATCACATAATAACTTCATAATTGTGCACAAAATAATTCATTGATTTGATCATTCACATTCTATGTGAATTGAGATCAAAACATGTGGCCAATGAGCCGAAAATCAGGAAAGAGAAAACTACGATTATTATATGAAAACTGTAGATTATATTTTTTTAAAATCTAAGGTATTTTCTATTCCATAAAAAGTTCTCCTATGTATATATTTTGCATTTCATATATATATGTTAAATTAAAAAGAATTTAACAATAAAGTAATATAAATGTTAATGTTTATTCTCTTATATTTCACTAATGATGGTATTGAAAAATATTAACAGTAAAAGTAGAATAAAACAAATGAAAAACAAAATCAAAACATAATTAAAAGTTTAAACTTGTTAAATAAACAAAATGTGTTTATTAACATCTACTTATTTGCTCTAAACTACAGGATTAAAAGTACTTATCCCTAGCTGGCTAATACCATACATAAACAACATTTTTCTATTTATTATTATCAGACTCAGGAAAAAAGAAAGTGTCAATTTAAATAAATATTGTTTAAACATTTATTTTTAAAAGCTTATTTGTTTCCTCATATAAATTTAGAAATTTATAATGTATCTTCAGAAGGAAAAGAACAGTTTGGAAGAAGAAGAGCAAAGACAAGGAATCAATATAATAAGCTGTGTTCTCACAGGTTTTACTGTGGAAAAATTAGTCAAAATTAATCTTTTAGCATTACTGAAATAGTTTTAGTTAGTACTAGCTTACTAAGTGAGAAATATTATTTCTGTCATCCAGTTTATCAAGAACAACCTATTAATTTCATAATTAAGGCCTGGCCTCAGCATAATACATCTCCAAGCTATTTTGTGTTTCTATACAGAGCTGGTTTAACAAAATATTCATTACATTGCTAAACCTACAAGAACTGGGGGGGAAATTACTATAAGAAGCCTTTGTAAATCATTATACAATACTATCTGGTGTTCTGGTACTTAAACAAATACATTTGAAAGATATTAGTAACTTTGGGGCCAGGGATATGTTAGAAGGTTCATCACCTCTATAGAGCACGGGTGTCAAACTCGACGCATCACGTGACGTGCTATGACTTATCGTAACTTGCATGATGCAACCGGCCCGCTGGCCAGCAGTTTGACACCCCAGCAGAGTGACCCACAACTTTCAACTCCTTCTTTCATCGAGATTTGGATGAACTGTGATCTATTTAACTGTGATCTATTTAAACAAACATATTATTATTTACTCATAATAATAAATCATAAACTGTCATTTACAAATCAGAGTTGCTAAGTTCATATATATTAAACCAAAATCAATCAAAAGATTGTATGATTTAGTATAGATCTAACACATATATATATATATATATAGAACACAGCTTGAAAGCATTAAATCTTGACATTTTCTTCACTGATTTTCCTATCTTCAGGAAAATGAACTTTTTCTAATGTATACTGATGATCAGCTTGTTATATCTTTTTCTGTTTATATATCATTTGCAATCATTTACTCTTTTCCCCGGTTAAAAAGAGGAAACCAACCAAGTAACTTGGTTTCTGAATTTTCAGATTCATACTTATTGCATCATACTGTCCACCTAACATTCTCAACTTATATTCACATCTTCAACCAAACATCTGTAAACATTCTGCATACATTTATTAATATGTTAAGTAACTAAGAGAACGTCACATTGTCCTAATCTTAATACCTAAGGATGTTGAAGAATTAAGAATTCCATTTACAACTGTTTCTCACTGACCTCCTCAAAAATAAAAATCTGTTCTTCACACCTTCTGCTCATTTCTAGGTTTGGGAGTTGCACAAGAACATTTCAGTGTTACTTTTGCCATATTGCTATTGTTCCAATACAAATCTCTAAAATATTCCCTCGTTTCACCTTTTAAAATCATTTCATCAGTTTTATTTTTAATTCAATTCCCTCTTCTGGAGACTTCAAGGAAGGAAGGAAGGAAGGAAGGAAGGAAGGAAGGAAGGAAGGAAGGAAGGAAGGAAGGAAGGAAGGAAGGAAGGATGATTCCAATACAAAACAAATGTACAAAAGAAGTGTGAATGGATTGAGAAAAAGGAGATGGTTGAATAAGTTGGGTGAAAGAACAAAAAGCAATGTATAAATTATTGTATAGATGTAATAAAAACAAGGATGGTTTGCTCAAATAGAAAGGTACTGAGAGACATAGTGAATAGTATTAGTAAAACTAGATTTCACTATATTTCCATTTCTCATATTACCTCCCATTTCTTTTGCTTACTATTCTCTTTCTGAACTTTGTATAACACTGCTTATCATGAAAGGCAATAGCATGAGACTCTCTATATATGTAACTTAATATAAAGTATTAGCTTCTTAAAGTTGTGACAGCCTAAAAACAATAAGAACCTATATTTTATATTCTCTGTAATTGTATCCCAAGCTAAAGACTAAACTGAATAACAAATTCATTTATTGTCATGCCCATGTGTATGCACAAAAATACACAGACACACATATTCCATTATTGTTATATATTTTAGTAATAATATGAAATTAAGTAAATTACAATTGATTCAATTAAAATGTATTGAAATCACAGGATGGATCACATATGATGCATGCACAAACGCATGTGTAATCTCAAGGAGAACTACATGGTTTTAAATCATTTACATTTGCCATACCCTTTGGCTGCAGAACATGTTTAAGGAAGCAAGATTTACACTGATTTCTTTAATGAGTTTAGAATTAGAATTTAGATTAGATTAGAATTTAGAAATATCCTGAAAATATTTCTACTTTTGAACATTACTAGTATTACCACGCTATTTACTATGTTGGAGATGCCTTTCTTTTTCACTTTTTTTAATGTGAATTTATTAATTTGGAAAGAAAGACTTTACAGCTTACTGAGGGCATCTTGTGACAAAAAGTGTTACTGCAACTGTATATTTTAATACTGGAGAATGGTTCTGACCTTCAAATGATGATAAGGGTAAAGATAACTTGAAACAGCTGGGTGGTGATCTTGTTTACGAGGAATTGGAGGTGAATATTTGGGGACTTTTATTGAATATAGCCTTCACTAAAAGAGTAAAAGACTTTTTTTTCACCACTGAAATGGAGGATCTTTACCCACAGCTTGATTATGAACTTATACTAGAAGCAATTTTGGAAGCAACAGAGTACATGAAATCTTGGAGAAAAATTAAAGAGAACTATTCAGAATTACAAATTGACTCTCAAAGTTTAATGGATCAAGATCGAGGTACAATTGAGGAAAAACAGTGTAACTCCAAAGAGGTTACTTTACAACAACAGATGCAACCTAAAGAGACGGAGGAAACAGATCTACAACCCAACTATGATTTTACTTTGGGAGAAATAGTGGAAACTATGGAACAAATTAACTTCTTACAAATCCACGTACAATCTATGGAGAATCTTGATGATTAAAAAACAACTTTAATTGAGAAATTTGAACTGTCAAAAACAACAGAGACTGACACCCAGTCACAACTCATTGGAAATTGTGATAATATGGACAAGCAACTAGTACTTATAACATGGATCAAAACTGACTACATCATTCAGATGACATTGGAAGAAAAGGAAGAGATTTTTGACCAGTCTGAAATGTTGAGAAATATTTCTTTTCAAATATTGAGGTTTGATGACGTAGAAGCTTTATTATGGGAACTGGTTTGGCACAGAAAGAAACCTAGAGTTAGGTTTAAAAATGGGTTCCAAAATTTTACTTAATGGATTATAAAGGCTTTTGAGATTTTGATTGACCTAAACTTGATTTCTGTAAAAGATTATCCTTTGTAATCAATATTTTGTTTGATATGATAATTATTTTGCCTAATGGGTTATAAGATTTTTGATTGATATGATAAAATATCATATTGAATGATAAAATATATACTTAAAATAGACGGAAATGTTCTCTCTGGATTTATATTTTGATTTCAGATAAGAAAATTATTTTGTAATAGAAGGAGAATAAGAGGGACTGGAGATAAGAGGAGAAATGGTATTAATAAATAATCTACTAGAACAAGAAATAGACTGTATCTGGAAAATATAAGAATGTTATAGTGGGAACAAGATATTTATGCTAGATATAATTATTTGTTAGGGAAAAGGGAAATGAGGGATACCCGAAGTGTTAATAATATGTTTATTTAAGGCTGATTTGAATATGGTAATTCTAAATTAGTAAAGCTTAAAACAGGATTGGATTTTTATAACTGAAATGAGATTGATGTCTGATTGGATTGATTTATTTTATTTAGAAATGTCTTAATTTGAATATGTAAGATTATAAGAGGGAAATAGAGAGGGAATTTGTAATGAATTAATTTGAGCTATATATTTATGACTATGTTTTATGATGTTTGATGTCCCCACCTCCACGTTGTGTCTTGAGCACCTTAATGTAAAACAAAAAAACCAATAAAACTCGTTTGGGGGGAAAAAAGAAGTTTGGCTTTATTAAAAATTCTAAAACTACAAAATCAAAATATCAATTATAAATGTTAATAGATCACCATATTTTCAAGTATCTGAGCCTTTAAGAAGAACACGTGACCATTTAATACTATGTTAAATGGCAACAATTTTGAAATGTAGTCATGGATTTTGCCACATATTAAAAATCTGTATGAGTATTTGAATTAATGATCCATTCCTGATGCTATTGTTGGAAGGAATTCTTCTTCAGGCTATGAAATTTCATGACAAAAGTAATCTTTTAAGGACAGACTTTTCCCGTGCTTTTTTCCTTATGAATTTCTTATTTAAATTTTAAATACTATGTCAAAGACATGCTTGGTTTTTCATGTATAGGGTTTTTTTTAAAAAAAAAATACAGGTATTTAATTCATATTTTAATTTGCTTTTTTATTCCTTTCCAGAAATGATATTGTAATATATCTGGTATAATATTAATTCATGTGTTGTGCAAGAAAAGCTCATATTCATGATTAGAGTGAGCTTTAGAGGTACACCTTTTTCTTTTATGTTTAAGAATTCCAAATAGGTGAATGATTACATGTGCAATATAGCAGTACCCCTAAAAATTCTTCGTAATACTTGATATCGTATGATTTAATTTTAACACTGTGAGAGTAAAATAAGCCATATTATTCTCTAAACAAACAGTAGCGTTAATAGATGAGTCAGCCATGCATGCATGGATAATACAAACTAATTCTTGTATAACATAGCAACAAACCTAGACAGTAGTTAGGAGTGGACACAGCAACCACAGAATAGTTCAAAACAAGTCAAAGTTCTTTATATACCAATGTAGCAGAGTGAAGAAATGAAAAAACTTTTCCATACTACCCAAGTGGTAGATTGATTATCTATACTCAGCTTTTATTTCATTTCATGGGGAAAGAATGGTTTCTAGTCATAGACCATCTTAATTGAGAACATTCTGAAACTGGAGAAACTGTCATGTGTTCTGCATTCAAAAAGACTAATTGTTCTAAATCTAAAAAAGAAACAAAAATGATAGCAATTCTATATAATTCTGTATCTCTATTGGATACAGCCTGGAGAAGATGATGGTTTTTGCAATAGTGGCGAATATCTGTAGCTCGAGTGTAGGATGAGGGTAACATGTTCAGCGCAGAAACGTTCGGAAACCAACCCACAAGCCTGGAGAACAAACCTTCACCCTCATGGTTCTTTTTGTTGAAGAACATATTTTCATACCATGTATCTATGCGTGCCTTTGAGTCAATATTTAACTCCTGGTGAGTGCCTGGACAAGTCCCTGCAGTTTTCTCAGCAAGATTTCAGAAGTACTTTGCTATTGGCTCCTTCCTAAGACTGAGAGAATGACTGGCCCAAAGCTACCCAGCTGGCTTCATGCCTAAGGCAGGACTAGAACTCATGGTTTCCTATTTGTTAGCTTGATGCGTTAACCAGTACACCAACCTATCTCTCTGTTTTGGTAGCTTGTGGGGGGAGGCATTTTTTGCATCATTTTTTTTTTATTCCTGACAACTGCTTGGACAAATCCCTGCTGTTTCATTAGGAACTTTTTTTCAGAAGTTTGTCATTATTTCCTGCCCAGGGCTGAGAGAGAATGACCAGCCCCTACCATACAAAGGGAAATTATGCTCAAGAAATGTTGTAACTGAAAATGAATGTCAATAAATGTACCATTTTATAAATCTAATTCTGGGCAGTAATCCAAGGTGCCCTTACCTTGAAGTAAGTCTCATTGAATCAAATAAGACTTAATTCTTAATAGACTGCTAATCTCAATGCTGTTTCAAGATTGCTATATTAATATTGTAAGAGTGTGCTGAAAAATGAAAATATTTGCCTAAACCTGTTTTTCAGAAAAATGATGCATATAAAGATAAAATAATGGCTCTAGTTTTGAAATTATTTGTAAGTAATCTTATTTTTATAATTTATTTGTGTATCTATCACTCCCACGTCCCTGTATTATAAATTTTCTACAGCATGGAACTACAGTAATCACAGTTGTTTTCCAAGAGAAATATTCGATCTCTTGTGCAGCTTCTGTAAACGTTAAAATTGTTTATTTATAAACTCAGCAATAGTTTAAATGTTGGACCATACTTGAAAAAAAACATAAACTGCATAAAATACATAGGCTGAGAGATAATATATGAATTTCATGTGTAGTACAGTGACATATGGTTTATCTTGAGGCAATAAAGAATCTTAAATATTACTGTATTCCCACATCCACATAAGTCCTTGTGAGAGAGGTGACCTACAAGTGGTGAGGCTTTCCGATTAATTTTATATCTTCTGAAGAGAGATTTCAGAGTGGTCACCCAACATGCTCCCCATTCCAGAAAGATTCCATATTCTAGATCCTTTGAGAAAGGTTTGTCTACAAATCACATTTGCAGGCAGCCTGTTGGACAGTGTACTTGATTACAGTGACAGATTATTGCCTACTTTGCTACTTTAAAAATAGATGCTTCTTTAGTGTTTGTGTTCTTTATATTCCTTAATATGTTCCGTAGAATTCTGTTACGAAATAAAGAACAGATTCTCATACACTATAAAAAGTTTTACTTTGTCCTTGACCTTATAAGCTTGTAACAATTACATTCTTGATTTGCTTACCAGAACCAAAAAATGTCAGATTGAAATAGTTTTTCAAATACTATTTTAAAAAATGTGGTTTCATTCTCTTTCATTATCGACATGTGTGTGTGTGTATGCATATTTTGTGTGTCTGCACGCGCACGCATTACTTTACCTCTGCTTAATCCACTCTTGGGGTTAATCTTCTCAAATGTCTTTTTTGTTGAACTGACACATAATGTTAAAGTTTACCCAATCAGCTACAAAACCATGAGGAAAGATGTTACATACGGACATTTTGTTCAAAGCATCCTTAAAATTAAGGTCAGCCTTGACTTAGCCGCAACTGTGCTGATGGTAGGCTCCATGGTGCAGTCCCAAGAAGGTGTTCCCCCCCCCATCCGTATTCTCCAGACTTTGATGGGCAAAAACGGAGAGCGGTGGGGTTTTTCCCCCCACTGAATGATATGACAGACCCCTGTCATCTGTTCCTAGCACAGGATGTTCGAATGTGTTTGTATGTTTTGAATACAGGAATTGAGGGAAAGATTGGACGCATATCCTATGCCTAAACCAGCTCGTTCCGCAGACCCTCCGGACCAGCCCATTTAGAGGGCAGCTTCGGCCGGTCCTCCAGACCACCTTCCCCAGTCCCCCCACACTGCCTGGTCCTTCTCTTCCTCCAGCCTCTGATCTCTTTGCCTCGTCCCCCCCCCACGGAGAAAGCCAGTCCCGAGACCAATCCCCGCGCCTCTCACTCCCACACGCGCCCCCTCCGAGCGTCACAGCCCCACCGGCTCCGCACGGAGCAGCTCAAGGTCACCTCCGGACAGCGGCAGTGGCACCTTCCAGGAAAAAAAAACCTGCAGCAAAGGCGCCAGGTCGCACTGCTATACCAGTGACTGGCTGCCTCGGCGCTTTGGCCAAAGTGGCCCCGAGGAGGCGGACGCACACGCTGACGCGCGTCCCCTCCAAGCTCCCAAACCCAACGGCCCCCTTTAACCGTTGCGGGCTGGAAGCCAGGCGGGAAGTTCCCCTTCTCTTACCTGGGCTGACGACTGTGGGAAGTAGAGCGCCTCAGAAGTCCAGCTCTCGCCGCGGAGGCTGTCCTTGGAAGCGCGGAGTGGCTGAGGCAGGAAAAGCGCGCGGTGGTGGCGGCAGCTGGTTAGCCAGCAGCCTCGCAGGATAAGAAGAGCCGCTCTGGGCTTCGCAGGGGGCGGCGGCGGCGGCGGCAGCGGCACCAGCAGCGGCACCAGCAGCACCCGGGGATTCCACCAGCGCGCGCGGAACCTTTGGGCAGCTGTTCCAAGCTCTCCCCCTGCTGCTGTACCTCTCTTCCTGCGCCCTGGCATTCCCCCGCCGATCTGGGAATGTGCAAAAGCCGGAGGGGGACGGGGGGGTGGGGAGAAGGGAGGGAATCCTGCTGCAGCAGCAGCAGCGGCGACACGAAACCGAGAGCTTTCTCACGGAGATGCCTGCTCTTGCCAGCCCCGCCAGGGAAAGCGGGGAGAGAAAAATCACAGATGGACCGGGCATTTGAGGAAGCGATTAACCGGGGCTCAGCCTTTCTGTTAATGCCGGGCCGGATATCAAACATAACATTATGCCCCCGAGAAGGTGCAAAGGGTCCTACGCCCGTATTATATCGTTTCAAACACTGCTAACTTTAAAAACTAAGGGGACCGAATGCAGTTTCGTCTCCCACCAAGGGAGAAGGGGATAACGCTGGTGAAAGCGAGACTTGGGTGTCAAGTAAAAGCTGCTGAAACATTAGTAATGCCAAATATTTCTTCTTGGCTAGATAGAGACCACTATGGGCACGTCTCTGCTATGGCAAATCAAAGGAGGTGAGAAAATAAGAGGAAACTTTGTTTTTTACCAGGGGAGACTCATTGAGCATATCCACATTAACTATTTCCTCTATAATTATCAATGTGGGAACGAAAACCAGGATTGTGAGATTCTCAAATGTCTCCCCCAACCACCCATCCACTTGAGAGGGCTAAGATCACTGAACCATTCACTAAATTGTCTCTGAAAGAAACTTACTATGATTTTAGAATGAGGACATTGATTCTCATCATAATATTCATCCATTGTTATGAAAATTAGTAACATCTACCTTTTTATCAATCTCTGATGCCTGCAGTTCACTTGTTATAGTTCTGTTTTCATCATCCAGTGTGAGAAAAATAAGGAGGAATATGGAGGGTCACAGAGTCTCCTACACAAGACTCCTACACAAAACTGAATCAGCCGCACAGTTTGAGAAATGCTGATGTAGCGGTACCGTAATAGAGCCAGGCAAGGCCTGAGAAGATCCAGATTCAGTTCCAAGTTTTACCAGCTGTATTCACACAACTCACTTAGACACAAACTACTAACAATATCAGAGTAAGTTGATATGTATTGAACTAAGATATAACAACCTGAGCTCCTAAGACTCAGGAGGATGAATAAAATTCAGGACATTGGAGATACATTAACTGTGACAATTAATTTCTTATAATGGAGGTAATTAAAAGAGGAAAGTTCTATTCCAAAATTAATAAAAATAGTGAGTTCTGACAGGCATATATTAATTGCTATATTAATAATCATCAAACCAGACAGATTAATTTGTGCCAGAATTTTCAGAGCAAGTTGCTTTTCTATTTCAGGCATCAGCAATATTATGGATAATTTAGCATACGTGTTCATGGCACCTTTCACCAGTTTCAAACTGGTGCTTAATAATAGTGAATATCATACAGTACATGAAGAGACAGGAGCACTGTGGTTATATCTACACCTAATAGGATGGGTATAATAATAATAAAGTTGGAAGGGACCTTGGAGGTCATTTAGTCCAACCCCCTGCTCAGGCAGGAAACCCTATACCATTTCAGACAAATGGCTGTCCAGTCTCTTCTTAAAAACTTCCAGTGTTGGAGCATCCACCGCTTCTGGAGGCAGATTGTTCCACTGGTTAATTGTTCTAACTGTCAGGAAGTTTCTCCTTAGTTCTAGGATAGGATTGATAGGATAGGAGAACTGTGAGTGATTGATACTCTAGTATCCTCTCAATTGAAGTGCTGTAATGTCCTTCTCAAAGTTCCTGCTAAATGACATGTGCCAGTAATTGAGAAAGACATTTTTGATATGGTGTATCAGCAGTACCACACACTTTGCTATCCATTTAGCATCAGGTGAAAATTGTTTTCCCACAAGCGTTTTGATTGGCTTCTCTGTCGTCATCTTGACTGCCTTTTAAAAATTATTGTATTATTTATATTCTTACTGCTGGAAGTACAAATCCAAACTCTTCAGTGTCACCTAACCATAAAGGGGAAGTAGGTGCTGATAGAAAGCTAAGAATTTGCTTTGTGACCCTCTTTTGTCTAAGAGATTTCTCATCTTTTCTTCTTTTCATCACACACAAATTCTGTGCTGTTGGATTCTACTCCTAGTGCTAGAGGAGCCTATCCCTACAATCAGTGTTTCTGATAAATAAATCTCACTTATTTATAAAATCCACATCACTAATCATTCCTCATGTCAGCTGTTTGGGCTTGGCCCGAGTTGGATGGTGTCCTTATGGTTGATGAAATAGTTATTTATTCTCTGTAATTCAGAGAGAGAAAGAGACTTAAGCTGTTATCTCTTATCACTTGAGTTCAGTAAACTATAACCCTATACTCATTTACCTGGGAGGAAATCCTATTAAGCCGAACAGGGGTTTGCTTCTGATCAGATATGCATAGGTTGGTACTGTGTGTGAAGCAACAAAAACTGAATCACCATAAAAATAGTTTTTGTTTTAATTCCTTACCTTATTGCCAATATGTGCTGAAAAGGCAGACTATAAATCTGCACTATACATAAAAAACACACATATTTAAATGTTTACTCACAGAAAAATTGAATACAAGGTAACAAGGTTGTACCCATTTAGCTCCATATATATTACAACCTAAGGTGAATGATAAAAGGGTATCCCTTCCTTTCCAGCTACAAAAGCTGATTGAAAGGGCAATTGAATTTTTTATTTCAGTGCTAGCAGCAGTCATGACTAACTAGTAGTTCATCTCACATCTATCTCCTGAGCTTCCTTCCACCAGTTTTGCTCTCTGAGGAGGCCTTTGTATTCTCCAGATGCAAAAAAAAATGTCAAGCCTTCAAATAATTCTTCCTCATAGTTTAGGCTTAGTTTTGTGACAGACATCTGAGTAATTTGGTAGTGGCAGATGCTGAGCAATAGAGCAGGGAGAAGATTAATACATGCAGCAGATTAACACATGGGGCAGATATTTCACAGGAATTAATGTTGATTTTAAAAAAGGGAATGGTAACACAACTAGAATTCCTCAGTTGGACTATCTATACAATTCAACTGAGACAGGGGTCGGCAACCTTAAACAGTCAAAGAGCCACTTGGACCTGTTTCCCACAGAAACGAAAACACTGGGAGCCGCAAAACCTGCACGTGCAAGCGCGCACGCCGGAGGGGAGGGCTTGATTGAAGAGTTTAATTAAAAAGAAATAGAGGGTGCTGTGCATGAGTTCTCTCTCTCTCTCTCTCTCTCACTCCCTCCATCTCTCTCTCCCCCCTCTTTTTCTCTCTCTCTCCCTCTCTCTTTCCTCTCTCTCCCTCTCTCTCTCCCCCTCTCTCTCTTTCTCTCTCTCCCCCCTCTCTCTTTCTTCTTCCTCTCTCTCCCTCTCTCTCTTTCTCTCTCTCTCTCCCTCTCTTTCTCTCTCTCTCTCTTTCTCTCTCCCTCTCTCTCTCTTTCCTCTCCCTCTCTCTTTTTCTCTCTCTCCCTCTCTCTCTTTCTCTTCTCCCCTCTCTCTCTCCCCCTCTCTTTCTCTCTCTCTCTTTCCTCTCCCTCTGTCTCTCCCCCCCTCTTTTTTTCTCTCTCCCCTCTTTCTTTCTCTCTCTCCCTCTTTCTCTCTTCCTCTCCCTCTCTTCCCCCTCTCTCTTTCCTCTCCCTCTCCCCCTCTCTCACTTTCTCTCTCTCTCTCTCCCTCTCTCTCTTATCTCTCTCTCCCTCTCTCTCTTATCTCTCTCTCTCCCTCTCTCTCTCTTTCCCCCTCTCTCTTTTCTCTCCCTCTCTCTCTCTCTTTCTCCCTTTCTCTCTTTCTCTCTTTCTCTCTCTCTTTCCTCTCCCTCTCTCTCCCCCTCTCTCTCCCCCCTTCTCTCTCTCTCTCTCTCTCCTCCCCCTGTCTTTCCCTCTCTCCGATCTTCTGCTCACCTGGCAAGCTGGCTTCACGCTGTTCTCGGACAAGCTGACACACATTCTTATTGGGCTGGCTCTCTGCTGCCCTTGGTCTGCCAGTCCTCTTCCCCCACTCAGTGAGAGAGAGAGAGAGAGAGAGAGAGAGCTGCTGCTTGCAGCTTTCTGCTGCTTCCTGCTTCCTGCAGAGACGCAGCAAAGGAGGAACCCCGCCCAATAAGTTTGTCAGCTAGGAGAACAGCATGAGGCCACTCTCTTTTTTACAAAGAGAGAGAGAGAGAGAGAGAGAGAGAGAGAGAGAGAGAGAAGGGAAGTGCAAGTGCCTCTCTGTGTCTCTGTCTCTCTCTCTGCAAATGGCGGAGGAGGCTGGGAGCCGCAGGAGAAGATTCAAAGAGCCGCATGTGGCTCCGGAGCCGTGGGTTGCCGACCCGTGAACTGAGAAATACCAAAAGATATTCCATGAAGGCAATACTCAATATGCATAACACATCACATTTCATTTAACAAATAAAACATTTTGTTGAGTAATAAATCATAAAATTAGGTCATGCAAACATGCTAGGGAAAATATACACAAGTCATGCTCAGAAATAACTGAATTCTTATTGACACAAATTCGAGTCTTTCTTCTCATCCTTTGGTTTCTAAAATCATTCATCTGTTGTAATGATTGGATGAGGATTTAAGCCCAAATTACTATGAGCATCTAATTAACCTGTATGTGGTAATGGAGAAAGTGCAGGGAGACTAAGCAGAAAGACTGAGGTTCAAATCCACCTTCAATTGTGTAAACTCATATGGTAAATTTAAGCCAGGCATACTTTCTCAGCCCCTAGACTATCTCCACAGGATTGCCGTGGAGATACAATCAAAACTGGGAGTACCAGTATGTAGGTCACCTTGAGTGCCTAGAGGAAATAGAGGATATAAATGTAATGAATAAATAAGTAAACAAATGAACTGCAAAACAGAAAATATATCTGCTGCACATCTAAGATATCTAGCTCTCTATCCTTGAGAGAGTGAGTGTTGCAATGTCCTTTGGTGAAGGCAGTGAGCAAAGTTTAATAATGAAAGAGGAATAAGATTATCTTGTATTTAGCTTTGGAGGACAGAATGCAAACATAGGAAAAACTTGACCCATTAGGCTTCTAGGTGAAGAGGAAAACTAGCACATATCATTTTGGTACTTTGCTGTTGAAACATTCAGTCCATCTGGAATCAAAATAAGCTCCAGCATCCAGTTTGGAACAGACAATCTGCACTCTGCTGGGGCTTCAAGGTCAAGCAAAGAATTCTTATCTCTTTTTCCAACTCTGGGGGAAATGCTAGTCTGTTTCTCATCTTGCGGAAAGATAGAATGCAATGCTATTGACTGCTTTCCATGTCTACTCATAAAGAATTTGGGGAAATTAACTTAGTGAATTTGCTGTTGTTTCTCAGATGCCTGTATTTTTTAATTTTTATAGTGTTTCTTATTGTTTTCATTCTGTTTTAATTCTGTTCACCACCCAGAGTCCCTCGTTGAGATGAGTGGCCTTATAAATTGAAAAACTGAGCTAAGCTAAACTAAACTTCTCTACAGGTAAGAGTGAATGAGATTGCTGCCCCGGCTTCAGGGAGCACAATAACATTTGCTTCTGGATAATACAAATAAGCTTGCACATTGCACTGCAGTTGGGGGAGCAAATCTGGATCATCTCAAATCCACAAATTGGGATTTATCTGTTTTGAGCCAGAGGATGTTTGTTTTCTTTATCAGTGTTAACTTTAACATGCAGCATAGTATTAGAAATCCCAAACTGACGTTTGTGTAAAATATTTTAATCCTAGGACTAAAAGACAAATAATGGGCATATCTTGTGAGGAAATTCTCAGAATCCAAGGAAAAAGAGGAACAAGCCTATCCAGGTCAATATGTGGGTGCCTTGCTTCTCAGCACAACAGCCGGTGCCTCTCTGCATCAGGATCATCTCTGGTTCTGTCTGAACACACAATATCTGCTGTTTTTTGAAACCTAGGCAATGAGTGAAAACAAGGTGTATTTTCTTTTTTAAAAATGTACCTTTGTAGGGACTGTAGCTGGTCCTTTGTTCTAAATTCTTGCTTTACTCTGATTCCTGGCTCCTGAGCTCTCTCCCTGCTGCCACTGAATCTCAGTGTCCTATTTCTGTATTATTTAGGATATCTCTCCTTTGCTCCATTCCTTCTGGTGGCAAAACTATTGAAATACAATCTTTTCACCATTAGAGCCTATATATGGCACAGCAGGACGTGGTAAAGCAGCTTGAAAATTCCCAATTGTTTAATGAATGACTTCTTATCACATAAAGAGCCAGTTCAGGATAGTGATTAAACCAAGGATGCTGTAAGTTCCAAGGATAAGAACCAAGATGCTGTAAGTTCTAGGCTTCTCTTAGACACGAAGACCAGCTTCATACCTCTCTCAGCCCAACTCACCTCACAGGGTTGTTGTTGTGGGAAAAATAGGAGGAGGAAGGAGTATTAGGTGTGGAATAGAAAATGAAGACACTAAAGTGCTCTGAGACTTTAGAATTCAAACAGAGAAGCACCTGACACATAACATCCCAGATTTAACAATTGTCAGTAAGAAAAACAAAAAAGTCTGGCTAGTGAATGTTGCAGAATCTAGAGACAACAGAATAGAAGAGGAAGTACTGGAGAATATCACTAAATACAAAGAACTGTGAATAGAAATAGAATGACTATGGCAAAAGAAAGCAAAGGTAATACCAATAGTAATAGGTACCTCGGGTGTAATCCCAAAGCAAATGGAACAGCATTGGCATTGACAAATTCACCATCAGTCAATTGCAAAAGACAGCTTTACTCCAAACAGCTTACATCCTGCAACAATACCTCTAACACCATCAAACATCAACATCTGTCTACCCCAGGCCCTTGCAAAGGACTTGATAGGTTGATAAAAATGCCAAATTCAGTCTACATTCTGGCTGATTGTGTGACAAACCATAATAGAGTTATAAATAATTCTAAGTTGTTTAGAACAGGGCTTTTCAATCTTTTCACCGATTGTACCACTTTTAGGATATGGCAATATTCGAGTACCACCTAGCAAGGTGTCAAAAACTTGATGACCAAAAAAAACCCTGTTCAAAGTTGCAATTGCACTGAAATGACTTATGACCATTTTCACACTTATGACCATTGCAGCATGCCCAAGGTCATGTGATTTATATTTGGATGCTTGGCAACTGATTCATATTTATGATGGTCACAGTGTCCCAGGGTCATGTGATCCCCTTTTGCAAACTTTTGACAAGTAAAGTCAATGGCAGGGCTGCTGGTGGCCAAGTGCTAAGGCAGGACTTCCCCCCCTCCCTCTTTCCATGCCTCCCTCTTTCTCATGCCCACCTCCTTCTGAAGGAAGAATTTGGGAAAAAAAACCCATATTTTTTCTCTTCCATATATTCATCAAACAAGGAAAAGCCTCCAGAAACAGAAAAGGCAAACTGCTGAGTGAACTAGCTTAAAAAGGCACTTCCCCTTTAAGAATTAGCTACTGGCTAGAAAGGAAAGTAAGGAAGAAAAAAAATGTAGTAAGTATTGGCTGTCGGCTAAGGCAGCCTCCCCAAATGGCTCCATTCATAAGTAAAGGCAAAATCCATTCAGGAGAAAAATACTTCCAAATCCCTTGCAGCAAAACTTACAGCTAACAATAGCAGAGCAATAGAAGCTAACACGAGACATCAGCCATCAGCCAAATAGAAATTGCCAAACACTCCTTAAGAACACAAAGCCCACATTGCACAAATCTCAGAACTTCAAAGTCACAAAAGCACATAAGAATCCTTCCACTCTCCATCTCCCTCCCTCCGTGTCTCTGCAGCTCCAGAGGACTCTCTCACTGTAAGTCCTTGCCTGTGCTGGCTCTTTCCCTCCCCCACTACACTTGGCTAGGCAGGGCTGTGTACCACCTGCCACTCATTAATGTACCACAAGTGGTACGTGTACCACAGGTTGAAAAGCCCTGGTTTAGAAGAACCCTATAAAATGAAAGGCAACAGCTAAAGACTTGGGAACTGTGATTTCATGTGTTTGTATATGTATTACTGTAAATAGTTTCCTATCACTAACAATTTATTTTTCTCTGTTTCCATGAAGTGAGAGATTACTTATGACTGCAGGGCCAGCAGAGTCTGTATTTGAATGGCATTTTGGCTGTCTTCTATTGAACAGCTGGAGGAAATATTCTCTGCAAATTTTCAGCATTTTGAGGTCTGCAGAGAAAAGAATGATCACTGGCTAGCCCCAAACTGCTTTGAAAGAGTATTGTGTAGAAGTGATATGTTTTGGGAGCAGAACCAGTCTAAGGGAATGAGGGGAGCACCATTGTTCTCAGAGCTGCACCTGAAAAATTTCTGATTCTATAAGATCTAAATCTTTTCTGTTATGGTGTGTGGGAGTGAGGGAGTGTGTGCGCATGCACACAAACATACACACTTAAAAGCAAATGCAAGTCCATGGATTAAAAAAAATACTGATTAAATTACAGCTCCATTGACGTAAAAGTAAGCTGAAATAAATAGGATAATTGAACTTCCATGTGGCTTATTTCACAAAACTTAGTGTTGCTCTCCCAACTATAATACAGGCAGCTAGTTAGTAAAGCTGAGAGAACCTATTGCAGGAGGATGAAAGAATAAGAATATAATGAAAAGGAGAGTTGTCATTATTTAAATAGTTAAAATGGTCATCACAAGAGGTTGCTTTTGTTGCCTAGGATTAGAGCCAGAGACTGGAGTAGCAGAAAATTATAAAGAGGGAGGAAGCCAAGCCAAAGTCACAGACATTTAGCCCTCCAACAAAAACCCTCACCTATCTTCTCACTTGTCTTCTTGAGACCATGGCTCAGTTGCACAAAGGAAGACCCTATAAGATGAAGTCATCTCATGACTGGTTATTAGGGCCTCACTGTATGTTTACAACAGAGCTGGTGGAAACTGGAGTAAACCCAACTAAAGAATTTGCCTTCATGGATCAATAATCTTACCTACTGACAATAAATGACACTCCCATAGAGAAGAAATAGATTATACTGGTAGGTGAGGAGACTGAAGATATAAATGACCCTCCAACTCCAAGCTTAACCATTGGAAATTCTAATGAATCATTAAGATTGGGTTTGCTAATGTTAACAGACTTTTTAGCAAACAGCATTGGGATCTAAATAGCCTAGTTTACACTTGAGCACAGGACATCTCCAAGATGAAATCCTTTTTAGCAGAATGCAAGAAAGGATAATTAATATTCCCAAAGGATTGTAAACTAGAGTAAGTTCTATTTTATTGTTACCAGAGTTGCTTTCCCCTTTCTTAAATTGTACCTCCTAATTTGGCTCAGCTTTAATGTCTTTATAAAGCCCAGAAGGACTGAATCAAATTATTAACCACCACACTTCCATTGAACGCAAGACTTTTTCAGAGTTCCTTTTACAAGTTTTGTTGAAAGAAGATAAGGCTATAGATATAACAGCAACTATATTGTTTTCTCTTTGGAATCCAGTAAGGGAGGGCCTCCCTCTACTCCAGTTCTATTGTGACCAAATACTATAGATGATTAAACACTTAATAAATCCAAATAAAATCTATAATTAATAACCAATGAAAACAATATATCAAAGAATATTGGAGACCCCAACATAACTGCATGACTATGAAAGGCTGTACAAACGTCTCCCTTGATGCTTCATTCACACTGTCAGTTTGGTAAACTAATGATATCTGTAGAAGTAGCTATGTAATTATTCATTGGCCTTTCCTGGATTGTTTTTGGAAAACAAAGAATGGGACTGGGAGTCCCCTTTGTTCATACCTGGAGGAAAATGCATTAATCAAATCAGAAGCTTGGAGTGGACATACCTGAATTAGCAATGCTTGTACCTCAGGAAAGATATTGTCTCTCAAAGCAGTAAGTTATTGTGGAGTCCTCAATGGCTCTCTCTCTCGCTCTCTCTCTTCCTCTTTATCTGAAAGAACAGAATTAGGTTCCAGCTTACTTGAGCAACCCTGCTCCCCCCTCTGTTACCCCAAAGGAGCTAAACTAGCTTTCTTCATACCCCAAATCAGCAGACAAGGACAGGTAAACGTTGATTTTTTACAACTGATCCATGAACTCCTAAGATTTCCTCACAGATTCAATCCCTGCAAAACCGCTCCAAATAACTTTGCTTTATCCATTTGCTTTCCAACTTTTCCTACAATCTTTGACCATTGTAGCCCAAGGTCTCTGTGTAAACCTTTACACTGTTAACAGCTTCAAGCCTCTGTGTTTACCTCTAGACTGTTAACTCTTTATGTGCTTTCTGTTAGCTTGCCACTTGCATTGAAAACTAAATGATTATTTTACTGCCTTGTGTGCCATTATTATCAAATATTTTTAATATATTGTTTTCATGGTTATTGATTACAGCGTTTATTTGGATTTATTATGCCCATTTAACCATCTACAGGTACTCCTCACTTAGCAACCATTCAAAGTTACAACAGCCCCCCCCCCAAAAAAAAATACATGTAAACTGTTTGCTTTACAACCACAGCGGTTGCTTTACAATTTCCATGTTCGCTTAACAAGAGAAAAAGTTTGTAAAATCAGATTTAGTCATGTCACAACTTACTTTATGGCCATTACAACTTATGACTGTAGTTGCCAAGCTCAACTACAGTCGTAAGTCAAGGACTACCTGTATAGATTTGACCCAATGGAAATTAGGATAGGATAGGATAGGATAGGATAGGATAGGATAGGATAGGATAGGATAGGATAGGATAGAATAGAATAGAATAGAATAGAATAGAATAGAATAGAATAGAATAGAATCTGGAAGGGACCTTGGAGGTCTTCTAGTCCAGCCCCCTGCTCAAGCAGGAGAACCTATACATTTCAGACAAGAGACTGTCTAGTCTCTTCTTTAAAACCTTCAGTGATGGAGCGCCCACAATTTCTGAAGGCAAGCTGTTCCACTGGTTAATTGTCCTCACTATTAGGAAGTTTCTCTTTAATTCCAAGTTGCTTCTCTCTTTGGTCAGTTTCCAACCATTGTTTCTTGTCCTATGCTTTGGAGAATAGCCTGAAGCCTTCTTCTTTGTGGCAGCCCCTCAAATACTGGAATACTGCTATCATGTCATTCTTCTTTTCTTTAGACTAACCAAACCCAAGTCATGCAGCTGTTCTTCATATGTTTTACTCTCCAGGCCTTTGATCATTTTAGCTGCTCTTCTCTGAACTTTTTCCAAAGTCTCAACATCTTTTTTATAGTATGGTGGCCAAAATTGGTTACAGTACTCCAGGTGTGGTCTTACTAGGGTTTTATAAAGCGGTACTAATACTTCACGTGATCTTGATTCTATGCCTTTGTTTATACAACCCAGGATTGTATTAGCTTTTTTGCCTGCTACTGCACAGTGCTGGCTCATAGTCAAGTGATTGTCCATTAGGACTCCAAGGTCCCTCTCACAGTTACTGTTTTTGAGTCAGGTCTCGCCTAAATGTAAAACTTTGCTTTTCTCCACATTAAAATTCATTTTGTTGGATAGGGCCCATTGTTCAAGTTTGTCAAGATCCTTTTGGATCCTGAGCCTGTCTTCTGGGGTGTTAACTATTCCTGCCAGTTTAGTGTCATCTGCAAATTTGATCAGCATAGAAGGAGGTCACAGTTCCGTGAAGGAAATATCTTTCACTAATAAAGAAAGCTGCTGTAAGATATACTTCTGCTGGAATACTGTATTTGATAGATCTCCCTTTCCATTCTTTATCACCTCTGAATCAGCATCAAGACAAAGCAAAGGAGATCGATCTGGAGCCAGTTTTCACCACAGCTGATGATCTTGAAATATCACCAGTCTAACTTACTACTTTCTCTACCTTCTGGCATAATGGAGACTCACACAATTTAAATGGTGACGTGCTAGATAAATTATTCACAAGCTGAGTATATGTTTGTGTGTGAGAGAGAAAGAGAGAGTGAAAAGGGATTTTAAAATACTGATTGATTTCTTTCTAAAATAAATCTGGCATCTCTTGGCAAGCAGCTTCAAATTGAGACAATTTGTTAAACCTGATGTAAAAGTTGATGACTTTGCATCAAAAATCACTGATTCGGGAAATATGCATATACCTAAGGAAAGTTTCAGTTAAGTAGTATACTAGAAGGATTAGTATTGTCCAGCCCAATGTCTGTATGAAAAGATGGTAATTTGCTACCTAGAAAACTGGTACAAAACAGCTTAAAACCTAGGAGAGAGGCAGTCATTTCCCCTTGTTTTTAAATAAATGTATTGAACATTGATTCATATATAGTTTTTTTCCTTTACCCAATTTTGTGGATATGAAAAAAGAAGTCCACATTAGAAAAAGAGGTTGATACTTTTCAGAAGTATGAAATGATTCATAACCCTAGAGGAAATAAACAATGTAAATAATGTATGAGTGTGTAGGAAATTGATTGTAAACAAATCCCTTGGTTGTTTTATAAACAATTGTAGATTTTTAAGCTAGAACATATACATGTAATTTTCCAAACATTTATATGGTAATTGTTAAAAACAATATTAATATATGGTTTTTAATCTTATTTTAAGGATTTTAATTTTATTATAGTGAAAAATCTAAACTTTTTGGTATGAAAAATAAATAATAAATGAGGAAATATACATTTTAGCTAATATGGGAATTGGTTTACAAATAGAAAAAGATGTTTTATAGAAAATTCCATTTGTTGAGATTGTCTTGATGACTTCACAGTTTTAATCCATGTGGATTTTTGTTTATTTTCTTATTGGTAATTTATTTGAAAATAAATAGGATGGATAATTCATGTGCTCTAATTGTCTATGACATTCAAAATCCTATTTGCATTCTCCTGGTGACCTTTTTTTTTTTTTCCTTTTCCTGATGTTTGATGGACACAGAGAGTATCAGGCTAGTATTTGGTGCAACTCTAAAAACCTACTTTGTAAATCCATCAGAAAACTCATTTCTGCAAGAATCCATCCTTTGGAGGCTATCCTTGACCCATATTTTTAGCAACATCTTACCTGATTATGTAATAAAAATAGCTCTTGATCATTAGAGAAGCCCAACTATATGAGAGTACTTACTTCCAGTAAATTGCCATTGAGGGAACATTCTGAGTACTTTTATATTTCAGATACAAAGCCTAGCTAATTACTAGGCCATAAATAGTTAAAGAAGATGTAACAGAGATTGCAATAATGGTTCTTGGCCTCACTATAGAAAATGAATAATGAATCACCCAGTTAAAGAACCAGTTTCTTTTAACTTATTCCTAACTTCCTGTTGAGAGGCAGTTTGGTGTAGGGTGGTCAAGGCACCAGGCTAGAAACTGGGAGATTGTGAGTTCAAGTTCTGCCCTAGGCACAAAGCCAGCCTAGGCCAGTAACTTTCTCTCAGCCTAGGAAGGAGGCAAGGGCAAACCACTTCTGAAAAACTTTGCCAAGAAAACTATAGGGATTTGGCTAGTAGTTTTCAAGAATCAGACAGAATCGAACAGAAGAAAAAAGAAAGCTTCCTGTTATATGTTGGCAGCATGCTTAATCTACAGCAGAAATATTGTTCTTTATTCTCTAATTCTGTTTCAGCCGCCAAAGAGAAAAGTCTGGAGACTTAATGAAATTCCAGAGAGAGAAAGTTTGGAGGTTGATGAAAACAGCACACACACAAAAAAAATCATCTATGTTGAATAGTCATTCTCAGGCTATTTCTGAAATCCTCATGGACACAGTTGCCACAGTCACAAAACGCAATGAAAATATGGATATTTTTTTCCTTTCCTCTTCTGTTCTTTTCTTTCTGTATTCATTCTGAAATAATATATTGGAAGCTAAAAGGAATCTTCTGAATATGTTGTTCCCCGCCTTAGAAACTAGACAAATCATTTATATTTAATTACTTCCTTCTATCTTCATTTCATTTCCTCCTGTGATTTTTCATTTATGGGAAAAAAATGAGAAAAATGTATACATTCCTACAGATACATTGCACCTGTGCCTCTCCTGAATTCCCTCTTTATCCCTCTGGAGGATCCAAATTTGCTTTGGAGCTCTGCAACTCATTTTGGAAGATTTTCAATGTTTTCAAATGAGATTCTCCCAAATTAAATGTACACTTCTAATATGTATCTGCTTGACATTGTTGAAGATCTATGCAAAGGCTTAGCTTTTATTGGCTCTTTTCACCTTCTTGTTTCCTTCTCAGAACTAAAAAATATTAGAAAGAGGAATGAAATCCAGGCAAAATTTAAGAAATATACTCAGAACCATGACAAATCAACTGTTTTATAATAGACTGTTAATTCATACTGTTGCATCTTTACATTTAAAAAGCATAGATATGAATATTTTTATACATTAAAAAGCCAACCTATTCCTCTTCCAAATTATTTACTAGTTAGATAGGTTATTCTAAGAGTGTCTCTCTTGTGGAAACATCTGGAGAAGCTCATTTGTGACAGCTGTTCATTGTGTGATTATTGGAAGGCATTCAAAGGTTAAAAGGGAATATGCTTACACTTTAAATGACTGCCAGACATTTGTGGTTCCTATAATGTTCCCTTAGAAAGCATTGTAATTAAGAAAACAGTTGTAATCCAGTTTGACAGACATTTGCAGCTCAAGTTTAACAGTGAAGACAAAATAATAATTTACCCTAATAAAAGTGATATAGAAATAATACCTACAAAGTGATTTTTTTTAGTTAACTTTTAGTGTGGTGAAAGTTTTGAATCAACTGTACCCAACAGAGAAGGGTAGCAATGTGAAATATTAATTCTTTCTGTCATCATATGACAGCAATTGTATCCTAAGAGAGGAAACAAGACAGCATTGGTTTTCTAATTTAGCTCAATATTATTACCACTGGCTCAGAAAAATCCCACAAGCATCATGAATTGCCTAGAAATCATGGTTCTAGCCTGAGAAAATACAACTGCTGTCAGTTACAAGCAAAAAGAATGCACATTCATTGTTCTGGGAGCTGAGAATAAAGTTGGCTCCTTAATTAAGGTAGTTTAGCATTATACTTTGCATTAAGTTTGCAACTATTAATTATCTTGGATAATGGATCCAGAAAAGCCTTGTATGAATGCAATAATATTTCTTCTGCAATAGTCTTATAATTCTTCTCTTCTAGTACCAGTTCAAGAATTTTCTTAATCATCTGGTGAATTTCTGAAGGGAACATATTGGCCACAAGAAAGGCAGACACTTCCAGAATGCCACCATTTCCAATTCCCCAATTTCCAAATAGCAGTTTGAAGACAATCTATGAATGCCTTCACTGCCACTCACCTGCCAATGTACTTGCATGAATTGTTTTACATTCACTTTGCACAGAAGGGAAGTAAAACATAGGGTCAGCTTTGGAAGGCCTCTAGGTCATTCACATCTAACAGTTGGTTAAAAATCCGAAATATTTTGTCAGCACTAATATGTATGGTGGAGATCTCTTTGTACCTCTAAACATCAAAACAAATGATAAAAAACAAATGAGGAACTAGATCATCACAACTGTCTCTGGGCCTGTTTCCTACTGGCCTTTCATTAGTTAAATGAGTCTCGGTATTTAAGAGGCAGTCTTTGTTTTTTTAACTCTTCTGACTTTGAGTCCCAGCTTGCAGGTCAAAAAGCGGCAAGCCCTCAGCCACCTGCAAATGATGGATTTGATTCACTCCAGCTGTCACCAGTTCAATGATCAAGAGTCAGAGCCTGGGTTTGGGAAAGTACCAAGTCCTAAATCAGACTGCTAACTAAAGAGGGACAAGCAGGAGAGGCTGGCATGGGTCTCAAAGAGGAGAATGCTCCCAGTATTAAGTGCAATCAGTAACTGAAGTGATATAAGTTCATGGTTCAGCCCCTTCTCTTGTTAGAAGCAGATTCCTACTTCTGAGTTGTATTTCTCTAACGTTCACGATCCTCCTCTTCTGACTTGTGAACAGACTTTCACTTTGGCTCTGAGACTGGCTTCTGTGGACTGGCTCTCTTGTTTGACCTACAAATTGTCTTAGATTCTCATCAGCATTCCTGCCTCTGAACTATCCAAGCTAGCAGTTTGTGACCCAAGCATAATTTATAAGGCAAGAAATTTCTCTTTAAACTCTCCAGGTTTTTGTTTAAATTACTGGCTCTTAGCTCTGTGCAACTACCAGTGAAAGATTTACAACAGGCTAATAAAAGCTCTCAGACTTGTAATTGCCTTACTTTGTGTTTGTGGAAGATAGGTTCTTTCCAATCCCTGTCCTCAGTTAAAAAGCTGCTTTTTTGGCCTCATTGGTCAAGATGAAGGACTGCAAACTGAAAATGCAAAATGGACAAATCAGCTCTCCAAGTCCACTGTAATTGCCTTGCAATTACACCAAAAGCAGCCAACTGCTCCAACTATCTCCTCATCATCATAAGTACCCAATCACTGTTTCTAAAAAAGGGATGGATCCTTTGACCAGTTTCCAGTATTCCCGGAACACGACAACCTATATATGAGCCTTTGTCCTGAAGATGTTTCCACTTATCAGATCAAAAATAGCTTCATTATTAGTCTATCTGGACCATCTGCAAAAAGAACTATTCTGTTGCTGCAACAAAGCCTTCTGAAAAAAACCACCTAATGCCATCTCAGAAAGTTACATCAAGGACATAGCTCAGTGGCAAACTATATAAATTACTTTTAGATAAGATCGAAGACTTAAGCGGAAATGCAGTTGCTTTAATAGATCAGTTCCAGAAAGGTCTAGCAGATAAAATCCTGGCAAATTAGCAAATTGAAGTTCCTATTCATATTACATGACCTGACTTATCTCTGTCTGTTAATAGACATAACAGTGGAAAAGTTTTATCAAGTTTCTCCCTTCCTCATGACCTATCTGGGCATTGTATGGCATAGAACTCAGAATCTTAAATCATTTGTTAAAAAACAGTCCAATGAGCGTCAAATCGCTTCCCTGCAAAGGATGCATTCCCGTTTCTATTCCAAGCATCCAGGGGGAGTAAGAGATAATACACAGCTTAACCCAAAAACACACTGTTTTCATAGATGTGTTCAGAGAACAAGAGGCAGTCCAGTTTTTGTTACTCCATCATCGTTATGATTACCCTATCAACTTGATCTCAGGGATGGAAATTCCTAGTGATTCCGTCCACTCCCTTTTTAAGGCAACATCATTACCCCTGAGGAAATTTATCTCAAAAAAACAAAACCCTAAAGAGGGTTAATCCATCCTTCTACATAGCCATCAGTAGTTCTGCACTTTTTAAAAGAAAAAGTAGAATGAATTGAAGCCCTGCAGTGATTACCAGGCTTTCAGTTAAATCACCATTCAATGGGGTCTTGCCCCTCATTTCTGAACTTTTTAAGAACACCTGTGAAAGATCCATAAATTGACCAAGTTAGACCTTAGGGCTTGGGGGGGATTATAAACTGGTACAAAAGTGTAAAGAGATCAGTGCTGTTTAGAATACATCTCATCCATATTTTAACATTTATCCAATTATACCATTTTGTGAATTCACAGCATGTAGCTTCCTTTCCAATTCTTTTTTCTTGAACTCTGACCAATGTAAATATTTGTTTCAGTTCCTCTCTCATTCCCAGATCCCTAAAATAGTCCTTTCAGCCTTCTCTTAGTTCAGTCTGTTTCCCAAAAATTTCATCACTTTTATTTTTAATTCTTTTCATTTTACTAGGTGCTTCTTGTTTACCCTCACTTCTAAATCAGTTTTTATTTTTATCAAAATATCTCCATATTTTCTCCGATTCTTTAAATCTTAACATTTCTTTGCTTTTTTTAGACAATGTGTTTTGTAACCTTTTTTTCTCTAAATACCCACTGTATAATAATTTTATCTTCATTTTGCAGCAATTATTCTCTGTTTTTTTTCTCTCACAGCCTCTTTCACCTCATCATACCACCCTTTTCATATTTCATATTTCCCACTAACATGGTTCCATATACTTCTGTGGTATTTTGTAACATAATTCTGGCCATCCTCTAACAGGCAGCTTCCACATCCTATGTTGTGATTCCTCGCCAGCCAGTGGATCCGGCAGCTGAGTCTGAGGAATCAGATGAGGAGGGGCCTGGAGTGACATTAGAGACAGAGGAAGGCTCTGAGGAGCTCCAAGACTTACAGTCAGACAAGGAGCCTGGCCCCTCTACTAGCGCTCAGGCTGAGACACAGCTGTGCTGGGAGCCTGAGTTGGACAGTGATGAAGAACAGTTGGGACAAATCCAGGATGCACGAAAGCGCAGATAAGAGAAGCGAGTAGGACAGAGGAATGCAATGGGGCAGCTCCAAAGGCAAAGGAGAAGGCATTAGGAAGCCACGCCTTGGTTGAATTATAAAAGGGAAGGTGTGGGAGGTGCTGGTTGCCGAAGGCAACCGTTCGTGTTGAGGATCGAGTTTCTGTGGACTGTGTTTGTTTGCCTTGGACATTGACTCAGGTCTGTGAGAATAAAAGGGTTTTTTTTCTTGACGTTCCTGCCTGTTTCTTGGAAGATAGGGGTTTCTCCTTGTGAGCATAACAAGGACTCACGTAGGCTGGGACAGAACATCTTATTTCTTTACTCCTACTTTCCATTCGTTAGGTTAAAAGATGAATCTATTTTCTACTGTAGTAGTTTTTTATAATATCTTTGTCCTGGTAGGCAGCAATGACAAATGCCTGAATAAGTAGCTTCCTTACTTTAAAAGAATTTACTAAAATAATGAAAATGAACTAACCATATACTGAGTGAGATTCTTATGACAGCAACCCATTTTTATTGAGGAAATTTAATTGATCAAGCGATAAAATTGTGATCAGTTCCCATTCAAATACATTTACATTCATTCAAATTTTATTTTCAAATGAAAAATGAACAAATATTTATCAGGAATCAAGGCAATATTCCATGCGTGTGATGAAGGGACTGTGGTCCATGAAAGCTTATACAGTATGCATTGATTTTGATCTAGCTGGTTTGGTCTAGTTCCTGATGACCAGTTATTTTGTTGTACTCAGCCTTCATGTCTTCCTTGGGTGTCATGCTGGCTCCTAGTGCTAAGCCTATACATTCCTTCTGGGTCAGGACCAAGTCTGCGCCTCTCAAATATCTTCTATTCTTGCAAGAGGACCCATTGTGATGAGAAACCAGCAATGCAGCTTGGAATAAATGCACTTTTACTGATTGCAAAAAAACAACCTGTCCCCTTACAATTAAGTGTGGGATCAAAGGGAATTGAGAAGAAATAAGCACTATAATAGATCTTCTATGCTTGGCAAGGGTGAGGAAGCTGGAGAACAGAAGCAGATTAATTTTGCTTAATGAAGCATATATGAATATTTGGATAAATGATTGGGTCTCCACTGCAAATCAGTGACAGCAGGAAAATAATAGATGGATAGAACCAGTTATTGCCTAACTAAGATAATATCCAACATATACCATGCTTGTTATCTATGAGATTTTATGTGGTTTTACTCTGGTAGTTTTATTTCTACCAGCATTTTTCCTGCAAAAATGTTGCTTGTTCTATTCCAAGGTTGTAATCACTTTACAGGTACATAAAAATGCTTTACTTTGCTTTTGTATGCAATTTTCTGAAATTATATTTAGAATCTCTCCCAAATATAAGCCTGGCAATGTTTAAATTCATTTTATCTTTGTTTATTTTGATTCCCTAAAAATATTTTAAATAAAAGCCACTATAGTGTAATAATTAAATGTTGGACACAGTGGGGAGATCCAGATTTCTAGCCTTGGGAATTCCCTGGGTGACTTTGAGCTAATGCAGGAGTGGGCCGCTATGGCCTCTTTGTGATCTGTGAACTTCAACTCCCAGAATTCCTGAGCCAATCATGCTGGCTCAGGAATTCTGGGAGTTGAAGTCTACAGGTCATAAAGAGGCCATAGTTGCCCACTCCTGAGCTAATGGGTCTCTCTTAGCCAGCCTATTTTACAGGGCTGATGCTATGGGTAGAAAAAGAAGAGTTGGGAGCACAGTGTGCACTGATTTGAGCTCCTGAAAGAAAGCCAGGATATACATTTAATAAATACAAATTGCAATAGTAATTGCAATCTCGCACATCTTTCTGCCTTTGATCCTTAGTTAAACTAATAACTAAGCAAAAAACAAATACAGTATGATAAGGTGAGGCTAGTTTTATCTTCTTTGTTTTTACTGTCTCTAGTGATTTTGTTGTTTGGGAGGGCTGATACAGTCACAATGATTATTATGTTTGGGATTAGTTTTAATCTCAGTTAGTTTTATTGGTTATATAGACTATAAGGTGCTGTGAGTTATTTTGATTGCAATGAGATCAAATATGATATAAATAATAGTATTTAGTATTTTTGGTGGCCATTGGGCTTGAGAAATTACTTTCTGATTATCAGGAATTCTAAAATATCTTTGGCTTCACAACTGAAGAATGGATGGTGAAGCTGGTAGAATTGATGGACGTGGCAAAGTTGATAAATTTTATTTATGTTTGGAAATCACTTTTTGATATATATATTTTTTGTGGGAAACTGAAAGAAATGAAAAGTTGATTTGGGGATTTGATGATTAGCATTATATAGAAGTATGGAAATAATCTAGACAAATGTTAACCCTAGAGTTGGTGTGTTTTTTATCTATCTCTGTACTAAAGAAAATTGGAAGCCATTCTTTTTCTCTCTTTCTTACTTTTTTTCTTCTCTGCACTTTTACTCTTTCTCCTTCCTGTGATTTTTTCCTTTTCAAATTATCTTTTTCTGTTTATTTTTCAACTTTGTACCTTTCAAAAAAAGATTTTAAAAAAGCCAGGGAGATAAAGAATAGGGACAGCAGTTGATGTAGGGAGCAAATACAGTCCACCTTGGCCAATCTCCCAAGAACAATGGAAGTGTTCTGTTTTAAGGACCCATAAACAAGGAACATGTCTGCAGCTTCAGTGTATCAATTAGCCGTGCAGCATATTTCTATAACAGATAATCAATAAACCATTACTGAGGTCCTGCAAAAAGAAAAGAAAATAACCAATTTCTCCTGTGAAGAATTTGCAGTGGCATAGATTATTTTAGTGAATGGTTTATAGTTTTGAAAGAGTATCATTTACAGGAATTCTATGTGATCTTTTTGAAAGATGAGGCAGTGAAAACATTTAGGAACATTGAATGGTTAAAAACAAACTGAAGGACTGGATATGGCTGCACACATTCCCTGCCAAAAGACAAGAAAAGAAAAGAACAAAACCCCAGCTGGGTAGCACTTGTGTCAGATACCATATTAGGAAAAAGATTGATTTATTGCAGAGGAGAACATTCTACCCATATAGTAAAACAGCTTCACTTAGCAACAGAATAAAGCAACATACATATCAACTGATCTGTTAAAACTTTTCAAAGTTGTCCCATTCACATTACAGTATTTTAATGGCCTATATCAATATGGATTAACATCTTGTTAAACATCTGATTAAAGTTATCACATAATTATGTGATGTCCTGCAGCTATAAGGATCACTCTCTTTATAGTACATGAATTTTATGCAGATTTTCTTTTTAATTACAGTTGTGATGGAATATAAATTTAAAATAATCAACTGATCTCCTACCTCACTGTCAAAACTAGGAAACTTATAAATACCTCAGTAGTGGGAAACATGTCAGAATATCATCGCATACTTTCTTTAATTGTTACCTCTTTTAGAAATGAATACAGAAAGAAGAATTCTCATTTCATAAAACTGACTCAGTACAAATGTAAATGCAACAGTATATGGTGCAAAACTAATTGGGATAGTTGGTTAATACTTTAAATATCCTAGGAAGATATGATCTGAATAGGAAGTACCATTTAAACTCACAACTATAACCATTTTTTTACTCTTTCGAAGGTGTTACTTGTAAAAAGCTAGGCATTCAAGAGAAACAATTCAAGAATGAGAGTAGAGAAAGGAGAAAATGACATAGTTTACAGAATGTAACAATTTTATATAAGAAGATAGTCGTTCATTTCATCCCCAATTGTTTATCCACAATCCTTTCTCAAGGATCAATATTTATAAAAAAAAAAAGTCTCCAAGTCTCATTTCTCTAATTCAATTATTTCATGTACAGCACAACTTCCCTGATTTACTCCATTCAACAATACTAATGGTGCTTTTCACAGCTGAACTACACACCCTCTGGTTGTAGAGAACATTGATTCCTGTGTGAAGCAATGGAAAGAGAGTTGGAATACTAATGTTCCTATCTCATTCATAACAAAGGTTCCTTAATGGGGGCCTGGATCAGAGACAACATCATTGCAGCAGAAGAAACCTAAACCACGATAGAATGGAAAGTATCGCATGATTGCTCCAGAGCTCAGTTTGCTTCCTTCAGAGATCTAATCTGTGTCTAGTATATCTAGAATGTAACCTTAAATCATGATTTAACAAAGCTTTATTGAATAATAATAATAATAATAATAATAATAATAATAATAATAATAATAATAATAATAATAATAATAATAATAATAATAATAATAATAATAATAATAATAATAATAATAATAATAATAAAGTTGGAAGGGACCTTGGAGGTCATCGAGTCCAACCCCCTGCTCAGGCAGGAAACCCTATACATTTTGGACAAATGGCTGTCCAGTCTCTTCTTAAAAACTTCCAGTGTTGGAGCATTCACCGCTTCTGGAGGCAGGTTGTTCCACTGGTTAATTGTTCTAACTGTCAGGAAGTTTCTCCTCAGTTCCAGGTTGCTTCTCTCCTTGACTAGTTTCCATCCATTACTTCTTGTCCTGCCCTCAGGCACCTTGGAGAATAGCTTGACTCCCTCTTCTTTGTGGCAACCCCTGAGATATTGGAATACTGCTATCATGTCACCCCTAGTCCTTCTTTTCATTAAACTAGACATACCCAATTCCAGCAAACGTCCCTGATATGCTTTAGCCTCCAGTCCCCTAATCATCTTTGTTGCCCTTCTCTGCACTCTTTCTAGAGTCTCAACATCTTTTTTACATCGTGGTGACCAAAATTGGATGCAGTATTCCAAGTGTGGCCTTACCAAGGCATTGTAAAGTGGTATTAATACTTCACGTGATCTTGATTCTATCCCTCTGTTAATGCAGCCCAGCACTGTGTTGGCTTTTTTGGCAGCTGCAGCACACTGCTGGCTCATATTTAAGTGATTGTCCACTAGGACTTCGAGATCCCTCTCACAGTTACTACTATTGAGCAAGGTACCCCCTGTACTATACCTGTACATTTGGTTTTTCTTGCCTAAATGTAGAACCTTACTTTTTTGACCATTGAATTTCATTTTGTTAGATAGCGCCCAGTGTTCAAGTCTGTCCAGGTCCTCCTGGATCTTAAGCCTGTCTTCTGGAGTGTTGGCTATTCCTGCCAGCTTGGTGTCATCCGCAAATTTGATGAGTTCCCCATCTATCCCCTCGTCCAAATCGTTGATGAAGATGTTGAAGAGCACTGGCCCCAGAACAGAGCCCTGGGGCACCCCACTGCACACTTCCCTCCATGTAGATGCGGTTCCATTGAGGACCACACGCTGAGTACGGCCGGTCAGCCAGCTATGAATCCATCTGGTAGTGAGGTTGTCTAACCCACATTTTTCTATCTTATCAAGTAGTAGGTTGTGATCTACTTTATCAAATGCCTTACTGAAGTCCAAGTAAATTATATCCACAGCATTCCTCTGATCCACTAATTTTGTCACTTGGTCAAAGAATGCAATAAGGTTTGTCTGGTATGATCTGTTTTTGACAAACCCACGTTGGCTTTTAGTAGTGATTTTGTTTGCCTCTAGGTGTTCGCTGATTCGTTGTTTGATTATCTTTTCCAGAATCTTCCCAGGTATTGAGGTCAGGCTGATAGGTCTGTAATTTCCTGGATCCATTTTTTTTCCTTTTTTGAAGATGGGAACTACATCAGCTCTTTTCCAGTCCTCTGGTAGTTCCCCAGTTCATAGCATGCTAAACTATAAAACATGTTTTCCAAAATACAGTCAGGGACATTATTTGATTTCCTGATATCTATGAATTTATCATTTCCTCAATTGACACAATTACTCAAAACTTCAGCAGAGATACCACTATTCCTGTTCCAACCCTGCTCTTAATACTAGCCAAGGACAGGAAAAGAAAAAGCTAGAAGATGTGTATTGTTACATAGATTAAAAGTTCAGGGTGTTGTAGAAATGACAAATGAAATCAGAAAGGCATCAGAAGTGGTTTGGGAATTGATAGGTTGATATAAATTAGAATTATTCAATATGTGTGTCTGTCTTAAGAAGAGTTCAAAGGACTAAATTCTCAGAATGACTGGGCCACAAAAAAAATTGGTACGGAGCTGCCTAAATGAAAAGGAAATCAGATATTTGTTCTTTATAAACTAATCTGAGACTCTCCACTAGCACAGGGGTCCCCAACCTGTGGGCCACAGTCTGGGAGTGGGCCGTGGCCTACTGGCCACCATGCCGCGGGATAGGCTGGCTAGTGCAGGCATGTGTGCATGCTCACACCCCCACTCGCGCTAGCACCGTTGCCTCAGGGCGCGAAAATGGGACGATGATGTACCTCGGGGTGTGAAAATGGGATGCCACCATGCCTCGGGCTGTGAAAATGGGCCACTGCCGCACCTTGGGGCACAAAAACAGGATGCCACCGTGCCTCAGAGCACGAAAACGGGATGCTGCCGAGCTGCAAAAATGGGCTGCTGCGGCGCCATAAGGCACGAAAGTGGGATGCCGCCATGCCTCGGGGTGTGAAAACGGGATGCCACCGGACCTCGGGGCATCGCACCGCACAAGAATAAGGCAGGGCTAGTGAGTATCACGTGGGCGTTAGCCCTGCCCCATTTGTGTCACACGCGTGCTTGCGGCCCCATGCACACACGTGCTCATGCGCATGTAAAATGCTTCCCTCTCCCTTTCCCTCTGGTCCGCCAGCTGAGAAAGGTTGGTGATCTCTGCACTAGCAGCATTAATGGAGACAATTTAACAGTAAAAACAGTATATGCAGAGCCCAAAGCCCTTCGCTTTTTCTCATAAAAATGGAGAACTGAGTGCAGAAGGAGATCTTCTTAGAGGATGTGGATCATACTAAAAGAATACTGAAAAATTAATTTGCAGAGATGCTTTTGAACAGGCAAAATGTTCATAATATTGTTGACCTATTCTGTATGTTGACCTAGATAGCAGTAAAGACTTACTAATATTAATTATGTATGAAGGAAGGGTAAGTGTATTAGTAAATATAAAATAGAGCAGCTTCATGTCTATCTATGTTGAGAAGAGGAAAATGCAAGAGAAAGAGACAATAATTTCTTTTGTTGTTAAATACAGACACATTTTATTAACAGTAGGTCAGGCAAGGCAAGACACAGCAACAGTCAAAATAGGCTGAAAGAGATACAAAGAGAAGATGTAAACTTCTGTTCTTTCTGAATTCTTTATTGCCAAATAGAATTGGCTCCTCCTCCTCCTAATCACTGATTAGGATCACATTTCACTGCACCTGTTTCTTAATTCTCAGTGGCACTTAAGATCTAGCACAATATTTGATTGTTATTAAATTGATAGGAAACACTGACCCAAGGGAAATTTAATTTAATTTTATATAATTGGAAAATTGCCAGGGAAATCTATCACAGCTCCATTTGACTTTGAAAAGAAAAAATGCTTTCCAAAAACAAATGAACTAAGAGAAGGGGAAATAGTTGAAAAGGAAAATTAAAGAGATTATCTTCCAGAACAGTTTTTTTCAAACTTGGCAACTTTAAAATGTGTGGACTTCAACTTATATATATATAATATATACATTATATATTTGCAATTTGGTGGCATTCTTATTAAATTCATTGGTTATTCTCTGTTAGCAGTTGCCAAAAATAATGTCATAATTTTAAAAGTTACCTCAAAAAATAACTAGTGAAATTAGCATCAACTTTAAATATAGATTTTAAGAAAATCCTGAAAATTATTCCCATGCAGTGATAGGAATACTTTCTTTTTTTTCCAGTTTACTGTTAAGTAATTGCTTTATTTTAAAACCATATTTACATAACTCTAAGTAATATGTTAAAAAGATTACATTTAATTTGCAAGACTAATTATGTGATTTTTAAAATCTTTTTACCCTTTAAAATAGCAGGTGTATTTGCTGTAAGGAAAACATTTTTGGTAGGAGGAGTAATAGCTGTAAATCTTTTTAAAGTTCTAATTAATAGGGGAACTTTATTATTTGGTTGGACTAAAAATAAAGTTAGGTATTGATTGTTTAAAATGTTATGACTGGTAATAAAAGTTACTTTTTGGCCTCTAATCTGATTCTTCGTGCAGTTAACTTACTATTACAGTCACATCATCATTCATGCATCAGAAAAAGTCATAGACTTTTTTAAACAAATTGAAAACTTACCAATTTTCTTTAATATGGTTTGATTTATTTTACTAGAATCCAATGATATCTGAGACCTTTATGCAAAATATCATGCATAAATTAATATTAGTGCAATATGCTGACATAACACTTTAAAAAAGTTACATTGACCTTTGTCATTTGATTATTATGCCACTGTGATGTCTGAACTGAAAGAATATTAGTTGTGTCATAATGATATTTATCAGCTTGCCATTTTGAACAAATTAAGTAGTCCTTGTTGATTTATTTATATACCATATATTCTATAAATGGTTATGGTGAGAATGATCCATACTGTACAATTGTTGTTGTTAGTTGCGAAGTCGTGTCCGACCCATCGCAACCCCATGGACAACGTTCCTCCAGGTCTTCCTGTCCTCTACCATCTTCTGGAGTCCATTTAAGCTCACGCCTACTGCTTCAGTGACTCCATCCAGCCACCTCATTCTCTGTCGTCCCCTTCTTCTATTGCCCTCAATCTTTCCCAGCATCAGGCTCTTCTCCAGTGAGTCCTTCCTTCTCATTAGGTGGCCAAAGTATTTGAGTTTCAACTTCAGGATCTGGCCTTCTAAAGAGCAGTCGAGGTTGATCTCTTCTAGGACTGACCGGTTTGAATGCCTTGCAGTCCAAGGGACTCACAAGAGTCTTCTCCAGCACCATAGTTCAAAGTCCTCAATTATTTGGCGCTCAGCCTTTCTTATGGTCCAACTTTCACAGCCATACATTGCAACTGGGAAAACCATGGCCTTGACTATACACACTTTTGTTGGCAGGGTGATGTCTCTGCTTTTTAGTATGCTGTCTAGATTTGCCATAGCTTTCCTCCCCAGGAGCAAGCATCTTTTAATTTCTTGGCTGCAGTCCCCATCTGCGGTGATCTTGGAGCCCAGGAAAATAAAATCTGTCACTACCTCCATTTCTTCCCCATCTATTTGCCAGGAATTGAGAGGGCCGGATGCCATGATCTTGGTTTTCTTAATGTTGAGATACTGTACAATACTGAGGTAAAATAATGATAAATATATCATATGAAATTAGCATAGTTATGAGTTTATTTAAAATTTACCAACAGTTTTGCATATTAACTTTATAACCACATAACATTTCATGTTGTACAGTGTGGAGTGTGGAGTTAGCCCTGAAAATGTTAGCAGTTAGGTATACCCAAGCTTAGCCCCAAAGTGAGGAAGAGACTCAAGATTGCCACGTCTTTATATGAGAATTAGGAGAGAGAAACTTTTCCTGGCTTTCTAGGTTCGGTTATTATACCATGCAACAATAGAGTTTCAGTAGTCCTTGTGGAATATGTTTGTGGCCTATCTGAAGTGCTGAAAGTATACATGTTAAGGTATTTTTTTTTCCACACACAATGAGAAAAATCATAAGACATGCTGAATAGTCCATCTTCCAAGGCATCCCTCATTAGAATCTAAAAAGTCAAGATGGAGGCTACAGCTGTGTCATTGAAGCTCACTCATTTTTTTTATTATGTTGCGCATGTGACTTTTTTTTTTTTTTTTTTACCTCTTCCTACAAACACTTCCTGGCATGCGGAGATCATGAAAGATCTTCCTCGTTCCCATAAATCACTGAGTTCAGAAAGAACACACTTTCTTTCTATACCAACTCCCTTTGGGGTTGTCTCTAGACAGCAGAACATCTTTAAACTATCCTTCTATTTAGAAGGTGGAAGGAAGCCAGCGGGATTCAGAACTGGAGCACAATAATTAGAAGCCTATCAAACTAAAAATTATCAAAATTAGAATGATCAAACATAGGAAAGAATAAGGCTTCCTGAGGAGGAACAAAAAGGAGTATAGCCTCCACAATAAATCTTTGAGGTCATCAGTATTGTAAGATTATTATTTTTTGAAAGATGAAGTATAGTTGCCCATTTTCCACAAAATGGCAGAGGGAACCATAGTGTAGCTGCATAGCTTCATATCCATATCCAGCAGTCACCATACATTTAGAAAAACTTTTCATAAATTCCTTTTTTGATGGGTCCCAAAGAAATCTATCAGAAGGTGAGAAGAACACAATTTGAAAAGAAAGGAAAAAGGAGGGGAAAAACTGGCCCCCAAAAAAGAAACTGCAACTATTTTTTTTTTAAAAGGCAGAGTAAGTAGTGAAAACTTGATTATTTATTTAGCTACAGGTAGTCCTCAACTAACAACCATTCATTTAGTGACCATTCAAAGTTACAACAGCACGGAAAAAGCGACTTATGACCATTTTTCATGCTTATGACTGTTGCAGCATCCCCACGGGCATGTGATCAAAATTCAGACGCTTGGCCACTGGCTCACATTTTTTACAGTGCAGTGTCCTAGGGGTCATATGATCACCTTTTGCGACTTTCTGACAAGCAAAGTCACTTAACAACTATGTTAGTAATTTAAAAACTGCAGTGGTTCATTTAATAACTGGTATAAGAAAGTCATAAAATGGGACAAAATCAACTTAACAAATCGTTTCTTTTCTATTTTGCTTCCAGATTTACAGATTGTATGTCATACCAATATACAACTGTGCACATTTTATTTCTGTTCTACATAACTCACACTTATTTAAGAAAGCGCAGAAAAGGTCCTGTTATTATATTAAGTAATGACTATATTTGGAGGCTATATATTTGGAATTGGGTATGTCTAGTCTAGTGAAAAGAAGGACTAGGGCTGACATGATAGCAGTGTTCCAATATTTGAGGGGATGTCACAAGGAAGAGGGGGTCAACCTATTCTCCAAAGCACCTGACATCAGGACAAGAAGCAATGGATGGAAACTAATCAGGGAGAGAAGCAACCTAGAATAAAGGAGAAATTTCCCAACAGTGAGAACAATTAACCAGTGGAATTGCTTGCCTTCAGAAGTGTGGATGCTCCATCACTGGAGAATTTTAAGAAGGGATTGGACAACCATTTGTCTGAAATGGTATAGGGTCTCCTGCTTGAGCAGGGGGTGAACTAGAAGACCTCCAAGGTCTCTTCCAACTCTTTTATTCTGTTTATTCTGAGGTTCCTAGGATTTTCCCAGTTATAGTCCATACCCTTTCAAACCATTTTCCAGTAGGCATTTAAGAACAGTGTGTTTGTTTAATTTATATACTTCCCATCTCAGTATATAAAGTGATTCTGGGCAACTTACAATCAGAGAAGCTCTTCTAAATTAGGCCACAGGCCCATTTATCCAGTCTTCTGGAAACAAACCAGCTATCTTGGGCCATTTGTAAAGCTCAAAGATCTGGTCTGGAGAACAACTGGGACCAATCATAAGGTCTAGATCCATTTTTAATGAAAATAAAATATAGTAGAATGTATATCTGCCGCACATTATTTTTGTAACCCAAAAAGTCCTGGGGTAAAAAATTGTGCAATGGTATGTAATAATAGTTGAAATACTAATAAAAAAGATTAGAATTTAAATATAACGTGGATTTTGTAGTGTGGAAAATTTAAAGATTCAGGTACATGATAGTTCAGCTTCATTATATTGACTTTTTTATATTCAATAAAATACATTATATTCAATTTTTAGATCTTAGTTCCTGAAGATTTCCAAATGCAGGGGCAAGATTACTACTGTGTTTCCCCGAAAATAAGCCCTACCTTGATTTTTGGGGCTACGCCAGCGTTTTGGCTGCCACCTCCCCGCTCATCTCTTGGGTGGGCTGGGCCAGGTCAGGAAGGTGGACCCCCAGCATCCCTGGGGCAAAGGCCCCCCACTCTGCCTAGAGGAGCATTCGGCCTGGCTGCCCCCACCTCGGCACCCTTCCCACCGCCATCCAGCATGGACGCCTCAGGGCTGCAGGGGCTGGCCTGGCACGGGAAGGGCTTGCTTGACCCCCCTGCTGAACTCTCTCATACCTTTAGTTGGTCCACCCTCACGCTCCGAGGTTGGCCCAATTGCCGCCGCACTTCGAAGCTCTGCACGGTATGTAAAGAGAAATCAGATAAGAAAAGAAAAAAGTGTCAAAATATCCTTTTACATAAGTCAGTTGGTCTGTGGGAATCATGCATCTGCATATTATGCTAACTTAAAGAAGTACACTTTCTGTCCAATTTATTTGAACAATGAAAAAAAATGATATTCCTACAGAAAAAGCTTTATTAAGTTCATCTGCTGAAGAGATACAATTGCCTGCTATGGCAATAGTAACGAGATCCTCAGCATTATGCAGTTGGTGAAAGAAAATCTACCAGTGAACAATAGAAATTATCTTCCCACAATAATGAGCTTCTGCAGTGCTGATCATCCAAAGCAACCTGAGATGAGAAGGAACACAGACACTTTATTTCATTCCGCAAAACTGCAGAGAAGAAAACAGGAGCAGCCTCTTAATTTCTCTCACAAAGTCCTTTCATCATCTGGAATTCTACCTCAGAGTAGTCACAGCATTTTTTTCTAGTTCATGGGATCAATCAAAAAATATAAATTATATGCAAACACACACACACAAGCAAAGCAACAGATCTCTCTCAGAGAAAATATCACAGAAAAACTATGAGTTTTTTAACACTGATTGCTTATGTTAAAAAAAAGAGCAACGACAGCATTCTTACGTTGTATACCTAAGCTGCAGAGTTCATCCACCTATACTCAATTGTACATCATTAGTATAGGAGATGCTTGCTATCAATGTCCTGATGAAGCATTTAGAGACTGTTGCTAAAAATTGCTGGAATTATGAAAATCAGATTGAATCACTTTTCATTTTGGTGGTAATGCTGTTCTGTAAAGCCTAATTCCAATTTTGGGAAATGATTTACAAATAGAATGAAACAAATTGAATTCTTTCAACCTGCATTTTTTTTTGTTAAATATTTCTGAAACTCTTCATTTTCACAAATATACAAATTGGCCTTGAATGCAGTAGCAGATGCCAGAACATTTTTCTGTGAAAAATGAACAACTATCACTCTAAAAGAATGGCAGATTGAGATTTTGAAATATCTAATAAAAAAAAAACATTTTTAAAGAAGCTTTGAAGATGAAATGACACCATGAGTTTGGGAGTTTGTGGAGAGCATGTTGTTGTTTTTATTATTCTGTAATTTAATTGTATTACACTTTACTAATTTGTTCTTAATGATTATATTGGGGACTGTCAAAAAACTTACTGGGTCTATGTAGATACTATTTTGAATATTAATTCATTTGCAAGCAATTTTATTCTTGTCTTTTGTGGACATTCATGGCCTCTAATTAGCAGTGAAATATGGGGATTAATTGCAACCAAAGAACACTAAAATAAGACAGCTTTCACCAGTTACCCTATAATTATATTCAATATGTAAGCATTTTTAATAGAGGACAAATCCTAAGATAACTAGAGACACATCTTCTTCAAGAACAGAACAGGTGAAGAATAAAATTAGAAACATCATATTAAGTTTCTTATTTATCCATGTCACTTTCTTAAGCTTTTGCAAAAAGTGATGGTTTTAACAAAAAAAAAGATTCAGGAAAGTTTCTCAGTAATTATTCCATTTTTCATCACAGTTGCAAAAGCACTTTAGTAGTCTTATTATTGTTATGTTGCATTGTTGGTTTTTATCTGCAGGCTAGATGTTGTTTTGTGTGTGTATAATCCCTACACTGAATAGCATCACCTTTATCCCAGTATCATCAAATCTAAGGCACTGATTGCCAAATCAGGGCAAACATGATGGTATGGATGTGCATCAAATCTATATGTTCCTGAATTCATATATGCAGCCAGGAATTGCAATAGATCTTGTCATGGCCCCTGGCTGAGCTTTCCTCATATCTTGATCTGAATTTCCATAAAGGAGCTTTCAGATGTTGCAGAACTACTTTTAGGAAAAATGCTTCTCAGACAACCCTCTGCCCCTCCCAGAGTCAAGGATAGGAATACTTCGGCTAACCAGGAGAGAAGATGGTTATCTTTGAATAAAAACATAGCATAGACCATGTTGACTGGAATATGCTTATTCCCAACTAGGGTCATGTTTGTTCTGTAGAACTCCTCTTTCATTTCATCTAGTAAAACTTTGGGAGGCACGCTACTATATTTAGAGCTTTAGCTCACAAAATCTATGTGACATTCTACATTTTGCTTCAGAAGAGGCACCACATGTAGTTAATAATGCACTCCTTCCTAGCAGTGTAACTTAACAACTGCTGTGGTTACTCATCTGCCAAGTTCCTAATTGGAAAAGCTTTAGATAAGGATAAACTCTTTCCTCAAAAATTCTCCAAGGTGGAAGGAATTACAGTTCAATAGGTTTATACATCAGGCTCTTCCTGTCACCATAGGACCAAATACTTTTCATCAGTTCCACTCATTGGCTTGTATTACACACTGCAGTTTGCCATGGGACTCATTCTGTTGGCATCTTTAAACTGCAGATTAGTAAACAGGTTTGTGCATCCCAGAAATCCAAAAATGAATCTGTTTCATAATTAATTAACTAACATTTAAGACTAAAAAAGCAATCAGCTGACAATGTGGTACAAAGAACAAACTTAGCTAACACAAAGCAATCAAATACAGGTAGTCCTTATTTAATAACTGCCTCACTTAGCAACCATTTGCAGTTACAATAATGATGAAAAATAAATTTTGTGACTAATCCTCACTTTTATGAGTTTTGCAGGTCTTTAAACAAAGGATAGCTGAAGCAAGGTCGTAAGCCCAGTCACAGCTACAGTTAGTGACTGCTTTGCTTAATGACCGTTGCTGATCCTAATTGTTATAGCTAAATAAGGACTAGCTGTAAGAAGTAGATCTATAAGAATTTAGTGCATTATTCAATTAAAACAAATTGCATAATGATCTATCCACTCTTTCAGATCTCCTAATGATGCATTCATTGCCACTGTAACTGAGTCCATCCATCTTGCTGGTGGTCACCTTCTTCTTCTCTTCCCTTCCACCTTTTCCAGAGTTGGGTCTTTGTGTAATGTGTTCAAAGTATGATAATTTGAGCCTGGTCATTTGTGCTCAAGTGAGAACTCTGGGTTGATTTGTTCAATAATCCATCCGTTTATTATCTTTACTGTCCATGATATTCTTTGGAGGTCCAAGCTCTCTAGCAGTAGAAGTTCTACAATTGTGCATAGGTGTTTAAGCTAAGTGGGGGGAAATGATTAAACTAACAAAAAGAAACCAATAAGATGGCCAAATGTTGGGTTAGTCTATCAAGAGCTTTGGGGAGTATGAACACCTTTAAGGTGTATACTTAGATGAAGCCACCTGCTGCCATAATATCTAAGTTGCCATTTACCAAATTGGTAAGGTGGCCCAACTGCATAACTGTTCTGGGAAATGTACACACAAATTCAGTTCCTGGGGCCCTTAGTGTTTCAGTATTTTTTTTCATGGCAACCTAGTTTGCATGGAGTCCATCAGATGTTGAGTATTGCTGTCTTTCCCTCAAAAATTAAAATGTTCTAAGGTGACCCAGTGATTCAGAGTGGTGCCTCAGGGCCTTTTTCATTATCCCAAATTTGTTAGCGATGTGATCTGAAGTCTCCCTGTCTCTTCTGAATACAACTTTACATAAGTCATTTGTCATCCATTTATTCTAGACTGCAGAAACTCAGGCATTATCTTGGTAGCATATGAGATAAATGAAATAGTTCATTAATTTAACCATTATTTAGCAATGCCTTTATATGTTATTGAAATATAAATTGATATTTCCTTGGCCACATTGTATATTCATACTGTGTAGAATCTGCAAGTAGCACTTTAACCTCATCATCTTGTAGTAATTCAACAGGCTGAAATTTCATCATTTCTTACACTTTGTTGTAGCAATCTTTTCTAAGGTTCATTTAACATTACTTTCCAAAATACCTGGCTTAGTAATCAAACGTTTATACATATCATTTTTAGGATCTTTTTTTTTTTTGCAGGATTTTGCAGGATCACAGGATTGATGTTGTATGGAAAATCTGAGGAAGGAAGGAAGGATTATTTACGTTCACCATGTTGCTTATACAAATAAGCACAGGATAAAAATCTAATAAATCAATCAAAATATTATAGCAGGACATAAAATATTTCCATCACCGTAAAAAGTAGTAAAGACATTCAAGAAGGGAAGAGAGAATCCAACTAGCAAGTTATCCACTTTTCTTGCCAAATCTAGTAGTGATGGTATTACATATTCACAACAACCCCTCATGGGATCCATTTGGGATATAGATGACTACATTATTGCAGATTAGACTATTAAGCTATCCTGCCCAGGGCTGTCAATCCTGAGTGGTGGAGACTATCCACAATACACCACAGGCTGCAGATGTTTGGGACTGAATCTGGAATTTCCCCATGGATTCTGCCACTCAGTGTTAAAATTAGTACTCACACTCTCAAAAGTAAACAACTTGATACTAGATCAAGCTGTTATCAAAATAGGAACAGATGGAAACTGTCCTGCCCAAAACAGAAGTGCTTCTAGCTCTTTAAATATATTGGGCAGGACAATGAGGACCAGGTAATTTGCACAATGTTTCTTTTAACTAAAGCTTGCATTTGGTAAGCAGTGGGCACTGGAAATCTTTTATAATGACTTCATAATTTTGCTACATCTAAAACTACTTATTTACAAATCTATTTCTGCAGTGTTTTTGTTACTGGCTGAGAGAGACCCAATATTCTGCCTTAACCAGCTAACTTCTGTTTTAAAACAGGAAAACCTACCATTTACCATAGAATAATTAAATTGGAAGAGACCATATAGACCAGGGGTATCAAACTCGCAATGTCACTTTTTTGCCATTGCTGGCAATGGGGTGGGCGCGGTTTCGGTATGATGCATCCGGCCCGCAGACCGGCAGTTTGACACCCCTGATATAGACCAACAATCCAAACCCCTAATCTCTACAGGAATCAGTAATTGGGAATGGGCCATGCAGAAAGAATCAGCACAACAAACCACATGGAGATATGCAAAGTTTTAATCACCCATTCCAACAATTATAGTATCCAATGAATTTCTCTGGAATGTTTTAGATCTAGTATGCCAATGGTCCCCCACCTCATTTTTAAAAAGAGAAGGACATTTATAGCATGTCATCCACGGAAAAGATTTTATTTCATCTCAGAGAGTGTTGATCTTGTATAATAGGACGACTGTTTCTGTAAAAAAAAAAAAAGCAAGTACCCCAGGACTCTTTCTGAGCAAGTTCAGCTGCTTCAAAGAAGAGGTCAGGCATGGCTCTTCTGAGACTATAAAACACTTTGGGAAACTCCTTTCAAAGGTGGAGCAAATAAGTGTTTATTTTTAGTTGCCACACCTGATTTCTCTGGGATCATTCAGAAAGAAACCTTTGCTATAGCATTAGCTTAGGCCAGTGGTTTTTACACAATGGGGTAACCTGGGCTTATCCAGGGATAAAGGACTAATTCACAATTTCTTGTAAATCAAGGATCCAGTTTAGGACTGCTGCTGCCAAGGTACTACTGTAAAGCAACAGGCTGGTTTTGTGGTGTGTATGTATGTGTGTGTGTGATGTCATGTGATTCATCCCCATACATTGAATTTTTAACTTGGCTTGTTATAAAGCCGATTGTGTGATCCCAGCCAGTGGTTTCACTAAACCAATATTAAGCAAACAATAACTTAGCAAATGTATGAATCCATATTTACTCTGCTAGACTACTGCAAAAGAAATGACCGTTATCTTGAAGTTGCCTCTTCCCCAGTCCAGCTTTAAGAGCTGAAGGATTTGTAGACATGTACTGAAACTGTGAGCTTTTTACATTTTTAGGAAGCTACAGTTCATTTCTGCTGTGGAAAATTATTAAATTATTGTTACATTATTGTACTAGTAGCTTAATGTCTTGTAAAGTAATCCCCTTATTATTGTCATAATAGAAGGAAGAGGAATTTTTACCTCCATAAAACTTTCAGTTCGTAAAAGTTCTTCAATTTTCCATGCTATAATTGCAGATCCCCAAATTTTTAATGTGGTGCTTAGGTTGACTAATGTATAGTACTTTCTTGGTTAGTCATTAAATTTAAAGTAATATTCCCAACTGCATTATTTCTTCCTATTGTACCTTTGTTATAATTATACACTAATTGGAGACTGCATCAGGTGACTTAAACCGAACTGTCCAGCCTAAAAAGCAGAATTTTGCATGAAGAAGAAGCTTCAATGAATCCCTGTGTAGCCCTCATCATTTCCCTAACCCAACTTCAAACTGCCACTGAAAGAATATTAGTAATGCTGGTTCAGTTCTTGAGGGGCATACTTGGAAATACCATCCATCATTTTTTAATGGAGAAATAGAATAGTATTGCCTAGTCCCAGGTGATGCAATTCATCTATCTTTAGACTACTACATATACACTCAAGACCTAGGGGAGCCTCACCTCCTTCTGGAAATGTTATGAAATTCTCTCCCTAAGAAAATCAGGTTAACCTATTCTTTGAATATCTTTTGGCAAATCATATACCAGGCTCTTATACACCAATGACTGGAATTATTCCTAGAGCATAGAAAATCACAGCACAGCACATGGCTTTGAACTAACCATTCTTTCAATCAAGAGAATTGGAAAAATCTCAAAATCCAGCATTTCCAAATGTCCAAAAATATATACATAAGGAGTACCAAAATCACGAGTAATTTTACACCTCATTATCAAAGGAGCAGCTATGCCAACTAGCGTTAAGGATATTTTCCCTATCTGCAAAATCTGCATAGATCTCTACCTGAACATTATAAATAATGTGCCTATTTTCCGTAACCCCCTTTCAAATCTACTGGTTCTACTCTATTTAGTCCCAGGGTGAAGAAAATCATGCAGCGAAAACACAATAGGAAGAGGGGATCATTAAATTCTATTTTCACATCTGATGAAAAGTGCTCTCCTCATTTTTCTTTAGCAATGCCAGCCTCAGAGACTATTTTACTGCTGGACAGTGTTAAATTCTATTACGGAGCTGGGGCTGCAAGGGGGGAGGAAGAGTGGGTAGCTATTGCATTATAGCTACAGCAGCACACATAAACATAGTAGATAGAGATCACTTTCTTTCCAGTTATTATTTCTTTTCTGAATTTTATTATTTCTACCTCTTACCTATAGCAAAGGGTCAAAGAGTTATTAACGGAACTCAAAGCAATACGGCAATATCTTTCCGTTAAAAAAAAAAGCAGCCAGCAGCCAGCAGCCATTTCTACAGGCTTCAAAGAGGAATACCGTCTCAAGGTCAAAGAAGAAAAAGTAACAGCTAAATAAAATTTAGATGACTGTTATTCTATTCTTTGCCCTTTTTAAAAGGTAAGTTATGTTTTGTCAGCACAGCAATGTTTAAATATTTACTAAATAGAAGGGGAAGACATCATTATATTCCATAGCAAATATGTCAACAATCATTATTCCTGCCTTGTATATCTCACTACTGTGTAACAGATTTATAAATTTGAGTAAGTGCAAAACCACTGCTGACTGCCATACTGTAATGTCAACTATAATAACTTAATACTGCGATACAAGTTGTAAGCAAAAAAGAAAACACTTATTGCTGATCTGTGTCAAATTCTATTACTCGGTCATTAAATTTGATTCTGTCCAAGTGCTTCATCATTTGTAACTCATATAGAAGTTTCACTTTGAGAGCGGGCAACTAAATTTCATTTTTTATGTGTGCCATTGTGCCCACAATATAAAAATGACAATAAAGGTTATTTATCTTTACCTTAAGTATGTATGTATATATATATATTATTTTAAAAGTACTATAAAGTGCAACAGATAAGTATATTTTGAATTGTATCTGAAAAATGCAAATTAACACTAAACAATTCAGAACTACAACTGCAATTACAACTAGAGCCAATTTGGTCCAGTGGTTAAGGCACCAGGCTAGAAACCAGGAGATTTGTGGGTTGTTCTGTCTTGCCTTTGGCATGAAAGCTGGCTGGGTGACTTTTGGCCAGTCGCTTTCTCTTAGCCCAACTCACCTCAAAGGGTTGTTGTTCTGGGGAAGAGGAGGAAGAAATATCACGCAAGTTTGTCACTTTTGAGTTTTTCATAAAAATAATAAAAATGGAATAGAAATCTAAAGAAATCTAATAAATAAACCACCTAAAATGTCCAAACTGCATCTCAAGACTCCTTGCTTCATCAGCCTTCTCAAGGAGGCCTGCCTTGCTCCAGATTTAACATTCTGACCATTTACCGTTTACATTACATCAAATGAAACTTGGTTGTGTGTGTGTATAAAACTTTTCATTTGAGAAAATTTGCTGTTCGTTAACTTTACAATTTAACATTATGCATTTTTCTACATGTGAAATACAGAGCAGGAAAGGCCCCCAGTATCTGATATGCAAGTTTCAATGCTGTATTAGAAAAGTTTCTTTCAGTTCATTCTGATTTCAAATGTGTGCCATTACCTTTTTTTTTTTTTTTTGAGTTCCTATAGTTCTAGAAATACAATCGTATCCTCATCAGTTCACACTTCAGTGAAAAAGGCTATGGGAACAATATGAAACAGATGTACTATTTTTCATTTGCAGAGCATCGAGATATGTATCTAGGGTGAAAATCTGGCAAGCCAAGTTTAGATATATTTTATACTGAATATAAATTGGAAAATGATGGGATTTGGTCCACTTAAGGTATTCATTCCACCAGGCAGAGTATGTGTGATTTGTGATGATGTTATTTTTGGAACATGGTAACATCACACATATTTTGAACCAGAAAGAGTTTTCATTTCAGATTATCTTCTCTCTTTTTTTCCTGGTAACCCTGGCATTCCAATATAGCAATACTCTGAACTTCTGCTCAAAGTACAACACTTCTGGATGTTAATAGCACTGTATGGTTAATGCAGCAATTTAAAATCTTAAGTTTAGTATCTCCTTTAAAATCATTAAAATAGGCTCCACTGCTCATTTCAAAGAAAGTCATATAGCCCTGTTGCATTACTTTTATGTACTTTCAATAGTAGGAACAGTATGAAGGGTGCTAAGATGCAGGTTTGCCTTAATAAATAATGTAACCCTGAACTCTCTTGATCCGCAAGATTTCATTGGAAAAAGGAACACTTCAATTTTTATGTAATGAAATGTTCTATCTAAACAAGATTGCAGTTTTATTAACATTGCTATCCATTAAGCATTTTTTTAAAAATATTGAAATACAAGGTCCAAATAAACATTTGATAAACATATTCATCCATAAGCAGTAAGAAAATGCTTCAATGCGCCTTTCTGTCTGTTTCTTTTGCTGATGTTATATGATATATAAGAACCAAGAGATTCTACAACATATAGAAATTATTTAACCCAAATCTTCTGACAAGGTTGCCATGTTTTCCAAGTAAATATTAAAAGGCACAGGGAATTTGACATCTCTAAGGCATCTTTAATCCAGACAGCTATTTTCTACACCGCTGGTTCAGGGATTGGCACCACTCAAGCATGGTATCTACCACTTTCATTCCCCAGAAAATATAGAAAGGTTTTGAGGTTGACGATATCAAAAACTATTGAGAAATCCTGGAGAAATCTGTCATTCCCAATCTGCCAAGGTAAATTCTTCGTACATTTAGAGTGGAAGAAAGTCTCATCAAGATTGAGTCAGTCCTCTTCTTTCTCGAGGAATGGCAGAAGCTGACATGAGATTGAACCTTCGTGCCCCTAAATGTCCAACTGGATAGTTGGTGATAGTTGTTTGGATGAGCTGAATCCACAGCTGACACCCCATCCCGGGTGGTAGAAGACACAACTGTGCTTTTCAGGAGTGCCACACCAAACCTCAAGAACGATTTCTTATCTTTTTAATAAGTGTATCAATATGTGAACTCTACTTCATTTTTCAAGATGATTCATGGGACGCATTAACAGTGTCCTTTATCTCCTCTTATTTTTAACGTTTGGGATTATCGGCCTGTTTTATCACACAAACAGAACATTTACTCTTAAAATATCTGTCAAGCTGGCAAGCCAAAGAAGGAACCACCACACAGATTTCAGAAAAGCATTTTATTTTTTTCCATATATTTTATTGATTTTTTTAAACATAAATCACTTAATAGTTGGTAAACAGTGTGTTTGCTGGGTTTACATTTGTAAAGAAAAATCATTAACAATTGGTTTCTATAATCCATAATCCACATAGTACATTTAGTTGATTTCCCCTTTTCCCCAAAATGTCTTCTTTGCAAACCTTGAATTAATACAGCTCTTATTATTTTAATAAATAACAGTTACATATATGATTTTTCCCAATATTCCTAGAAATAATGATCAAATCAATATAATATTTCTTTTCTATCTTATCATTCTGGTTGCCTCATCTTATATCCTGTTACAGTCCTTATTTAGATTTGTTTCTCCCATAAAGTTCAAAGTATTCTTGCTGGTTAAGATTTTCTCAACAGTTAATTATATTTAAAGATTATATGTTCCCATATAAACCATCTCAATACTTTTACATTTCTTAAAGAATAGGTAAAAACAGTAAAGAAAAGGAAAAGAGAACAAGAGTAAAGAAACATAAAAAGTAAAATACTACTTAAAATATATATTCCTCCTAAGCTAATATATATTCATTCCCAAAATTTCTTATTCTTTTTAACCATGGTTAAAAATATATTTAATCTTTAAATATTCCATTTAATGTGCCTAGTCATCTAATCCTTTAACTTATTCAAAACTTTTTTTCTTTTTTATACATTATAATTTCCCTAAATTCAGACACATTTAATTATCTAAAACATTTCCTTCATCTAGGCCATTTCAGCAATATTATATTACTTATATCAAGAAATAAAATAAAAAGCGGTAAAAAAGCATACAGTATTATTTAAGGTATTCATCTCTCTTAGAATGACATATGTATTCAGAATCTTCTATTTCTTTAACCATATTCAAACAAATGTTTCTTTTTTAAATATTCTCTCTGGTAGATCCCATCATCTATTTTTTTAATTTTCACTTTGATATTTTTCCTTTGACCAGTATCTTTCTTGATCAATGTGTTTTGCTGAATCAAAAAGTTTTACCATATATTCATGCTGTAGGTATAAGAAGTAAATCGAATAATGTGTCTTTATGTGAGACTTTTGTCTTTCCATGTTTCTTGAAGATGTTTTTCTCTTTCTCCTTCTTTGCTTCTCTTATCACTTCCTTTCTCTCTGATGTTTTCAACATCTCTACATTCCATTTTATCCAATCTGTTTTTTTGTCCTCAGATTTATTTTGTAGTCTTAAAGGATGAGTTATTTTTTCCATTTCTTGTAAAAAAAATTCCCACTAGGATAAAATCATGTTTTCTGGCTTTGTTAAGTTCCGTCTTTGAGTCTCTATTTTCGATTTTATGTCCACTTATTTGTTTTGTCTGCTCCTTCTCTGTTGTTGTTTCCTGGAAGTTTTTTTGTTGTAAAGTTAACTTAGAGATAAGATTGATTTGTATTTTCAAAGTTATTTTGGATTTCTTTGTGATTTGAACTCTGTGTTATTTGAATTAATTGCAGTATACTATATATCTCCTCCTGAGAGGTATTTGTGTTTTCTTGGTGTGTTCTGTCTACATGTCTCTGATCCATGATGGCCAAAAGTTGGAGTTTTCCTTCTTATCTGTAAATAGCTTTAGAGTCCTGGTTAAATAGATATTTGTAATCCAAAGAGTTCAAAAACGATTTTTTTTTCTAAAGTTTATAATTCTCTCTTTGCCTGCAGCCCAGATTGTTGACTTTTTTTTTTGGTCACAGCTGTTCTTTATTATTAAAGCTTTGAAGGTCACAAACACAGATTAGTTTTTCCCAGGTTTTGGCAAGTTCTCTATGGAAATCATAGCTGTCCTAATCTTCATCCACCACTAGGTGTCAGCATCTATTTAGTTTTCAATATGAACAATGGTCTTTAAAATGAGAGTCTTAACCATTCAACAATCTTAAACTTGTCCAAAGTTAAATTTTAGCTTTCAAGTTTATAAATTTATTTCACTACCACATATTTTGACCCTCCATAGAAATTTTAATTCGCCGCTTCCGTTAGTATAAAGATGGGGCGGAAGTCCCCCTCCTTCACTTTCGGAGGTATTTTGCTTCTTGGGGATCTTTTCCAGAAAATTAAGTGTAGAATAGAAAAGGGAAAATCAGATTCCTCACCCAGTTTCAAGCACGCTGTTTACTGTAGTGCTGGTTAGTTCTTTTGGACTTCGGTTGCAAGTAGCTTGGGCTGATTGATGAAATACAGCCTTTCTCCTGTTGGGTTAGAAGGCTTTCCCCAAGACGAACGGAACGGCCGCTGTCATTCCAGAGTCGCCGGGGCACCCTTCTTTCTTCGCCGCCTCTCCGGGGCGGCTTGGACCCATTAGGGTCTCCAGGCAGGATGAAAGTTGGCCGCGGGGGCGCGGCGGTCCACAAGCCCGCGACCAGTCACTACCACGCAGGACCGGAAGTCTCCAGAAAAGCATTTTAATGGTCTGAGATAAAAACATAATCTTAAAAACTCTATCCCCAGCCACACCCGTAGTAAGTTAATTAAAAGGGAGTCTCTTTCTTGCCACTGCTCTATCATCTGAACTGGATTGCCTTTTCTCAGCTAAATTGTGTTCCCCCTCTGCTTCCTCCCCAGAGTCTCACAATAGCTCCATGATGTGCCTCAAAAACAACAAAATATATTGACATTGTGCAAGTTTCCTTACTAATATATTTATCCCTAGGATTCAGTGCTGTCTCTTGGAGGCTATCTAGACAAGTCACTGCAATTTTCTTCGCAAGATTTTCAGAAATGGTTTGCCACTGCCTTTTTCCTAGGCCTGAGAGAGAGGGTCTGGCCCAAGGACATCATGTCCAAGGTGGTCTCCCAGTTTCTAGCCTAACAAACCAATTATTTCTTGAATTATTTTAAATATCTCAGTGTAGTTACATCAAGGAATCTTATTTTTTTACTGTATTTGTGGCTATAAATATTCACATTTTAAATCGTGGTTAAAATTGACAGAGTTGATTAAAAATCACATTGATTTAGTGGGAAAGATAAATGTTGCAATTATGATTATTTCAAATTTTATACATTTGGCAGCATTCTATGTTCCTTTAAACTGTCTGTAGCAAAAATGTTAAGATATTAAGACTTTTTATGGTAACAACAAACTCTAATTTTTTTCTAATTTTCCCAAGTCTCAGCTCCATTAGTGGGCACATATTTTCACTTTACATGAATAGAATTCAAGTGATCAAACCAATAAAATATTTTATGCAGAATTTAAAAAATTATGAAATCTCTTTGGCATCAGATAAAGCTTGGGTCTATTTTTAGGTAAATATTCACCTTATTTCCTAAATAAAAAACATTTGCATTCGATCCTGACCAGCTCAAAGGTGACTCAGCCTTCCATCCTTCTGAATCAGTAAAATGACGACCCAGATTCTTGTGGGCAATTTGCTGACTATGTAAACCACTCAGAGAATGCTGTAAAGCACTATGGGGCAGTATATAAGTCTAAATGCTTTTGATATTGCTATCTGCACTCTGATACCTAGCTTTCATTCTCACATTCAGGATTAAGTGTCCATAACTGAATCACACTATTTTTCTTCTAACTGCCTATCTTTCGGTACTGTTGCCACAATTGTCAAGCTTGGTATCTGGTCTCCACTGATCTCTTAACCCCTTACCAGGAACTACTTTACTATAGGTTTGCAGACAGTAATGAAACCATCTAATACAGAAAAATCTATCTACTGCAGTCAAAGTCAATGTAAAGTAAAGGTATATACTCCAGGATTTAAACAACAGTCTATTTATTTTTACACATGATAAGAGGCATGTCCCACTATTGCTCCATTTTTGTTAATATGCATATGATTATAAATCATTTCAATATGGTTTGAATATGATTTAAAGATGTAAACAGCTTAATTATATATCAAAAGCTTAGAATTTATCACTATGAAGATTTATAGATTTTTCAAGCATGGAGAGGTATCACAAATGTTTATTCTTTAACAATGACCAGATAGCCACCAGATTGTCACCAGATTTATCATCCTGGATGTGAGATTGTATGATTTGTGTTTATGAATTGGCTATTTATGTCATGAAAACAATTAAAAATATTTTTCATGTGGTAAAGATCTAACAATACCTTCAAAAATTAGGTTGCACGATTCCCTATATATAATATAATATATTTTTATTTCTTTTGTGGTTTCTTCTTCTCTTTTCTCTTTCTTTTTTCCCATTCTTGTTTCTTTTTTGGCACCTTAAAGCAAAACCAATGCAGTTTTCTAGATAAAGTAATTTATTGTTCAAAATTAGGGACATTAGATACACTAAACAAATGCCAAATTATTCTTATTTCATTCAGTTTAAAATCAATCTAACAATCTGAATAATGCAGGACCATCAACATTGGGAGAAAAAACTATGGATGGGCTTTCCATATTGAACAAGTAGAGAACAGCAACACTGAGGTATTCTCAGTTTCTTACTGCATAGATCCTTCCAAATTTCTGAGACTATTACTCTGCATAGCTTTTATAACATAACTTCATGAAAATTAACTATATTTAACTTAAAGCAGCATATTACACATGCACTGATCTTACAGAATGTGAGGATTCTTGGTGAAAATATCTCAACTTCAAACTGGGGTTCTCCATGGACATCGGTCTCCTCTGCATCGCCCTTGATAATGAATTCAATTAACATTCAGCTGTTGTTGGTGTAACATGAACATACAGAGTCTTTGTATTTAAGACCTTCATGGAAGTCTCCTTTGTAACCTCTAAAGAGAGAAGAAAAAGCATTAACAGCATTATTAGCAACTACACTTCTGATTTTATTATGCCTCATATATAACTTTGTGGATTCGTTTCTAAATAACACTCTGCTCTCCCCTCCCATCATGTTGTTTATCAGATTAAATGTAATTGCTGGGAAAGACTGAAGCATCTGAAGGGCTTTGTCACCAACATGTGGGCAGCACATAGCTTTATTCAGTTTTATTTAATACTTGAATTACATGGCTTAATTATATCAAAAGAACTAACCTTATATTTGTGTAGGTTAAGTTAGGTAACCTGATTTAGTTACATTAGGATAATTAGGATGTGCAAGGGATTGTTTCAATATTCCACAGTTGGGAAAGCTATCTTACATAGTCAAAGGACCCTCTGTGTCATGCACACCAGTTTTAGAATGCCCTTGTTATCTCATGGCATTAATTTCTGCCCTGGTGGCACAGTGGTTAGAATGTAGTACTGCAGGCAAGCTCTCTCCATAGCATGGAGCTCGATCCTGACCAGCTCAAAGGTAACTCAGCCTTCCATCCTTCTGAATCAGTAAAATGACGACCCAGATTCTTGTGGGCAATTTGCTGACTATGTAAACCACTCAGAGAATGCTGTAAAGCACTATGGGGCAGTATATAAGTCTAAATGCTTTTGATATTGCTATCTGCACTCTTGATACCTAGCTTTCATTCTCACATTCAGGATTAAGTGTCCATAACTGAATCACACTATTTCTCTTCTAACTGCCTATCTTTCGGCACTGTTACCACAATTGTCAAGCTTGGTATCTGGTCTCCACTGATCTCTTAACCCCTTACCAGGAACTACTTTACTATAGGCTTGCAGACAGTAATGAAACCATCTAATACAGAAAAATCTATCTACTGCAGTCAAAGTCAATGTAAAGTAAAGGTATATACTCCAGGATTTAAACAACAGTCATTTTTTGGGTCAAGAATTTGGGCCATTCCCTTCATAGCCTTAAGGATGGGAAGTACATGAATAATGCTGGTCTAGGAATGAAGCGTCAGCTAGCAATGATTACTGTATTTCTAAATTAGATTATTATTTATTACCCGGCTATACTTTGCTTATTTTACAGATCTAATCTGCTATAAAAATTCTCTGGATAATAGACAGGCTACATTATATTATTAAACAAATTATGAAATACGACAGGAAGTTATTATTGCCCTAAGTTCTGAACAAAGCTTCTTCTGAAGCCTCTTTGGACAACCTGCTTCATCAGATTGCAGCTACAAGGAAACTTGCTCAAGGGTTACACCTATCCTGCAAGGCCTGGAGCAAATTCTACTTGGCTCCCAGGCCCTATTCAAAATACAGTTAAGGCATTAAGAAAGGTTTGCAGCAAATACCGGTAGCTCCTACAGCTTATACAAATACCTTGTGCCTCTGCATTGCAGCTAAATTTGTTTAATCATATCTCAGACAATGAACTTTCCTCTTAATTCTAATAGTGAAAGTCTCATCTTAACCTCTGTGAATTACTAAAAGTTGAAGAAAATCAAGTACTGCAGCATGACCACAGACTGAAGAATCTGCTCTTTTATAACCAATCATAATTAACAGAGATCTTCAAAAGGCTCCTTAGACCTTCATTATTTCAGGTATAAGTACATACTGTATACTCACTATTCACAGCAGATTATCAATAGATTTGGGGTGGGGGAATGGAGAAATACCTCATGTTTATCCCATCTTACTGTATTTAATAGATTTGCTGTTTTAGGATTACAAGATTAATTTTATACTGGATTCTCTTTTAAAGTAAGCAATTAATGGAAAAACATAGTTTCTTCACAAAGGGATCAGATCTTGACAGTTAAAAGTAAACTTTTTTAAAAAAAATAAACTATACAAAATGTGCTGTGTCAATTATATTCCGCTAATTTGGTGTTTATACTATGCAGATATTAAAATGTTTACTCAAGAAATTAGTTGAGACTGAGTAACAGTAATAGCACTGCAGTAGTTAAGTAAGACTAGCTTTTATGTAAGTATATCCAAAAATTGTAGTTAAAATGCAGGAAAGTTGGAGATGGGGGGGGGGAACCTACAGCACTCAGGGTTACAAATAATTTGCATTGCAGGACATGTGCAATTGCTTCATAAAGCAAAGCTGGGCGTTTTGACATTTATTTCACTGTGCTTTAATGAGTTCTGTCATACTGAGTAGACACAGCATCTATAACAGATAAATTACATAATCCTGCTTCTTTTATTATGATAGCAACGACACAGAAATCTATCTGCTATGAAGAACAGTTATTTTCATCCTACAATATAAAAAAGACCCAGGAACCATCACCAATTTTTCCTAAGACTCCCAATTTTTCCATGCATAAAGCTAATTTTCCTATCAAAACTGACACAGCAGGAAATAATATTTGCTCAGGTATTGAAAAGGTAAAGGTAAAAATAAAGGTAAATTGGTTCTGGAAGTTGATTGGTAATTCATGCCATGACTTCAGCGCCATAGGTTGTTACACTGTTAAACCTGCTTCCTTTTGGCAGAGTTGGGTTGCTGAATTTTGAACTATCGGCAGCTTCTGAGTTACCCTCAAGGTCAGCCCAGCATAAAACATGTCAACATTTTATTTTGTTAAACTAAATTTCATGTGTTAAATTTGCTTCTGGCTTTCTAAATCACAATATGAAATAACATATGCTTACAAGTTTATCACATGATTGATATGAGCATTCAGGTTTTGAGCTGTTAAATATTTAAGATCCTCTCCCCTCCCACACACGATATAATGTTGTATCTTTCCCATTTTATCTCTTATTTGCAATGCAAATGTCTATGAATCCAGAATAGATGTGCCAAGACTATTATGTTATAACTCTTAGAAACTCAACAAGGGAGAGGGGGCAGGGGGAGAGAAAGGACAGGGGAGGGGAGGGAAGGAGAACATCAGTGGAACTCTATCATTATTAACAATTTTCTAAATACTGCTTATTATGTCTCCTCTATCATATTACTGGGAAGATACTGTTTTTATTATCTATGATGCTACTGTTATTATAGATCTCCTGTCTAAACCATTCACAAAAATGTCAATATGACAAATATACTTAAATGGCATGTGTCTATGCAAGAATATCTAAAATTAGAACAATCTTTAAGTAGGTTATGGGCAGGCTCAGGCTCCCTTTGGGCTGGGCTTTGGGGAAAGACATAAATAGCAATTATGGTGCTGAAATTATCTTTCCCAGTACTTGCTCCATCTCTTCACACATACATCAAGCTCCCTAAAATTCTGTGTTAATTATTCATACTTGAACAATCTGCCCTCTAAATTCACTGTGATGTACAGAGCAATCAGAGTAAGAAAGTACTCATGAAAGCTAGCTAAAATAGTGGCAAGCAGAATTTGTCAGGAGTGAACCTATATTTAGTTGCTAGTAGAGACCATTTCTGCAAATCACTAATCTGCCATTCCTTCACTTTATAAATTATATTCAATCCACAATACTGTAAATGTTTTCCTCGTTTATTAGAACATTTGTGATTATGGGTTGTTATGGTTCAAAAAATGTTATGAAATCTTTTAAAAAGATATTCAAGTAAAATGCATCACAAGTTATATCTATCCTTGTTAGCGTTCTCAACCTCTTTCAATTTAATGCTGGGTTTTAATATTTCTAACTTAAACCAGATTACACACGCTAAATCAATAATACTATGTCCCCAGAAACCCTAGAAATTAGGGCAATACCAAAACAAAGCATTTTAGAATTTAATGCAGCATATATTAAACATTTAACACTTGATCATTCCATGTTAGCAACATAATCTTAACAGCAAGTAAATTATAAAATTACTACTAAATTACTACTAAATTAAAGTAATATAAAACCAAAACATCATCTTTTTCAGATTTACGAAGCAGGCAAAATGCTGCTTCAGACTTTAGGCAATGGCTTTGCTTGATAAGAATCTCTTTACAGAATTGGCATTGGGATGAAATCTTACATGAGTCTATAATGTCTTCTTTCTCAGTTATGTTTTAATAATAAGGTAATAAAATAAAAGGCAATAATAATAATCTGCAACAGAAGCATTTTCTGATCTACTTCTAAGGCCAGTTCTCTTTAAAATTCCATGAATCCTCTTTCTTTTCTCTGGACAATATTACAATTTAATTACTAATATTTTGGCAACATTACCATACAGAACAATACTAATAGAACAGAAACAGAACTAATGAAGCAATATGAGCCAGTGATGGCTGAACACCAAGCTTCCAAGAATTTCCTAGCATTTTTGGATTTAGCTTAGTCTAGGATGCTCAGTTTCCCATCTGTCCATATGTTGTGAGATTAAGGAGTTTTCATCATGCTTTATAGGACCGACAGACAGAAGATTGTTCCTAAAATTCATGGAAGTTTGGTATTCAGACAAATGAGCCTTCAATAGACACATAAAGATAAACCACATTTACATATCATTCAAAAGAGACAAGAAAAAAGCTAAGAAGGAAACAAAAAGACCAGAATACATCCTCTCCAGCAGTCATCACCCACATAAACAGAGATTAACACTAGACAAACAACCAAGCAGAAATCAAAGAATCAAATCAAGGAATTGCCAAGAAAAAAAGCCACATCCTTGTAAGACTGGCATGGTAAGCTATTAAACAAGGAGCAAACTCCCACACTCACCAGCACTCATAATCTTACCTAGTCAGGCAATGAAAAATTTGCAAGCAAACTTGCTCAGAGAGCACTAAGGACTCCACAGAACAATACTAATAGTATAAATGTTAATATTATATATTATTGCCCTTTATAGTTTAAAGATTTCTTATTTTATATTATGATGTTAAAACATACGAATCTGAGAATTTCAGGATTACAGTAAGTCAAACACTAAGTCAAAAGCTATATTATCTGTAATAAGTAGCAATTAATTAAATTCATCTAGGGAGGGTGCCATTCAGGTATAATAAAAAAAATGGAATCCTCAATCTAGATTGGATCCACTGTTTAGAATGAAGTTAAAAGACTCTACATCACATGATACAATCCCCTTTAAGTAATATTTCTGGCCTGTTTTTTAAATAGGAAAAAAGCTGTTGTACCTTTATATTTTAAAGAGAAAATGTAGGCTGACCTTAACTTAGGATCTCATCTTAAAAGCTAAGCAGGCTATAATTTAATACACTAACAACGTAGTTGTTTTCTCAATTTATATACTTACCTTTTGTCAACGCTTCATCCAAGAACAATTTTAGCCTCCTGCTTCTGAGTCCAAACATTTTTCCTGTTTCATGCAGAAGCCCTTGATATGTTAATCCATTTTGACCAACAGGATTTTCCATAAGAAGGGTTCCCACCATTCCATTTAGACACTCTGGAGAAAATGAACGGTCTTAATTTTTAGCAATTCACAATTCCACAACATAATTTACCTTGTACCCTATAAGGAGGATTTTTTTTTTCTTTCTTTACAAAGAAAGCAATCCCATATCTACATCTGGTAAGTCAAGCTAGACTTCAGAAAAGGTCCAAAGTTTCAAATGTTAATAAAATGATCTACCATAAGACAATTAGCACTGTGTGTGACATACCTTGTGGTTTTGCATTCACAAGTTGCAAATTGATATATTCACATAAAAAGACATCAAGATTGTTTATAACTGGCAATGGCCCTGCAGTTACGTGAAGCTTCTTTCCACTAAGACTCAGCAAATCTGATTGTTTTTTTACTTCTGAAAAGAAAGAAAAAAAGGTTGTTAAAAACAAACTTTGAGCAATATCACTACACTGCACACATGAACTGAACTTTCCTTTCTAGAATATATTTCTTGAAGATTTACATCCAAGCTAGAAACATGAACAGTGACGATTTGTATCACACACTATTGAACTGGCCTGAATATTTCCAGATCAGTGTTTGTCAGCTTTGGCAACGTTAAGTTATGTGGACTACTGGCTGAGAATTCTGCAGGTTGAAATCCATCTTATTATTATTATTATTATTATTATTATTATTATTATTTACTTCCTGTTTTACCGTTTCGAGTGTTGAGGGAGATACAAAGTTCTGGTTCTTACTCTTCTGGCAGCCTCAACCATTGTTAATTGATGTTGTTGTAGTGTGTCTTTGATGTTGTCTCTCCATCTTCTTTTGGGTCTGCCTCATGTTCTTTGACCTCATTTTGTATATGCCTCTTACGGTATGGAATCCCACGACATCCTCTCCAGGTGAGCAAACCACTTTATATGCTGCTTTTGTATGTAGTTTAAGATTGGTTCTATGCCAATTCTTTCTCTTATTGTCTCATTTCTGATTTTATCTCTTCTGGTCACTCCAGCAGCTTTCTTCAAACATCTCATTCCCATAGTAACTAAGTTTCATTTATATTTTGTTGTAAGTGTCCATGATTGGCACTGGTAACATAGTGTGGGGATAAATATGTTTTGTATGAGATGCTTCTTTGTGCTGATTGGTACTGTCTTATTTTGTAGGAGTGGAGCAAGCTGTCCCAACAGCTGTCCCAATAGTCCCAATACCTCTCAAAGTCCAACCCCACATCCATGTTGTGAAAGGTAGTAACAAAGCAAAGTAAGGGGTTGCTAGAATTGGGCGAAGTATGGTGTGCCTAATGCCACAGGACCACTATGACAGCCATGAAGGCCATCCTGGGTCACCCTGAAATGACCTGGCCAAAGGGGCTCTGGCGAAGTTGCGACAGGCCCAGCAAGTCGGCAATGGATAATATATTGCTACAGAAATTATAATGAGATATAAACAGACTACTGAACTCCATGCATCTTAAAATTGCCAAGATTGACAAACACAATTCTAGATTGATACCTATGACTACAGGCTGTATTAGAAAGTATTTGTTTGTCTCAAACTATCTCTGGTGCTGCTTATTGTATATGATGCTGCAGATGGTAACACTATCAATGATCTCCAGTTATGGTAGGTTTATGCTGCTCTAGGATCATAGCCACGATGTCTTTGAATATTACTGGAAAAGGTCTATTCCTTTCATTTATCTAGGCATCTGATCAGCTGCTGGGGGGAATTAGATCAGTCCAAACCAGGCAACTGAGGGATCCAGTAGGATTTTAGAGGGACCATGGAGTTCTTCCCAAGGCCCTGAGGACTGGTTTTCCTGAGTCCTTAGACACTGCTAGTATGGGCAGGTGGGAGAGACCTTATACAGGATTGCTTTTCTCTGGCATCTCATTGTGTGTTGATCCCAGAGGAACTCAGGATGAAAGGCCAGAAGAAACTCAGACCTAGAGCATCATTGGAAGGAGACAAAGAATGAATCTAGCTGAACATGAGCAAGAGCCCACATCAGGGGTTATATTTTCTCACTCTTGAGATTGCTAACCCAGTCATTTCTTTATTAGATTCTGGCCCTGCCTGGCTTGTTCAGTTTTCTCAGGAGGAAGAATCTACTGAGTCTATTGAATCCGTACTACAGTATCTACAGTAATAAGCAGCAAAATGTTTCCAACCAACAAGAAAAGGTGCATCTTCGTCTCAAGCAGCTGTTGCAGATCAACAGACCTGAATGATTTCCATCCAATATCCAATATTCCCTATATAGTCAATCGTGTTTTTGTCACCTCAAGGCTCAATCCCTGCAATCCACTTCACATGAAGACCACTTGGAAACAAAACTTGATCCAGAATGATGCAGCACCAGCCATGGTGGGCCTGCTTTAGCTTGCCCACATGATTCCTTTCCTTCATGAGCTACACTGCTTACAATATGCTTCCAAGTGTGATTCAAGTTCCAAGTGTGATTCAAGGATGGTGTGATCACCTATAAAACCTACACAGCATGGGCCTCCTTATCTGAGGGACTGCCCAGTAAGAGTCAAAAAAGTGGGCATGCTACAGGCCCCCTCAATCAAACAATATCACATTTTGATACACAGGAAGCACATATTCTCTATCATGCTGCCTAACCTTTGAAATGAGGATCCCTCCCTCCCCCAAAATCCCATCTTGATGTATTATGGAAAGCCTAAAAGACCTGGCTGTTCTCCCAGCCTTTCAGTTAGAGTGGATGGAATCCCTTGTTAGACTGCATTGGGGAGAGAAGACTGGGGGTCATTAAGTGAGGTGATCACATGGGTGCCTCGCTTAATGACCATCATGACTTGCAACTGCAATGGGAAGGTTCCACTACAGTCATAACGAGGACTACTTGTATACAGGCAGTCCTTGTCTTACATTTAATGACTGTTCCAAGTAACAATGGCACTGAAAAAAGTAACTTATGATCATTTTTCACACTTGCAGCATCCCTACGGTCACATGATCAAAATTCAGGTGCTTGGCAACTGACTCATCGTTATGACGGTTGCAGTGTCCTGGATCATGTGATCGCCTTTTGTGACCTTCTGACAAACAAAGTCAATGGGGAAGCCATATTCACTTAACAATCATGTTACTAACTTAACAAATGCTGGTTCACTTAACTGTGGCAAGAAAATTCGTAAAATGGGACAAAACACTCTTAACAAATGTTTCACTTAGCAACATAAATTTTGCACTCAATTGTGGTTGTAACTCGAGGACTACCTGTATGTGTTTTTCTCCTGCAAACCATGATAGTAACATCAAGTTGATAAAAGTTGTGTTGTCCCTTTTCCCCACTTGACATGTCAATTCTTGTTTTAATTTGTTCACACCGTTGTGGTAAGCTGACACAAGTCATAAAAGTTTAAGTGTCTATTAACTGTCATGTTTCCTGCGCCCTACTTTTGTTTGCATAAACCAAGAATTATGAGCAAGACAGACTGTTTTTTTAAAAAAAAAAGTCAGATAATCCAAAAATGTTGGCAGCCAAAAAAACACTTAGTCTTTGCCATGTTTATACCAGACAACTAGGCACTATTTTCATTTTATGCTTTGTCTATCATCAGAGGCAATCTGATTTGCTATGTGATGATACAGTTGCTGGGAAAAAAAATTGATTTGAAGAGAAAAAATAGTGCCAACATTAAATCAATGAAAAGGCTCAACAAAAAATGTTCTTTGTCACCAGGACAAAGTAAAATCTTCCCAAGAGACAACACTAGAAATTATAGCAATGAATAATGTTATCAAAATTTGAAACACTCTCATAATTTATTTTCTATAGTGATTGTAAAATAATTTGCTTTTAAAATGAATTGATTCTAAGACAAAAGAGCTCTCTTAGATTGACTGTTTATTGAAACAGAGGCAAAATAGGCTTTTCTGTTTAATCTTTCTTTGTGATGAGGAACTGCCTTAAATTCAAAGTCATCTTATTCTGCGTAGAAACAACAAACAAATGGTACTCTAAGAGGCATTCTATCTAACATACATCAAATTTATCATGAAAACAGCTAGCATATAAAAATACTAACCAGAACAACTGTGAACAGCGTGCTTGGAACTGGGTGAGAATATCGATCTTCTCTCTCCTATTTTGTAACTGATTTCCTGGAAAAGATCTCCAAGAAGCAAAAAATCCTCCGAAAGTGAGAAGGGAGGGGACTATATCCCCACCCTTCCATAGACAGAAGCAGTGAATTAATGTTTATGGGGGATAGAAATATATTGAAATGAAGTTAATAATACTACAGTCTAGATAAATCTGAAAATTATGAAAACTGTTAAGATTCCACATCTGAAAGAGTATTGATGAAATTATAAGAAAATAATTTTTTGTCTTAAAAGTTGGAAAATGAATAGCTACTGACATCTAATGGAGGATTAGAGCATAAAACTACAGCTGCATTGACTCAGAAATTGGCAAGACACCCAGAAATAGAGAAAAACTTGTTCCTTTGAACCTCAGAGACTTTTAGCCAAATAAAGAACAGCTGGGAACAGGAAAGAAAATACACTGGGCCATCTACTACAGAGTGAGAACCACATTTGTTTTAAAAACTGCTGACCTTCTGGGATTATAAATACTTACTGAGCTGTGATTTCTAAGCTTAAGAATTGTTTGCAGAGAAAGAAAAACCTTGACTTTTGGCTAATCTTCGGGGGGGGGGGGTTACTGGAAAGCTCTTAGGTGGCTAAACATTCTGGACTGCAATTTTGGCTGGTTCATAATTGTAAGACCCCTGAACAGAAGAACGGTTATAAAATACTACTTTCAATGGTGCTTTGACAATTGGAAATGCATTGGATTACAAAAACCATATATAAAGATAAGAACTATATAAGATTTGGTTGTTTGGATTTTAAGATTGGTTGGTTTAACAAGGCTAATCATAGAGACTATGGTGAAAGACTATCTTGAGGGGGGAGACAAAAGGGATGTTGCATACCTATCTAAAAGTGACAGGGAACCAAACCTAATATTCCCTTCTGAAGGCACCAACCTGGAACATCAGAGATGTGCAGGAGCAACACTCCAAGATAAGGCAAATACTTTCCAGGAGGAAATGTATGCAATGCTGCGACAGATTCAAATGACAATTGTTTCAAACCATGATGAGATTAAAACAACTTTGATGACATAAATGAGCACATCTTCGATTAAAAAACTCTCAGAAAACGACGATAAAAAATGAACAAACAAATCAGATAACAGAACATAAATCAGAGGAAAGTGACCCAAATAGGGAAGTACAAATGAAGAGAACTACAGCTTAATACAAACAAAAGAAAATCTGCAAGATTTTGCCACAACAATGAAATTGGAAAAGATATTTTATCTTTCAGGACTTCAAAACAAACTTGAGGATAAGAAAGAAGATCTAATAAAATGGATTACAGAGCTGCCAGAAGAATCATTAGAGTTTGGGAGACAAAAAACATACATCCTACTTAACTTGTCTTTCCCATTCCCAACAACACTCACAAAAATACAGGAAGAATCCCCTAGCAAGCGGAACATACAGAATCGGAAAGCTACCTGGCAAAAGAAGGCTAGAGTTAGATTCAAGAGATTTGATTTGACTTACCAGATGGAGTACTATATGATTAAACACTTGTTTGAATATGGTTAAAAGAATAGATAAATTTTGGATATAAAGGGGCCCTACAGTAAGAAGGATAAGATATATCAGTAGTATAGTACCTTTTATAATATATGAAGTGTAAAAATATTGGGATGGTGTATGTGAACAAAAAGTTTGGATATTTAAAGGTAATTAATTTTGAGAAAATTATGACTGATAAGAATGGTTGAATACTTAGGGGAAAATAAGCTTAAAAAAGAATATTGAAAACAGGACACATAGTGACTTACAATTGAAACATAAGCCAACCAGAAAAGATGTTATATGTTGATGTTATTGTTATTTGTACAAACACAAGAAAAATGTTTATATCCAACTTTGTATGTATCGAAAGTATTAAGAATTATATTTGTTTAATGTTGACAAAGGAGAATACTACTGGAAAAAGAGAAGATCAAGAAAATATATCATTAACTAATATATTGATTATGGAATTATAGAAATTATTATTGTTTTTAAATATATGAACCCAGACAACACGCTGTTTACTAAGCACTAAAGATTGCTATTGTAAAAAATCAATAAAATATATTAAAAAAGCTAGCATAATTGGTTTTTTTATAGCATATACATCTATTTCAAGAGTGTATAATTTTTTTTTGTCAGACGTGGTAAAAAGCAAATTGTGAAAGAGACCTATTTGCAGTTTTTTTTAAAAATGACACACTTAGGGTACGGTATCTATCATTCTGAAATTCTACTTACCTTGTTTTCCACTATAAATTGCTACTTTTGATTTTTCAAGACCAAAAATGCACGCAATAGTATTAACAAGTTTGGTGAAGTCTAATTTATTGTCTCCCTTCGGATTTTCCAGCAACACCATACCATCTAGAGAGAGAGAGAGATATATCAGAAATTCTAATAATCTAATTTTGTTTTCTTCATCAGTTAACAATAGGTGTGTGCAGCAATATAACTGTTTAGTTCTTTTGGATCCTTTGATTCCACCCTAGCATTTGGTAAAATACTTTGTAATATTCTGATTAATAAGCAAGCTAATGTGGGTAGGAAACTATGAGAATTAGGTGGCTGCTTGAAACTTGTAGCAAAAGAATGCTCTTTAATGACTCCTCACGGGATCGTAGGAGGTATTGAGGAGGACTTTATAATGCTTGGTCTTGACCCTACACTCTTCAACAAATTTATTCATCACTTGGAATAACCTTAATCAAATTTGCAGATGGCATAAAATTGGGTAGGCCAGTTAATATAAAGAAGGTAGATATAAAATCCAAAACAGTTATGCTATATTAGAGAAAACAGTCAAATGCAAAAAATTTTCACTCAGGGAAAAGAAATCAGGTACAGCAGTACAAAAATTCAGAAGTACTTCACCCAACAATTACATTCATGAAAATGATCTTGGAATAGTAGTTCATGACAAATAGAAAATAATTTCAGCAGTGTGATCTAGCTTTAACAAAATGGAATTAAAATTTTAGAGTGTATAAAAAAAAGTATAGTCCTTAAATTCTATTCCATTTAATCATAATTCCAATTATGAATTATGCAATATTGTGCATCGTTTAGGCCTCAGGGCATCACATTTTAACAATGATTCAAGTAAACTAGAATGGTGAGGTGGTTAGAAAATAAGTCTTAGGTGGAAAAATTGAACAAATAAATGTCCTTGAAGAGAGGATACTCATCAAATACATGAAAGGAAGTCACCAAGAAGATCTATTTTACATCATTCCAGAGTACAGGACACAGAATATCAGATTTATTATTACAGGAAAAAGGGCAGTGGTTAGACTGCCCTTTACTGGATGTGATTAACAGAAGCTCAAAGTCATCTATGGAGTCCCTGGTGCTCTTTGAGCTTGGTGGTTTCTTGCAGACATTTTGTTACCTAACTAGATAACATCATCAGCTAGTCATCTATCTAATCATCAGTCATGGATCTCTTCATCTGATTTTTGTCCTGACCAAATTCTCCCTGATGGGCTCCTTCAAATGTGTATTTCTATGAATTTGACACAAAATAGTTCAGTTTGACTTGACTGAGCACATTGGCACAAACCCAGAAGGCTCAGGAAACTGAAATTTCTTTAACTCTCCATAGCCACCAAGGAAAATCCATAAACAGTTATATCCTTATTACATCTTAATAAATCAGAATGAAATTTGTGTATCTCTCATAAGCTTCAACTCATTCTAAGCTTCAAAATTTCTGACACTGTTCCTACAGCTTCTGGAAACTATCTTTAGTTTCCTCCTTCCAGTGTTACAATCTGAGTAATATCTCATCAGGTTTCAGTAACACCTATCAAATCACATTTGTCTTCTGAGTTGGATTTCTAATTGTTCCAATTTATTTTCTATACTTTACGAGGAACAATAAGCATAGAGGAACCCATTAGTAAACAGCCTTTTGAATTACTGAAAGTGAGGATGTTTAATTTTTTTAAGTTCCCGGTCTAATTTTTTGGGTAATCTCCCAAGCAAATCCTGATCCTGCTTAGTTTTTCAAGATTCTCCAAAATCAACTTGATGTTACAAAGACCATATATTATATTTTCCACAATCATGTTTAACTACTGGCTGCATCCATTTTACTTAACAATTTTACAAGTAGTACAAATAATTCTAGCTACACCAGCATAAAGCCTCCATCACATTTTATAGCAGCGGTTAAAAGGCGAGAATGACAAATTAAAAAGTAGATTAATACAGACGTACCTTGTTCTTTACCATTAATGCAGATGTTCAGAGTGACATAAGCGCATGCTGGCTCAGTACAGTGATGTACAGCTCCTTTGGCTATTGTAATTTCCAGTTCTGATCCCTTCAGCTAAACAAACAGCAGTTACATTTTCTAAATTATTCTTCTAAGACAAGACCTACACACATTTTCCTCTCCAAGCTGTTACAATTTGGAAATACTGCCAGGAACCCACAGTGTCAATAGATGCATATTAAAATCTCATAAAAATAACTGGGCAGAGTACTTCACTAGAACTAGTATGTAGCATATTAAAAACACATCATTTGCACCTTCTAAAGCAGCATACGAACTAGAAATATAGTACAAATATCAAGTGCACTTTCAGTGGGAAATAAATGGAAAGGAGTAATGCCTATACATGTAGATACGAGGACAGATTTCACAACACAGACACTTTCCTTAGGACCAGGCAAGGATGTTTGGTATCCACTATTATCTTACGAAAATATTTGGCTTATTTTCTTCCCTGGTATGGCCCCAGCTATTCTATTTTAATTGTTATATTTTAAATCTCACTAGCCTCCCTGAGACTTTTACGAGTTGATCACTGTAAGACTTGCAATTACAAATAGAAACTATGAATCAGCGTACAGGCTAAAATGTAGCTGCCTGATTTGTCATTCAGTGTGCTTTCAAGCCTAGTTGGTCTGGTTAGATAGTGTTCAGTGTGTTTTGTGAACGCAGACAAGAGTTAATTCAGTAAATTATACTTTAGCTAATTAGGGCATAGCATGTTGTTCAAATACCATGCAATTTCTTTCTGTCCCTGCCATTATGAGTCCCAATGGGCAATTGTTTCAACCATCAACCACCTGAAAGCTGACAAACAATATGCCAAATAGTGGCTATAGGAAAGAAAAAACAACAAATAGTATATTAAATGAAAAACTAAGATGATGTTAACACAGCTTCTTGTTGTTGACTCTTGTTATTTATTCTTAACTGGTAATTGTTCTTATGGCCACTGGCAAAAATTAATGTTAACGTTAACAAAAAAAAATAAACTTAATGACTAAATGGAAGGTTACCAGTCAGCAATTACTTATCTTACAATTTCCTAGTAAAAAAAACTGGTGGTTGGAGGGGGTGAAACAAACTCATCTTCTGCTATATCATTTTTTTTCCTAGAATGCAGTCATAGTTATGCTGAACGTTTGACTACTTTGATAAAATAGAAGTTTATCAAAGCACTCAGAGTTGCTTCAAACTGTGAGATGGGTGGTAAATAAAGTTTTATAATAATGTTGATAGTAATGATGATCACTCCTTCATGGATTACTGCCTTGTCGTGGTGAAGGGGCTTGCGTAACTCAATGAAGTTATGAGCTATGCCGTGCAGGGCCACCCAAGACGGACAGGTCATAGCAGAGAGTTCTGACAAAATGTGATCCACTGGAGAAGGAAATGGCAACCCACTCCAGTATCTTTGCCATGAAAACCCCATGGACAGTACTAAAAGGCAAAAAGATATTGACGCTGGAAGATGAGCCCCTCAGGTCGGAAGGTGTCCAATATGCTACTGGGGAAGAGCAGAGGGCTAGTACTAGTAGCCGCCAGAAAGAGTGAAGCGGACTGGCCAAAGCCGAAAGGACGCTCAGCTGTGGATGCATCTGGTGGTGAAAGGGAAGTCCGATGCTGTAAAGATTTTTTCTCATAGGAACCTGGAACGTAAATCCATGAATCAAGGCAAACTGGACGTGGTCAAAAGAGATGACAAGACTGAACATCGACATCTTAGGAATCAGCGAACTAAAATGGACAGGAATGGTGAATTTAATCAGAGGACCATCAGGTATACTACTGCGGGCAAGAATCCCTCAGAAGAAATGGAGTAGCCTTCATAGTCAATAAAAGAGTAGGAAAAGCAATATCTGGAATACAATCCAAAATGACAGAATGATCTCAGTTGCGAATCCAAGGCAAAGCCATTCAATATCACAGTAATCCAAGTCTATGCCCCAACCACTGGTGCTGAAGAGGATGAAATTGACCGGTTCTATGAAGCCCTACAGCACCTTATAGAATCAACACCAAAAAATGATGTCCTTATCATCATGGGAGATTGGAATGCTAAAGTAGGAAGCCAAAAGATAAACGGAATAACAGGCAAGTTTGGCCTGGAGTACAAAATGAAGCAGGGCACAGGCTGATAGAATTTGTCAAGAGAATACGATGGTCATAGCAAACACTCTTTCCAACAACCCAAGAGACGTCTCTACACATGGGACATCACCAGACGATCAACACAGAAATCAGATTGACTATGTGCTCTGCAGCCAAAGTGGAGAAGCTCTATACAGTCAGTAAAAACAAGACCAGGAGCTGACTGTGGCTCATGAGCTTCTCGTTGCAAAATTTAGGCTTAAATTGAAGAAAGTAGGGAAAAACACTAGGCCACTCAAGATGAACTAAATCATATCCCTGATGAATATACAGTAGAGGTGACAAATAGATTTAAGGAATTAGATCTGATAGACAGAGTGCCTGAAGAACTATGGACGGAGGTTCGCAACATTGTACAAGAGGTAGCAACTAAAACCATCCCAAAGAAAAAGAAATGCAAGAAAGCAAAATGGCTGTCTGAGGAAGCTTTGAAATAGCTGAGGAGAAAGAGGAAGCGAAGGCCAAGGGAGAAAGGAGAAAAGATCACCCAAATTGAATGCAGAATTCCAGAGAATAGCTAGAAGAGATAAGAATGCCCTCTTAAATGAACAGTGCAAAGAATTAGAAGAAAACAATAGAATAGGGAGGACCAGAGATCTCTTCAAGAAAATTAGAGATATGAAGGGAACGTTTCATGCAAAGATGGGCATGATAAAGGACCAAAATGGCAGGGACCTAACAGAGGCAGAAGAGATTAAGAAGAGGTGGCAAAATTACACAGAAGAACTATACAAGAATGAGCTTAGCGTCCCTGATAACCACGATGAGGTGGTCACTGACCTCGAGCCAGACATCCTAGAATGTGAAGTGAAATGGGCCTTAGGAAAGCTGAGCAACAACAAAGCCTAGTGGAGGTGACAGTATTCCAGCTGAGCTATTCAAAATCTTAAAAGACGATGCAGTAAAAGTGCTACACTCAATTTGCCAGCAAATTTGGAAAACTCAACAGTGGCCACAGGATTGGAAAAGGTCAGTTTACATTCCAATTCCAAAGAAAGGCAATGCCAAAGAATGTTCAAACTATCGCACCATTGCACTCATTTCACATGCAAGTAAAGTTATGCTTAAAATCCTACAAGCTAGACTCCAGCAGTATGTGGATCGAGAACTTCCAGAAGTACAGGCAGGATTTCGAAGAGGCAGAGGAACTAGAGATCAAATTGCCAACATACGCTGGATCATGGAGAAAGCTAGGAGTTCCAGAAAAACATCTACTTCTGCTTCATTGACTATGCTAAAGCCTTTGATTGTGTGGATCACAACAAATTGTGGCAAGTTTAAAGAGATGGGAGTACCAGACCATTATTTGTCTCTTGAGAAACCTATATGCGGGTCAAGAAGCAACAGTGAGAACTGGACACGGAACCACTGATTGGTTCAAAATTGGGAAAGGAGTCCGGCAAGGCTGTATTCTGTCGCCCTGCCTATTTAACTTATATGCAGAGCACATCATGAGAAAGGCAGGGCTAGATGAATCAAAAGTTGGAATTAAGATTGCCGGGAGAAATATCAACAACCTAAGATATGCAGATGATACCACTCTAATGGCAGAAAGTGAAGAGGAACTAAAGAGCCTCTTGATGCGGGTGAAGAAGGAGAGTGCAAAAGTTGGCTTGAAACTCAACATTAAGAAAACCAAAATCATGGCATCCGGCCCTCTCAATTCCTGGCAAATAGATGGGGAAGAAATGGAGGTAGTGACAGATTTTATCTTCCTGGGCTCTAAGATCACCACAGATGGGGACTGCAGCCAAGAAATTAAAAGACGCTTGCTCCTGGGGAGGAAAGCTATGGCAAATTTAGACAGCATACTAAAAAGCAGAGACATCACCCTGCCAACAAAAGTACGTATAGTCAAGGCCATGGTTTCCCAGTTGCAATGTATGGCTGTGAAAGTTGGACCATAAGAAAGGCTGAACGCAAAAGAATTGAGGCCTTTGAACTATGGTGCTGGAGAAGACTCTTGTGAGTCCCTTGAACTGCGAGTCCTTGGAGCATGCAAGGCGACAAACCGGTCATCCTAGAGGAGATGCAACCCTGACTGGCTCTTAAGAAGGCCAGATCCTGAAGTTGAAACTCAAGTACTTTGGCCACCTAATGAGAAGGAAGGGCTCACTGGAGAAGAGCATAATGCTGGGAAAGATTGAGGGCAATAGAAGAAGGGGACGACAGAGAATGAGGTGGCTGGATGGAGTCACTGAAGCAGTAGGCGTGAGCTTAAATGGACTCCAGAAGATGGTAGAGGACAGGAAGGCCTGGAGGAACGTTGTCCATGGGGTCGCGATGGGTCAGACACGACTTCGCGACTAACAACAACAACGATGATGATCAAGTTATTAAGATTAATTCTTGACTGTTCTGAAGAATTTATTTATCTCATTTAGGTCAACTATCTGTATCTAAACTATTAAATTAATATAAAATGTATTTTATCTTACCAAGCACTAATTAATATTCCCTATAAAATGAATGTAAATCTTATTCATAGACAGCAGCAAAATATCTATCATTAAAGAGAGTCTATTTCCCACTTAATGTAAATTACTGTCTGGCTTATTTGTATTTTGCACATTTTTTTGAATTGTTGTTTGGTCTTGAAATATACACACACACACACACACACACCTTTCATATAAGATTATAATCTTATTCATACCCATGAAAAGCTATATAAACAACAACTTTCAATTTCTCCTCATTTTAAATAAATATTCACGTTCCATAATCTGGTTTTCCAAGTTATACTGGAACTACGATGCCAAAAATTATAGAAAGCCAGCCCATGCAACCTTTAAAATTGACACATTCTGTGACAAGAATGCGCAAAACATTCTATGCAGAGTTTATCCTATGAATACAATAAGCTGTTCAAGGTGCCCCAAACTCAGATGGGATTCTGAGACACATGCATTTATTCTATACCCAAATTTAAAATACACATGGAAATAGCACTTGCGTATCAGACACTTGAGTATCCATGGCAGGACAGTGATATGTCGTAGGCAGACTAGGTATGCTATGTTTGGGCAGAGTCAGTGGCCTAGATATATGCACTTTGGTAGTGATAGTGGCAACATAAAGTACATCCGTGAGACTGTATGTGTCATTGTTAGACAGAGATAGGGAAACCACAGAAAAAAATGGGGGTTAGGTTAAATGGAAAAGGAAAGGAAGGCAGAGCAAGATACAGCCATCTTGCCCCCTCCCAAGAAAACCAGAAACAATCACAGAATTTTATTATTTCAGTTGTGCTGAGACACATCCCAATCAGACTGGCTTGAAATAAAATATGCCAAAAATATTATGTGTCTGTTCTGTGCACTTAACAGATAACTGGTTCTCAGTGTAATCAGATAATTCTTTAGAATCACAATGTGAAAAACTATATATTCAGTCTGCATATTGACTGAACACAAACATTTTATGACTTTAATTTTTCCATACTACAAGAACAGCCCCAATTATTCATTGTAGAATATTAGATCCTCGCTTCTTAAAGACACAATTTCTCCTATATTTTGTACAACATATTTTGAATTTTCTAGTATCTCCTTAAGGAGCCATAATTACCCATATTTTGATTTTGTATGATCTACTATGTACTATGATCTGCTATTTGCTTTTGAACTGATCTATAAAAGATCACAGATTTAGTGTGATTTACTGTGATTTGCAAGGTTTTGTCCATTGTTTATGAATCAGACTCTTCCATAAACTGTTCTACAATCTTGTGTTTTCATCAAGGTTTTTTTCTGTCTTCTGAACTTCTAACCAGTCTTAAGTTTCCATTCCCTTCTTTCTCTAGTGGAATTCTGTCACAATTCTTTATACATAGTTTCAGGCTGAATGTAGTAAATTCAAATTAACTGATATCTAGACAGAAAAGCCTATCAACAACAACTTTAAAATGGTTGTCAAATCCTATTTTAAAAGTCAGCCAATTGCTTGATAATACCATTCAGAAGTGTGCAAACTGTTTAAAACCATTCTGGAGGGGAAAAGAAACCATTGTTGAATTATTTGTCTTTTGATGGTTTTGTAATATATCTTCTAACAGTTGTTTAGTTTGATATGAATCTATATTTGTCATGAGAATTATTGCATTTATACCTTGCAAATCTAATGCGCAACAACACCACCAAATCTATCAAAATGAAGACATTCAGAAAAGTGTGAATTCATGTAGTATAAAACCAGCATGTCAAGGTTTAAAACTAAAATTCACATGGGAATATACTTGATTAAACATGCAATCTTTATATTGCAAATATTATTGGTTATTGTATATGTCTCATACTCTTTTAAAAAAACAGCTTTCTACAACTGTAGCTATGTAACAATTTTGAAAGAATTCAGATTCACTGACTTCATGAATTTAAAACTTGTTATACTATATGAATAGTCTAGTCCAACAAACATTAAATATGAATAGTGCAATATTTAGATCACAGTGAAGGTGAATGTTTGGTAAAGGGTTATATTTGTACGTACCTGAGTTTTTTCTTGAATAAGCACTTCCTCCAAGGAAGACACTGGATATGGCTTCAAAGCAGCTTTTATTGTGGCAAAAATAAAATCTGTATGTTCCTTAATAACAGTATCAAGATAATCACCTTCTGGAGATGCCTGATAATATATTGTAATCTCATCTGTAGGAACCAGATTGCGCTGAAATAAAATTAGTAACACTAGTGACTATCAAATATTACCTTATGGCCAATTTTTGTAATAAATTCTCTGTCAGTATTTACAGAAGAAATTAATGTATTAAAAGTACCAAAAAGCAACAAAACTGTGCCTATCAGTATGATTTACAAAGAAAAATATCTAAATGCCTAAACTGTCACAAGTTTTCTTTCTAATCATGCTCCACCATACACATAACTGACTCATCCTTTGCTGGGTAAAATGAAAATAAATGGTTTGCCGTGTATCATTGGCCTTCACGGGAAAAGGCATTTCATGAATTTATGGTTAATAAACAAAGTTCAGATTCAAGTACTAACAAAATTAATGAAAGTTATTTGGGAGTGCTACACTTACTTTGTGTGTAGAGGTTACTCTTATTTATAGAGCTGTCATCTTAAAACAATGAGAGAAGTCACCTTCATGCACAATTACCTATGTCATGTTCAATTTTTCTCCTCTGTTCTATTCTCTCCTTTTATTGCCATCTGTTCTCCATGATGCGTTCCAACCCCATCAAGCACAAAGTTATTTCCCTTCAACACATTCTTTTGATATTTAAAATATTGACTTCTTTTCTTTTCACAGCTTTCTGTTGTTATAACTGGACTAATGATTTGATTTTTTTCCAGTATTACAGCTGATTTATCAACAATTATATATGTTTTTACAAGGAAACAAGCAAAATGTACGGTCATTATCACATAAGATAAACTGATAAACTGCAGGCTTCTGAAATTTAAAGAAATATTTTTTTGCTTAATGCTCCTTTTACTTCCCAATTAATTTCAAGGTTGCTGGCTTGATCATAAGCAACATTAATCAGTACAGCAAGCTATCTGGATCAAATTGTTTTAGGTAATATTCTTTAAATCAATCTTTCTGATTTTTAACATGATTTACATTTCACTTTTCGATTCAGGTGCAAGTAATATCAAATACAGTTGCACACAGTACCTTCAGCTATGAACAGCATTTATGCATTAAACAGACACTCATGCTATGGCATGGAAGGGGCTGGGATTTGTTTCTTACAGCAGGGAAATTCAACCCAATCCATAGTGACCAGTGGCAGACAGTATCTTATTCATCTTTTGTCATTCAAATTCACTGTTTTTAGTTTAAAAACCCAAAAATTGCAAACTCTAATCTAAATCAAAAACTCATCATTCAGATAATTTATGTTTTATACATTAATATTCGTTAATACTTTTGGTCTGAGTAATTTTGTAAGTATTACCAAATTTACTTAAGATTAGTTGCTACAAACAGGATTAGAATCAAAATCAGAGTAAGTAACCTTTAGATCTCAGAAAGTGCTTAACTTAAATTCCTAATGGCCTATGGTTTAGGATTCTAGGAGTTCTAGTTCAACATCTATTATTTGCTATTTTTTTATTTTAAAAAATCACTCCTAACATAAAATAAAGGAAAACAATAGTACAATCAATCTATGTATACAAATTAGTTTTTTATAAATATCTTAAACAACAATTAGTTCCATAGAAAAGTTCAGGAAAAGATTTAGGACCGGGAGTCTTATTTATTACTTCAATTTATATGACCATCTCATGTTCATAACTCTGGTAGCTAACTGTGTTAAAAACATACAAGCAGAAAAAAGCAAAACTCAAAAAAATGAACATTAAAAAAAGCAGTTGTGGTAAAAACAGATCCATCAATCACAATTAACATAAGAAATGGGCTGGTTCAGCCCAACCTCCTGACCCATAATCCTGGTATCAAAACCAAAGACTTGGTTTTGATACCAGGATTATGGGTCAGGAGGTTGGGCTGAGCCAGCCCATTTCTTATGTTAATTGTAAAGCCTTAGCTTTACAAAAGGCTCAAGGGGTTGGGCCGAATCTGCTCTTGAGGAGGAATAATGTTCCAACACGCAAAAGAGAAAGAAAGCAATAAAAACAACCATTTCTTCCAGAAAACCCAGGCTTTGGGTATTTTTTGAAATTACCGAGTTTTCATATCAGTATAATTTTCAAAGCATGAAAATTAACAGTGGTGTTTATTTGTGTACCGATAGGCCCTCACTAACAGTATTGTCCAATTTTGAACAATCTTGTGAGAAGAAGATTCATACAAACTGGATCAATTCAGAAAAGAGCAATTAGAAACTATATAGTCTGAAGAAACACTGAAGTAAGTGGGAATGTTAAAACTGAGGAAAATTAAGAAGAATGTGATAGCATTTTTCAAGGACCTGAAACAAAATCAGATGGCCATGATCTAGACCTGTTCTCCATGATCTCAAAATGCTGAATAAAGAATAATGAATCTAAGATATGAGAAGGCAGAATTTGTTTGAATGTTAGAAAAAATTCCTAGAGGTAAGAGCAATGTGATAATGGAACCAATTATCCAGAGAAGAGGGTGGTGAGAACACCGGATATGTTCAAGCAGAGGCTAGACAGAGATGCTGTAATATGGATCTCTGCACAAAAGTAGGAACTGGGGTTCTATTACCTAAGTGTCCCATCTACATTTGGAGATTAAGGCTTAGTTTAATCATAAAGAATATTGTTTTATTAATAATAAAAGAAATCAAGGAATATGACCCCAGAGACATTTTTAGGAGAAATGTCTTTATTTGTTATCCTCCCCAGATTTACTTACCTTCTTTCGAAGTTTTTGGATGCGATTTATTACTTCACGTGCAACACCTTCATCAACCATAGACTGATCAGGAGTAACATCTAGGAGAACTAAAACCTGGAGATAAATACAGCAAAAAAATTGAACAAAACTTTATATTATATCTTCTATCACTAAAAGGATGGCGTTTTAATAAATTAGAGTTAATTATAAACCATAGTTAATTGTTCATTATTTATTCTTCATTGCTTTTTAAAAGGGCTACAACTCCAGATCACTTCTGGAAAATGCTGGGTGGATACAGTCCCAGAGAAAAATGGCTAGCATTGCACACACCTAATTAGACCCATGTTCAGTATCTTGTAGTATCTTTGAAATGTTTCTAAAATTTCAAATTCCTTATTCTTCTCTTTTGGGTTACAATATAGCTATCAAATGATGATGATGATGATAACCTTTATTGTCATTTTTTCCTGTGGGCACAATGGCACACATTAAAAATGAAATTTAGTTGCTTCCTCTCAAAGTGTACACATACATAACACACACTTAAAACATACTATATACAACATATAGTGGTTTCCACTTTGTTCCTGGAAATGATGGTAGTGTCAAGAACAGTGTCTAAAACGTTTTTTCTAGTTATATTATGGAGTGACCAACATGCAAAGGCAAAGTCTCAAAAATGTGCCACTCCCTGACCCAAATGCATACTTCTATACTGTACTTCCTGTACTCTTCTGATGCCTCTGCCAAATGAAGTTAGGCAGATCGCTTCAAGGCAGAGCCTTCATTTGTGGCATTACATTCAATGAATGCCCATCAAGCAAGCCTATCTGACATCTCTTTGATGTCAACTATGATATTTGATTTTTTTTCAAAATGCTTTATATTTCATTTTTAAAAGGTGGAATGGTGACTTATTTTATTTAAATAAAGAAAATCAATATTTATTTTATTTAAAATAAAATGTATTTTATTTAAAATAAACATGTTTTATTTTTGAACCCATTTCTGCTACTGTTTAATTTTCTACTTGTTTCTGTCTCCCTCTCTCTTTAGTACTTGCCCTAGGAACTCTCTTTAGCAAGTGAAGTACCATTTGTACTTTTATATTTCATTATTTTGACCTTATTATAGCACTGTAGTAGCACCTATTTTCTACAATGGAGCAACACAGATCAGCTAAACATCTCACTACATGGACTACAATGGCATAAGACTAACAAAACTGTAGAGCTAGAAAATGCATGCCTCACAGTTATGGACCAGGACACTTATCTGTGCAGACTGTTTCCTAGAGAAAAAGGACTTCCACACCCTCCCCCATCATACTGTTAATATTAAAAAAGTGAAACATTTTTTTCCTTACTTTTAGCCATTTTTGAGTAATACTCTTTCTCTCTACCTTAGAATTACATATGATGAGCCTCATTTTTATATTCCTGAAATTGCTATTAAAATAACAATATCAAGAACCCATACAATGTGATAGGAAAGTTGCCTGCTTCCCTATTTAAAGTCCTACATTAACTTTAAAAAGCACAAAACTTTTTCATGCTGTTATCTTAAGTCAGCTATTCAGAAATGTATTCTACACTGCAATGTAAGAGACAATAATTTGCAAAAAGTAGCATTAACAAAATGAGTATGTAGATTCAACACTTTTTATATTCAATACCTGAGAATCAGAATGTGCTTCAAACTGGCCATATCCCCCTACAGTCTGGTCAAAGGTGTACAGCAGACAGAGATCTTCCTCATGCAGTTCATGCCCTTCTACAACAATTGTGCCTAATTTATTTAAACAAAAGAATTCTGTATTGTATATTAAAACATGATGATTCAATTTCAAAATAATCTTTAATTATTCTCTCTTTCATTTGAAAGATAAACATACCTATCAATATGCCTTTCTGACGTTGTGCTTATCCTTCTAATAAACAGTGCACTTTTTTCATCTAAATACTTTGTTTTACTCAGCATTAGATAGGCCTCAATCAGGAAACCGGTAGCCCTTGACATATGATGCTAATGGAGACTGCCCATTACAGTCATATGTCATGACAGTCGTAAAACAGGTCAATAAAGTGCCTGATCAATTTGACTTTTTTTGCAGTGGTTGTTAAGCGAAAGTGGCAGTCATAAAGTAAATATACAGTAGTTGTAAAGTGAACACTGCATTCATTAAGAAAATCAATGGTTCACTATGGGTACGATTTTGCCAAAACAAGAAATAAGTGCCGGGGTTTTGGCAATAGCATTGTAAAACTGCGATCATGTGACTGCAGGACACTGCAAGCGTTGTAAATGCAGCTGTGCTGCTGAGCGCTTGCAATTCAGTCATATGAGCACAGAGGAGCTTGGACTGTTAGAACCTGTTAGATCCAGGTTGTAAGACTCAAGGATTAGCTGTACTGGAAAATCAATAACATTAATGTTAAGAAGACCTCCAAGGTCCCTTCCAACTCGGTTATTCTGTTACTCTCTTATTCTGTATTTAAGCTTACATTTATGAGGCAAACCTATCCCATTACTCCTAAATTCCTTTAAACAATGCCTGCTAAACTTGGCATGCTTTTGCACTCCCATGTTTGGATGTTTCTATTTTGGCAGGTCTCCTTTTAGAATTTTATTTGTTAAAAGCACTAACAATGTGCAGGCTCTCTCTATTCATTTTTTTTTAAATTAAGGCCCTTAATGACAGGGCCTGAGTATTCCACTCCAAGGAGAGCAGCCAAGTTGTTACATAAAAAGGAATATTGTAGCTTTTAAATACTCCCAATTTATTAGTACGTTATAATATATTCAAGAAGCTAAATAGGTTGGTTTGCAATCCAAGCATGAAAATTCTTCTGCCATATCACAGTTTTATAACAATGCTGAATGGTTACCAACCTGTCTTCTGAAATTCTTCCAACAGCTCACTTGGCAATTCTTTGATAGCAGCCATTACAGATTTAAAGGCACCTTTAAGTCGCTTCCCAAGCACCATATGATCAGGTTCTGCTCTCAAACGGATTCCGTACTTATCTTTATCAGTTGATAAAGTCACTTTGCGGACATTAAGTTCCTTCATATTTAAAAAAATGCACATAACCCCCAAGGAAATAAAAAGAACAAAGAAGAATACATTATTATGATTTTCCAATAGCAACAAATGTATAGAAAAGACAAGACAAGAATATCAAACAACTATCTACTACATAGATTTGTCTGTGCATAATTCTAACCCTGTGTGATTATATTTAAGAAAAGAAAGGAAGTCTCAACCTATTCAATACAAGAAAAACTTTTACCAAAATATTATCCAAACATTCTGATGTATACCTACTTCCACTTTAATTTTGGAATTAAACTTTGCTTATACTAGTCATCCCTCTATTAGACAAGGTCTCCCTTTTTCCAGTTGTACAGTCTTTAGTCACTTTGGAAAGGCAACAATCATGTAGAAAGTAATTAGTTGCCTTAATAATTAAGTCTTCTGCAACTCAGCTTTAATTAAATATGTTTATATACAGTACAATATTAGAATATATTTAATTCAGCCTAGTGAAACAGAATTGATAGCTGCTATTCATGACAAATGGAGCTGTCTGTTAAATATACTGCATTTCCTATTTTATATCCCAAAGTTGTTCTAGCATACTTATGCTGAAATGCTGCTGCTGTTAGGAGATCCTCTGTCTGGCCAAGCAAATGTATAAACAATACTATAGAGAGCATCTATGACTTTTATGACCTTTAAGAATTTAATACACAGCCACAGAGGGTCACACTATCTGGTTGACTACATTCAAATTTCTAAAGCAGATAAAGGTCTCAATTGGCTTACTTTCCAAAGCAGAACATCAGTTTATAAGCAGATGTTTGGAATGCTTAGCTTAAAACACAAAGTATTTCTTGGTGAATTCTGTCCCTTTAAATTTCTGCAGAACTTCTGAAATCTACACACACACACACACACATACATATACATACACACACACACACATGTGTTTAAAAGTTTGTGAACCCTTTTGAATTTTCAATATTTCCACCTAAATGTGACCTCTGCTTCAAAGTTATATATCTCTGTGTGGCAAAAGTTATGTGAACCTCTAGGATTATCAATTCATTTGAAGCGGAAATTAGAGTCAGGTGTTTCAATCAAGGAGCTGATCTTCACAATACATGTAGGTGTTAGTGTTTCATGGCTTGACTAAAGGAGATTTCTGAGAACCTTCAAAAAACAATGATACTTATCAGGCTGGAAAAGGTTATAAAACTATTTCCAAAGGGTTTGGACTTCGCTAGTCCACTGTTAGGTAAACAGTCTACAAATATAGGCAATTCAACACTATTGTTACTATTCCCAGGAATTATCAACCAACCAAGATTACACTATCAGCAAAGTATGCAATAATCCAGGAGGTCTCAAAGAACCCCAGAGTAATGTTAAAGAACTAGATTTTTCTTACATTGGTAAGTAGCAGTGTCCAGGAGACCACAATTAGGAGAACAAAGCATAACAATATGGCACGGTTGGAAGTCACTACTCTCCAAAAGCAATATCCTGCCCATCTACAGTTTCTGAAAGATCACATAGATAAGCCAAAAACTTTCTTTGCAAGAAAGTTCTGTGGACAGCTGAAACCAAAATAGAATTTTTGGAGTTGAATGTGTTAGGTTTGCTAAAAGGCAACACTGCATTCCAGCATGAGAACTTTATCTCATCTGTGAATGGCTTGGCCTGCTTCGCTGTCTCTGAACCAGGAAGGCTTGCTATTATTGATGGAACTATGAATTCTAGAATTCTACCAGCAAATTCTACAGGAAAATGTCAGGGCATCTGTCCTAGAATTGAAGCTCAAGAGAAAGTGGGTCATGCAGAAAGACAGTGACCAAAAACACGCAAAGTCCATACTTCACATACTTTTGCCACACACAAATATGTGTAGCTTTGGATCATTTTCCTAATAAATAAATAAATGAACAAGTACAATGTTTGTGACTCATTTGTTTAATTAAGGACTTGTGTGAAAACAGGTAACATTTTAGGTCATATTATGCAAAAATATCGAAAATTCAAAAGGATTCAAAAACGTTTAAGCACCACTGTATATACTGCTTATTCATGAGCATCTCCAGCAATTATATAGTATTAAAAATTCAATATAATTCAATATAATAACCATAATTGATTTGCTAGTACCATCTCAAATGTTACCATAAATAAGAATGTTAATATAATGGACCTAGTGCTAGTAAGATCAGTACATATATGTTTTGAGGGAACAACATTTTCAGTGATATAACTGATAAAGCCCTCTTCCTGATCAATGTCACATTAAGAACTATGCCATATGGCATAATCACCAGGACTTTTGATGAAGATCAGAAGAGTCAGGCTGATTTATTTGAGAAAAGGAGTTATCTCAGGTATTGTTTTTTCAAACTATTTAGGGCTTCACAGATTAATACCAGAATCTTAAACTTGGACAGAAAATTAGCAGCCACTTTCAACAATACTGTTACAGACAAGGGCTCTTCCCATGAGACATATTATTCTATTATTTCTTGAAATAGAATTATTTTTAATCCATTCTCTTTGGAAAAGAAAATTCTAATTTAAATTCATATTATATGAAATTTCTAGTCAACACTGCTAATTGCTCCTTAATCAAGATTTGACAATTTTCCCTCTGTTTTCAACCATCTATTTTAATCTAAACAAAGTCAGGTTACAGTTGATTAGGACATATTCCTCCTTTTGATCCAGCAAACTTTTCAACAGATAAGATTTGTCATTTTGGACATGCTGTATACATTTAGATAATTCTTTAATTAACATGAATCTACGTATTTAAAGCTGGACTTCTAGCATCTGTGCAATACAGACAAAGCATTTAACAGTTGCTGATCATTTGAACAGATGAGAGAGTTTTTGATATACTTGTTCATCTTACCTCAAGTATATACTTTTCCAAGGACTTGATGTCTTCCAGTGCCTGAGAATCCTGATGGATGATCACCACTTCTTTCAATGGATACTAAAATCAAATTCAAGAACTTCAGTCCCAAAGAAAAAAAATTAAGGAGCATTGCAAAATGCCATGTTGGTTATTTAATGTATTTCTATATAATCCACTTTCTGGAGCTCACTGATTTACTTCTGAAAATAGAGAACATCTTACTTTTACTGGAATGGTTTTCCTATCTCTGATTACACGTCCAAGCTCAATAACGGACTGCATCCGAGAAACAGCACTTTCTATGTTTTTGTCGATCAGGTCTTCTCTAGATTGAAAGAGCAAACAAAATTTTATCTCAATATATGCAGAGTTCCAGAAACCAAGAACACATAGGACTAAAATAGTACAAACAAACTGAAAAAGTAATATTTTAAAAAAATCAGACATTAAGGCAATAAACCAAAATCACTAAATATAAAACTACTCATTCTCCAAGTATATACAGGTAGTCCTCAATTTAAGACCACAACTGAGCCCAAAATTTATGTTGTTAAGTGAAACATTTGTTAAGTGAGTTTGCCCCATTTTATGACTTTTCTTGCCACAGTTGTTAAGTGAATTATTGCAGTTGTTTATGTTAATAACATGGTTGTTAAGTGAATCTGGCTTCCCCATTGACTTTGCTTGTCAGAAGTTCGCAAAAGCTGATCACATGACCCTAGGACACTGCAACCGTCATAAATACAGACCACTTGCCAAGTGTCTGAATTTTGATCATGTGACTATGATCGTAAATGTGGAAAACGGTATAAGTCCCTTTTTTCAGTGCCATTGTAAGTTTGAACAGTCACTAAATGAACTGCTGTAAATCAAGGACTGCCTGTACATACATCAAGTAATTGCTATAAATTGGACATATTCCTCATTCAAATAGCACAGGAAAAAAAAATAACAAACTAAAGACATTGCAAAAGTAAAATAAAAATGTACATGCTCAGGACCAAGATTTTACAGACAAGTCATTATTAAATATGGAGATGAAGAGAAATGGGATGTGCATTTCTAATATATACCCAATTATCATTATAAACTCTAGAGGAGGGAGGACCCTTGCTTTATTAGAAATTTTCTATTGAAAACAAAAGTCAAAGGAAGTCAATGTACAGTACTTTTTAATTATTTTCATGAATGGTAATAATATTAGGCATCATTTATTGAAAAAATAAGGCAATTGGAACTCCACAAATTAACTTACTACTCTATAAATAACCATGGAGCTTTCTACCGGCAATACACATTACACAATAATATTTCAAAGGCATTTGAACACGCTACACAGCACAAGCTACATACGGGTGTGGCAGCCATCACCATATTTTTATGCTTTTAAAATCCACAATATTAAAAGAAGAAATTTTTCTTTTCAATAAGATCCTTTTACCATCTTGAGAAATTCCTTTAATAGCTTTCATTACTGACTCAGACATGCAAAACAAATAGCACAAGCAAGAATGAGACACATCCAAATCAAACAAACCCTTTTTGCCAACCATATCAACGAAACAAGCATCAAGGTTTCAGGCAATTTTTCCAAACAGCTTTACTTGAAACAGCTAACATCCTGTGACAATACCTTTACTACCATCAGACAAAAACCATCTGTCTATCCCAGGGATGGAACTTGATAGGTGGATAAAAATGACAAATAAAGTCTAAATATTTGGACCAAGCATAATAACGCTTGGCCATCGATGTAGCTCAGCCTCACCTTTCAAGGAAACTGGTTTTGCTGGTTGACTTTTATACAGGTCCCAAAGGGCAACTACTAGAGCTAGAAGAATGAATAAGCCAAGCTCCCGGGTACTGTCAATGTTTTCACCTTCTCTAAATTGATGCTTTGAGCCTAAACAAAGTCCTTATTTTTTTTAACATTTCCCCACAATATAGGCACTATCTCCATTATAGTCATCAGGACTGGATATGGAAGATGTAATCAATAAAAGATTAGGGTTAGTTTTAACATATTTATTTTTCATTTTCTTAGTCGTTCTTGACTACAGCTCTGCAATATATCTTCTATAATTTACTATATTTGCTTATTTGATTAATTGAAACTGCCTTCTGCCAATCAAAATGAATTGTCAATGATTTACATACTACACATTGATAAAAATGCAATAAAGCAACTAAACTTTAAAAATAATTAATCAACCAACACTGCATTTTATTCAATCTGTTAGCACTAGGTTGCACAGCTGATACAGGAAATACCAAAAGTAAAAACTAAATGAATCCTATCCCAAAATCTGTCCCCCAAGATTGCCTATATTATTACTACAACTGTTAAGCTAGTATCTTTAGCAATGATTTATTTCAAAAGAATTAAAAGGCCTCAAAGTTTTTTTCAGGTTATCAATGACAAATGCACAGAATTCCAACAGTACCGAATGAATGCAAGTTAAACACTAAACCAAGCTGATAATTACACAGTCGCTCACCTAACTTGAGGAAGCATGAGGTAGTGAATGCTATCAGTATTCTTCTCCTGAACACAAGCAGGATCAATAAGAGTCTTCAAATTCTGGTACATTAGTTCGGTAATAAACGGAGTATAAGGTGCCTGAAATGACAATATTGTCTTATCTCGCATTATGCTGCATATTCTAAATTCTTGACTGATTATAAATTGTACTGAGATGGTTACTGAATCTCATCTATGTCATTTCTAATAGAATTTACACAATGGAAAGAAGAAGATAGTCGTGCCAGCAATCAAAATTGCACTTTATTCATCTCTTTTCCTCCATCAGAAACCGTAAGACAGATGGATATATATTACATTATCTTTCCTCCATCCAGTGCCTGGAGTCCAAGTCTCAGTATAACATAAAGCAATCTAATGAACAACATGAGAACACAAAATGTTATAGCTTATCTGGTAGTACCTGGTTCTCTACAACTGCTCTGCAAGCAATCATCCTGAGAAATCAGTAAGAGCAGGATGTACATTTCTTCTGTTTTGTATCAGCTAAGGTAGACTAGGGGAGGACTGGTCCTCTAACTTCCACTTTATAATAATAATAATAATAATAAAGTTGGAAGGGACCTTGGAGGTCATCGAGTCCAACCCCCTGCTCAGGCAGGGGGTTATGTTGGAGAGCCGCAATATTTCCTGCATGGGCCTTCAATTGCCTAACAAGATGTCCAGAGCTACTCCACACTTACACACACATATATATACAATACAGCTACATTCCCACTAAAAGGGAAGAGAAAATAACAGCAAAACCTTTCCCTCTCAAAAATCTTTTGCACAATTGCCGTTTCTCCTGTGGATATTAGAAGTACAAATGCAATTTGTTCTTGTTCTCCAGTGACTTCTGACATAACCATTATTTTTCCTTTCTTGTTTCCCTTCTCTTTTCTTTGCTGTTTAGTTTCCTTTTAGCATAGCTTATTTAGATTGTAGTATAGAAGCTCTGCGTTCGATTGTTACCAGTCATAGTGTTTAAATAAAACTCAATTTTAAGAAAAGGCTACGTTAACAACAAACTGGGAGTCAAATGTGGCTGATGTGCAATAAAGAATACTGCAAATGCAATTATTAACTTTAGAATTATCTATATTGAATGTTGGCCTGACTACAAAGGGAAATTATTAATAATGCTCTGCTTAGGAAGAGTGCATTTTAAAAAAAAAATACAATTCTTAAAAAAACAAATTTGGTCATATAACCATAAACTATATTCCATCAGAATCACTGAATATATATGTAGCTATGGCTACAACCTCCTCTATCTAAGCTAGTATTAGAATTAATGAAGATTATAATATATTCTCACCATAAGTCTGCACATGGAGTAGAGGATGCTGAATAAGGTTTCCAAGGCCATAATGCAGTCTTCTGTTCCATTCTCACCCTGCCCATTTAGACACAAGAGAGTAACGAGATATTTTTATTTATTTGATTTGATTTGTTCACATATTTTAAGCAAAACAGCAATCAGTTTTGAATAAAATATTAATTCCATCAAAAGCATCTGTTTTTAAGCCACTTGGATTTATTATTTCTCTAAATGAAGCAACATAAAAGCAATTCAAATTAAAAAAATGTCATGAATTGGAAAAAAATTAATTTACCTTTAACCTCCTACGATTCATTCTGACATACCAGTTGGTTAGAATGTCTACAAACTTAACCAGTCGAGGAACTACTGTGTACAGTCTGTAGGCTAAAAATTAAAGGGAAAAAATGTGTTAATAGTTTTCTTTTTCATTTCAGTCTCTTTTTCTCATAGAATAATTTGGTTAATACTGCAACAATTTTGTAACAAAAACATTAAAATATAGGAAGCTATTTTTTTAATTTAACTTTGCAAATCTGCTCCCAATCCCAGATTCAAACTTGCATTAACTATCATAATAGATATGGTTACATACCCAAGACTAATTTTTACTTATGATTAGTGACAAAAGAATAGGAATCAAATCTACACCGAACAGGAATATGGGGGAGTCATAATAAACTGGGGATTCATTTATAGGGCAGTTTCCATCAATCCAGCAGTCTCTGGGAAAATACTCCCCTGAGTTCCTGCCGAAACCAAACCATTTGCATTTTCTTTATTGATATCTATGTTGCAATGAAGAGATACACACACACACCACTGTTAGAACTTTAATCAGTAAGACTTTTGTGATTAAGCAAGAGGCAGAAATAATTATTTCAGCAGCAAATCACATTTTGGGATGGATTTCTACTTTCTGCTTGTGACTGATACAATAAATATCCCCCCCAAAAAAACTGCACAAAAGTTGATCAATTTCACTCAACATTCAACAAAGTTGTATAATCTTATGCATAACCAGACTGAACAGACATACAAATCACCAGGGTATTTTGATGCTGAAACACAGAGAACATGTACGCACCTGCCATCTCAGCCCTGAAGAACTGAATCAGTGATTGTGTGAAGGAAAGGATCCATTTATCCATGATGTTGTTGCTTTCTTTAACTGTATTCTCGTTGTAAAGGAATTCCTTCCCATCTTTCTATGAACATGGATAAAAAAACAAGGAATATAGTTTTGTTGCATGGAAAATGTTCTTAAGTTAGAATTTTTTTGGGCTTAGCCATGGGTTGAAAACTGGCACAGATTTTTGCAACAAATATACAGAAAAACTCCTGATTCTTGCAACTCAAGTAGAGCCAGTAAGAAATTTCACTGTCTTAGGACAAGTTCTTCTGTATGCAAACAACTGCAGATGTTCTGTATATCTGAGAATAAAAGATATCCCTTGAATGACATTCAAAAGCACTGTTTACCTTAAAAATTATACAATCATGCCATGCTAGAAGAATAAGATTTTCTATATGGTACCATCAGTTCAAATTGTTTGGCAAGGAAATCATATTAGATTAATAAATCTACAGACTTTTAAAACTAGTTTCATGAGAAATAGATCCTTTCAAGGTTCTCATTTAAGGACTTTTCATCTGGACTTCACTCCCACTATAACATTTATTCATAAATAAATAATTTTAGTGGCATAATTGCCAAAGCAACTCACTTATACAAATACATTTTCTAGGCAATGAGCACAACTATAATAGGACCAGAATTTTGGTAGCAAAATATAGTTCAGTAATTTAATAAAAGGGGAAAAAAGTAAAATATTAGGGCAAACTGAGTTGCTGTATTGTGAACAGTGCCTGGGGAGACTCAGAAATAGCTGATTAATTATAAAACTTTGAAGATCTGCCTGTAAAGGTGACTGCTAAAAAAAGTAAAGCAATTTTGTTTTCTACTTTTTGAAATCGGCTGCCTTTATTGCAAGGTCTCCAAAGTTACTTTGAAAGCTCAGATATTGTTAAGAGGTGTATAATTACAAGCTGCTCAAATGATCAATTTCCCACAAGCAATACTATGTATTTGAGAGTATATCTGTGATAAAATATTCCCTACCAAATAACCATCTGTTAGTTTCTCTGTACAATGAATTTTCTGAAATGTAATAGTAGCTGAGAGAACAGATTAATTTTTGCAACAGACACAAACATTCATTATACCAGGAATTGTCAACCAAGTTCTCATATACAGTGAAGCCAATATTTCATTACATTCTGATAGATGTAAACAGTAGTTGTTGTTGTTGCTGCTGCTGCTGTTGCTATTAAATTCCAAAGATTGATCCCAGAGGCAGAGGACATATACCTATGATATTGGTGGGATGAGGGGCAATTTGCCATTTACATGTCTTGTTGGCTTCTCGTGGTGACAATAATTTTCCTTTATGATAGTTTTTTAAAACTAAATTCATCTCACTGGTTACTACAAAAGATATTATAAAGCTATGCTATTTCAAAGATGGCAAAATTATATCAATTAAGGACTTTGATAAAGAAAGAAAGGGGTTTAAATTCAGTAGATATACAAAAATTTCAGCCCTCCAAATTTGGATCATGAAGTTTCAGAAACTTCTGAAGACCTTGGTGTATTATTATATTTAACCAATCTGGGACACAGGTAAGTTTAAATTTAAATCCTACCATAGTTTATTATATCTGTGCATAAGGTTACACAGCCTAAAAGCAATTATTCCAAAGCCATACTCTTAAGCAACCCAATGAACTACTTTTAAATCCAAAGTACTACTTCTGATGTTCTGCTCTCACGGGTGCTTCTATTATTTAGATCATTGCAGGTGTACTTGCAACATTTTGGTGATGGAAAAAAAAATCAGGAACCTATAACATATTGGTTTATAAACTCACTTCAGAACTACCTTGCTTAGCAATGGAAATTTTAGGTCCAATTGTGATTGTAAGTTGAGGACTACCTTTAAATAGTCTAAAAACCAAGTCATATTAGGAATAATAAAAGAAGTGGGCATGCTTAAGAAAAGAAGATTAGATGGCTGTCTATAAAAATCTAAAAAAATGGTCCCATGCAGGAGAAAGGGGACTTAAATATCTGTTGAACTGACAGCAAGACAAGAAATTTCCTGACAGTTAGAACAATTAATCAGTGGAACAACCTGATTCCAGAAGCTGTGAATGCTCCAACACTGGAAGTTTTTAAGAAGAGATTGGACAGCCATTTGTCTGAAATGGTATAGGGTTTCCTGCCTGAGCAGGAGGATGGACTAGAAGAGCTCCAAGATCCCTTCCAACTCTGTTATTCTATATTCTATATTCCTAACAGTGAGAATAATTAATCAGTGGAACGGGTTGCCTTCAGAAGTTGTGGTTGCTTCATCACTGGAGGTTTTTAAGAAGAGACTGGACAGCCACTTGTCTGAAATGGTATAAGGTTTCCTGCCTAAGCAGGGGGTTGGACTAGATGACTCCAAGATCCCTTCCAACTCTGTTATTCTATTCTATTCTATTCTATTCTATTCTATTCTATTCTATTCACCATCAGGTTAAAATTAAAAGAAAAAAAAATAGTATTATAGAATATTAGAAGACGTTTTAACTCTCACTTCCGGAGGCTCTCAGCTGGAGACTGGATGGCCATATGTCAGGTTGGGTTTTGTGGATTCCTGCACAGAGTAATAAAACCAGGTCTGGTAGCACCTATTCCAACTAACATATTTTAGTTATTTCCAACTAATAAATAAGTTTTCGTGAACTGCATCCCACTTCATCAGATGCATAGATACACTCCAACATGTCTTTCTTCTTACCACCATTCAATGAGGAAAGTAATGGATTAGGTGACTTTTTGGGGTCCTCAAACTCATGCATTCAGTGATTCTACAATTATTTACTGGTTTTTCATCTTCTAACTAGCCTTCATTGTTATTTAATTTATGTTCCTGGCCCAGAGTTCTTCTTAGACATAAAAGTGGCATTGGGGACTGGTGCTTTGCTCTGTTAACTTCTCATTAACTTTTTTAATTAGATATATTTGAAAATTTGAACAAGTAGTCTGCTATGCCCCAAAAGAGATCCCCACAGTTACCTCTATTAGGAACTCATCCTTAGCATCTGACATTAAATGTTTAAAACAGAACAGACTATTAAAAGCAATAGTCCCAGACCCAAGTATATAATGTTGTTTTACAACTGGGTGGATCTAAATGTAGATCTCCATATACCATGTCTGATATTCTAATCATTGTCACAATGATGCCAATAAGAGCAAAGATAAACTACATTTCCATTTAATTTTAAAACTGTGCTGATGCATATTGAGTGTGGTTTGATGAAAATAAGTGAAGAAAACTGCCCAAAGTCTCTGGGAGTCAAGGGGAATATAAACATAATAATAAACATAATAATAAACATAATAATAAACATAATAATAATAATAGTAGTAGTAGTAGAAGTAGTAGTAGTAGAAACCATTAAAAATAGAAAGCAGATAGTATTTAAAAATTCCATTTAATAATGCCAGAAACATCCCCCAATGTGCATTCATTGGCAATATTTGAAAGTTTTATACCTTGAGTTGCAAAATGACAACATTCTGAATCAGAAAGCGATACGCGTTATACCAGGGGAGGAAGACATCTTTCAGTACATCTCTTACACCTTCCTCCTTGAATCTTAGATTTTCTGCTCTTACCACTGGAGAATTGATAAGATACAACCTATCGAAGCAAGTAAAAATATAGAGATTATTTTTTTCTGCTATCTTATGTTCAGCAGCCACTTTAAACATCTGTACTTTTACATTCTGACAATTCTTTAACTCATACCCAGGAAAGATAGGTTGATGCTGCTTAGCAACTTTGTTAACATGCAATGTTCCCTATTAAAACAGCAGCTTTAATCAATGGCGTTAATCTAATTGCAAGCCTTCCTCACAAAACCTAGGGACATAAAAAATTATCAGCATTTATAGAGCAGCCTAATAGACTGATATTTTATTAATTGCAATCCTATTTTATCTGCTGAATGCAATTTTAGAAATACATTTGAAAAGACTTTGTCCTCAACTCACTTTCATTCATTTCACTCTTTTCAAGTATTTTTTCATGTTTTCAGGCAAAGCTTTCCCCAACTTGATTTTTTCCAGACACACTCCCAGAATTTCCAGCTAACATAATTATGGAAGATTAACATGAAGACAAATTTTAGCTAAGATTCAAAATATTCTTAATAGCTAAGATACCAAGGCATGTCACTGATTCAGAAGATAAACTTACTAGTCGTGTTCACCTGACAGAGCTGACCCAGCTATACTGTGTTCAGTCAACTGATTCATCTTGGTGCATCAACAACATGCAATCTACAATCCTCAAGATAATTTTGTGTATTTTTTTCTAATTTTCTACTACTGCAAACTTGCATTTTTAAATATAAAGAATGATTACCAGCCAACGTGGCTGATAGCCATGCTAGCCCAATACATCCTGAGGGCATCAGAGACTCACAGAAATTAATGAGAACAAGAAGAGAAGACCAGCACATGCGTACCTCAGTGCATCAGCTCCATAAGAGTTTACAATTTTTGTTGGATCTGGGTAATTCTTCTTTCGTTTGCTCATCTTTTGCCCATCACTAGAAGGGATTAAACATAGGGAATGTAACAAAACACACCTTTCTAGCAGTTTTCACAATAAATTCAACAACCCATGAGAAATCTGTTCAACATTTGGCAAAAGACAAGAAGCATCTCTATTTTAAAACATTGATAATGTGCTGCAAAATACAGATGGAAAAAACCAACCATTACTTTGGCAATCCATATTTAATAGTTCAGACTTATGGTTAAGTCTCATTACCAATTTTTTTTTCCAGTTTATTTTACCCCTCTGAAATTATAGTTGAACTTGAATCCTTTCTGAAGGAACTGTTACTTCAGTCTGAGGAGCCCAGTGAATACATAGTTTATGACTCCCACCCTCTTGACCTTTTGCAAGACCTGAAGACCTGGCTCTGCCAATCGGCTTGAGGCCCCAAGGGGGAGGGGGGATACCACACTGGAGATGGTTGATCAACTAATAGCAGCTCCCCCCTCCCCCTTCCTTAAATTGTGCTCCTTTCCTCCCCATCTTTTAGTTTTAGTTATAATTTGTATTTTCATTACAATTTTATTGGATTTTATACATTGGTATATGTACATGTGGTTTTAGCTCGATGTTGTAAGCCGCTCAGAATCGCCTTGCAGCAAGATGGGCAGAAACAAATTTTATTTATTAAATAATAATAATGACCCCAAGGATTACCCATAGAAAAACTTTCAACATAGGCAGCAGAAATTTAATAAGGAACAAAATATTATTATACTTGCCTGGCAAGAACTAGGCCATTTACAATTACATTTTTGAAAGGAGGCTTTCCAAAGAGCGCTGACGATAACACCAGCAAAGTGTAAAACCTGGGGAGGGAAACGATACTAGCTGACTCTAGGCCAGTTTTTGACAAATAATATACTTACATTTTTGTAAACTTATAATTTTTAATTAAGTCAAGCCAATTCTTTATAGTACATTTGAAAGCATGGAGATATTAAGAATAATCTAACTCTTCATTACCCAAAATATGAACTTGAATTATTATTTTCCAATTGCTGGCTTCCAATATACATGTTTGAAACATTTGTATATGTTCACTATAAATAATATTTATATATTTAAACTATTGTATTCTACCCATCTTATGTGAGCCGGGAAGCTTGTCTGCCATCTGGAATAATATTCACCCAGAGATCCAGATGGCTTCATCCAAATGCCACTGATGCTAGGTAGGAAGATAATAAAACTGTAACTACCATATTCTCCTAGCTCTGGGGCAAAGTGAAGTTCAGCCTATTGGATTTCTTTAGTTATATGTTGTTTTGGGGACCATTCATAATGCTTTTTTGTATTTTATACTTTTAAACTGCCCAGAATTATTGGGAGTCAGGCAGCCTATAAATTGTAAATAATTTTTTTAAAAAAACAATCCCTACCCACCATATTACCATGACTGATGCAGGCTTTTTACTTTGGCTCAGAAAGAAGATACTTTTTTTAAAAGAAACAAATTAGTGGGAAATGCAAATGGTCTGAACAATGGTGCCCGTGTAGCCAGCCAACTTGAGAGGGGTGAAATTAATTCTTGTTGCTTGCCTAGTTAAATTTAACCTTTGTAATATCTAGATAAGGTTTCTCTTTTTATTTTCAATACTTGTCCTCTTATCTCTTCCCCTACCCTCATCTTCAATTTTATTTTCTCCTTTTTTCTATCAGTGTATTCTAACCCATCACATGATTTCCTTTTCTTCTCTTTTCCTGTTTCTGTTGGAAGGAGAAAGGTTTTTCTTATAGTAATCTTTAGATGAGACAAGGCTGATAAAGCCAGATGTCAAACCAATTCATTGTATGTATTTTATTTTAATTCAAATGTCTCAAACAGATGTTAAGACTGGAGTTGACATTTTTATTCATTTTTACTTAGTTTTCACAAGGACCTGGGAAAGGTAGATGCTGTGTGATGGTGTTAAATATATTGTTGCAAGAAGTGAATGGTATAGGGTTTCCTGCCTGAGCAGGGGGTTGGATTAGATGACCTCCAAGGTCCCTTCCAATTTTATTGTTGTTGTTGTTGTTGTTGTTAAGCTACAAAGCTGCTTTTTGCAATTGACTGGTGATTTTGTCAACGCAATTGGTGTTCACACCACAGATGTTTTGGTATTATTATTTATATTATTATTTATTTATTTATACTTCCTTTTGAAAACGTTGTCTTAGATTCAGGATCTAAGCAATGCTATTTTAAGATAAGAGTTCTCTACTACAGTTATAAAGTCTTGTGTGGAATAAATAATAAAACTGTTACCATCCTCTGGTTTGGTCAATGCCTTCAGCTATGAAATCAGCAGGAAAAGCATCTTCAAATTCTCTCTTATTCTCAAACGGATAATGGACTTGGGCATAAGGCATACTTCCACTTTCAAACCAGCAGTCAAACACTTCTGAAACACGATGTAAGACACCTTTGCCACAGCATGAAGGGACAGTTATGTGATCAACACTAAAGAAAACAATAATAATAATCCAGTAACTTGATACAGTATGTTTATTTCAAAAGTAGTAATGTAGCCCTCACTAGAACTTTCTCATAATATTTTTCTCTAGTGTATAGATGCCATCCGTTTCGATGGTTTCATTGTTTCAATTAACACAGATATTGTATTATTCATACTGTTGGTGTTTGTTTTCGCGGAAAACAGCTGTGAATCAATTCATTGAAAACTGTGTTATTTAATTTTAATAAATTAATAAATAAATAAATAAATAAATAATGGCATGACAATCCCTAAAGTCAGCCCTAATGCAAGGTAGCACTTGAAAAGAGCTGAGCAGCAGAGTTTGTGGGACTCCTTAAGAGGAAAAAGCATCAACTTCCTTAATTAATCAAGGCCAGGGCTTCTTGCAAAAGGATGACTCCCTTTTAGGTTTGCTCTTTCTCAGAAAAAATTTTCTCTTTCCTGATCGGTATTGTGCTAGCTTCAAGTTCCTAGTTCCTTTTGACTTTCTGAGCTATGAATTTATCCCCCGATTTCAAACCCTTAAGACTTTTTCTTAATATGACTTTTGCTGCAACACACCAATTCATTCCTCTTTGTGAGGCTTGAACAGGAATGCTCACTGAAAGTTACCATGCTAGCTCATTCATACTAGAAATAAACAATGTTTCTCACTGAATCATCTCTTTTTATATTACATGAGAACTTCTCCCCTGTGCAATCTTACACAGTTCAACTCAGGCCCAGAATCAATCTGTCATCCAATAAAAATTATGAGTGGTCCACTATCAGGATATTATTATACAGGTTTTGCCAGAAAAATAGCCAAAGATTGAAATGTTCATTTTTGAGGTGCAATTCTAAGCATTTCTCGCACTCTGCTCGTTTGAATTTATTTGAAGTTAGAAGCAGACTTAACGCGAGTGTTGTAGACTGGCAATGAATTAATCATAGTGCAAGAGTTTGGAAGGTGTTTACAGATGATCTAGTCCAGTGATGGCGAACCTTTTAGAGACCGAGTGCCCAAACTGCAACCCAAAACCCACTTATTTATCGCCGGGTGCCAGGTGGGCATGGCCCACTGGCTGGGCGTGGCTGTGGTGGTCATGGCAGACTGGGTGGGTGTGGTCAAAGTGGGCGTGATCACCTCGATGTTGCTCATGGGGAGGGACGCATGTGGGGGCCGGGCAGGGCTGGGGGAGATCCAGGGGGTCTCTGGCAGGTGGGGCGGTGGGCAGGAGTCTCGTCCTGCGGGGTGAGGTGAGGCAGGGCGGGGGTGCCATTGTCACAAGGCAAGGTGAGGCAGGGGCCGGGGCGGCGGCTGCCTTACACCATCGGCCCCCGCACACACAGGCCAGCGAGCGCATGGGTGCTGGGATGCATTCGGTCATGTGGGACCTTGGCGAGTTAGCGGGCGGCTGGTTGAAGAGGGACGGTTGCCATCTCCGGGGCATGGTGCACGTGCCCACAGAGAGTGCTCTGAGTGCCGCCTCTGGCACGCGTGCCATAGGTTCGCCACCACTGATCTAGTCTCATCCACTGTCCAGTGAAGGAATCCACTACTACAGCAGCTAATTACTATATGCCAGCCAATATTGACTCGGCCGATCTAAAACAGAAGCAGGCAACCGTTTTTGGAAGGAAGTCCATATTGTCCCCTCTGAATGGTTGATAGTAAGGACAGGTAAGACGAAGGACAGGTAGATGCGATCACAGCATACAGTTGCCATTGGAATCTATAAACTTACTTTTCCCCATCCCTTATTATCAAATTACCATGGGAGTAGACAAAAGCTGCTTCTTCCTCCTACAATACCAATTTGTGGAAAACCTATGGAAAGGGAGTCCAAACCTTGCACTCTCCTCCACTGATACGGATAATAACTTTTCTTCTATAGTGACAGCAGCAATTCCAATACCAGCAAGACTGTAATTAGCAAGAAGGAAGCAGTGCAAACGTAACTTCTGGAGGAAGGGGGAAAGTTTTTAATCTTGCCCATCTCCCTATAAATTCTTATTCATTTGTACTGAACAAGAGCACGAGAAAGATTATTTTCAAACACTTCAAACACTTTCTCCACCAGTACATCCAAACTGATAAAAGGACACACCAAGGGTGATTCATACATGATGGCCCATATATGTTCCGTAATGAAGGTTGTGGGGGTTTTTTTAAATAATGATTCAAAATGGACAAGTGATAAACTTGATGAATCTTTACTTGCTTCTACAATAATCACTAACCTTTCTCTGTGGAGATCAGTGATTTTCACTCCTGATAGCTCTTCCAGTTCTGCTACAGACCCAATACAAACCACCTGTCAACATTCAATATATTGCATATTTATTGATTGTTAAAAAAATAAAAAGTTCTCTAAATTTAAAGTAAAAGCAGTGATTGCAAAATAGGAACTGATGTCATCAGTTTAACCAGTATGTTTTAAATGTGTGTTTAATTTTAAATCTGAAAAAAATCATTTTTAAAAATCCAATACTGCATCCTTTTAACAAGAATTATACAGGTAATCCTAGACCAGGGGTAGGCAACCTTGGCTCTTTTATGACTCGTGGACTTCAACTCCCAGAATTCCTGAGCCAGCCACGCTGGCTCAGGAATTCTGGGAGTTGAAGTCCACGAGTCATAAGAGCCAAGGTTGCCTACCCCTGTCCTAGACTTACAACAGTTCATTTTAGTGACCGTTCAAAGTTACAACAGCACTGAAAAAAGTGACTTATGACCGTTTTTCACACTTACAACTACTGCAGTATCCCCACTCTCATGTGAACAAAATTCAGATGCTTGGCAACTGACTCATATTTTTGACAGTTGCAGTGTCCCAGAGTCATGTGATCACCTTTTGCAACTGTCTGACAAGCAAAGTCAATGGGGAAGCTAGATTCACTTAACAATCAGGCTACTAACTTATCAATTGCAGTGATTCACTTAACAACTGTGGCAAATAAGGTCATAAAATGGGGCAAAATACACTTAACAAATGTCTTGCTTAGCAACAGTAATTTTAGACTCAAGGACTCGAGGACTACCTGTATTGATAGTCTGCATTGACAAAGGCTGGCTAAGATATTATTAGAAGTCTACTATGGCTGCTTCATCTGTTGCAAATGAGCCTATTCTCAGGCAAGTCTCAGAAATTAAGGGCCCAAAAAGCCACTTACAGTTGGGTTGCCTATCTCTATAAAATGGATCCTTCAAGTCCAAACAATTTATACTAATACAAATCAACAGGAATCTCATCTCTGAACATGAGCAAGAAATATAAAGTATATTTATACTTATATAAAATATATAAAATATAAAATATATAAAATATAAAATATATAAAATATAAAATCATGTTATTTAGTTCATACGGATAACCTAGAGATCATAATAGAGTTCGTTCTTGTATAGCCTTTTTTACATACCTCTTCAAAATCATCACTGACCCACAAAGGAATAGGTGTTCCCCAATAACGATTTCGTGAAATAGCCCAATCCCGTGCATCTCTCAACCAGTTGCCAAACCGCTTCTCTCTCACGAAGTCAGGAACCCTAATCATTTTTTTAAAAAAAATCTTATTTATGCATGGTTATGTGTACATTCTCAACCGGGTTGGTTGACATTTTCTGCTCATTTAACCATAGTTAACTGTCAGGAGAAATCTTTTCTCCTACTCCTAATGAAATCTCATCCCAACATCCTCAGCCATTAAGACTTACATTTCTACCAACCTTGATTCCGGCCCCTAAGGAGCATTATCCCAGTGCCCTATTTGTTGTTCTTGTACATCTCATTTTTTTCACTGTAAGCATGGTCTTGTTCCGTAACCTACTCAGTGGCCCTATGCAAGTTTCTTAATGCATGCCTGAATGTTTATTTTTATCTCATAAAAAACCCCATTTTTCAATGAATATTATATGAATATATTCAATGAATATATTCAAAGAATATTAAATAGTAATATTTAGTTTTCTTGGACAAGAATCACTCAAAACAGCAGTTCATTCCACATTTCATTTTATAAAATAAGGGTTTAAAATGCTGCACATTTTCTTGATTTTTCTATAGAATTTAGGTTAGGAGCTGTACGTATATTAAATATTAAAATTCTGTTGGTAGGTATGTGCATGTCTATCTGCATGCATATAATTGTATTAGATGATTCAAACAATTTAAAAAATCAGGTTTCTCACCATATTCATGCCCTAAGAGAATGTAATTGTCTTCAAAGATTTTAGAACATGAACTTATTACAGTTGCACTCTTAATGCTGACCTTAGGAGAATGTTTAAAATCACAAATGGAATACTGAATTAAGATAAAAGAGTAATTGAGCACACCGCTAATGTGAAAAATGAACTTTGCAACCTTGCTGTTTCATACAATAGCTTTCTACTTCAAGATATGGATGGGTAGTATCTTCCTTTTTGAGTATATAAAAATATTCCAATTCAATTTGCTAAGTAGAAATTCAGAAAGGAAACAATATAAGCAAAATTATATATTATTTTACAACATGGTTTATATTTTTTCAGAGTTTGAACATCCTTATTTTTTAAATCAAGCATTGAGTACAACACAAAAATATTAAGCAAAATATATAGCAATTGTATACCCTGCTCAAAGAGAAAACTCTTGAACAGCTGCAACATAAAATATAAAACATAGAGAAATTCCCCATAAGGCACTGTAAAGAATAGATTGCTGTTTTCTGATCAATTGATTATGTATTATCAAGCAACATGTGGGCTGTTCTCTAGAAACAATCAAAAGGGGATTTAATATACAAAGACATTCCTGGATACAAAGTCCCACCATCATCAAAAAAACCCAATGCAAATCCACACCATGACATGATTATTACAGCCTTTCCCAGCTAATTATTTTTCCAGACTCATTTTCAGCCAGCTGAAGTTGCTAGAGCATTTTCAAAATGCAACTTGTCTCACCCATCCCAAAGGGCTCTCTTAGAACATGGATCTGTTCTATCTTAACAGAGAGCTTTTAAAAAAATCAACTGTGCTTTAAAATCTAGGGCTAGATCTTTCAATAAAGGTTGATTATCGCTTGTATGGGTTGATCTAGTCTATTACCAATTTCAAATTACTGACGCATATATCCACTGCCATAGCTAATGAGAAAAAGAAGTACAACTGAGTATCATCCATGAATCCTACAGCCTGCATTTCACATGTGGTATTCTTATCTATAAACCCTGGTTTATACAATTATTAGAGTAACTTCTATCAGTTATTCTCAGATGTAATGAAATCACATGAATAATTTGATTCTTTCTATCTCCTTCATCCACTACATACTAGACTAAACTGAAATGAGGCTGTGTAGTTTGCAGTGCAGCATGGTGTGATTGCATGGTATGAACCTGGCCATCATATCATGGCTATTAATTGTAGTAACATGGTTTTGTTTGGACACAGCCATTACATGAATGTAGCTACTGTATTTTGTTAACCTGGTTTAACAAGCTGCATGAACTTAGCCACCTACTAACTCACTGAATATATTTTTCCAGGTCTTTCAACTCTCTCTCACCATACCCAGGAATATTACCTTGACTTTAAGGGCTAAATCAAACAATGTCGGAAGCAACTAGCATGAGACCAAACTCTTCTGATACAAAGTGTTACCTAGCCTGATAATGAAATACCTGCAGGAAAACAACCAAGCCCAGAAAACACCATGAACCACTAGTTCAGACATGTCAAACTCGCGACGTCAAGTGACGCCGGCGACATATCGGAGCTTTTTCCCCATTGCCGGCAATGGGGTGGGCGCAGTTTCGTCGTGACACGTCCGGCCCGCAGGCCGGCAATTTGACACCCCTGCACTAGTTCAACCCTGAGCAACCTCTAATATATAATATACATGGGCAAAAAAGGTTTCAGAAGGCATGCAAATAGGAGAAATGGACAGGCAAACCCTTATAATAATGAGCAAGAGAACCCCTGCATACTAGACTGACAGTGACAACCATTCAACTCTCTCTTATATCTTTTCTCCCTTTTTCCAAATACCATTTGGATCTTAAAACAAGAAGCTCCTGAGCCTTCAATATGAAATCCCAGAAGGATCGTAAACTCACAAGAACTCTTGGGAAATCTCAAAGTCTGGCCCACTTGTAAACCTGCCAGGAATCAGATATTTTTTTGAATTATATACCTAGTATATGGAATTTGACAACCAGACAATGTAAACTGATTCACTGTACCCTTACTATGGATACAAATCTGACATTGTAGCATTGGAAAGATAAATGTATGGCTCCATTTATTCAATGGATTGAAGACCCGATTGTAGTTGTCACTCACAAGCAGATTGCCTTTAGACACAGACTTTGTATAAATAAGTATAATGAAATATGAGTCTCATTTATACAGAATACAATAGATTAAACAAAAAAATTTACCTTACCAAATAATTATGGTTACTGTATACTTTACTTTTTACAATAATTAGCCAACCAAACAAGAAAACAGTTTTTAAAAAGGACTTATATTTACTGCACAAATTTTGCAAGTTTCTTAGCCCTGTGGGGACATATATAAAGAATTTATGAGCACTTCTGGTTTTATATCCCACCAGGAGATACTTTAGAAAAGTAATTATTATATACTGCCATCTAGTTTTACAATCTTGCTATGGCTTGCTTACAAGATGTTCTTTTGGAACAGTATAATCAGTTCTAAAGTATTGGACCATAAAATCTGTCCAGTTCAATCTGCACTCAGTTAGTGGGGTTCCTATTAGTCAACTCATCACTTACAACTTATTTTGGACCTTAGGGAGATGCCAACAGAATCCAAGGTGTGAAGAACATTTTAGCTGTAGGTTGTTACAATAAATCCACTTTTCCCAAAGTTTCATTGTATTGTTTTCCTGGTTTGTGTTCATTTTGGTCTTTGGATTTTTAGAGGAGGTACATACATTTAAACTGCATTAAAAGGAGGCATGTTGGCAAAAAGTATAGGAAGCCCTGCTTAAATAAATCACATTACAGAACTTAATGGCACATCTGGGAAGCTGAGAACATTTTATAACAACTCTCCAAAACAGATGCTATTGGAGAAGGTTGCCCTTTCACAAAATGATCCTAATGGACAGCAGATCCAATGGAAAAACACCCATTAATCAGTAGGTCAACTGATGAGGAAAGTGCCTGTCCCTTTTCGTCTTTTTTTTTCAAGCCCTTTGACCGCTTCAACTTATGCTTAGCTTCTCTTTTCTGGGAAGAAGGGGCGTTGTCTTACCTGAACGCCTTTTCTCAGCATGATGATGGAGAATCCACCAATGGGTTTAGACTATCTTCCTGCCCAATAAGACTAAGTCTGTCAGAGTTAATACGCCTCCTGCTGGGCTGATGCTCCCCAGACACGACGAAGGCGAAGCTGCTGACGACAGTGTGATGTGTTGACTCTCTTGTGCCCCTGACACAGGGCCTGGTAGGCCTAGATGGGGACGGGCGTGGATTCTCCATCGTCATGCTGAGAAAAGGCGTTCAGGTAAGACAACGCCCCTTCTCCAGCATGAGATGGAGAATCCACCAATGGGACATACCAAAGCAGTCCTGTCCCTATGGGAGGGAATCGGCCAGGACCTGTGTCCCACTGGATGACGCCACCTGCTGGAGCACCCTCCGGCCAAAGGATGCGTCTGCCGAGGCGAATTTGTCCAGCCTGTAATGCCTCACAAACGGGGTAGGCGAGGACCAGGTCGCCGCCCTGCAAATGTCCCCAATGGGTGCTTGCGTTGCCCACGCCGCCGATGTAGAGGCACTGCGGGTAGAATGAGCGGTGATGCGCCCTGGCAGTGACAGAGACTGGGACTGATACGCTCTGGTAATGCAAGCCCTGATCCACCTGCCTATTGTAGAGGATGAGACCTTCCCTCCCATGGAAGAAGGCTGGAATGAGACAAAGAGCGCTTCCGATTTGCGGAAGGCTGAAGTCCTTTTGATATAGTGGCTCAACGCCCTTCTAACGTCCAATGTGTGCCACTGACGTTCTAGGCCGTGAGACGGCCGGGGACAAAAGTCTGGTAGGACCACCTCCTGTGACCTATGGAACAAGGAGTTCACCTTTGGAACAAAGGTCGGATCCAGTCGAAGGACCACCCTATCACTGTGAAAGACGCATAGGTCCTCTCTGACCGAGAGGGCCGCTAGTTCAGAGATGCGTCTGGCCGATGTGACCGCAACGAGAAAGGCCACCTTCATTGACAAGAACTGTAAAGAGCTGTTTTTAATGGGCTCGAACGGCGACGAAGTGAGGGATTGCAAGACCCGTGGGAGGTCCCAAGAGGGATACCGATGAACCACGGGCGGCCTGGTGTTAATTGCGCCCTTGATAAATGACCGCACCAGGGGGTGCTGAGCCAAGGGCGTCAGCGTGTCACACGTGAGCATTGTGGATAACGCCGCCAGTTGCCGGCGGATGGTATTGGGCGATAGGCCCTTGTTGAGTCCGTCGAGCAAATACTCCAGGATACTCGATATCGTGACAGCCGATAGGTCGAGGTGATTCCTTGAGCACCAAGCACAGAAGTTTTTCCACGAGGAGTCGTAAATTCTGTTAGTGGAGGGACGTCTGGAGGCCTGAATCATGGCAATTACACCCGCAGAACACGACTCTCGGGCTAGGTACTGCCTTTCAAATGCCAGACGGCTAATTGGAGGCGCTGTGGGTCCGGGTGCCGTAGAGCCCCCTGGCTGAGAGCTACCTGTCCTGGAGGGATCTGCCACTGTGGGGAGATGGAAAGATCCACTAGGTCGGCAAATCACGGTCGCCGTGGCCAATGTGGCGCCACCACTATTACCTCCGCCCGCTCCAGTAGTACCTTCCTGATTAGGGCCGGGAGCAGGGGGAGAGGGGGAAAGGCATACAATAGCCCCTGGGGCCATGGGCTGCGGAGCGCGTCTGTCCGCTCCGCCCCTGGAGACTGGAACCTGGAGAAGAACCTCGGGAGCTGCGTATTCGCCGGTGAGGCGAATAAGTCCAACACCGGGAGTCCGAACCTCTCCGAGATTTCTCCAAACAGGTCGGGATGCAGGCGCCACTCTGAGTGGTCCACTGTCGCCCGGCTCAGTGAGTCCGCCTGTTGGTTTGCTGCTCCCGATATGTGCTCCGCCCTGAGGGAGGAGAGATTGGTCTCTGCCCAAGTACCGAGTGACTGAGCCTCGGCCATAAGGCTCTTGGATCGGGTGCCCCCGTCTGTTGACATGGGCCTTTGCTGCCACATTGTCTGTGAGCACTAGGACATGTTGTCCCGCCACCTTGTCGCTGAAGCGTAACAGCGCCAGATGTATGGCCCTGAGCTCCAGCCAATTGATGTTGTGGCTGAGATCTGCCTGTGCCCATCGTCCCTGTGCTAGGTGAGAACCTAGGTGCGCTCCCCAACTGAACAGACTGGCATCTGTAGTTAGGATGAGCCTGTCCGGTTCCTTGAATAAGGATCCCCTGGTTATAGCTGGGGATATCCACCACCGGAAGAAGTCCAAAAGTTGGGAAGTAACCCTGACCCTCAGATTGGATGCACTGGTGCCCTGCCTCTGGTAGGGTAGCAAGAACCATTGGAGGGTTCTGAAGTGTAGCCTGGACCAAGGTACTATCCCCATGCAAGAGACCATCTTGCCCAGTAGTTGGGAAAGTAAGGCCAATGTGACTGTCCGCCCCCTTCGTACCCGTCTGATCAGGGAACAAATACTGTCCCGGCGTTCCGAGGACAGGTAGACCATGCAGAGCTCGGTGTCTATAGTCGCTCCCAGGTGAAGGATGCGATGCGAGGGCTCTGTTAGGCTCTTCTGGAAGTTGACTGAAAAGCCGTGGGTCTGAAGGGTTCGGACAGTTAAGGTTATGTCTGATCGGGCCTGCTGAAGGGAGGAGGACAGTATGAGAATATCGTCCAGGTAACATTGAACCCGGATTGGGATCAATCTCAAGTGGGCGACCAGTGCAGCCAGGATCTTTGTGAAGACCCTCGGGGCGGACGATAGTCCGAATGGTAGGGCCCTGAACTGGTAGTGGTGGGACCCGGAACAGAACCTGAGGAATCTCCGATGGTCGGGAAAGATGGGGACATGGAGATACGCCTCTGTGAGGTCGATGGAAGCGAGGTAATCGTGCCTTCTGATGCTGGCCAGAATGGACCTTAGTGTCTGCATCTTGAATCTTTTGTAGACAAGATGCGAGTTTAGTCCTTTCAGATCGAGGATTGCTCTCCATCCCCCCGAAGGCTTTGGGACCATGAAGAGGATGGAATAGAATCCCCGATGTGTCTGGCCAGCCGGCACCGGCTCGATGGCCCTGATTACGATGGCCCTGATTACCAGCAAATGGCGGATGGCCTCGGTCAGAAGCTCCAACTTGGCTGGCTTTCTTGGCATGGGACAAGAGATGAAGCGGTCCCGTGGCCGGGACTGGAACTCTAGGACAAGGCCCCGCCTGATGGTGTTGAGCACCCAGGTGTCCGTGATGGTGGCTTCCCATTCCTGCGCAAATGCGGAAAGTCTGCCCCCAATGGGGAGGTCCGCCCTCAAGTCATTTATTTCTTCGAAAGGGACGGCCTCCCGCGCCTCGAAAGGGCCGCTTGTTGTGGAACTGCTGTCTAGGTCTGGGAGCTGGACGGTCCGGCTGTCGTCCAGGTCTGGGGAAAAAGGGGCGAGACGAAGGAGACCACTCTGTCCCCGAGCCCTGGCGGAAAGATGGCCTCCGCGGGTATGGAGCGGATCGTCTGTCCGGCTTTCTGCCGAGGTGGGACAACACCTTGCGCTTGTCCCTACCTTCAACGAGGTAAGGATCTAGTGCCTCTCCAAAGAGGTGTCCGTCCCTGTAGGGAGCGGATGCCAGGCGCCACTTGGACTTTAGATCCGCTCGCCATTGTCTCAGCCACAGAAGTCTGCGTGCCGCAATGTTAGCGGCTATGGATCTCGATGAGAACCTGGCGGCATGAAGTGAAGTGTCCGCCATGTACTCGGCCGCGGCTATCAACTTACCCAGATTCTGGTGTGCACGAACCTGGTCCGGGGGGGTCATGGCCTGGAGCTCCCTAAGCCAGAGGATGGATGTCCTGGCGAAAAAGGAGGTGGATGTGGACGCCTTCACTGACCATGCCGATGCTAGGTGAGACCTACGCAAGGAGAATTCAGATTTCTTATCCTCCGCCCTCAAGGCCTCAGCCATATCACCTGGCACGGTGGAGGAGGAAAGAATGGGAGTTAGAGATGCGTCCACCTTTGGGACCTCCAGGAGGTCCGACAGGACCGGGGCAACAGTACACAGTTTCCGCTCTGCTCCCCCTGGTGCTGGGAGAGTGCCTGGATTCCCCCATTGTTTGCGGATGGTCTCTAGAAAAAATGGGGGGCAAGGGATGTGCCTCTCCGTAACCGTAGGTTCGGAGAAGAGCGGCTTTGGGTCTTGGCTCGTGGAGGGAGACGGCTGTGCATCCTGCTCTGGGCTAATGTTAGCCGATGTGGTGGCCTTGAGCAGGAGCGATTTAAACAGACTCAGGTCAAAAAGGCCAACGAAAGGAGAGGGGTCTGGTGCCGACTCCTCGTCTTCCGACAATTGGAAGCCCGCCGACCCATATTCCTCGGGGCCTGAGTCCCGATCTTGGGGGGAGTAGTCGGAATAAACCGACTCCGGATACTCCGGCATTGCCTCCTGTGATTGCAGTGGAACTGTGGCCCCCGGTCTAGGGTTCTGCAAGGAGGAGGCGGCCATGCCCTGGGCATATGCCTGGGCGAGTAACGCCTGGAGCTGTTCGGGCCCCACCCCTTGTGGCTCAGGGGGACGGAGGCCCGCCGCTGTGGGCGTGAATGTGGCCTCAGGAGCCAAGTGAACCCTTGCAGGGGGGGGCAATACCTGTGGGCTTAACCCACGGTCTGCAAACAGAGCCGTGCCCTGTATTGGTAGGCCCTGCGGAGACCAGGCCTGCTGAGCTGCTGGAGCAGGTGGGCCAAACAGCGGGATAGCAAGTGAGCTCTCCTGAGGGGCCAGGGGTACCTGTTCCCCCTCATTTAGCTGCTGAGCTCTGGAGAACTGCTTCTCAAGTGCAGTATGTCTCCTGCTAGCCTCCTTTTCAGCAGCCTTAGAGGTCCGCTTGGCAGAGATGGCCTTGGCCTTGGCCTTGGCCCTGATCTTTCCCGCTGCCTCCTGCTTGGAGGACCTGCGTTTGCTTGAAGCGGGAGTGCCGGGTGCGCCCTGCGCAGACTGAGGAACTGCGCTGTCAGCCATTATAGCCTGTGGCCAGTGGCCTTGGTGTATCAGGAGCAGGAGCCGAGCACCAGGTTAATGGTGCAACAGAGGCTGACGTGCCGTCAAGGCTCCGGGGCTGTGATCACCTAAGCGCCCTTACGCCCCCGTTCAAGGCTCCAAGCGGCTGACAATGCCCCCCAAGGCGCTGTGGCGCGCGGCTGGGCGTCTTGCAAGATATCCCTCAGTAGCGGTTGAACCGCAATCGGCGAGTGCCGGCACGCACTTTGGCCGATCAGTGGCGGCTATCACCTCAGTGATCTGTGCCTGCACACTCCTCTCCTTATGGTGGCGGCTGTCACCAGAGTGAACTGTGCCTGCACACGAAGCCTAGGTGGTGGCGGCGGTGCCAAGAGGCGTGCCAGCTCACGCTAATAGTGTCTGCCTGACTGAGGCTTGGGCTTGGGATGCCCTGGGAAGGCGGATGCCGACCAGAATCTGGGTTAGCCGTGCCAGTGGAGGCCCTAATTAACTGGGCTGTAATGGCCGCCCTGTCCAGACACCAAATGGCTGTAGATTGACTGCGGCTGAGACAGTGTAGTGGCTTGCCTGACGTGAGGGCCTAACCAGATTTTTGGACCCAAGTCCCAATAGCAGTCCTATTATTTTTGCAGGCTTTTGGCCTGTCTGTGGCCCTGAATCAAGGCAGACAGTTACTGGGCCTTTCCTGTGAGGCCGATGCGTCTCAAAATGGCGGCCGCTGTTTGCGCGCCAAAACTCCAGTCCGTTAGAGCTGTCAGATCGTGGCTCTGGACTGTGTGCAGGAGAGGTACAAAAACAGCTGTCCTGGCCCGGCTGAGGCTCCCAGGGGCCTGGTGCCTCTCCAAGGCTCGGGCTGAAGGATCTATTAGAGCGTGGCTCCAAGCCGACGCTCAGCTGTTTGGCGGCCGCGGCGAGTTCGCCCGCCGCCGGCTGCTCCCAGGCAGCAAGAAATTGCCTCCGAAGCTTCTTTGCTGTGCTCAGCTGCTTCGCGGCAGCGCTGGGAACAGGGCAAAAACGAGCGGGCTGCGCGAGCCTAGGCTGTCCCTTCCTGCTCCCCCATGCAGCCTCCGCTCAAGTTTAAATCTTCTCTCTTCGGCGGGCACGCCGATCGGCCCGCGAGCAGGCCCGGAGGCCGCCGCTCAGCTGTTCAGCGGGAGAGAAAAGGAAAGCCCGACGCTCAGCTGATTTATCGGCGATTTACGGGCTGTGAGTCTTTTTTCCCTGTTTTTGATCTGGGGGATGCTAGGAGGAGAATTCACCAATGGATAGATACAACCTGCCTTCAGAGTCAACACGCGTCCTGTTTGGGCTGAAGACTAAGTCGTGTCTGGGGAGCATCAGCCCAGCAGGAGGCGTATTAACTCTGACAGACTTAGTCTTATTGGGCAGGAAGATAGTCTAAACCCATTGGTGGATTCTCCATCTCATGCTGGAGAAAGGCGCAATCTCAAGTAAAGGAGTGAACTGCCACCAGTTGACATTTTTGTTTTCTAAGAATAACTTATTAACTCACAGGCATTTTTGGAGAGAAAAATACTGGAGATGACACTTTGCTCTTGAGAATGGTAGCTTCGTTTTAAGAAAAAATTACAAGAAACTTTTAAAAACAAGAGTGGGCAGCCATACTGTTAGCTATTGAGATATCTCAGAGCCCATGGGTACTACGCTGGGCATCTCTCAGTCCTTCAAGGTAGACAAGATCAAGAAACAAGACGCTGCATAGACCTAAAATTCTTCTTATTAGAATGGCTATAGTAATGGAACCTTGCAAGTCCGAATAACCTTTTCTTCCTCTTTTATCTTTTTGTGACTTAGGAGATGCCAGTCTTAGTTGTTTCATAAGTCTCTATCTTTGTATGGGCTTAGCCCAAATTTATCTGTTTGTTGCCTCGCTCCATCAATGTCCTCCTTAAAATTTTAGAATTGTAGGCACAGTTGCTCTTATGGATAAGGAAACAGAACTTCAGAGATGTGTCATTTATAAAATAAGCACTATTTATGTAAAGGATTTGTATATCATTTCTCATTTTATATATTCCAATTTGTTTATTCGGATTGCTTAAACTCACCATTTTAAAGAAATTGTTTTTGGTTCTTTCTCTTTGACAGTTCTATTTAACTTAAGATTACAGACTAGTTGCACTTGGTTCCTTCTAGTTAGTAGTTAATTGGAATCTTGATTTTAGTTAGCAAATTCCTAAATATAATATAGGGGGGAAATCAATATAAAAAAACAAATTTTATAATAATGCAATAGCTTATTACTAGAACTTACATTTATTCATTTTTAAATGATCAGCAAGTTCGTAGTTTGTCATAGTTTAAGATCAATTATTCCTAAATCTTAAAATATGTCAGTTCAAAAATACATTAGTATTAAGTTATCTCATTAAAAACTAATTAGCAATTTAATTATGTTATTTGCCAAATCATATTCAATCTAGTTCATCAGAGAAAAACACCTATAAGGAATAAAAAGGATTCTTAAGAGACATTAAGTTCTAACAATCAGTAATTATTCTATAGTCAATGCAAGCATCATAATAAATTCCAAAGATTGACAGAATCCAGAAGTCTTTGGTCCTCCAGAGTTTTTATATTTAGAACACAGCAAATTACTCAAGAGTCTTGACTGAATTAACAGACAGTAGCCTTGTATCTTTACATGGTGCCAAAGTGGAACAAACTGTAGACATTTTGAGCATTCACAAAAAATTTGATGACATCTAGTCCAAACATCTATACACATTTAAACATAAAACACATCTAAAAATATCATATTAAAATTAATCATATTAAAATTAAAATGTGGAAATTAGTCTTTTCTGATCAAGGTAGCTCCCAAATCATAACCAAATACATATAACTGTACATATCTCATAAAAATAGATGTTCATTAATTAAGGCCTTAATGACAAAAATATCATTTGCCAACAGAGAATATTTTCAAACCTTAAAGCGTGATATAGATGCCAATTAACATACAAGATAGTTTAGTACTATTATTTTTCCCATTAGCACTGCAGTCAGTATAAAAGGCTTTACTTTCTATGGATACTTTATCTTAGTCATTCATCTGCTTATCATAAGCCAGTGAGTAAAAGTTGACACAAAGGATTTGTTTAAATTTAGCTGAATAAAAAGTTTATATCATTGTAAGATGCTATCCTCATCCGCAGATGAACTTGTAGATAAAAAAAAAACTTCTTCCTTAATGTCATGAAGCATAAAGAAACTGCAATTTGATCCTTTTCCATTATCTTTCCAGATCCAAAACAAGCATTATGCTATAAGATTTGAACAGCAAGATATCACTGAACAAGTTCTATTCAGCAAGACTACTGCCTTTATTTATTTCTCATATTTTTGATAAATAGCATACACTTTTTTATTAAATTATGAATTGTCAAAACAAAGATAAGATTTTTGCAAAGCTTGCTAAAAGACATCCTACTGGGCTTTCCCAAGTCAAGAATTCAACTGCACAAAATTAAAATAAGGCAAAGTTTAAGTTCACTTGGCAATATACACATAACACATTGCCATGCCACTGACTGCCATGTAAAAAAAAAAAGGGAGGGGAAGACAGCAAGTTTTATATAGTTCCACAGGATGCAATATCATGGAAGTATTTTTGGGAGGGGGAAAAAACCCTCCCTATTAACTTAATGCATGAATGCTGATTCACTGTATGCAGATTGCAGACTCAGAATGTCCAAGCATTCCCTAGAACATGTTGTTTTTTTCTCCCACAATGTTCCAATTTGGGTTTTGGGGGGGATGGTTCCTTATTTCCCAAAACATAAATCTTCCAGAACAAAAAGTGGTTTATGGTATTGTAATTGTTGTCTGGGGCCATGATGGCTCAGCAGTTAAAGCTGATAGGCTGGGTTCTAGACCCGAGTGCTGCATGACAGGGTGAGCTCCATTACTTGCCCCATCTCCCACCAACCTAGCAGTTTGAAAGCATGCAAAATGCAAGTAGATAAATAGGTACCACTTTGGTGGGAAGGTAACAGCCATTCCATGCCTTTTTGCATATAATCATCCTGGCCACATGACCACAGAAAAGTCTTTGGACAATGCTAGCTCACTCCAGCTAAGAAACAGAGATGAGCACTCCCCCAGAGATGGACATGACTGGTCAAGGGAAACCTTTACCTTTACCTTAGATGTTGTCTAAACCTGAAATGCCTTCTAATTCTTTTCTAATAAGACTGACTTCAGAAATGTCAAATGCCTATTTATTTTGGGGGATATGACCATTTATTAAAGTTATATACCATCCATCACACTATAAAGCAACTCTTAACATCCTAGCATTCATTAGAATATCAAGGTGATATTATGAAACTGGGTGGGGCTAAATATTTCTGACCAATTCTTTCATTTATCTTTATGTCCAGTCTTTCTCTACTCTCCCGACAATCTCTCATAGGAACCATCTTTGAAGAGCTATAGGGTGGCCTTTATGAACTCAGCGTTATCTATTGATTAATGCACGGCTTTCCTTCCTCAGAATAAGTTTTGTCAATACGTGAATAGTTTTAAAATAAATAATGCATGTTGATGGATATATTAAGTCTGTACAGATATTATTTCTAATCTATGTAGGAAATTTAAAAGGAATGAAGGACAGAGAACCGATACCAAAAATGCAACACTTAAACCCTTTTAATATTCCTGCTAAAAAAACAATTAAAAAGCACACTCATAAGAATATCAGGGTGGGGGAAATCAATGAACACCATGCCAACACAGAACTATCCTCAGACCTTAAAAGAATAAAGCCTGGTGTAACATCATCACCTTTGGAGAACTGTGATTTGTTAAAGATTTTTATGACTTAGAGCATATTATACTAATTAAGGCAGAAAAACAAGATGAAAGGAGATAAAACATGAGCTAAAAACCAAAGAATGACATCTGGGTACTTTGTGAGCTTATCATAATGAACTACTGGCAATGTATCTTTAAAAAGGCATCTGACTGCAACCAGACTTTAGATTAACTAGATATTTAAGCAATTCTTTGTTAAACAGAAAAAAAGAGTAGATCACAGTACCAATAACATTGAGCGTTGTTTTCCAGCAATTTTTCCACCATGTGTTCCACACGAACAAACCAGCTGGGAACTGCTTTGTATATCAGAGGTGTATCTGACCTGAAAGAAATTGAATAGACAGAACAAGGTGTTTTTTTAAATTATCCTGCAGTTTGAATGACCATATTTGGTTTCCATCTAAAAGTTAATGGATAGACTCCAAGTGATTTTGAGTGGAATGTTATTGTACCTGTTGCACCCAAATCTAACTAAATTGCTTATATAAAAATGTTTTAGTACATCATCAGATACTCTTTGAGTGAAATCTATCAAAGGGCTTTATACTAACTTTAGAAATATTATTCATGTATTTTTATACCTTGCAGACAAATATATTTAGCTACAGCTGTCTTAATTTTATTGCAACACATAAACAGACCCCAGTTCCCCAATTTTCTATGTCTTGCCCATGATTATCTTCAGTTCCATTCGCATTACATGTTATTACTAGATGGGTATGAATGACAAAAAGCTCTTAAGTTGCCTCTTGTCTCATGAATAATTCTGAACCTTTTTTTAAATGAGTAATGAAACTTGTATACTGGAAGCAGAAGCAGTAAATATTGCAGGCAAAAGAATGAACCTTGCAGAGAAAAAAAATATGAACAAGCTAACTTGGGAATGAGTTAGAAAAACCCACAGTCTTTCCTGCCCTTCTTTTCACTTCCTCATTATTGGAATGTTTAATTTTGCATTCTATCCCATCAACAAGATTGTTCAAACCTCCCCACTAATAGAACTGGCTCTGCAGTCATTCTGATAACCATTTTGTGTCTGCCTAGGATAAGAGAAAGGGCCAGTGATGGGGAGAGGAGATAGTAAGCCAACAAGAAATGGTCATGTTGACATTTCAGGCAGTCAGACTATTTCCTTCTGTTAGCAGTCCAAGAATTGAGGGCAAGAAATCCATGGCATACAGTGACAATGGTGACCCTGGTACACCAATAGTGCACACACTTCCAAAGCTAGTATTTATTCTTTTAGCATATTTATAAGGACACGCATCCTCAAAAGAACTCTGGTCAGCAAGCAGATGATAGAACAAAATAATTATCTAAATAATTACCCTAACCCTTTTGGAAGCCAGTGCAGCTCATAGGTGCCCTATATGGCACATTTCACTGCATACTAGGCCAGCTGAGGCTTCCAAATGCTCTTCAAAGCCAGGTCTATGTAGAATATGTGACAATAGCCCAAATGAGAGGTGACTAAGGCATACCTGACCATGAGCTCTACCTCCTGATCTAGGCAAAACTGGTACACAAGTTGTATTACAAATGTTTTCCTAGCCACGGCTTTTGTGAACAGAAACCACATGTCCAGGACAACACCCAAATTGCACTCCAACTCTCCCTGCAGGAGTGGTACCCCACTCGGAATCAATGATGAAAAATCCATTCGATTTTTTGGGGAGGGGGGGTGGAAACCTCACATTAAAACTCACAGCAAATCCTATTCTTCCACATCCAGACCCACATAATCTCTAGACACCGGGGGGAAATGCCTCAAAAGGCATCATTTGAGAGTCAGAGCTGAGATATATGCTGATCACACTTGACCCCATGCTGACAAGATAAAACTCACCCAGCGATTTCATGATGATGTTAAATAGGAAACCCAAGGAGAGCAACATTACATTAAAAGTTTTTGTGTGTGCACGCAAGTGATGCAATTGCAAAAATGCCAGCATCTGTTAATTTGGTCAGTCTGTTGGTTTACAGCAGGCATGTCAAACTGCTGGCCCGCGGGCCAGATGCGTCACTCTGAAACTGCGCCCACCCCATTGCTGGCAATGGGGGAAAAGTCACGTGACGTCGCGAGTTTGACATGCCTGGTTTACAGTATTTGTGCCGTGCACATGCATGGTCTTGTTTCCTTTTGAGGCCGAGATTCAGGATATTGATGAAGTGAAAAGATAACCTTCAGAGGCACAGAATACCCATGTACATCTCTACATTGACCGAGCCATCATTAACACAGTAAGTATGTTTGACTTTAATGTCTCTATTCATCTGTTTTCATTATGTACATTGTGCTCTTTTGTTTGTGGAGGAATCAGAATAAATTTAAAAATGTGAAAGTCTACACCAGTTGTCCTGCTGAGCTCGGTGGGCTCGCTGTGGCTTTCTATGGTGCACTGTGCTACAAAGACTACAAAGAACCTGTTTTTTTAGCAATGCAAATAGAAAAAGAAGAGTTGTTTTGATCAGCAAGAGTGTGTGCATGACTCATCACTGTTCTTTTCCTCGGTATGCCACTGAGTATTGAGGATGTACATGCAATTTACATTTAGAACATCAGTGCTGGAAGCTATGAAGGGAGGGAGTAATAATTTTTTTATTTTATTTTTGCAGGACCTCTTCTCTCTTAGGCATCAGCAGCTCTTTTTTTTCTATTGTACCAGGAGGAAGAAATTGCACAGGTTTTTTTGTTTTGTTTTGTTTTGTTTTGGCAATCAACCAGGATAAAATGAAAAGTCCTTAAATACCATGATGGAGGGAGACAGCATATCTATAAGGCTAAGTTTAAGCATACAGAACATAGTTTTAGAAGAGGAACTTTGTTTTATTTTTACCATTTATTAAAATTATCCTTTAATAACTGGAATTAATGTAATGTTTTCTACCAGGAAGCCCTCATGCCTTGCAGAAGGTAACTGACCGAAAGGGTTAGCTCTTGTGTTAGAAATCAAAAACACAGAGCCAGCTTATCTATCCTCCCCTCACACTCCTTTTAGTTAGTACAGGGGTCCCCAACCTTGGCCACTTTATGACTTGTGGACTTCAACTCCCAGAATTCCAGAGTTGAAGTCCACAAGTCATAAAGTGGCCACGGTTGGGGACCTCTGAGTTAGTATATCTGTATTTCCCTGGTTGGTCTACTACAAAAGGCAACAGCAAACACTATCAGATTTGGGCTGTAAAAAATTAGATTCCATGCGTTTAGTTTGCAGGTGGGGATGGCGTCTCTGCTCTATTCATCAGGATCTCATTTCAATATTTTTATGGCATTAAATTCAGAAAGTTTAGTATTTTCAAAGTGTTTTGAAACCTGAAGCAATATAGAGAACTCAAAAATAATCATAATGTTTCGACCGAGACCAGCTTTATTTTAAAAATAATAATTTTAATTTTTTTTAAAAAAAGTATCTTAACTTTAAATTTATAAAAAGACTTTACATAATTGTATGTTTGGATGATATTCTTTGAATTCAAGAATTTACATGATCTCTGGTTTATTTATCTCCAGATGTTAAAATCAACCGGCTGTAAAATTCCAGATGACCATTAAATGGCTGGAAAGTATTGATTTATTTATTTTTTTGTATCTCTGCTGCTGTCATGTGATCATCCAGATTTTTGCAGTCAAGATTCTGTTTCATATAGGAAATGGGAATTTCAAAACTGATTGTTTTGTTTCAGCTGAAGCAAGAATAAACTGATTTGTCTGAAATGGTATAGGGTTTCCTGCCTGAGCAGGGGGTTGGACTGGATGACCTCCAAGGTCCCTTCCAACTTTATTATTATTATTATTATTATTATTATTATTATTATTATTATTATTATTATTATTATTATTATTATTATTATTATTATTATTAAATCATTCTAGGTTTTCCTCTGCCTAGACTATGGCTGGCCCAAAACATGTTGGCATCTCTGAAATGCAATATTTTGTAGCCAATTTGAGATAAAACTGTAAGAGAGCCAGTTTGATGTAGGGATTAAGGCATCAGGCTAGTTGGATAACATTGGCCTCACTCTCAGCTCTAAGAAGCAAGCAATGGCAAATGACTTCTGAAAAACCTTGTCAAGAAAACTGGATATGACCCAGTTCTGAATTTACGATAATTGCCCCCAGTCACCCGACCGCATGTTGGGTGCTCAGCAACTGGCCAACATTTACAGCTGTTTGCAGCACTCTGCAGTCACATGACTATGTTTTATTATGGTTTTGCTGAAAACTGGTATTTATTTGGTTCCTGGCAAAACCAGCCCATTGCAAACTATTGGTTTGCTTAACAACTGCAGCATTCACTGAATGACCGCCGTGGTCACTTTACAGCTACAGCATTCACTTAACCACCATTGCAAAAATAGGTCATAAAATCAGGTAGCTCACATGGGTGACTTGATTTTACAACCATCCATCCAGGCAGGCACCAGGAATCAATACTGACTCAACCCACAAGCTTGGAGAACAAATCTTCACCTTCATCCTACACCTGAGCTAATATATTCACCACTATTGCAAATTGACTCAAAGGTATTTCCCCCATCCGAAGTTGAGATAAAGCACACTTTCCATTTCATGCACACCTAGACTAGTATCCTACTTGCAAATGGGCACATGTATTTGAATACAATTTTTAATTTTTGAATAAGAATAAAGTAGTATGATTTTTTTTCAAAAATATATGATTAGGCAGGGTGCTAGTGTTGCATTAAAATTTCTTACCTCCAGCAGAAAGGATAGTTGTGCTTAAAAGTGCTGATATGAACCAATCTTCCTTGTTCCTTCAGAGCTTTGATTATATTTTTATCAGCATCCTAACAAAACAAGTTGTTAAGTTTAACATCAAGCCAAGGTATCTCAGGGAGAAAAAGCAATTTGTAAAATGGTAGCTATTTCCACTGTAATACGCAGTATTCCATCGTAATACACAGTATTGCTGAGACTTACTGAAAGATAGTAGTATGTTGAGAAAATCAAATTCTGAAAAACAGACGCTTTAAAGCTGATTCAAGTTCTTGAAGGCAGATAAACTGAACTATATCTCACCCAACTATTTCTTCACAAAGTGTTTGGGTTCATACATGCTACATAATGGTTTAAAATCAATGACATCACTGTGAATGAATTTAAACATCCCACTAGGCCAAAAAGAAACATTATGTGCAAATTTTGTAAATGTAATGGATCATTTATGAAGCTATTGTTGCATAGCAGATAGATCTGGTAGTTTGTCTCAAGAGCAAGAGACTCAAAGACCTGGTCATTTAGACTGGAACTAGGATATGAAACCTAAATATGAAAACACAAAAGATTATAGAAGATCCTTATTCAGGATCACTAACCTTGACGTACTGTCCAGAAAAGTCTGTCACTTCTGCTGTGAAACATCCTGAAGCATCAACAGGACAAACAGGCACTGAATCCTTCTGAATAATATTAAAATCCATGCAGACCCTGTAATCATCCTATAAGATTAAAGGAATACAAAATAACTGAGATTTTTGGTTTTGGCTTTTGAGATAAGACTTTTACAGTTCAGAATGCTAACTAAATTCTCCAATACTCTCATAGGTAATATTTTCTTTACATTGTGAAATTCTTTTGTAGAACCAAAATGTTTTTTGTAAAAGTTCTGTTCTATATATTTAATATTTAATTATACCAAGAATTGATTCCACATGCACATTTATCACTTTTCGGGTGCAGTATCAAATGGTGACTTGGATGTGTCAGTAACTTGTCACAAGTTTTTTTTTTTTTTAAATGAAGCCACAACTGCTTGAACATAATACACTGAAACATTTTATGTTTTGCTTGGTTTTAGCTTACTATGTAAAAACATAGTTATTCAAAAAATGCATTAAACAATCCTGAGATTTTCATTATGTCCTATATTCTGGAATGGGTAAATGATAACAAAGCTGACCTGGGTTCCCAGCACTATTTAAAAAGCAGAACCAAGAGCTCAGTGATAAAACTAGATAAACTAATTTAAGATAGCTTTCTATGTATCAAGAGAATAAGAAACATCCCTTCTAAATATCCCATGCATTTTTCCCTTCTTGACATGCGTATGTAAGGCACCCAGGGTATAACATCTGACCATTATATTTGAAAATACACATCAGATCAACAGTCACATTCTATATTATTCTATGCAAATGCCCTCTGCCAAAAATCCACTCCTGACCTATCTACCAGGTAAATACAAAATTGATTAAGTGAGTGACTGATTAAATGTCTTCAAGCAGCTGTTGATTCCTAGCAACGACATAAGATTTTCTGATGACCTGGTCCTTCAGATATTCCAATTATGCACCAATTACCACTGCAACTGAATCTATCCACCATGCTGTTAGTTGTCCTCTTCTCTTTCTTTCCCCGCTTCCAGCATTACATCCACCCTATTATTTTACACATCCCTATTGCTATTTGGCTCCTTGTAATCAACAAGGAGTATAGATCCCGAGTCACTCATAATGAAAGTCCCAACAACAAGCATTCTTAAAAGAGGCTGAGTCTCAATGACATATAAGCATATAACTATCTAAGATAAAATATGGATACCTTTTGTACAGTATCAGTACAAGATGGAAAAGAGTTGTACAGAACATGTTAGAAATTAGTAGTTCAAAAAGAAATTCTGAATCTCAATAAGGAAGTGCCAGAAGGAGAGCTACAATAAAGTCATCAGCAATTCTAAACTTACAGCACCAAAGTAAGGAGCTTGATGTACAACTCCTGTACCTTCTTCTTCCTTCACATAGTTGTCAGTCACCACAGAAAAAGCACCATTTTCTCTGCACTGGAAGAAAAATTCAGGAGTTTTCAAAATGTAGAAAATAACAATATGGAAAAGATGTGAAAACATTACAGAATGTCAAGATCCTGATTTCTCCATCTCTCTCTTCCTTGCTGCAAATGTAATTCTAGCTTTTCTTTAAATATGGATTCTTCTAGATATTTAGCTATGTCATTAGAAATAGCAAATGATTAACCATTAAACTACTTTACCTTTATAAAATAATTGAAGAGAGGCTTGTATTTCTTCCCTTTTAGTGTAACACCAGGAAACCTGAAATACAGTATGTCAAATTAGTTGTCGTTTACAACTTTTAAGTCTTTCCATTATTTATAAATGCTTTTCTGCAAAAAGAGAACACCAAAACCATCAAATAAGAATTATAATAAAATAGACATTTATATATCCACATATACATATACATACACATACATTTAAATGTATCAAGATATATTAGCCTGTGGCCTAATCGTTAATACAACTGCCTAACATGCAAGCTGCCCAGGTTCGAATCCCAGAGGGTAAGACTAGCTGATGAGAGCTAAAAAAGCTTGAAATAGCTATACTAGTATCCCATTTAACTCTTTGTCAGCCACAAAATTTTGAATTTACAGTGTTCACAGTGGTGAAGTCTGCCTGCAAAAGATGCTCCTAGACTGGAGTGAAATGCAGAACAGATTGCTTTACATTTGCCGGGTGTTCCACCCAACACATAGATATATATCCTCCCTGGCCTCTACTGACAAGAGAGAGGAGGAGCCTGTGGCCTAATGGTTAATACAACTGCCTAACATGCAAGCTGCCCAGGTTCGAATCCCAGAGGGGTAAGACTAGCTGATGAGAGCTAAAAGAGCTTGAAATAGCTATACTAGTCTCCAATTTAACTCTTTGTCAGCCACAAAATTTTGAATTTACAGTGTTCACAGTAGTGAAGTCTGCCTGCAAAAGATGCTCCTAGACTGGAGTGAAACGCAGAACAGATTGCTTTACATTTGCCGGGTGTTCCACCCAACACACACACACACACACACACTTAAATTCAATAATATTAATGTCTAATCACTGAAGTAGCAATACATGGAATAATCATTAGCTCATACAATTCTAGAAAAGTTTCTGAAAGCTCATGGAAAAATTAAACTATACAGTTTCTTAATAAAACAGATACATGCTTTAAAGTAAAATAACTGCTCTTTAGCTCAGATTTAAATATTTGTGAAATCCAAACAATGAAATATGATGCAGTACTTGTAGCAGATAACTTAGTAGTATTTTTTAACATTTACTTAGTTATTAAATTGTTATGTTCTCAGTATAACAGTTAACAACTGCTAAAAACATTAACACAAGAAAAAAACACAAAGCAAAAAAGAACGAAGATGGCAGATAGAGGAAACTCAGAGCTCTGCTTGATGCAGATTTCCTTTTATTCTTTTTTCCTTTTTTTTAAAATTAGACTACATCCCAATTTTGTCTTGTAAATACCAGAGAAAAATAACCGGGAAGGAAAAACCGAATAGTGCCGCTGTTATTCTTTACAAGCAGGGGGCGCTTCACTTTGCTTTAATTAATAGATAGTACCTAAGACTCCTTCATTAGGGTTAGGGTTAAAAGAAATGTTGCCCCAAAGAGAACAAGATAAGATCCACAAGAGAATTATTGAAGATAGAATCAAAATTGTAGATCCCTTCAACTCTATTCAGCAGCATCTAACGGGCAAGGGGGGGGGAGGGGGAGATGGTTCAGAATGACAGAGATTAATCACATGCTGAAATCTGATCCATCTGTAAGAGTAAGTATCAGGATTTGATGAAAGCAACAAGTTTAATTGCTGCTGCAGACACTACAGTTCCTATTTCGTTTCCAAAAGAAATTTCAACACTTTTAACCCGATTGATAGCAGATACACAAAGTGAAGTCAGCACTTTGCTACAGATAAAATTTCCAAGTTAATGCAAACCTCAATCCTGAATATCAAACCCTTTTGAGAGAATACAGAACACACATGTACTTTCATTACAGAGCAGGTAAAACATTATTTTTTTGCTTCTCTTGCCTTTTTCATAGCAATTATTTATAAATTGCACGATTTAAAAAGCATATAATAATCTATTGACTTGCCTGTCAAGTACTTCATATTCACTTTCAGATTTGTAGACAGATACCAATCTAGCTTCCATCAATATGAATTTTTTCCCAGTATTTTGGTCTGGAAAAAAATGTTAAGATTCAGTTTCCTCACTGTAATAGAAATAGCAATATAAATTTGCAATGTTGATGTTAATAATGGGATACTATTAAATCCCAGACTGGCAACAAAAAAAATGGAAGTGTAAATACTGACATCAGGATTATATTTGTATTTAAGCTTAAGCAAGAATTTATCTTTATTCTATTTCAGGTATGACCAAAAACTTCAAGTTTATCATGTTTGTTCAGACAATACCTAGTTTGTTTTTCCTTTATGTTTAGCTACCCTTGTCTTCACCTCTATGAACTGAGAAGTTGGCTGGGAGGACTAAAGCAGAAATAATCCAAGATATTTCTATATGTCATGGTTAAAATGAGTAATACCTTCAAACCATGTTTTCAAATTTGAATTTGTTGCTAAAAAGTAGCCCATCTTTGATACACAATTGACTAAATACAATCAATGCAGCCAGTTTTGGAAAAAGGAACACTACTGTGATATAGTATGACATTAAAAGCTGTGATTGGTGTATTAGCTATTCCTTAATCAAAAACCACTGTTTAGGGTAGATATACAAACCAGCCATGACATCTGACGTAATGAACCTTAACAATGGCTTTCTCTACATGCCTGCAGCACATGAATGAGGCTTTTGTTGGTGATTTCTTTAACTCATTAACCAGGATTGAGTCCTTGTTGCTTCCTCCCTTCAGAAAAGCCTCTGGATAGAAGTCAAGGTATAGCAACACTCTGAATTCAATGCAGTACATTGAAATCACTGAACGTGTATTTATCAGGAAAAGCTGTTTCCTTTAAATCAATGTTTTTCAAATTTGGCAATTTTAAGGTGTGGACCTCAACTCCCAGAATTACCTAACCAGCATGCTGAGAGTTGAAGTCCACACATCTTAAAATTGATAAGTTTGAAAAATATTGCTTTAAAAATATCGTAAGTATACTAACACTTCTAAGGAGTACTTATGTAGGATGTGCTTGAAATACGATGAAGAATTAGCAGTTGAGAAGGCCAGACTATTGGTGGGATTCAAGCAGCAAAGAAAAGTAGGACAAGAGAATTTCAGATGTAAACTCAAGAAAGCCAAGATAACAGCTGATCTGAGAACTGAATAATTTTTGAATTATTCCCTATGATTGCTTTACTGTATTCTTAGTTTCCTTTGAAGCAAGCTCAATTCACGCAGTAATTGGCAAGAGGACACAAGTGATTTGCTATGTTTCCTCTGAAATATTTTTAGAAATCCAATTCTGGCCCTCTGGTGGTCACCCATCCAAGTATTAACCAGATTCAACTCTGTGTAGTTTTCAAGATCAACCAAGGCTAATTAGGTGTTTCCACCTGTAGAAATTGGTGGTATTTCCTCCAAGTATAAAAGAACAGGGGAGTGGCCTCAAGCTTGGCCAACCCTGACCAAAGCTTAAAAGTGAAATGCTTTAAATTTCTATAATACAAGCATTGGTCTTCAAATACGAACACTTTTTCTCATTTTTGCAATTTGAAACTGTCCTCATCACTTGTATGTCTAGATTCCTCAATTATATGCATTCTAAAACTGATTATGGGAGGTTTATTCCATTCTGCTTATCCTTGAGCCATAATTTCCAAGTACTTGAAATTATCCCTAAAAATGAATTACAGGATTCAGCAAAGGAAAATGTTGAGTATCAGCTGTTCACTGTTTTGTTCAATGCATTTAGTGGACAAAAAAAACAACCGTACTTGACAAGAAGTCAAAGTTGTTTGCTCCCTTTGTGTCATCACAATGCCATCTGAATCATCATGAACAGGTTAATCAGAACGTGTTGAAGGAAACCACTTTATATAACTATTACTAATTTTCTACTTTTCTTAAGGTTTATTATGATTATCAGCTAGAAGTTCCTCGGAGAAAGGGTGTTAAATGAAGATGACAGAGCAAATATATAAAGTCAATCAGCCTTGAAGTTAACTACTTATTTATGTGCCTATAAACAGCCTTTCCTCCTGTCAAACAGTAACTATCCATTGATGGAGTACAGCCATCCATGAAAGAAAGGACAAAAAACATTTTAAAATCAATGGATTGAAATAGCAATACTGACTTTATTAGAAATGTTCCAGGGCTGTTCCGATCATTCCAGGTGTTCCACGCTCAAAACAACCATATTTTAAGTTTGAAACACCTATCTCAAATTAGAAACAGGGCCATTTCTAGTTTAGAACATTTCCAGAATAGTCAGCATAGCATCTGAATGCTGGTAAGGTTGGAACAGTCCATTTCAAACTTGAAACAACTATATTGTGGGTTTTAAGTGTAAGATATTTCAAAATTCCACATTCCACTGGATTGTTAAGCTACTGCCCTTAATACAGTATCTAGAATCTTATACTCTCTTACTTGATGATCAACATCCATTGAACTAAGTAGGATATTTTTTCAAGTAAAGATATCATTTGCATATACTAGAAGAAACCAATATGCCATCTCATGTTTTACACTTGCCTTTCACTTTCACATACTGCAAATCTGGATTAACACACAGGGCTAAGTTGCTAGGCAGAGTCCATGGAGTTGTTGTCCAAGCAACAAGAGAGATACTTTCATCATCTTCCAATGGAAAGGTAACAATAACTGAGGGATCTTGAACATCCTTCAACATAAAAATTTGGAAAAGGTGAAGTCAAACATAAAAAAAAGTTTTTTGCACTTCAGAAAATAACAAAGAAAAAGGTATTGTTACAATCAATAATATTTGCATTATTCATGACTATTCATGAATCACATCAAAAGCAAACAAAATTTTAAAAAGTGCATTCAATTGATGGCTCTGTGGTAAAATAAAAACCTTCTATGTTAATTGTCTAAATATTGACAGAATTTTCAAACTGGAAGCAAAAATAATAATTTAAGTTACAGGCATAGAAGTTTGCATTGATTTAAATCTGATCTACAACATAAATCCAAGAAATCTTAATGCGTAGTTTCAAAATCAGTGACTATTCCTATGTATCTAAAATAGATTTTGCAAGCAATTTTTGTGTTTAATCCTGAATCAAAAACTGATCCATTAGTATTCAAATAATTCTGTAAACACTTCCTACTATTTCAGAGTTCCTAGCAATTAGAATTGGGGTTTGGAAAACATTTTCTGAATTCCTGAAATGTCAAGAAAAGCATATAACCCAAAACCCCACCTCAAAATGAATGTAGATGTCATATACCAAGATCTAATAAAACCCCAAACTCTTGCTTTGAAGGTCTACTACTTTTTCTAATACAGGGGTGTCAAACTCGCGACGTCACATGATGTCACGCAACGTATCTGGCCGGTTTTGCCATTGCCGGCAATGGGGTGGGCGTGGCTTCTGGATGACGCGTCCGGCCCACGGGCCGGCAGTTTGACACCCGTTCTAATACATTTCTTTTACGCATTTTCTTTTGTTTTAAATTACCAACTTGAGCTGCAAATCCACCAATTTTTTTATCCCATAAATCCTATAACAGATCAACAAAAGAATTAAGAAATACTCCGTTCCTATTTCTTGCCATGAGATGAGCTAGAATAGCATGTCTTCCAGCAATTTGCAATCTTATGTGGTAGCGGTTTCTTATAGATTTTTGTTATTAGTTGTATACTGTATGTATTAGTTGTTTATATATTTGTATTTCCTTCCTTTCTTACAATCTGACTCAAGTGTTTCAAAGTAGGTGGCATATAAATGTAGGTATAAATAAGTGAATAAGTTCATTACAAAAGCAACAATGTTCTCCTTTTGCAAACTGCATGTGTTTTCTGTTCTTGATCTAATGCAACACTGAGAAATCAAGAGTATGTTTCTCCTAATCACAATAATTAAAAATTCTTCAAATTAAAATCTCTGTACCAATGCCAACAAGTAAAACTGGCAGAGAAAAAATATTTGGCCAAAATCTAAATTTGTCCAGCTAAATTTGTCCAGCATCTCTATCATTTATATCAGATCTTAAATGTGGCCAAAATATAAGCACTGGAGCTCTACAAAGGCAAAAATGTTTCATTGCATACAAAATGCAAAACTCTCACTTGTCTGCAACTCCTTTAAAGCAGCTGTGACTTTTCTCAGGCTTGCAAGCTGCAGTTATCATGCTGGCTGCTCAGATCACCTCAAACTGTGAGATGGGCAGCAAATACATTTAATAATAAAAAAATAAATAAAAAATATCTAAGGTAAATGCATTTGGTTGCAACAAGCCATGGCTTCTTTTTACCATTTACCAAACAAGGGATAAGCATCATATTCACACATGACATTAACGGAAGGGCAAGCAAGTTACATCATGGCTTCAACTTCTGCACATGCAATGGTTTCTGAAAAGTAGGTGCTTCAGCAGCTGTTGCTGAAATTCCTTCTTCCACACTTTAAAAAAATGAAGAAGTCCTTTTCTCCTTTGAAATTTGTCATCTTGCTGATTCTTCCTGATTCTGGCTATACATCATATTTTATTTTATTTTAATCTCACCTTGATTTTTATAACTAACTCAAGGCAGTGAATATACATAATACTCCTCCTTCCTCCTATTTTCCCCACAACAACCCTGTGAGGTGAGTTGGGATGAGAGTGAGTGACTGGCCCCAAAGTCACTCAGCTGGCTTTTATGCCTATGCAGAACTAGAACTCACATCTCCTGGTTTCTAGACTGGTACCTTAATCATTATACCAAACTAACCCTTCATATGTTAACTGTGAGAAATTTTATTTGAAACTGAAGCTATTCATGGCAGAGTTGAGGATTTCCTTAAAAGAGGTTTCTGTGAGCTCAAAGCAAAATCAACAACCAAGACACCAATACACTTTTCTGATTTGTTATATGATTTCCAATTGCATGTGCTTCTCAGCAATGCTGTATGCTGCCAGCTACTTTGATTGATTTACGAAACAAGAAGTATAGTTGGGCATTTATTGGGCATACTGCACAATAAACGCCACTTTTGTAGCGTATCTATGAGCTACAGTATTTTTCTCTTCGCATGTCTCCTTCCAAAATAAGCCAGTTTTCAAGAACACAGTGTGTGTCAAAATAAGAGAATAGTCATTTGTGCACATTGTATTCAAACAAAAGCCGCTTTGAGAAAAGGAAAAAGAAAAGGCATAGAATAACTCATTTTGGGAAGGTCAAAGACATCACAAGCTTGTTGAATAACTCCTCTTGCTATTTCATAGAAGAAAAACCTGGCAGCAATCAGGTGAGCCCTTTCTTCCCTTTATCTTTTCTTTCCCTCCAGGACTTGCTGAGTTAGCTGGTCTCTGCCTATTCTCCACTTATTACAAGAAAAGCCTTCCAGATCTGGAGGCGGGTATGTCAGAAGGAGATGCTGCGTATCTCATGTGTTGAGAGAGAAGAGGAATAGTTAACTTTTGCCAGTAAAAGTTGCAGGTGAGACCTGAACATAGCAAAAGATTCCCAGTATACATTCAGCTTGCTAAGGGATGAGACCAGAGCAAGCAGCAGAGGCACATAAAGAAACAAGAGCTGGGACAGAAGTACAGATAACCCCCAAATGAGCAGACAAGCAGAGCCTGGCACCCATGCCAACTTCTACAGAAGTACCAAAAGCCAGCCAAGAGTTTCTATACCCAATTTTTCCCTCTCTTAGCCAGAAATTGAGAGATGCCAACATCCCAATAATAGTTCAGGCCGGAGGCAACCAACACCTAGCCAAAAAAGCCTAGAGAATGCGGGCTGGCAGCAAAATTGAAGCAATTGTAACTTAGGCAGAGGAGAAAAGGACTTTTAGTTTCTCTGCTCTTTGCATCAAGAAAAGCTGTCAGCAATACAGTGATAGAAAAAGTGAGATAGAAAAGGCAAATAGAAGTTTATATAAGTTATACATAAATGTTATACATACAGACATAGTAAAAAAAAATCATAGAATAAGATATTCCCAGCCACTGGGTTGGGAGATTTTGTGAGCCTGTTTGGATTGTTGTTTAAATAGTCTCTAAAGTGATATATTTTTCTTTTTTAAAAAATCACTCATACAAACATGTTGTGGGGGTTGCTATTTGTAGCTTTTAATAGTATATGCCGCCTTGAATAAATGGTAAGTAAGCAGCTGTATACATTGAGTATGCTGTAAAATTAAAATTATTTAGAAATGTATAGAAGCATAAATCTATAGAAAATCCACAGAGCAAGATGTTTAGAGATAAACAGATAAGGTTTAGAAAATACAATAGATAGATGTCTTCAATTTTTTAAATTAAATCTTAAATCTTTCCCAGCAAGAAAGGAAAGTCAAAACCTTTTACTTCTTGGTTATGGTCTCTACCATTTACCCAAAGGAGCCTTTCACAGTTTTATAAGAAGGGTATTTTTAAGCAAATAAAAGATTCTTTCCCCTCCTAAAATTAATTGGAAAAAATATGTTTAAGATATTCAGTTCAAGCACTTGAGGCATATAGGATCAGTTCATAGGAAATCTTATATTAAGCAAACTTTGATCGGTACACAGCAGTCCTCGCTTACTGACCACTTGTTCAATGACTATTTGAAGTTACGACAGAACTGAACAAGTAGTGCTTACAATCAGTCCTTGAAGTTCCAGATATGCATGTTATGAATATTTGCAGACAACTTCCATCTGAAGAAAGGCAGATCTACCATGAGCGGACAGTTCAAGTTCACAAAATGGCTGTCACGACAGGTAGCTTCTCACAACCACAGTTGTAAAACATGTTTTCTAGCACCTGTTTTAGCTTATTATACTCTTTCTGTTCACCTTAAATTTATCTTTATTTCTTCATAAATGAATAGGCATACTTCTAAACAAATCACTGGATTGCAGCACTTTAATAATGTTGTCTAATAAGGCCTCTGGGGCCCATAGGGCACCCTGAGGCATTGTTTTAAATAAAGGTGCAGCTAAACATTGGCATTTTGGTTTGAATATGCCATACTGTATTCTCATTCAATTTAAAAAAAAAAAATCAGGCACAATGGTTCTCACACACAAGACTGCTATCAATACTTTTAACTTAATTAAAGGTTCTCAAAATCACAATAAAAACCCAACAGATATAACATAATGAACAAAACAAATAAAAGCAATTTATTAAGAAACCAGAATTCACAATATGGGAAAATATAAAGGCTTTGCATTAAATGAATAGCTGGAATAATTTAATAATAATAATTTAATTAGGTGAGGACACAATTGACACAACAGTCACTGGTTTAGAATCTAAAACCACACCTTACCTAAGATAAAACTGATGGAATTTTCTTCTTCAGTACTGCTTACCCATCAGGAGGAGAGCCCTGATGGTTTATCTAGCTCTTTTAAGCTAGACATCAAATATCTAAAGGTGCTATGTTGAAGTACTTTCAAACAATGACAGTCAGCCGTTAATATAAATAATGCTTTTACCAGTCTATTAAATAGGAATGAATATACTTTCCATCCTTACAAGGCTATTGAATATTTTCAAACTTATATTTGGCTTTGCCACTTTACAGTTCCATTCAAGATATAAAGCATTGTACCTTATAATTCTGGTGAGACTCAAAGTTGGAAAGGGGTGTATTACATGCAGTTGAGAAGGGCATAACTTTAACTCCTCGGTATACCAATCCTTTGTCATACAGCTGTTTGAAAACCCACCTACAAAAACAACATAATTGAAGAATTCAAAAATAGAGATTTGTCAGCTTAAAAGAAATAATAAAGTACAGAAGGCAAACTCATAATCTCTTCCAAGAAAAAAGTTTCTTTCTCAACAGATTTAATGTGAAGATTTTCTTTAAAAACTGCATCTTTCAGATCAGTATTTATATGGTATCTTCGGTGCCATATCTTCCAGGCCCCAGAAAGAACAATCATAATATTGAGTATGTAAGAGCCAAGATAGTGTAGTAGAGAAGGCATTGGACTAGAAGTGAGGAAATAACGGGTTCAGGTAGATCCAGGTGAGCCATGGAAACTCTCTAGATTACTTTGGATCAGGCCATCCTCTCAGCCCAAATGATTTCACAAGATTCTTATGGGGAAAAGTTGAGGGGAAGGTGTGTTATTGTATGCTACCCGGAATTTCTGAAGAAAAAGTAGTATATAAATCTAACACAGGTTTAATAATTTTGAAATATCATCTTAAATGAAAGTATGAGTACTATGAACAAGATGTCACAGCAACATTTCTCATCTTACAATGACATGATTGCTGCTATAGTCAGGAAGGACTTTGTTTTTAGGTTGGTTCTGTTATCTTAAGAAAAAGTGCCATTGTTTTTTCAACCGTAAAAGTTTTTCCTCATTCTTCCAAGCTAATTCTACAGCCTTGGGTGGAAGTGTTCTCAAGTCCATGCCTATTTCAATTTTCTTCATAGCTCACCATGAGTCCTATCACATTCCTTTGCAGAATTGGTGCTTTGCCATCCATATCTCAATTTTCATTTCACCCTTATAATTTGTTTTCTGATACCTTTTCTTCTTTTGGCTTGTTCTTCTTAAGAACAAGCATATTCCCACCTGCCCTCTGTAACCATCCTAGAATGAATTAATGGTAAAGATAACCTGGCCAAATTTAAGGGAGCAGAGCACATTGTTAAGAGGCTCCCAGTTTAAAACTATGTTAGGTAAGCCAGAAACATGGCTTTTATTGCTGGCACACATAAAAATGACAAAAGAATCTGCATAAACCACTTTTAATAAGTGTTAGATTAAATATTTCTTTACATTTATTGTTCAGATTTTATTTAATAAACAGAGCTGATAATGATGATGACTGCCAACCACAGAAAGGTAATTCAACTGTTTCTTCTCCTGGTGCAATGCTCCCAAAAATAGAGATCCTCCAAAATCAAATTGTGCTTTCTTTGGGATTTTTTTCCCCCTTAGGACCATAGCTGCAGAAATTAAATTCCCTTTCCATGCCTGTTGTAATCCAGATAATGATAAGCCTCCTACTGTTTAACGCTATTTGCATTTAAAATGCTGCCCCATAAAAGCACACTTAGCTATTTTATATTTTGTTAATCACACTCTGCAGCAGTAAATTACCATTCCAAAACAATATAATCAACATAGTCCAATATACATTTATGAAATATGAAGGTGATTTTATGCCCCTTTTCCAAAGGATAAATGGCTACTTCAGTGAAAATAAAGGCATAATATAATAGGACACTCACAGACTGAAAAGTGGGAAGCTGCTATGCTAAATTTAAATCAACTAGTCCCTCTTGTGGAATTTTCTCCAAGTACAAGAATATGAAATTCCACACCAACTTTTTTCAACTATTTTAACATTTGAACTCACTTGTAATATACAATATATACTTATAACAATACCAGAATAAAGTCATATTTGCAAAAACAAGATGAGTTTTGCCTAACTCTGACAAAGACAGAGATATGAGAGCCAATTTAAGCACCAGAAATTAGGAAACTGTGACCTCTAGTCCCATCTTAGGCCCAAGACAGCTTGGTGACTTGGGCCAAACACTGTTCTAGGAGTGAAGCAAGGGCAAACCATTTCCAATATCTTGATAAAAAGGGACTTGGCCAGGCAGGCAGTAGGAATCAACACAGACTCAAAGGGACGGACACAGACACACACACACACAGAGACAGACACACACAAGATATTTGTGCCTATCCCTGCAGTTTTCTTGGCAGCATTTTTGGAGGTTTGCCATTTCCTTCTTATTTGTTTCAATTTACAAGTAATTTGTTTGTTTATATATTAAATTTCTTAACCGGCCATCTCCCTCATAGAAAGGCTCTGGGAGGTGTACAATTTAATCAATACAATAAAACATTGAAAATTGAATAATTTAAGATTAAAAATTTAAAAGGGAAAAACAACATTATAAAATTGCAAGATGGAGAGAACCAAGATGAGGAGAGAGTTGTTAATAAAGGCAGGGAGAAGGACTCATGGGGCCAAAGAGCCCTATGGCTGTGTGGGCCCCTGTGTCCCCCAGGCAAGGCTACACAGCCAGATTTTGACCCCTTTACGGAATGCTAAGAGATTGGGGCCTTTCCTCATATCTGAGGGCAACTTGTTCTACAAAGCAGGAACAGCAGCAAAAAAGGTTCTCTTCCTTGACCTGCCAGTCTGAATTCTCTGACTGACGGGGTCTGAAGCATGCCTTCCCTGCCTGAACCAGTGGGTTGGACTGATGTAATGGGACAAAGCCGGTTCGATAGGTAATCTGGCCCTATGCCACATAGGGCTTTATAGGTAATGACCAACACTTTGAATTGGACTCAGAAGCAAACCTAGTGCAGTCTGTGAAGCTGAGGTTTTATATCTGTCCTTCTTTGCTTCTAACTTCTAGTTCTCAGTTAACTACAGCAATTGAGACTGGAATTTCCAACACTAAGCAATATGATCATAAAACATAGCATGTGATTGTGTTGCTTCGTGACAGCCGTTCCAGCTCCCCTGGTTATTGTTGTTAAGCAGATCGCCAAAAGTCACTAATGAGGATATTATGTGGTTACTATTTGGCTTCCCTATTGACCTTGCTTGTAGGAAGCTGGCAAAGAAGGATGCAAATGGCAAACATGTGACCATGGTATGCTGCAACATCAGCTGAGCCCCAGATCCTGGAAGCAAACTAGCAGCCAATGTAGCTTGTATAACGATGGTATTACTCTAGGGGCCCTCCAAAACTGTTCACACCGCTGCTTTCTGTATGAATTGTAGCTTGTAAATACTCTTCAAGGGTAGCCCCATGTAGAATACATTACAATAATACAAACAAGAGATAACTAGGGCAAGAGTGAATGAGCGCAGGGCCTCATGATCCAGGAAAGGGCACAAGCGGCACACAACACAAAGTTGTGCAAAGGCTCTCTAACACAACAACAACAATAATAAAGTTGGAAGGGACCTTGGAGGTCATCTAGTCCAACCCCCTGCTTAGACAGGAAACCCTATACCATTTCAGACAAATGGCTGTCCAGTCTCTTCTTAAAAACTTCCAGTGTTGGAGCATTCACAGCTTCTGGAGGCAGATTGTTCCACTGATTAATTGTTCTAACTGTCAGAAAATTTCTCCTTAGTTCTAGGTTGCTTCTCTCTTTGGTTAGTTTCCATCCGTTGCTTCTTGTCCTGCCTTCAGGTGCTTTGGAGAATAGCTTGACTCCCTCTTCTTTGTGGCAGCCCCTGAGTTATTGGAACATTGCTATCATGTCACCCGTCGTCTTTCTCTTCATTAAACTAGACATACCCAATTCTAGCAACTATAACTGCCACGTGCTCTTTGAACAGGAATCATACGGAAAAATAACCCCTCCTTTCTCTATTACCCAATTATCTGAATTCACAGGACTGCTTCCGCTAATTGTACTTCCCCTTAAAGGAGAAGCCATCAAGCAACCTGTCCCAGAACATGGCTGATGGAGGAATTTGGCTTTAAAAGGCACATAAATACTGCATAAAGAGTTCAAGAGGTTAAAGAATACTTACCAGACAGACTCCATGAATTCTGGATAAAGAGTTTTATAATCATTGTCAAAATCAATCCACCGCCCAAGTCTTGTAACACTGATCTGAAAAGACATTAAATACAACACACATCACAGCTCAACATAGCATGGACATAGCATGTATGCATAATTACTTTTTGTTTGTTTGTTTCTGTTAAAGAAAAGGGAGACCCAATTTTCTGTGGTGGTAAAACGAAAATATTTTCAGGAACAACTTTGTTTTGAAATGTTAAAAAACAAATTCCACAAGGTATGCAGAGGTTGCTGAATCATGCTATATTGCAGCATAATTCTTGAGAGAGGAACAGAATGGTGCCCAATGCTCTTGTCCTGCTGAAACTATTACAAAAAGCATTCTGATGCCATAATAATTAATACCCAACAATCAGAACTCAATGAAACTGAACATGGATTTTTAACAACTGGAAAATTCTATGCAACCAGAGGTTTTTGGTTTCTCTCTCTCTCTCTCTCTCTCCCTCCCTCCCTCCCTCCCTCCGTGTGTGTGTGTGTGTGTGTGTGTGTGTGTGGTGTGTGCCTGCAGATGTGCCAGCAGGCATGCCTGCACAGTTTAAAATTTAGCAGCTTATGGTTACCTTTTTAAAGCAGGGAGGACTACAAAAATAATCAGTCTCCTATTCAACATTAATAATCCAATTTAAGCTATGCTTTTTGAATCAGCTAATCAACATCTAAACTAGGATAAAGAATAGAAAAAAACCTGCAATCTTCTTACTTACTCTCCATTCTTGGGAATACCTCATCACAATTCCTCGACAGTTGCGATTATATTCTGCGATCCCCATTTTTGCAACATCTTCTGGTCCTTTGATGCCTAGTGCTTTGTCAATTTCATACTCCTAAAGAAATGAAAAGCATGATTTCTTGAATGAAAGACAGAATAATCAGATAGACAGACACAGACAGAATTAATATAGATAGGGATGGATGGACAGACAGACAGATGTCAGAGAGACAGTAAAACCTGCTAAGTATAAACAAAATATTTTTACCATTTAAAAAAAAAGGCTGCAAGCACACAGGTCATCTAGCACATAGCTTTTATAAAAGACTAAGCTAAGTTCAGAATGCCTAGCAGTTTGACAAAGCTGAAATAACTACAAAATCAATAACATTTTATTTTTCAATCCAAAGACCTTTAAGAGTGATCTTTGCACTGTAGTAACAAACATATTGTAACAATGTCCTGCAATGGGTTTTCATGTTTATGGTTTCTAGATCATTAAATTATTATTAAATTAAATTATTAAATTTTACACTTCATTAACAAAGATATTTATATTGCTTCAATCTGATTTTTAAAGTTGCCTCTAGTCAACAATATATAAAATGCGAAAACAGTATATTAATTGTAATATTAATAAACTCAACCTAGTATTATAAATATGATACATCAACCCACACTACAACATTCAACATGCAGTATCTTATTCCGCAGTCATTCCACTAATCTTCAGAGGCCTTCCAGAATAGCCAGGTATTCACAGGGTTTCAAAATGAGAGAAGAGACCAAATTCTTCTACAAAGGGAGCTCGCTTTTGGGTACTCTCTGATCAGATATCCTTTATGCATTAGGTGGGCAGATTCTATCTGAAATAAGCAGACTTAAGCAGAGTACAAATCATGGGTGGATCGGATTCCCATTCCTTCACCTGAACGTTCCCTAAATTCCTTACAGATGCCCCTAAATGTAAGCAGAAAGTTGGTAAAGTATCAGGAACAGATAGAAAGGGCTGGGCACAGTGGGTAGGAGAGTAATGTAAAAGAATATTAAAAGTCATAAAAACAGTGAAAATGTTACCCAGTCCGGTAACGAAATGTCTGCAAGCAAACAACCAAGCTCAGAGAACACCAAGAACTCCACAAGATCATAAAAGCCCTATTATGAAGCAGTGGATGTAGCTGATCCTTCCGAAGTTATTTTTGAGACACAAATTGAAGCACTAATTGTAAACAAATTTAAAAGTAGTCCTTTAAAAGATTTTATTTTTTCCAACCTACAAAATTATTATCAGAATGAGGAATCAAACTGGCTCCAGTATATAGGATTGCCTTTGCTATTTTTATAGAGACTGAACTGACACCAAGGCAAGTAAGTCAGCCTTTCTGTGATGAAAACAAGTCAGATCAATGATCTCTATCAGTGTAGTTACAAAGCTTGAATCATATGACAATGGATAACCAAAAGAATAATATAGAGAAACAAAGATGTTAAACATACCACAGGCAAACCATGGCAATCCCAGCCAAATCTTCTGTCAACGTGAAACCCACTCTGATGAGCAAATCTAGTTACTATGTCTTTAATGGTTCCTGCAAGTATGTGGCCATAATGTGGAAGCCCTGTGGCAAATGGTGGACCATCATAGAAGGTAAACCTAAGAAGCAAAAAAAAAAAAAAAAAATACATAGCACATATTTAGAAGCAGACATCTTTCACAGTTTAATCAGCTTTTTGATTATTTCAAAGAAGTTTTTAGGTTTCTAACTTGAGAGCCAAAAATAAATATTTGAGTTGTTGTATCACACAAATTCAGATATTAAGCTTCAAAAGAAAATATCTATGAATAAGGATATTAGCTGTGGTCTGTTTATAAAAGTTATGGAAATCTAGGAATGTACTGTCTTACCTAGGTCTATTTTTGGACTGTTTGAGACATTCTTGAAAGCAATTAAGTGTGTTCCAAAGCTGCAGTATTTTCTCTTCTTCCTCTGGAAAGTTTATGTTCTCTGGGACTTGCTGAATCATCCTCTTCCTACCCAAAACAAAGCAATGTTTAAAAAGTTAAAATATCTCCAATTGCTGCATATCATCAAGTAAATTTACAATAATTCAGAAATATATTTCAAACTGCTGCATCACAGAACATGTCTAATCAGAGTTAAGTCCTACTGTATATGGAATTAATTACTGATTATTCATTCTTTCTGATTATCTTTCTCCTTTAATGTTTAGGACTGCAATTCCCAAAGTGGGCAAAATGAGCTAACATACAGCTAGCACAGTGGTGGCGAACCTATGGCACGGGTGCCAGAGGCGGCACTCAGAGCCCTCTCTGTGGGCACGCGTGCCGTCACCCCAGTCCTAGGCCTTCAGCTGGGTTTTATAAAACCTTTTCGCTTTAGGCCTCCACCATGTGCAAAAAAAAAAAAAATGTTCAGTCAATTTCAACTTCTCGCGAAAAAAAAAGATCTTGCAAAGTTGGAATTGATTGATTGAACTTTTTAGTCCCACCCTGTCTGCCGTTACCACCGCAGCCATGCCCACCCAATTGGCCACACCCAGCCAATGGGCCACACCCACCCGGCACTCGACAATGCATAAGTGGGTTTTGGGTTGCAGTTTGGGCACTCAGTCTCTAAAAGGTTCGCCATCACTGAGCTAGCAGGTAATAGCGTTCTGGTTAAATATTATAAGCAAAAAACCTGGAGTACAGTACTTAAAACAACAATGCTGAATCTGTTACAAGGACTCTGCTGGCAATCTATCTGCATGTACTGTAATACAAAGCCAGCATTATTCATTGTAAATATGCACCATTTCATTCAAAATCAGTACTTGTTATGAATAAACAAGTGTATTGATAAATGCTGCATAATCACTCCAACTTGGCTTTTCTAGTGAGAAGGAACACACCTACAAGCAACAATCTGCCAATCTAATGATTCTATGCGCCTCTAGAGCTCCATCCACATGTGTTGCTAAGACGCTGATATGATTTGTCACCATATAACACCAACATTCCGATAATAACATATAAGGCCAAATAAAACTAGCCATAGGTTTCCCCCACGACTGCTCAAGTTGTTCACCAGCTTTCTAGCATGACAGCACATACTGAAAATTAGCTAGGTCCACCCACTTCTACATCATGGCCTCCCAATAACAAGAACATGTCCAGGCATCAGCTGCATGCTTCAATACTAAATAAAATCAGAAAATCTTAAGCACTTTTTTTTAATTGTTTCATGCAAACTAGAATTCCAGGCCTGTCACTTTCAAACTTGCCAGAAATTGGTAGCAAAAGTCAAAGGCTGACTTCATATACCCACTTCTTAGAAAACAAATAAGCCAGGTGTTTAAGTTGAATGCCAAACACATCACAAACGAGCAATGGAAATTTCCTGTTTTATTGCACATTTGCAATGACTTTAACACTACACCCAAAGCAAACATGATATTCTTCCCACAGCATCCCTTCATTATAGTTTTAGATCTACTGGTTTGGTCTCAAATATCCCCATGTTGCTTACTGAAAGGATGTTTTTCCCTTCCTGAAAAAATAGCACAAAAAAAAAACCAAACACACACAGGCACAGCTCTAAGTGATTCACTGTTCTTGCTGCAGTAAAGAACTGCACCTGTAACAGGAAAGCAATGTAACAATGACCGGGCTATGGAGGCTGCTAAAATATCAAACTCCATGCATATGCCAGAGTATTTATTTTTGGCCCATTTCTACCAACTGAAACACTGTACTGAGTCAACAGTATTCAGTAACCACAGGGCACATTTTAAATATATTAATCTAATCTAATCTAATACAATACAATAAGTATTTAGTACTTTAGTGGAACATTTGACATTTTGTGTGTAGGTGTGGATGAGTGTGGGTGTTCCTGGGTGTGGGGTGTACCCATTAACCCCTTGCACCACTTTTCCCGCAATCTAATGTGTCAGAATTTAATTCCCATAATTTCCAATCGGCACGATTAAAGAATTTAGGAGTTGATATAGCAGAAGGTCACTACTGTACTGTATTGTAGTCTCAATAACGAATGAAATTTCAGCTTTCCTTCAACTGCATGAAGAGAGTGTTCGAATTTTCCTAGAAACTCGGCCAGCGCCCCGTAGCACAACTGCTCATCAGCAGTTTTCAATCTACCTTGCGCGACAAGGGGCTTCTTAACAGACGGCACAGATGAAGAAAAAGACTGCCGCCGCCGCCCCCTTCCCCGCCCACGCCCCCTCTCCCTGTCTGCTTCCCCAAATGCTCCTCCAGTAGAGACACCAATCGCCTCACCTGCCTCTAGGCCCAGCAGCAGCTGCAGCCCACGACCGGCTAGAAATGATGCAACCCAAGCGCAAGAGAAAGCATGACAGGAAGTCGAAAAAGGAATCCACGCCTATCCCCTCGCGGCTGATCCAATCTCTCCGATCATAGGCTGCAAAGAAGGCGGCCCTGGATTGGGTAGGACGAGTCTCCCCAGCAACTGTAACTCTTAGCCAAGGGGACCGGACGTCAAGCGGAGGCGCACGGCTCAAAGGCGGCGGCTCCTCCTTCCATTTTGCTCGCCCAGGAAAACCAGTTCGCGCTGAAGAGGAAGCGGCAGAGCCGCGTTAAAAGCGGCGAGCAACGCGGCAGGTGGAACGTGGAGACATCCGGAGCGTTCTTTGCTGAAAGGGGGGCAGGGGGAGGGGGGAGGGAGGAATAAGAGGTCTCGGTCACATCATTTCACCATCCTGATTACCAGTGATCCAGTGATAAGTCTTAAATTCTGTGATTTATCCCCAAATACAGTTGGTTTAGTGACCGTCTGAACTTACAACGGCATTGAAAAAGGTGACTTATGACCATTTTTCACACTTGCAACCGTTGCAGCATCCCTGCGGTCACGTTATCAAAGTTCAGATATTTGGCAACTGACTCATATTTATGATGGTTGGAGTGTCCTAGGTCATGTGATTCCCCTTTTGTGACCTAACAAGCAAAGTCAGTGGGGAAACCAGATTTATTTAATCGTGTTACTAACTTAACTGAAGTGATTCACTTAACAAATGTCTCACTTAGCAACAGAAATGTTGGGCTTGTTTGTGGTCGTAAGTCAAGGACTACCTGTATAAAGTGCCCATTTTCTGGATTGGTATTTAGAGAAGTGAATGTTATTCCAATTTCCACAATAAACATAAGCTGGTAAAAGAAAATAACACTAAGGGGGACTTTGCCATATGGAAGTGATTGTACAGGGAGGCTGTATTTTCCTTTGTACCAATTTTCAATACATTTAGCTATTCAAAAAAACATTTTGTTTCAACCACCATCAGATGAAATGAAAAGAACACAATTTTTGTCTTTCCTTCAGTGTGATTACTTGGGTAAAGAAGTTCATTGCATCACACATTTGTCTAGGGTTCTTAACTGTAGTTTGTTTCAATTGACCCAGTATTAGGCTAGCATACTATCTTGAATCATCAAGTAGCCAAACAAGCTTCTCTTGCACAAGACACAGACAAAAATGTGGTTCAGCTGCTTTATGATTCAGTGTTTCTCTTACTTAGTGCCAGTGTTTACTTCTAACTATAAAAGCTCATATTTGTTTTTGTCCTTTTTTTAAAGTACTGTACTGAGGTCTAGGAAAAAATAATCTCTCCTGGAATATAACACTTATTTGACTCAGAATGTTAACAATATTGTAGAGAATTTATAATATCAGCATCAAGTACTATAGGAACCTTGTCAAAAAATAAATCTAGCTTTCTTATTTTTATAATTCATCTGACACTCTTTAAACCATGCTTTTGCTGGATACATTTGCTACTTTTCCTGATTTCTTTATATCAATCTCATTTTCTATTTGCTGGAACAAGCAGTCTATGACTTATGTTGGTATTTAGTTTTGTTCTAAAATAAACTTCAGAGGTTATATCTCTCTCCCTGCATTACACCTGTGCTGATTGTTGTAAAATTTCTTTTATCAGAATTAGGTGACTTATTGAAAGATTTAAAAGTAAATTGTGCATTACTGAATGTGTGTCTATTATCACCATTAGAACATTTTTCTGTGTGCTTGCACATACATGGAACTACCAGTAGAGGGTGTATTCTGAAGAGTTGCTATGTGCTACTGTCACTCAGAGTATTAACATTTTATATTATTTGCCTGCCATAAACTTATTTATCTCAGCACTTCCTGATCTTCTCCATTCGTCATTTCAGGACAAAGAAATCTTGAAATCATAGAATTATTTCCATTTGCAATATTTTCAAAATATTTAGCTGTTCTAAAAATATTTTTGTTTCAAATGCAATCATCACAATTCAAACACAATGAGGTAAAAAAGACATCATTTTTATTTTAAAAATTGTCTTTTCTTCAAGGAATGGGGAAAGGATGATTAACAGAAATGGGCATGATTAACATTGTAATGGTGATGTGGAGCATTTGGAGCAAACACACCTATCATCAGGTGTATATTAAATTTGGCTTTTCCTAAGCTGTTGCAGGAAAAGATGCAATTTCTTTAAGGTTTCTATGGGAATGTATCCAAGTGCTCCATATTCTCTTTCTTCAAGTTCAGATTGCTGCCCAACCAAAATGGCTTTAATATGACACTCAAGACTAAAGCTTAACTCCTATACCTCACAGGCCAAATATTGTACCATGCTAAATTTAATTATCTTATGCAAGTTTTGCTTGTTTTAATATGTGGTAGAACTGGTTCAATAAAAAGAGAGGACACTTCTTGCCTTATAAATGGTTTAAAAATAAATACATGTCTAAGACCTCAGAAGAGTAATCTCAAAAGAAGTTGGCAGTGTACTTAAAAATGTCAGATATGTAAATGCACTGTAAAAGCAGTGATGTAATAAAAACAAAAGCAGTCATTGAATATAAAAGAAGCAGTCATATTTTTTAATCATTGTTAGCTTCCTCCTACAAGCAACAGTTTGAATCATGAGTGCAACTCAGACAATTTCTGTGCTTGTGATTCATTTAATCCACACACTTGAGGCAAGTACAGATAATATACAGAATAAAATAGCATAGCAATTTTTTGGTGGCAATAAATGCTTTTGATTCAACCAGTTTTCAAGACATTGCATAGTAGAAGAAGATGGGGAAGACATATACTACATTCTCCACTTTCTGATTGATAAAGGGACTTAACATTTTGCACACAGTTATATAATTTAGATACATAAATGTTTCCTGCTGTGGTCTTACAATTTATATATTTAAGTGTTTGGAAAATGCTGAAAGCTGCTTTGTTACAGAAAAGGCCTTCAAAATGTTGATTTCCAGTCTTTCTGATAAGAGTACAGTGTGCACTCTGCTTTGGGGGAGGGATTAAGACAGAATAGTTATAGCACTTAGGCTTATATACCGTGTTTTCCCAAAAATAAGACCCACCCAGAAAATAAGCCTTAGCCTGATTTTTTGGCGTGCGCCTAATATAAGTCCTACCTCCAAAATAAGCCCTAGTTAAGAGCCCGCCCACTCCATCCCGCCATCTGGTTGCTGACTAGCGCAACGGGGCAGGAGAGGGCACATCACACCAGTGCTGCCACGAGGTGAGGCGAGGCAGGTGGGAGTACCTTAGGACCCCCGCAGCCAAGCCACTCCCTGCTCGGCGACCTTCCCCAGCCCGTTCAATGACCTGGCTGCCCGCCTGCCTCTTCCCTTTCACTCCTGAGCCGGATTGCCATACTACGGAGGATGGTCAGGGGAGGCTTGGTCGCCTTACCCGGTCCCCCTCCAGTGTTTCGGAGCCAGGAGGGAGTGATGGTGAAAAGCTCTGCCACCGCTGCGCAATAGCCGTGTCTGCTGCTGGACTGGCTTTCTTTGGTCCCGGCCACCCCTGCTTCGCTCTGTAGATCACCTGCCTGGCGGCAGCAGCCTCTTCCTTCTCCACCAACTCTTCTGTGGCTTGCGCTGTGACCAGGCAGTGCAAACCTCCCTGCCGCCTTCCTCCACCTGCCAGACACCCACCAAAGCCGCCTGCCTGCTCCCTCCCACCATCTGCTTGCCCACGGCCGCAATGGCTTACAAGGCTTCCCAGGGCAGACACTTGGGAGTGAGGGCAGTGCTGGTGGAATGCGCCTTCAGGTGAGGAGAACAGCGCGGACAGGCAGGGTCAGTCAAAGGACCGGGTGGCACAAACCTCCTCTGCCGCCTCCCTCCACCTGCCAGACACGCAAGCCACGGAAAAGTTGGTGGAGAAGAGGCAGCTGCAGGTAATCTGCGGGGCGAAGCGGGGCAGCTGGGACCGAAGAAAGTCCCTCCAGACATCCCCCAAAAATAAGCCCTAATGGGTCTTTTGATCCAAAAAAATATATAAGACCAGGTCTTATTTTCAGAGAAACACAGTATCACCCCATAATGCTTTACAGCACTCTGTGCAGTTTACAATATCAGCATATATTGCCTCCAACAATCTGGGTCCTCATTTTACCAACCTCAGAAGGATGGGAGGCCGAGTCAACCTTGAACCCTATCAGGATCAAACTCCAAGATGGGGGCAGAGTTTGCTGCAATACTGTATTCTAACCACTGCACCACCAGGGCTCCTGGCTCCTGGAAGTAATGCCATTTTTTACCACATAGTTTAAATAACATTCACATGAGTAATCTAGCTAAGAAAATAGATAGATCATCAAACAATTCAACCCAAAGTTCTCACTTGAGATACAAATGACCAGGCTCAAGTAATCATATTTCAGATGCCTTATGCAAACCCTAGTTTTTTCTGGTCCAGGTGCTAATACTGGGAAATATAGAAGGAAAAAAAGAGGACAACCAGCAAGGTGGACAGATGTGATTACAGGAGTGATGGATGCACCATTGGAAGACCTGAGGGACTAGGTTGAGAACAAATCATCCTACAGAAAGTCTATCTTTGTCATTGCTAAAGGTTGACCTGACTTTATGACACTGTTGAGTAATTGATCTATATTCATTGCATTTCCCCATGACTACCTATAATATATATAATAATTATCAAGACACCATTGAAAAAAATTCTGTACAAAACCATTTGAAATGAAAATGCAGCTTTCCACTTCTGAGTCTTCCATTTATTCAGTTCAGACCTCAGACCTAAGACTGAGAATCTTCCAATGGAATTCACTTTGAAATCTCTTTCTTTGAAAGTATTTTCTACAGTGAGATAATTTGCACCTTCCTTGCTACCAATACACCTGGTTAGCGTTAGGGTTAGTTAGGGTCCTTAGAGTTCCAGCTGATGCAGTGACCCCTTGGTCATGTGAGAGCAATCCAGGCAACATGATCACAACTTTGGAAGTTTCAATCAGATGAAGGTCTTGCTTAATGATCTGCATAGTTCCTGTTTAACAATAGCAACTGATCTTCCTGGAATTGCTACATGATGTGGTCATGTGACCACACTTTACAATTATGTTGCTTAGTAATGAAGTTCTCAGTCCCAACTGTCATCATAACCCCAGGCCTATCTGTAGTAGCACTTCAGAGCATAAGTAAAATATGGAAGTACCTAAATGTAACATCCTAAACAAACCAAAACGTGGAAAAAAAGGATGTTGGTGTTATTAGAAAGTTCATTAATTTAGCGTTTTCAAAATTTTCATAAATTATTTTGTCACCTTCCAATAAAACTGATTAAACCTAATGCCATTCTGCAACATAAGAATTATTAAAATATATCTGTTCTAAATAAAAAAAGAAAAACCAGCAGAGGGCAATATTTTCAGGGGGGAAATATTCAACTTTAACTAGATTTTTTTTCTTTAGTCTTCTAAAGGCTGAATTTGTTATCTATTTGCTTCTTAGTAAGAGAAGAAAGGAGTAAAGTAGGTTACCAAACATAGAGATATACATGGCAATTGTAGCATTCTATGCTAATGTAGGAGGGTAGTTCCTCACAGTTAGGTCATTATGCCATTAAAATCTATTTTTATTCTATGCATACAGACACTATTTGTTGTAAGCTAAAATCTCTAATCAAGTAGAAAGATGGAATGAAAAAAGTCATGCTAGCAGTTAGGACATGGCTTATTAAATGCAGTGAAAGAAAAAGAAACTTTGTAAAACTAAAAGAAAGAGGAAACTAATTTGTCTGAAGATGTGATTTCATGGTGATAGTAGTATGATATACTCCAATTAGGGTGAAGGAAAACAAGCATTTTTTTATTTGTTCTTGATTATTTTTTCCTTGATGTGACTGTGTAATTTAAAATTAGTGTTGAAATTTTTGTTTACTATCCAGAGTTATATATATATATATTTATTTATTTAATTTATATGCCACCCATCTCACCATCAGATTTACTAGAATGTTTGGCATCATTGTCACATTGCCAGGTCTGTAAGTTTCAATCTTCAGTTGAACTTCAATCTTCTGATAGATGGTATCACATTATCCTCAAGCATCCTCTGGTACAATGAGGGATTCATAGTGGGTTCTTCCATGGTAAGTGGCCCAGATTCTGATGCAGCCAAGCAACCCCAAACCATAAGATTTCCACCACCATGCCTTACATTTGGTATCCGGCTCTTCTGATGAAACACTATCTTTGGTTTTCACCAAGTTGGTCTTCTGGTACTGTGGCCAAATAACTATATCTTTGTGTTATCTAGCCAGAGCACATTGTTCCACGAGTCCTGGTCTCTGCCTAGGTGTTGATGAGCATTTTAATCTTGCCTTGATGTTCTTTATGGACATCAAAAGTTTCATCTTGACACACCTCTCATGTACATTTAATTTGTGCAGCTTCTTGCCAATAGTAGATTCATGCACTTTGATATCATTACTGGTGACAGCTACTTATAGGTGACATAATGAAATTCTGGAGTTCTTTCAGCATCTTGCATTCTGCTCTTGGGCTGAATTTGCTGGACCTGGCCAGTGAGAGTTGACAGTACTTACAAATCTTCTGCACTTGTGGGTGATCTTCCAGACACTAGAATCAATGATTGTTGTTTGATGATCTTTTAAAATCCTTTCCCAGACTCATAAACCTCTTTAGTCTTCTTTCCAAAGCCTCAGAGAGCTTTTTTGATCTAGGCACAGTAGAACACAAAACAGAAAAATCAAACAAAATATCTGAGGTTTTAATAGACAGATTCCTCCTGGATCTTCTCCAACAATGTTCTAATCATTTGCTTTTGATCTGGTACACCTGATTCAAATTTTAGGTATCTGAGGTAATGATAAATGCAGGGTTGTACAGTACTTACTTTTCCTACATACAAAATTTGCATCTATGTTTATTTAAATTACACAATGGATTATAAAAATTAAGTGGTGCAGTTATATTTCCTTTATCATGGTGTTGAAATGAAAATCAAATATCCGTATGCTGAAATATGTTGTAAAGGACAAAAAGTTCAATGGAGTATACTTACTTTTTCATATAACTTGTGACAAAGAAAATGGGAACAACTGCTTAAAGACTATAGAAGAAATGAATGTGCATCAAAAGAATCTAGTTGCTTTATAAGATCATCCATGCTTTCCCCATTTTGTTATGTGGAAGTGAGTTGGTTATATTAAGAGAAACATACAAGAAAGTTATGGTGAACCTGAAAAGGGAATACATTTGCAAGAACAGAATAGTATAGTATAGGCTTAGGGAGTTTAGTAAAAATCTAAGTATAAACTACATTTATATTTCATTTTCTTATATCTTATTGCTTGCTTCTAACAACTTTAGGCAGTATTTCTCACTCTTTTTTCTTCCCTTTGTATACTGTAATATTGCCTAGTCTTCTAAAAAAGTATGATTGTTATGCAGATTTTATATTAATGTCAGCTTGGTTTTGAATTGCAGTGTTTGCAAGCATTTTTTCCCTTTCTGACAAATATTTAGCACTTTTTAAAATTTCTGGAGATATGTAAAATTAATTAGTTCCATAATTTCTAATAATTTTCACATTCTATACAAATTATAGGCAGAACTGTGATTGCTGTATGTTTTTTCCTATCCATTTTAAAATGAAGTTTATACATTTCCAGAAACACTTTCAAGCAATATAGTTCAAAACCCATTATCTAAAGATCAGTAATACAGATAGTTTCATTTTGTGAATACGTGTGTTGCAGAATTTTAAATTTAATGTAACTCCCAAATGCACTGACTAGTTGTGATAATACAGCTGATTATCATATTTTTGCCTACTGAAAAATACTTGCCTTGATAGCAAATGTGCAGTGTTTGAAATACTTCACTATGTTTGCTCTGTTCTGGTAATCTAGCACTCACTCAACATTACAAAAGGATCTCACACCACTACCATAATGCAGAAAGTTCTCTTCACCCACCCACATCTATGGGGAACTGCTGTGTGTTAATATGCTCCCTAGGGTGAATACAATTCCTGCTTCCTGGCAAAAGCTGCTGAGAATATTGGCTGCTGTTATTTCAAGAAGCAGAAAGTTGAAGCAGCATCTCTAAATTAGAGTAATATGAATGCATGTTTTGGAAAAGCCAAGCTGTATCATATAATGTCCGAAGGTTTGTTTTAGATGTTTGTGTTTTTAATGAAATGTTTATGGTTGTAGGATATTATACTTGTTCAAATGTTGTAAACCACTTTATATCTATGGAATATGTGGAATGCAAGCAACTGTAATATACAGAATAAATAGGTAGCCTTGTCAGCAAATCCAAAGATTCCCCAAATTCTTACAGTAAGAACATTAGTCTTTCAATAATGATAGTGATAGTTTTAAGCATTATTACAAAAGGAGAGGGAGTTGTATATTGAAACTAATCTGAAATTCCCTGAATTTAGACTTGCAAAAAGTGTCATACAGAGGTCAAGGTTACTTGAAGTTTGTACTTGGCTTTAGAAGATATATTAAGAGAGAGCTCCATGATAAGCAATATACAAAATAATCTGAACATGCTCTTATGCATATTCCTTGTTGCTTACTTTTCAGGATTTCAACTAAATAGTTTTTATGAAAAACTCCTGTCACAAATTAAGCCCCTGCTTTTTCACAGCAGGAATGCTACTTGTTATTCAATGTTGATGTCAGAAAAAGAATCCTTAAAAAATGTGATTTACAATAATGGATTGTACAAGTAAAATATTTGGAACTAAAAATGCATTAAACTTGAGGTTAAATACCCTGCTTTCAAATCATAGTATATTTTGATCAAATTACTCAAACATCCAAATGTTTTCCAGAATTCTAATGCAAATATGTCTTAGAAAATGAGGCATGACATTTGAACACCATCTATTTGAACAGCAAATCTTACAAAGTTGATCCAAATATACACGGCAAATAGTGATATCTTTGATCATATCGTATCAAAATTTATGCTTAAAATCTGCATGCATTCCTTCTAAACTAGATTTCTTCAGGGAAACTTACATTCACATTACTAAAAAACCTGCACAAGTAAAATATACAAAACATATTCCACTAAAGTAATAAAAAGTAACAATAATAAAGCAGGAGTCAGAGCAGTTTAAAAGTTTCTAACCAGCAAATATGTTTTAAAACGGGGATGGGGAACTATGGCCCCTTTATGACCTGTTGACTTCAACTCCCAAAATTCCTGAGCCAGCCATGAACAATTCTGGGAGTTGGTCCTCTGGTCATGAAGGGGCCATAGTTCCCCACCCGTTTTAAAAAGAAGACATTAATTAGAATGCCAAGAAAAATAAATATATCTTTGCCTGGCTACCAAAAGTTAAAGATACATGAGAATACTACCACTGAAAACGTCCACTTCATGCCTTGGCACAGGTGTCATTCAGAATGGGCCTTCTGAAGATGATAATCAGTTTCTATAATACAAGGCAGACCTGAATTACTGCTAGGACTGACTTCAAGGTCAGTACTGAGACATTTATGAAATACTAGTATTCAGGGCAAATGGGGTATGGCCTTTTTGTGTGCATAAAACTTCCTCCCTTTGTAACTGAGTACTGGTTCTCACATTTGATTTTTTTTTGTATTTGATTTATGAGAAGCTGTGTGTGTGAACTAGCTATTGACAAACAATGTGATTGAAGTGATAAGTTATTTCTATGATGGCCTATTCACACATGCAAAGTGTTGATTATCAGTCACTTGATGCAAAATTCATGTTACCCCAGGTTGCTTTCTTTGTAGTTTACTTTCCCTTCCAGCTGTCATTTTTAGCACCAAATACTAAGGCATAATCATAATCTTCATAATTTTTAATATGTATTTGATACAGCACAATATTGGGGCTTTGAACCTTCCACCATAGTAAGTAATTGGGTACTTAAAGACCTTTATATACTTACTGTTCTATAAGAATAATCTTATCAGAGCAGCATAAAAGATACTGTGAAAGGGGCAAAATGCATTCAATTTTTCAGCAAATGAGTCACTCATGCCGCCTTCCATCAATCTATATATTATTATGGTTGGCCCTACAGTCAGCCAGATGCTTAGATTGGATTTGGCATTTTATTCACCATCACTGTTATCCGTTCACGACAATAAGAAGCCACAGCTGCCAGTTCTTTAATTGGTGTTGGCCTTCACATGCACTGAGTTCTTCCCAAGAACCTAGGACAGGGGTAGGCAACCTTGGCTCTTTTATGACTCGTGGACTTCAACTCCCAGAATTCCTGAGCCAGCCATGCTGAGGGGAAAGGGAGAGGTTTCCAAGCTGAGCCATGCTGGCTCAGGAATTCTGGGAGTTGAAGTCCACGAGTCATAAAAGAGCCAAAGTTGCCTACCCCTGACCTAGGATGTCATAATGTATTAGCATAGCATATAGTATTGTATGTGCAGATCCAAGTAGTGTGACCTTTTGTAACTGACAGATGGAAATTTTGTCAATGTGCAGATTTTCTAAGTGTCATCCAAGGCTTTTTGGTATGGCATTCAGTGGGCTAATAACCACTGGGACCAGCATTGTCGGTTTATGCCATAATCCTTCAACTTCAATTTTCAGATCTTCATACTTTGTGATCTCCAATACTTTGTCTTTTCCTGGTATTGCCATTTCAATTATCCAATTATTATTACTTATAGTATCTCCTTTCATCACCTATTTTCTTATGCAATAAGTTTTCATTCAGCTATTTTGAGAAGGTACTCCTACTTTTTTTTTCTTCCTCAGGATTTTCTACTTTTGCAAGCCTTGAGTTTTTCTCAGTTTACCTCACTTTTTATATACAAATGATGCCATTCAGGCTACCTAGAAATAAGCATTAAAAGACCAGTCATTGTTGGTCACTATTACTGTATAAAAATATATCCTTTCCACTAGAAGAAAGCAAGACTGTCTTTTTCACAGTCAGCTAGCATTTGTACCTACAACATATGTTCTGAAGATTGTATTTTCCATTTGGGATTTTAGATGTAAGGGCAACTGTCCACTCCTGGAGACATTAGAGCATTGAAATTTCCTTTTATGTCTAGAAACAGCTTTCCCTTTTTCTTCTAAAAACGCTACCCAGTTGACAAATCCACCATTTCTTCAGGTGATTTTCTGTGTCAGTGTATCCACTCTATGCTGAATGATTCTTACTTCAAGCAACAAAAACATTCAAATACAATAATGATAATCAAACAATATTACCTAAAGGTATTGTTCACTGGGGTAGCTCAGTCCTTACCTCTCATCTCCAAAGAATTCCCTAAAGAGTTATACTGTATATGCTTTCAAGGCTCTTCAGACACCCAGAAAGAGGGCAGTCTAGGTACAGCGTGTGTGTGGGGGGGGGGTGCATCACTAAACAACTGACTCACGGCCAGTACAGATAAATAGGGCAGAAAGAAACACTCCCTTTTGCCTGTTTCACTGTCTCCAAGGGATGGGAGAAATAAAAAATAACAGCCCTGGGAAAAAACATTTTTGAAGGTCACTTTATTCTCTCCCAAATGGTAAATATACTTACTGGAAGGAGCATACTAACAACTGTGAGGAGGCGGGGAATGAAGGAGAAAAAAGAGAATAAGTCTTAATTCATTGGTAGTGATAGGAATTTTGTCAGGTCCCTAAAGAAATGTATTCTTTCCCTTTGCATATTGTTGAATTTGTAAACCTTCTTTGTGACCTGCCATTCTGTTGGGAGGGGGGAGCTTTTGGGATTGCTTTGCACTGTCCTGCTATGGTGCCCTTCCCCCAGGGGATGGAATGTCTCACCCTTATCTCAGAGACGGTTTGCACTTGGAGCCAGAAGGAAACAAAAGCGAGGGAGACCTTGAATGAGTGCGTCAAAGAACTCAGTTACCAAAACACTATGCCACTTGTGGATTGGCTGGAATTCAAATGAACACGGGGATGCTGGGGGAGGAGTATTGAATGCTGCTTTTATTATATTGCTTTTGCGGGTGTTTCCCCAGACCTTGCCTTGATTCCCTGCTGTCACTAGCCCCTAACAAAAGTTCCTTTTGAGACAATGCCTGTTTCAAGAGTTCTGCTTTCTTGGGTGGCTTAGATGAGGTAGGTCCTTACATAAGGCAAGGTCTGCATCGTGCCCAGCCCGGAGAGGCAGCTGCCCTACCGAGGTGGGTCGCAACCAACGTGCCCCTTCCTAATGGAAAAGTGGAAGAGGGTGAACTGGAAAGCTGGAATGGAGATATAGCTCTGGCAGACCCCAGGGAAAGCACTTCCAGGGACCTGGGAGTGGAGGAACCTCTGGCAGAAGGTGATCGAGCCAGGTGGCAGCTCGGGGTCGGAAAGAAAGAGAACTGGGAAGGAAAGACTCCAAAAGTAACTCTCACGCGAGGCAGAGGAAAAAAGAGAGCAAAGAAGAAAAATCCAGAGCCTACCCCTCCTGAAAAGGAACTAGTGGGTCCAAATTTGGAAATGATGAAAGCAATCTTAAAGTAGACAATGGAATATGTGCGAGAATCCTTTGAGGAACTAAAAGCCCAGCTGAAAGAGCAATCAGAATTGGACGAAAAAACAAGAGGAGGAAGATGGTGAAGAAGAGCTAACGGTGCCTGAAGCGGCTGCGGCTGCCCCCCCCCTGCAGCAGTGGCACGACGGGCACAGCCACCCCAAAGACCCAGGGGGGCTATACCCCAACCAGTGGAGGTAAAGCCAATTCAATAGGGGGTGAAATTTGATGGGAATCCCAAGAGATTGGGGTTCTTCCTAGCCCAGGTATTCACCTACATGCAAATATACGGGAGAATGCTGCCTACAGATGAGGAGAAGGTCAGAGTGGTCACCCTAGTGCTGGAAGATACGGCTGCTGACTGGATGGTGACCCTCTACAACTGCAATGCTCCGGAGCTAAGAAATTTTAACTGGTCCATGGCAGCCCTCCGGCATCGCTTTGAAGACCGCCTTGCAGACAAGAAAGCCCACAAACACATAAAGACAGTGAAGCAAGGGCGACGACCAGTAGCTGAATACACAGAGGAATTCCGAGAGTTGGCCAGCTGCTTAAACTGGCCAGAGGACATCCTGGTGAGTTGTTTCCAGGATGGCTTGAACGAAGACCTGTACAACGCCTGTGTGGCCCGCGGAGCTCCAGGGCGATTGTACGATTGGTGCCTCTTGGCAGAAGAGGTGGAAATAGATCAGCGCAAGCACCAGCACTGCCCGGTGAAAACCACCTTCAAGCCAACACCTGAGAGGAGAAGTGAAACTGCTCGGCCATCGCCGACCACACCCCGCTCCACTGCATGCTTCAAGTGTGGAAAAGAGGGGAGAAAATATACATCCCAGCAGCTCTAAGACTGAGAGTAATGCAAGCCAGACACGATTCAAAAATTGCTGGACATTTTGGGTTCGTCAAAACCCTACATCTGCTTAAAAGGAAGTTTTGGTGGCCTTCCTTGAAAAAGGACATAGAAAACTATGCTGCAAGCTGTCCCACGGGTGCTGCAGCTAAGCGGAGGCAAGGGAAAACACCAGGACTTTTACAGCTGGTAGCGAGCCCTTCAGCACCCTGGAGAGAGAGATCTCTATGGACTTTATTGTGGAGCTTCCTGAAAGCACTGGGAATACAGTTATTTGGGTGATTACAGACTTGTTTTCTAGACAAACCCATTTCATCCCGTGCCCAAAGATCCCAACAGCCAAGACATTGGCTAAGCTCTTTGTGCAGCACATCTATCGCTTCCATGGGGCTCCACAACACATAATTTCGGATAGGGGGTTCAATTCACCTCTAAGTTCTAGAGAGCTTTTCTGGACCTTTTGGGTTCTAGTCAGGGGCTATCATCTAGTCATCATCCTCAAACGAATGGGGGGACAGAGAGACTGAACTCAGTTCTAGAACTGTACCTTAGATGCTTTATCAACTATCAACAAGATAACTGGATTGGTCTGTTGCCATTTGCTGAAGTCGCATATAATAATGCTGTGCACTTGAGTACTGGTTATACCCCATTCCAGGTTGCCAATGGCCAGACATTTGTCACTATTCCGAAACTGCCCGCTAAAAACCTGATATTCCCTCCTTGCAAGAATGGATCAAACAACTGCAAAATACCTAGCCAGTAGTATGGAAAGCACTAGATGAAGCCAGAGAAGCCTATAAGGCCCAGGCTGATAAAAAGAGGGTGGAGCAGAAACCTTTTAAGATTGGAGACAAAGTTTATCTTTCTACCAAATATTTGCAATCTTTGCAGCCTTCCAAGAAACTAGGTCCTAAGTTTGTTGGATCTTTCCCCATTAAATGCATTATCAATCCAGTAACTGTGGAATTAGAGCTCCCTAAGAGCCTAAGACAGATCCATCCTATCTTTCATTGTAGTTTGCTCAAACCTGAGATTACTTCTAATCTTAGACCACTGATTCCCTGCTCTCACTAGCCCCTAATAAAAGTTCCTTTTGAGACAATGCCTGTTTCAAGAGTCCTTCTTTCTTGGGTGGCTTAGATGATAGGTCCTTACAAATTGACTGAGTAGTTTGTTGTCTGAGGCTTGACATCCTGGGCTGAGACTGACTGGGCCACAGTTACCCAGTTGGCTTTCATGCCTAAGTCAAGACTAGAACTCACAATCTCCTTGTTTCTAGCCTGGTACCCTAACTACAAGACCAAATTTACTCTTATAATTAATAATAAAAGCACACCATGCTGCAACTTTTGTGGTGGGCATATTTTGATAGATTTTTAAATTCCTGTAAATCTCACAAAATATACACAGTAAGACTTTTAAATATTTTCTTTTAATCTTAATTTTCTTTCTTTTCATCTTGGAAAAAATAATTGTGGCCACACTGCCCCAACAGAGCCAAGTTTTCCTAGCTCCTGTTCGCAGTGCACATTACAGCTGAGATTTGGAGGGCCTTTGTGCAAACCCATCTTGTGAGACAATTGCACCCATTTCTGGATAAGCAGCCTTACTCATGGTGACTTATGCATCGGTTACCTCTTGTCTGGATTACTGCAGTGAGCACACCTTGCTCTGGAAGACCATTTAAAATCTACAGCTGGTCCAGAATGCAGTGACACAAGTTATAGGGTGCACTTCAGTATGCCCACAAAACACTGCTAGTTTATAAACTGTTGGTTGCCAAAAGATTCCAGGTACATTTCAAAGTGCTGGTTGTCACTGTACAGCTTCTCATGGCAGCAAGCTATTTGCAGGACCACCTGCCACTTATTACCTCTGCCCAACTGCTAAGATCTGATAGAGTTGCCATGGTCCAGGGGCCATCACTTAAGCAGTGATATCTGGTGAGACCCAAGAAACATGACTTCTCTGTTGCCATGTCTCCCCTAGGGAAGAGCATTCCCCTGAGATCTAGAATAACCCCATGATATAAAATTATGCTTGCTTCAAAGCTTGTAATAAACCTATGGTCTGCGTCATTGTGAAAGAGCTTTTAATGCAATTATATACAAAATACAGACAATTCCAAACGCAATGGCTCAATTTAAAAGTTCATTTTAAAATTATGTAATTATATTATGAAATATCATATGCTATGTTTCCGTTATTATAATTTGTCTAAAAAAAGAGAAGAGAGCTTTACTATTAATACTGATCAGAGTGGGCTTCCGGTTCCAGATCGCGGCGCTGGCGGACGTGCGGGGCGATCGGTCCCTCCGCTGTCCGGTTTTCTTTCGCCAGGGGACCCTGAAAGGGGTCGAAAGTCGCCTTGGAGGGGCGACGAGCGGGGAAGAGAACCTTCCGATTGATCGCGGAAGGGCAGCAGCCCTTCCGTTTGATCCAGAGCAGCTCTTCGGACCGACGAAGAAAAGATCGGCCACTCACATGGCCCATCACTAATGCCGTTTCCAGCCAAGGCCAAACCTACAGCTAAGCACATTGAAACCACCGTGGAGGAACCAGGTGAGACTTTACCTTCTTGTATCCCAACTATTCTCCTGTCAAAAACTCTCTGAAACTTCTTCCCCCTGCGAGGAGAGAGGGAAGGAAATGTTTTTTTTCCCCACCCTCTAAGATGGCGGTGCCTGACTATGTAGGAAAATAAAAGCCCTGAAAAATACAATTAAATAACTGGATTTATATTAGCTTGATATCTGGGGACCCAAAAATTCCTATTCTCAAGGGGACCTGTTATCTCATCTATGAAAAAGAACTCTATTTGGATAAAAACCTAGCCCTGGTCTTCAAAAGATTTTGAATACTGTCAGGGACATCTTGTGGCGAAGCCTGGTATAGCAAGTAAATACTTCTGTTAAAGAGACCTGCTTACAGCCCAGATTTGTCCTTGGCACTATCTAAAACAGATAAAAAGCTGAACAGCTGGACAGTAAAATTGGTTTTTAGAAATTGTGGAGGTGAATATTTACTTTCATCTAAGAAATAGCCTTCACTAAAGGACTATCTATAACTGTGTTAGAAATGGAGGAAAACCAGCAACAACTCAATTATAAGCTTATACTTGAAAAAATCCTTGAAGCTACTGAGATAATTAAATCCAGACTGAAAGACAAAGGTGCCAGCTTAAACCTACAAAATGAAACTTTGACTTCAACGAAAGAACCTATAACTCAAAAATCAACAGAGGCGGAAGAAATTAATATTAAGACAGAGGACTTTAAAGATCAACAAATTCAATCTACTGAAAATTTTGACAGACAAACCCTGACCGCAACTAAAGAACTTACAACCCAAAAAGTAACAGAAGTGGAACAAAGCAACACTAACATGGAGGCTGTTAAAGACCAACAAATACAGCATACTGAAAACCTAGATAACCAAATAACAACTATAAAGCTGGACGTGACTCTCTACCTAAATCAGAAGAAACCTGAGGAACAAGACCAAATTGTATTGAAGGAGCCACCAGGACAACAACCTAACGACTATGGATGTGCCAGCCTTTCTGGAAAACTGATAACTAGATGGTCTCCCTTGGTTCAAGCAATATGTACAAGAATGAAGGGAGATTTATCTGATGATCTAAAGGCATTGGTATGGAAGCCTGGTTGGCACAAAAAGAAAGCCAGAGTTAGATTTTTAAAAAATGGGATCTTTTGATTTGATAGAGGATCCTAAAGTCTCAATTAATGGGCTAAAGGGAGATTTCTAGATGAAGGGAAATATGATTATTGGATTTAAATATTGTTGTTAAATGATAAAAAATAAGGGATTAACTGGCTTAATATTCAGGATTTAGATTTATAAGGGAAATGAAAATTAATTATTAGGAATTAGCCTCGAACTATTGTTTAGCCCAGATAATATAGCCCAGACTTGAGACAATAAAGGATACTCTGTTAGTAAGTGATGATGTATTAGGATGAGAAATAGAAAATTTTTATATAAGATAATATGTTTAACTAAGTAATATGTATATTTTAGATATAACTTTTATGTAGTGAAATAAAGGAAATTTGGATAACCCAAAACTCAAATACTATGGATATTAAAGGTTAAATTGGTATATTGTAATAAAAAACTAAAAATTAAATAAAACTTAAAAACAGGATATGGATATGTATAAGCAAAAAATATATTGATGTTTTAACTAACTTTGTAATAATTAAAAATCTGTAAGTCTAAATGTGATATAACAAATGTTAAGGGAAATAGAGAAGGAATTTCTGATGATGTAACCTGAGATATGTACTAAAGATTTTGTTATTGAACCACTGATTACCCAGTCACCACGCTGCTTTCCGAATACTCAATGTAAAATTGGAAAATCAATAACAGTTGTTTAAAAAAAAATACTGATCAGAGCGCATATTCAGTGTTCTGGAGAAAAATAGGAAAAAGGAGCACAATATAAGGCTTTGAGCTAGTGTACAAAAAAGGGAGGATGTACACCCAATAAATGTTATGTGTTTATTTCAGTACATGTTTTTAAAATAGGGAATTGGAAGAAAGGAATCAGATGGAAGAAAAGATTTATTTTCCTTTCTCTATCCTGCCAGCACCTCCCAAAATCTTCCAAAAACTACCAAAATCACTACGATAGGATCCTAAAATAGCTGGGCCGCTTATCATAACATTCAGCAACAATAAATATAATTATTTTTAAAAACGTTTTGGAAGACTTGGACTAGAATGTGCAAAATCTTCATACGAAGAGGTGGTGGGGGAAAATGCCCTGCTTGGAACTCCATGAAGCAGCTCCGGGCAGCAGAACGAAGCAAAGGCGAACCTGCTCTGCTGCCTTCCTAACTCTGGAATCTCCTTCGAGCTCGCTCAGTTTGTTTACTCCTCTTTTTTGGGGATGGGTGTGTGCAAGAAGGGCTGCACGTGATAGGTATAAACACAGACTTGTCGAGGCTCACGTCCGCTCGGGTTCGCCCGGCCTCTAATCTGAACACTGCTTCTACTCCTCAGCCTTTCGCTGCTAGCGCCATTACACGGATCTGAGGGCGACCAACGATCTTTAAAAAGAACACGTCTCTTTTGTCTAACAAGGGAAAATAGCGAAGCACATTTCTGTCTTTTAAATGTAGTTGGTCTCAGTCCCGAGACCTGCAACGTAATGACTTGCTTTGCGGGAGAACCTCCCTTGCACAGACTTCAGGCTTACTCTGTTTTAGGGTATAGGATACTACAATCTATGGGGAAGCCTACATGTTCGAAAGAAAAATCAAGGAAACGTGGGGAGATTGCATTTGAATTAACCATGTTTGGGAAGATCGTTGAATTTCATTCTCTGAACCGAGAATACCGCCATTTTAGCCCTATTTAAACGTTAAGGGGTGAAACAAAAAGGCAGGCTGCGCGTCCATGTTCATATGATCGAGGTTTGGGTGAAAACAGTCCAGCAAATATGTCTGCCATGAAGAAATACAATCCACCATTTTTGTTTCATAGCAAGACGCAACCGCCCCCCCCCCCCAGTTCTTCCTGGGATCCCTCGCACAAGAGGCGAGGAGGAGAATTGGGGTTCGGACTTAAGGCCGGACTCGCGGTCCTGTCCCTGAAAGTTACTGACTTCGGGAACCAGTTATCTCGTTTCACAGACGAGGCTCTACCGGTCGCCCCTTTTAATACCCGCTGCTTCCCAGCTGTCGGGATGAATCGGGGAGACCCGAACACTAACCCCTTTGAGTCACGTTACCCGCCCACCTTACGATACTTGTTTGCGCTTGTACCGTCGGTTAAGGGTGATGCGGAGGAGAGCTGGGAAAAAAAAATTCAGGAAAGAGCGCTGTCGTAAAGGTGGTTTGTGAATAGGAGCTCCCGTAAAAACCACTTGTCTGACAATGCGCTCAAACCAATATTTGACGCCAACCCAGACTTAAGAAAGAGAGCTTGTATCGCCTTCATACTAACTACAGCTTCCGTTGGTATGACCTGGATTGTTTGGTTAGTTTAATTCGGCTCAAACAATGGGAAAAGGCTTGATTTTAGAGCAAACCACGCTCCCCTCCTCAGAAACCAATAATGGTTTATCCCAATGATATATATAAGTGGGCGAGGCCTCGCGTTGGACAGTCACAAACAGGAGGTGGTGAAGCAACTGTGGAGCAGTGAAGAGGCACAATTCAGTGACGTTTTGCTCTTTTTCTCTATTCTCCTTTCTCCCTCTTTCCCCCCCCCCTCCCGTGTCTCGGGCACAAACCCCATTTTAAGCCAATTCTTGCAAATAGGGTTTGGGACCTAAGTAATAAAACCGCAAGGAGAGGGGAGAGCCGGTTCTCGGAACCAGGCAGCCTGAAGCTGATCAAGCTGCCTCTCCGTCAGGCTATGCACTGTAAAAAAGCCTTGGTCAAGAAAAAATCGGAGCGGATTGTGAAAAGGTAGAAGGAGACAGGTGAAGGCCCGCTGCTGTGGGGATTTTGTCCGAGGGGCTCTAAGCTCCCGAGAAGAAAAGCCGGAGAAGGAAGGTAGGACAGCGTGGGAAAAAGTTCGGAGGTTTGGCATCGGAGTCCTTTGACAGCTGTCTAGTCCGGGCTGCCCGGAGTATGTGAGCAGCGAGCCCTTGCTATGCTGAGAAGGGAAGAGCTGCTCAAGTGTGGCCAAGGAGCCCTCGGCACCCGCCGCTGGGAGCCCAACCCGCTTAGGAGAGACCGGGCAGGCTCCGAAGGGGCGTACCACCACCGCGCGCAGCAGCTAAAGGACGGGCAGCCGCCCAAGAGGGTCTTCGGGAGCGGCCGGGGACGGTCCAGCGGGCACCCCAGGAGGCGGGGCAGGAACCCCAGCTTCGCCCGGGCCCACTGCCGCCAGCACTGCTCCCAGCAGCAACAGAAGCAGCAAACAACTTGGTCCCGCTGCTATCGACCCACCCGGTCCAGGGTGCTGCTTTCCCTCCGCCCCGTCAACATGATGGGCATGCGGGCGCCCCGCAACACCAACCAGTTCCTGATGCGCGAGAAGTACCAGCTGATGCACCTCCGCTCTGACTCTGTGGGCACCGAAAGCGGCGGCTCGGACTGCGAGATGGACCCGCTGGATATGGATTCGTACTTAGGCGTGCTGGAGAACGCGCGCGGGGCGCTGATGGACTGCCCGGGTGCCGAGGAGTCGTCGCCGTCGCCCGCCTTGCCCCTCTCTCCCTTCCCCGCCGGCCTCTCCAAGCAGGCGGCCGGACTGCGCTTTTTCGGAGGCTGCGTGGAGGCCGGCGTCCTCCAAGAGGAGAGCTTGCAGTATTTTCCCTCGGAGGACGACGTTATCGAGAGCGAGATCTTCATGGAGAGGGACTTCCACGAGTTTTGTAGTACAGTCGCCTGACCCACACGGGTGGGTGGGGTGGGGGGTGAATCATATGTGATTTTCTTACTTTGCCCTTAATCCCTTGTTCCGAATGGGTTTGGGGAACTACTGAGAGCCGTTGGGGAGAGTGAATCTGTAGGACTGAATCGTGCTGGATTTTAAAAACGCCCCCTTGAATTTCCTTGCATCTTAAATGGAAGAAGGGGGAGGTACCAGTGGTGTGATGACAGCTTCTGTGTAAATACATGATAAGGATTGTCTTATGATCCCCACCAAGAAGTTAATTAAAAGGAAATATTTCCACCTTCACCCTACTCGTTTGTACAGGCTGACCGTTCTGTCTGCCTGATCTTCCATCTATTCCCGTGAAGGCACAATAATATTGCTATGAATATTTGGTGGGCTACGGTTTAGTTACTAAAAAGTAGGATTCATTCTGATTGATCCCAGTTCTGTTAAAGGTCTGCAATGAGTTGCCATCTTTAAAAAAAAAAATGGTGATCAAATATTTGAACTCCTGAATGAAAAGGTGAGAAATAATTCTTAACCATTAATTTTTTAAAATTAAATTTTGAAAAAGCGGGAAGGATGTGGAGAATGAACTGAAGCTCAGATTTTGTGTATTTGATCCATTATGAATTCATAATTTAATGCTGTACTTGGAACAGCTGTATTTGTTTTATATTTAAACGGCACATTTGACATGTGAAGTTAAACATCAAACTATTATGGTCTTTATTATTTGGATTGGGTTTTTTTTTAAGATAATCAGGAAAAATACACCTATATGCCGTTTACCTTTTAACTCCCAAATGCCTGAGTTGGGGAGTAATGGTTGGAAAAGGCTCTATTAGGGCAATTAAAATAGACTTGCCTGCTACCTCTTTGCATTTTTGTCAAATGAGGCCAGGTCATTTGATATGCAAATTCTAAAAAATGAATGTAAAAAAATAAAACAAATTAGCTATGAATGTTTTGTGATTTATTTTCTGTGGGAAAATCCATGACTTGAGCATGTAAGATTGAAATATTTTTGTAAGAACTATAAAAATGTAGGCAAAAATTGCCAAAGCTGCAAGATTCATTCTGTAAATTGAAAGAATTATATGTTGGAAATAGGGCATTTCCAAAGTTCTGTTCCTATGTTAATAAGGGATAACTCCTTAAAATAATAAGATACAAGAAACTTGATTATCAGAATGGAGGTTGTGTGCAATGTGGAGCAGTAAAAGTGGCACAGTAGTATAGACCACTTAAATGCCTGCTCCTGTAAGATAAATAAAAAAGCTACAATAGCTGACAGTGGAATGTGGCTGCATATGAGGGCTTGATGTAAAAAGATTAATGTTGACGATTCAAGAACAAAGAAAATGGTGGTATTGACTCAAGCAAATGCACCGGACTGGATACAGACAGGAAATCTTAGCCTGCTTTTCTTTTTCTTTTTTTTTAAAAAAGTACATCAGATCACTTATATGACACATGTTATGCTAGATAATGTGATCTAGTCCAGATTGGAAATAGCCTTATTGCATGTGGCCATTTTTATAACCATGGTTTATGTGAAGCGCTGTTGATATAATGAAAAGCACAGAACAAAACCCAGCCTGTCAGGATCCAGGGGAAAAATACAAATGATCAACAATAAAGACGTATTAGCAAACACTGACAAAGAGTGGTGAAATCTACCTCTGATACCTACTTTGGTTTTCAGTGTAAAATATATTTTTTTCATTTTTTAAATAACCACACTTAAAGTAATTAAAACACTGCTTCTTGCAAATGAATAAAAATGTCAAAAGAAAATGAACCAGTGGAACAGCTTGCCTTCAGAAATCGTGGGCGCTCCATCACTGGAGGTTTTTAAGAAGAGACTAGACAGTCTCTTGTCTGAAATGGTATAAGTTCTCCTGCTTGAGCAGGGGGCTGGACTAGAAGACCTCCAAGGTCCCTTCCAGCTCTATTCTGTTCTACATCGGGACTGTTTTAATTGTTTTATAAACAGAGAAGGGGATATGAATGAACAATAATAGGGCTGACAGTCTGCCAAAATATGTGTTGCAAGTTCTGGAATGGAGCAAGGAAGGGTAAAGAAAATGGTTCTTACAAATCTTAGTAAAATTAATGGAACCTCTTTATGTTGCCTCATGCATGCAAAGAACCTTTTCTTCAATTTCTCCAGTAATGCATAATTTCCTGTTACTTGACAGGCAGGCAAATGAAACTGGCAAACAGCAGCAAAGCAATATTGAAGCCATTGAATCTGAAATTGAGCTTTTGTGTCGTGATTCTTCAGTGCCATCTGAGCCTAATAACATCAGGTGTCAATAGAAGTGGTGAACTTAGCATCCTAGATGAAGCCAAATCAAACAACACTAGGGAATTCCTGGAAGGTTGGCATTCAGACAAATTAGCCATCAAAAAACAAATAGAAATAAACCATACAGGTAAGCCTCAATTTATAACTGATCACTTTACAATCGTTCAAAGTTATAGACTCAAAAAAAAGTCACAACCCTTCCTTAAAGTTACAACTGCCATGTCGCCCCTGTGATCACATGATCACATTTTGGGCACTTGGTAACTGGCTTGCACTTTCAATCAGTTGCAATGTCTCATGGTCACTGGTGATTTGTTTTCCCATTTTCCAGCAAAAAGCATCCATTGGATAAGCTGGATTTGGAGTTACATTCTCTTAATGACATAGTAAAATAGTCACAAAATCCAAGTCCAGTCATATGACTCAACTTATGACCACAACTTACAACCAAAATTGTGGTTCTAAGTCAAGGAATATTGCATTTACACACTATTCAAAAGAGACAACAAAAAGCTAACAAGAAGACAAAAAAGATCAGAGCACATCAGCAGTCAGAACCCAGATAAGCAGGAATTAACACCAGACAAACAAGCAGAAAATACACTAATCAAGAAGCTACCAAATGAAAAATATCCTCGTCAATACTGGCAAGGCAAGCTATGTATATAAACAGGGTCCAAACTCTACACTGATTAGCACTGGTGATGTTACTCTAGCTGGGCAATGAAACATCTGCAAGCAAAGAACCAAACTCAAAGCATCAAAAACTCCACAACATGAGGTGTGAATGACAGTTAATAGATCACCAAGAATCATCCCCCATATATTCCATTATATTTTTAAACATTTCCGACAAAATAAATATAATAGGTAAATAAATATGACAAGATATATATATACAGACCTTACAGACCTATCAGCCTGACCTCAATACCTGGAAAAGATAATCAAACAACAAATCAGCGAACACCTAGAGGCAAACAAAGTCATTACTAAAAGCCAACATGGGTTTGTCAAAAACAGATCATGCCAGACAAATCTTATTGCATTCTTTGACCAAGTGACAAAATTAGTGGACCAGAGGAATGCTGTGGATATAATTTACTTGGACTTCAGTAAGGCATTTGATAAAGTAGATCACAACCTACTACTTGATAAGATAGAAAAATGTGGGTTAGACAGCATCACCACCAGATGGATCATAGCTGGTGACCGGCCGTACTCAGCATGTGGTCCTCAATGGAACTGCATCTACATGGAGGGAAGTGTGTAGTGGGGTGCCCCAGGGCTCTGTTCTGGGCCCATTGCTCTTCAACATCTTCTATGATTTGGATGAGGGGATAGATGGGGAACTCATCAAATTTGCAGATGACACCAAGCTGGCAGGAATAGCCAACACTCCAGAAGATAGGCTTAAGATACAGGAGGATCTGGACAGACTTGAACACTGGGCGCTATCTAACAAAATGAAATTCAATGGTGAAAAAAAGTAAAGTTCTACATTAGGCAAGAAAAACCAAATGCACAGGTACAGTATAGGTGGTACCTTGCTCAATAGTAGCAACTGTGAGAGGGATCTCGGAGTCCTAGGGACAATCACTTAATATGAGCCAGCAGTGTGCTGCAGCTGCCAAAAAAAGCACCACCACAGTGCTGGCGGGCGTGGGGCATGCGTATTATAACAGGGGATAGAACAAGATATGTGAAGTAATTAATACCCACTTTACAACTGCCTTGGTAGGCCACACTTGGCATAAGCATCCAGTTTTGGTCACCACGATGTAAAAAAGATGTTGAGACTCTAGAAAAAAGTGCAGAGAAGGGCAAAACAAAGCTGATCTAGGGGACTGGAGGCTAAAGCATATCAGGAACGGTGCTTGCTGGAATTGGGTATGGTCTAGTTTAATGAAAAGAAGGACTAGGGGATGACATGATAGCAGATTCCAATATCTCAGGGGTTGCCACAAAGAAGAGGGAGTCAAGCTATTCTCCAAGGCACCTGAGGGCAGGACAAGAAGTAATGGATGGAAACTAGTCAAGGAGAGAAGCAACCTGGAACTGAGGAGAAACTCCTGACAGTTAGAACAATTAACCAGTGGAACAACCTGCCTCCAGAAGCGGTGAATGCTCTAACACTGGAAGTTTTTAAGAAGAGACTGGACAGCCAGTTGTCCAAAATGGTATAGGGTTTCCTGCCTGAGCAGGGGGTTGGACTCGATGACCTCCAAGTCCCTTCCAACTTTATTTATTATTATTATTAAAGATGATTAGGGGACTGGAGGCTAAAACATATAAGGAACGGTTGCTGGAATTGGGTATGTCTAGTTAATGAAGAGAAGGACGAGGGGGGACGTGATAGCAGTGTTCCAATATCTCAGGGGCTGCCAGAAGAAGAGGGAGTCAAGCTATTTCCAAAGCGCCTGAAGGCAGGACAAGAAGCAACGGATGAAAACTAATCAAGGAGAGAAGCAACCTAGAACTAAGGAGAAACTTCCTGACAGTTAGAACAATTAACCAGTGGAACAACCTGCCTCCAGAAGCGGTGAATGCTCCAACAGTGGAAGTTTTTAAGAAGAGACTGGACAGCCATTTGTCTGAAATAGTATAGGGTTTCCTGCCTGAGCAGGGGATTGGACTAGATGACCTCCAAAGTCCCTTCCAACTTTTATTATTATTATTATTATTATTATTATTATTATTATTATTATTATTATTATTATTATTATTATTATTATTATTATTATTATTATTGGTCCAAATATCATCTAGTCCAGTTTTTCTGAACCTTGGCAACTTGAAGATGTGGATATTAATTCCCAGAACTCCCTAGCCAGCGGGGAGAAGTTAAGTCCATATATCTTCAAACTATCAAGGTTCAAAAACATTGAACTAGTCAGTTCCAAAAACTCCTCCACACAGTTTTGAAATGTTCTAGTATTTATATTGATTCATTGATTTGGTTTGCATCCAGCTTTTTCTCCGAGAGCCCAGGGCAATGCATGAAGCAATGGATTCTGTTTTTTTTTTCCAGAGGAAGAATGCTGTGAAGCAGAAAGGGCTTAGAGAGCAACTAACTCAAAGTCATCCCTTGAGTCTGCATGGCAGAGGGAGGACTGGGAGGCGGGGGGGGGGGGCGTGTTCTTCCTACTACATAGACCAAGCTCTTTTATCCCCCAGGTTGTCTTGTATTTATGCAACTGAGGCTGCTTCGCCTTTCTTTGAGCCACTTTACAAGCTTCACTCTGGAAATATTTCAGGACTTCTTGCTTGACATCCAGTGTTGATTGTTGCTAATAATGGTTTACAAAAAATACCAAGCAAATACATGCTTATTAGAAGGACCTGAGAATAATAACATCCCTATGAATGTTGTGCAATACTACACATCCCACGGGATAGATGCAGCCCTGAAAATCATATGCATATACATATTTATCTATTATGTTTACAGCAAGCCATTCTTCTAGGAATTCAGAGGCTGTGACCTTCCTTCATTTCATCGCTACCACAAAAAAAATCCTATGAGGTAGGATGTGCTGAGAAACAGACCCAAAGTCCAGTCACTTAATGAATTTCTATGACTCTGGGTAGGCTAGAAGCTTAGTTCTAATAAAATGCAGCTAAATGTAGGATCTAATTGACATCAAGATTCAGAAGCTCTACGAAACTTGGAATTGTATTTCTAATAGATATTGTTGTACTAGATAACAATCATGCAAATTTGCATTTTAAGAACTTCGTAACTTTTTCAGAAAGAGTAAGCACTTCATACAGGTAGCCCTTCACTTATAACTGGTTGCTTAGTGGCCATCTGAAGTTACGACAAACCTCCTCACAGTTATAGGTAGCCCTCAATTTACAACAGTTCATTTAGTGACCATTTGAAATTAAAACAGCACTGAAACAAGTGACTTATGACCGTTTTTCACATGACCGTTACAGCATCCCTGTGGTCACATAATCAAAATTCAGATGCTTGGCAAATGGCCCATATTTATGATGGTCACGGTGTCCCAGGGTCATGTGATCACCTTTTGCGACCTTTTGACAAGCAAAGTCAATGGGGGAAGCCAGATTCGCTTAACAGTCATGCTACTAACTTAACAACTGCAGCGATTCACTTAACAACTGTGGCAAGAAAGATCGTAAAATGAAGCAAAATTCACTTAACAAATGTTTCACTTATCAACAGAAATTTTGGGCTCAATTGTGGTCACAAGTCGAGGACTACCTGTACTTATGACTCAGTTTCTAAGTTCCGACAGCCCCCCCGGCACACACACACACATAAACACATATACACACACACAATCACATAATCACGTTTTGGGCCCTTAGCAATCAGCCTGCATTTTGCAATATCCCGCAGTCACATGACCGCAATTTACTTTTTTGTTTCCACAGAAACTTGTGTTTACTTCTGGTTTCCAACAAAAGAAATGTCCACTGGGTTCATTCAAAGGCCGCTGCATTCGCTTAATGCCCACGGCATTAATTTAACAACCACGGCTTTCACTTGGCTGCCACAAAAAGAGTCATAAAATCAGGCACGATTATGCGACCCACTTAACGACTAGCACAACGTATAACTGTAATTCTGGGCTGAATCAGGGTTGCAAGTCAAGGACTACCTATACAAGATCTCTGCGCATGTAATTTGTTTGTTTTATGAACTGGAAATCAGATATTCACTCCTCTGCAAACTCAAGGTAGATTTAACTTGATAATTAATCACTTTTATCATTTCCTAAATCTAGTAGCGCTCTAAGAAAGACCACTCACTCTAATTGGGAAATTCAAAAAAGGGAAATCATTTCAAAGGTTTTAAACCATTAATAAATTAAGTCATTGGATAGAGCTTGGGAAGTCTTGTGTGGGAAAGAATTTTTCTACCTGCCCTCGCTTGAGCTTGTCGTTAATATTATTATTTCTCAAGAGCCGAATGAAACCCGAGACTTAAACAAAAGCAGGGTGCCAGCAAATTGCTAATAATTTAATAAAGAAGTTGAAATAATTTTAAATAAAATAAAGCAGTGTGGGCGTCTTTCTAAGCATATTTAACTTTCTATTTCATCAATTATTTAAGTACGGTGCCTTTTTTTGTGTGTGCATGTATGCCTTCAAATTAGTCTTGATTCCAGGTACCTGGATAGTCGGTGAAGTTTTTTTGGCAAGATTTTTTTCCAGAAGTGGTTTGCCTTCCTAGGGCTGAGAGAGAGTGACTGCCCCAAAGTCACCCAGATGGCTTTGTGCCTAAGACAAGCCACTCAGAGTCACCTCAAATTGCAAGATGGGTAGCATATAAATTTTAAATTTTTAAAAAAAGATAAAGTCAGATCCTCCTGCTTTGTAGCCTGGTGCCTTAACCACTATACAAAATGAGCCCTGGTAATGCCTTTACTGTATGACTAATCCTACTAAGCATGCCCAATCCCTGTTTGCAACACATTTTCTTAACCTAATCCATCAGGATATATTGGATTACACAACCGAGAACCTCCAAACAACTTTGGCCATATGAATTGGAAATTATGTGAACTGTAATATATAGTAATAATACAATCCAAATGCACCAAGTTGAACGAAGTTGGTTTAGACTAAGAGTAAAATCGACTGACACACAAACAGGGGTACTTTTAGTTCTCCTCAACTAAATTGCACATTTTTCTAATTTTATATGAAACTGAACGGCAACATTAGTCATCTCCTGTTAGAATTAGTGGCAAAATTGACATTATTTCCAATAAGACTTTTACACTAAATTTCTCTTGAGTTAGCAATTGGTGACACATGTCTCATGGGACCAACACTTTTAAGTTAATCCAGAAGCTTACTAATAACTAGTGCAGAGACTTTAAATGATATAATTCTGCATGGGCTGGATAGGCATTTTGTACCAGCCTCTTACTTGATTCTACAAGCCAGTTCCACATAGATTTGGGTCAGAGGAAGACCCACCATATCAGGCATGTAAAAGGCATATTTTACACAAATCCCTGAGTTTTCAAGCCACTTAACCATAAGGAGCCAAAACATTGGGAGACAGATGCAAGAAAGTATCTTTTATTTGCATGCACAAGTGCAAGGCTTACTGGGCTCCTTGCCAAAGGAATATATGGTAGAAGAGCCCCAAAGCCCACAATGTTATAGGTTATACCTCTGGAAATGATACACAAGACTTACAAAAGCAGTGTAAATTACAGCATGTCCTTTACTGCAGGAATGAAAGATCTGATAACAACTGCACGGGGTGACCTTATTACAGGCTGACCCAGGGCCTCCACCTTCTGCTCTTCTAAAGAGATTCTAAGCAGACCCTTTCTACTGATACTAGCATCTTCTAACATAAAAATGTCCTTTATTTTATCCATAGATTGACTCCCCTTCCACTACAGAAAAGGCAACGACCTAGGTTTTGTTATCTGACTCTTTCTTTTCTAGGGTCATCATGCAATTTTCATTTGTGTGTTTTTCCTAATATGCGCTTTGGCATCAAGTATATAAAGATAGATTATTATTTATCCCCAGCAATTGGAAAAAGTCATAGTCTTACTGTTCAAGGAGGTGACTGAACCCAGTTCAACATCCCAAGAGAAAATATTTTCTTTCTGATATTTTGTTGTCCCGTAGACCAATAGTGAGATGAAACACATAACTGGTTTGTTGTGTGCTCGACAAATACGATTGAAGGTAGATCAAGATGGACACCCTTGCACTTATTCCACTGAGAGTTTGATTTTCCCTGAGAAGAACCTCAAGATGCCTATTTTCACATAGCAGTTTGATCACAGCACAAGTGATATCTCCAATGTGCAGATACTTTGCACCTTTCCACTGATGCGTGAACGTTTATTAAATGTATGACAGTAATCATTGCACATCTTTATCTGCTTTATATCCTTATTATGCTCTACATGAACAACTGGCTATTACTGGCCCCAACCTCAATCTTTTCTCCTTCCACCATGCTCAACTCCTGAACATTTGTTCAGAAGGGTGAAATAACCTCTGAAATCCTCTTACTGTGCATAGATGCCCATCTAGATTGAAGGATGGCAAGGAGATTGCTTTCTCATCATATGGCCTAACTAAATAATTAACCAGTGGAACAACCTGCCTCCAGAAGCGGTGAATGCTCCAACACTGGAAGTCTTTAAGAAGAGACTGGACAGCCATTTGTCTGAAATGGTATAGGGTTTCCTGCCTGAGCAGGGGGTTGAACTAGATGACCTCCAAGGTCCCTTCCAACTTTATTATTATTATTATTGTTATTGTTGTTGTTGTTATTATTACTATTCATAGTATGCAGTCATTTGAGTATCACATTATTCAAGGCTAAGAGTCAGTTTGGTGTAGTGGTTAAGAGGCTAGAAATCAGGAGACCTAACCCTGCTTTAGTCATGAAAGCCAGTGGGTGACCTTGGGCCGGTCACTCTCTCTCCACCCAACTCACCTCACAGGCTTGCTGTTGTGGGAAAAATAGGAGGAGGAAGTTGTGTTGGGTTTGGTCACAACCTTGAGCTATTTGTAAACATAATAAAGATGGGATATTAATTAATGAATTTAACAATGGGCATTTGTTGAGAGATCATTCCATATCAACAGTCTGAAACTCCTTCTGAGAGTTTTTGAGCCTCTCTTGCAATACTATCAGTCCATTATATAAAAACATGGTAGAGTTTACCCAATATCCTGGATCTTCCAATTGCTACAACATTGGAATGTGTACATTGCTTGGAGCATTTGTTTTGTAGCAATATATTTGTGGGTTTCCAACAATATATCTGCAATTGTATTTTGCTAACAGCATACAATTATCTTACAAATAAATACTTCATCTTACCAAGGTTCAAGACATTTCTCAGCAGTTGAGGGACACTCACAACAGACTGTTCCATATAGCAGCTAATACACAGTGCCACCTTTATGTAGCAAAGCAAACCATCATTCAGTTTCTCTAGGGATGTGTTTCTCCATGACTAAGATGAACAATCACAGTATACGTTACCTCCATTCCAATAATTATTAAATTGGCCTACAGGATGCCTTTGATCACATTACTCTGATAATACCGTGAGATATTCTAGTAATTCCATGGTGCCTGAGAAAGCTTGGTTTTCAGCTGTACAGGCTATCCAAGACACTTATTTCTGACTTTAGAGGAATGACATTCAATTTCAACCTCCTAGTGGTTACTATCAAGCATCAGCTCAACTCCACTGCTGCAAGGTATATCTGAGAACGACCACTCAGGCATGGTTTCCATCAAACATTTTCACAACTCTATTCAGTGAGTTTCTATACTGTTTGTGATGATGATCCAGAAAATAGAAATGCTAGAGATGTTAGAGGCTGGGTTTCCACAAACAAAGATTTTGTGAATGGTACAAGAACATGGCATAGTGTTGCTTATATGTGGTGCTGTACTTATTCAGGAATACCTCCTGAATGGAAATAATGAGGCATTGTCACCTGGTGAGAATTTATACACATCTCATTATTTCCTTTGTCAGAGCAGCCAAATGCCCAAGTGTATACAAAAAAAGGAATATATATAAATTTTTCCCTTAGGACTTTTGCTTCACTTCATATTCAAACAGATGGTTCAAAAACTAGCTACATGCCTCAGTGAACGGTAGCAGCATTCATTCAAGTCAGAACAGATTTTGTTTGCATCTATTTGACCCTGAATCTTTTTTACAAAAACTTTTAGTTTGTGGCATGATATATCTTATCTGGAATATCTAGGCAAGCAAATTTATCCACAGGAGCATTGCAAAAGGTTTATTCTTTTTCCTCCAGTAGGACTCAGAGTGAATCGTGGGAAGGCTACACTGGCTTCCACAGTATGAAATTTGTCATTTCATGGTAATAGCAGCTTCCAAGACAGCTTGAGCTTGAGCTTTAAGCAAAATAATCAAGAAAAGGATTATTCCCTCTACTTTGTCAAGTGGCCCTAATCCAGTCCAGTGCTCCCTACGAAGATTAAGAAATGTGATAATCTAAAAGAACTATCCAATTATTACAAGCATGTTTCTCTTTCTTCTTTCTTCCCCTTTTCTTTTTGAATTGAGCTTGATAATTATTTTAATTTTTTAATGCTCTATGAGCTATTTTGAAAAATCCTTTGTAGAAGCAGATATACTGTAAACCTAATATGACATGACTTCTTCCTAATAGAAAATGCTTAAAGTAAAAGATTATCTCATGATTTGTCCAATACATTTACAACACAATGATAATTTTAAAGCATTGGTGTTGTATATCAGTCCTTACAGCTGAATTTTGTACCTTGCTATTACTTTGAAAGGACTAACATAGAATAGACAGACCTTTGCTCCCTTGTGCAAAATGCAGTGGTCGGCACATAGTACATGCCACAACACTTCCATCATCTAGGACAGAATTTCTAACTCATCTATTTTTAGAGGGCCCTGACTTTGCAGGACTTATTGCAGTGTGTAGACCATAAGCAAGATTTTGTGAGCCTGGCTGTATTTTTCCTAATACAAATTTTTGAACCAAGAGTAAAGCATATAAAACTTCTTAGTTTTAAAAAGTTTATTTAAAAATCTCCTTTGTCCTTCCTACTGTGGCAGAAAGTTTCCCTCCTTGCCAATTCAAATTAGGCTTTAGGAAACATAAATAATTGTCAAACACTTTTTCGCGCAATAATTGACTTTGGTTCATGTAAAGTATACAATTTCATAGACATAATATCCAAGTTACATATAAGGCATACTGCCATTATTAAACTGACTTTTAGAGACTTTAAACACGTTTCACGTATATCATTTGCAAGGAGGTGACTGTGTATAATTTTTAATATTTTATAGAGGGTCATGAGGAATGGCACAAGAAAAACCTTCCAAGAAGAAGAAACAGGCACAAACATTATTGCAACAGAAGACAGTGGAGGCTTCATTTCCTATCTAAATAACAGCTGTGAAGCATCCTATTTTCACAAGGAAAGGCTTTGATGCTGTATTCACAAACAATTGTTTACATGCCAAAAAGAAAATAAAGAAATATGCAGTGGTGGGATTCAACCAGTTCGCATCAGTTCGTCAGAACAGGTAGCTAATTTTTTGTTTCCCAGGCCCAGAATGGACTTCCGGAAGCAGCATCCACACAGAGAACTGGTTGTTCGCATATTTGAATCCCACCACTGGAAATATGTTTATTGCACAGAAACATGTTTGTTGTACTTAACACACATTTAAGGAAATAACTTTTCACCTCCTCATCATAATTTTGTATTTTCCATACAAAATACTTTACAAATGGGTCTGAAGTTACTGATATTCTTCACTGAAATATACAGATTGCTTGCCAATATTTTATGGAATTAAACTTTATCAACTCTAATAAAACATCCTAGCAGTATAAACTTATAAACAACAGTTCATTTAGTGACTGTTCGAAGTTATAACAGCACTGAAAAAAGTGACTTATGACCATTTTTCACACTTATGACCATTGCAGCATCCCCAGGGTGATGTGATCCAAATTCAGACACTTGCCAAGTGACTTAGATTTATGACGGTTGCAACGTCCAAGGGTCACGTGATCACTTTTTGCAACCTTCTGACAAGCAAAGTCAATGGGGGAAGCCAGATTCACTTAACAACTGGGTTACTAACTTAACAACTGCAGTGATTCACTTAACAACTGTGGCAAAAAAAGGTCATAAAATGCTGCAAAACTCACTTAACAAATGTCTCACTTAGCAAGAGAAATTTTGGGTTCAGTTGTGGGCGTAAGTCCAGCATTACCTGTATTTCTCCCAGCCACAGCTGCAAGGAAAATCCATGCTCACAGGCCAAGATGTTCTATATTGTTGTCCTATATCTCTTTTATAGTCATGCAAGCTACCATTCTGAATAAATCCCTATTTTAAAAAAGCAGGCATAATAGACAAACCGCTAGTTTGGTGTATTAGTTAATGTATCAGGCTAGAAACCTCAAGAGAGATCATGAGTTCTAATCATGCCTTTGGCACAAAGCCAGCTGGGTGACTTTGGTCCAGTTACTCTCTCCGCATTAGGAAGGAGGTAAGGGCAAACCACTTCCAAAACAATTTTGCAAGAAAACTTCAGGGATTAATCCAAGCAATCAGCAGGCTCAAAGGTGCATACACACATAAACACACAATAAATTTTACAAATAGAGCTGCTATCCCATTCATAGTTACTTGGAAATCAGCTCTGTATTTCAGGGTATTAAAAGTGGCCTGAGGTCAGAATATTCATTTTCTCTTATGATTCTCTTGTTTTAAGTCCTCACACTTACAAGCATCACAGCTTTCACTTAACAACTGCAGTGGTTCACTTAACTATCATGGCAAAAAAAAACCACATAATGTTAGGCACAAATGACTTAACAACCACCTTGCTTAGTAACAGAAATTCTGGTCCCAATTGTGGCCATAAGTCAAGTACTATCTGTATACCATACACACACACACACACACACACACACACACACACGTACACATTAACCAAGCAAGGAAGGTTCATATAACTTAGCAAAAATAAGATTTATAATCCATTTTAAAGGGAATTCTATCATTTAATTGCTCTTATCAGGAACCCATTGTGGCCTTTGTCGTGGAAGAAAAAAAGCAGAGTCTTTTCAGTAGCTTGTATTTGCCATGAATGCAAGAGGTACTTTCCATTTCTTTAATTGCCTCAACTTCATTATCCATAGCTGTTCAGTTTAATAGTTTCTCATTACAGTAGCAGATGTGTTTAAGTGGCACTTCAGCCCAGACAAAACACAGTGAACTTGGTGCTTGTTTTATCTTTATTTTATACCACAAGATGTTCGTTCCTTAGGGATTCCGGAAACCTCTTTCCAGCCACACTAGTTATACTCCATTTCTTCCATTATTACATTTCAGTTGCCTTTGGTGTTAAGCCTGAGCTCTATATATGAAGAGGCAGAAAAGACTTAATGATTTTATACATTGTAAACAAAAGGCTATGGCCTACAAATTGCAATGTTGTTGTTAGAGGCAATTCTAGTATCTACAGTTACCAGAACTATAGCCTTCAATTTCTGCTTGCAACACTTTTAATCTGGGTAAAGCCCAACAATACATTTATTTTAAGATCCATTCTTCATTCATTTTGTTTATGTGACCAAAATCATACATACATTTCACATTGGTCCCTCATCTTTGAATTCAATCCATATTCATTCATCATAAATTCATTCTTGATTTTACTCCTCCTTGGATTACCATATACATTATCTTAGTATTTCTCATATACATTGCACTTCAGGTATTTCTTGACATACTAACCTCATTTCCATATAACTGGGGGAAAGATATGTTCTTTTACATTACCGTTTTTGCTTCTTTTGCTATATGTTCCTTTCCCGTGCTACCCACCAGCTATAGTATCAGTACTTACATGTTTTAAGATTTCTCCAAATATTTTTCCATCTTTAGTAATCATTCTGTTACTTTCATCTGCTTGCTACAGCTTTTTGTCATTCATCTTTAACTTGCTATTGTCCATTTTCCCTGTCAGATACAATTAATGAATCTTTGATACATTGATTGACAGACCCCTATTCCTCACTGCATCGCGTAATCTGTTTAACATTCACTTCAAATCATTTCCATCCTCAGCCAACAACATGGCAGCCAATGGAAGTTGATTTTGATTACAACAATCTGGACAATAAAGAGTAACTAGGTAAATAAATAAATGTCTCCAGACAAAGCTACATGTTCTGTTTCAGCCGAAAAGACATCGAGGCGAGGCAGGAGTAACAAACACAACTCTTTATTGAGATCACGAACAGAACAGAACACAAAATGGCACCAGGGCCTTTTATACTCCCTTGCAAGGGACAACATCAGCCAACCAATGCAAGGCTAGTCTCCCGCCTTGCGCATGCGCACAAAGCTGGAGACAGCCTGTCTGGTCCCGGGCAACCACGTGGATTGCCCAGGCCTTCTGCAGCCTCCTGAGCCTGCTGAGTCATTCAGCAGTCCCAGGACATAACACCCCTCCCCTCTTGGATAAAACAATAAGTGAATACCTATAGTTTTAGAGCAACCTACATATACATGTGTGTCATTATCCTGATATTATTTCTAACACAGTTATGCCTGCACACTGGCAGACCCCTTCATTCCATTTCTTGTATTTACAAGAATACCTCATAGTGTTGCAGGCTATCAATAGAACACTCTTCTATGAGTGTGTCCTGAGTACTAGAGAACAATTAAGCCTCCTCAATACATGACAGGAACCTCACATAGTCCTTTAGGTATTTGGGTGGACCCTTGGCCCGCTCTGACCTTCTTGGAGCCAGCGTTTGTACCTGGCGTGCCATCTCGCCTGTTGGGCTAGGCAAACCAGGACTTTGATGCCCCCGAGACCCAGGCAACCCTCCAAACTGCTAACTGGCTGGATCCGCTAAACCCAAACCAGAGTTCCTTGGTGGGGTGGAGTTCCCCAAGTCCAGTGGTGGGGTGGAGTTCCCCAAATCCCCAATGGATCCCTCTTGGGAACACTGTCCTTCGAGCCCAAGATCAGCAGCTGGAGTGGCCTGAGTAGCCGATTGACTGCTTCTTCAGCTGCAATCTCTCTCAAAGCATCTTGGAATGAGACATCTTCTTTTGCAAAAAGTTTCTGTTGCAGCTCACGACTTCGCAGTCCATAAACCAAGCGATCCCGAAGCCTCTCTTCCAGATCCTTGAACTCGCACTGTCTACCTGCTTGTCTTAAGGCAGCAACAAAGTCCGCAGCAGACTCACCAGGCCTCTGGTCCCTCTGCTCAAACGCATGCCTCCACACAATTACTGATAGCTTGGGTTCGAAGTGCTCTCACAGCATCCTCTTTAAGTCAGCATACACAATTGACTCCAGTGGTGCTGGGGCTACAAGATTCTCTGCAATGTCAAAAGTCACACAGACACACAGCAATGTAGCAGCTTTAAGGCCATCTTCCTGGATCTTATTTACTCGCAAATAATTTTCCACTTGCGCCACATAGGAACTCCAGCGCTCAGGGTGAGAAGTGTCAAATTCTGACAGATGGCCCAGCTTTGACATTGTTACAGCCTGTAACCTCTTCGATGCCTCTCGCTGCAAGGAATGAGAAGGGGTCCCTCGAAGCCGAGCTCACCTCCAGCGTTTTTGTACTGGCAGGCAATCGCTTCCTCCAGACGCCGAACTTCCCAGCGCTTCAGGCCTTCTCTGGTAAGTCTTCTCTGGTAAGTCAGCCTAGCTTCTCCTGTTGTTCTGCTTGCAGCGGATCCCACCTTTGTCGCCAATGTTCTGTTTCAGCCGAAAAGACATTGAGGCAAGGCAGGAGTAACAAACACAGCTCTTTATTGAGATCACGAACAGAACAGAACACAAAATGGCACCAGGGCCTTTTATACTCCCTTGCAAGGGACAGCGTCAGCCAATCAGTGCAAGGCTAGTCTCCCGCCTTGCGCATGCGCACAAAGCTGGAGACAGCCTGTCTGGTCCCGGGCAACCACGTGGATTGCCCGGGCCTTCTGCAGCCTCCTGAGCCTGCTGAGTCATTCAGCAGTCCCAGGACATAACACTACACATTCACCATAAGCCACTGAGTAAAGCAGCTCAACCACAGAAGTTGCAATGTGGCTGGCTGGGAAGCTGTTATACAAGCAGCAATCTCACTTGGCCCCTATAGCCTAATGTCTCAAACAGGATCTCCTATCTGATTTTCTGCAAAGTAATGTCCCTGGAAGCCACCAGAAGCATCATTAGTTATATCCCCTCCAGTGTCCCAAAATCTCGTCTGATACCACACCCAAACCACATTTACAAGAGGGGAACCACCACCAAGAGCCACCCAGCCAGATCTCTGTAGTACACCCCTGATCTACTCTTTGTCACATCTGTGATTATGAGGGACCATCAAAGTTGCAATGACCAGACCTCAAGGCTGAGCACAGGGGTCTCTAACATGGCTAACATGAAACAGTACCAAACACCAAGGCTGCCTTCCATGTGAGCAGCTGTTTCTCCCATTGCAGTCTTATATGGTACATTTTTCTTCACTATCTGCTTATTGCAGCCAACAACCAACCATACTTGTGCAAAACATGACTAAGACTAGATAGTTATTTGAAATTAGCATACAACCAATAAACTTTATTTTTTTATATTATTCATATTTTTTATTCTTCTTAGTGAATAATCTATTGAATAACTTGTTCAAAGCCTCCTACCACTGCCTGATTCAAGATGGAACTCAGTGCAAGTTCATGTGGGAGCAGATTTTTCTGAACACCGTCCAATTCATTGCTAAATAAATGAGAAAAAGGTTAGGTCGGAAAGACCTGTGTATTATAGAAACTTGTTTTGTTTGTAATCAATCAATATAAAATGTCAGGTTATCTGTTTGATAAAACATTTGGTCTGCTTGCTCACCTCTAACATTGTACTATGAAGAATGCTAAGTTCAGTTTACACTCTTTTGCAAATATTAGCAGACATAATTGTGAAATTCAGAGATAATGAGATTTTTATAAAGCTGATTCCCTTATTTATAGCAAAGTTTGCATTCCACTATAGAACTCTGTTTGTTTTCTCATTAATAATAGCTCAACAAGATTTTTGTTGCAATTAGCATTCCTTTTCAGCATTCTGAAATAGTATTTCCTTTTCAGTATTCAGTCATTTCTATGATTGTTCTAGTTCAGTGATGGCGAACCTTTTAGAGACTGAGTGCCCAAACTGCAACCCAAAACCCACTTATGCATCGTCGAGTGCCGGGTGGGTGTGGCCCATTGGGTGGGTGTGGCCAATTGGGTGGGCGTGGCTGCGGTGGTAACGGTAACGGTGGTAAGTTCAATCAATCAATTCCAACTTTGCAAGATCTTTTTTTTCCGCGAGAAGTTGAAATTGACTGATTGAACCTTTTTTTTTTTTTTGCACACGGCGGTGGAGGCCTAAAGCGAAAAGGTTTTATAAAACCCAGCTGAAGGCCTAGGACTGGGGAGATGGCGCACGTGCCCACAGAGAGGGCTCTGAGTGCCGCCTCTGGCACCCGTGCCACAGGTTCGCCACCACTGTACTAGTTATTTTTTCTTAGGTTACAGGTTACATTCAAAGTAACCTGCTGTGCTTTTCAACTAAATCTCATTACTTTCTCTTTTATTGAAGGCTTTTAAAAAAAAATGAAATCTTTTTTTATCCCATCTTTATTATTTTTATAAATAACGCAAGGTGTGAATATATTCCTTCCTCTTCCTATTTTTAGTTCCTCCTCCTATGTTTAGTTCCTCCTCCTATTAAACTGCTACTGAAAGATTGTTCAATTGAAGAATTGCAGCATATATTATAAAATGTACAGTACAGTAACATGAAAAGGAACCTGAACTTGCTTCGCTTACCTTTTAACTTAAAATGAGCTTATTACAGATATTGCTTGCATTCTTTGTTTCTAATTTGTTCTGATTTACTGTTAAATTTAAAACTGATCTAATATGGTCTCCAGGGGAATAATGACATTAAGTCTTTTGCAGAAAAAACAACAAAGAATTTCATAGAACTTTAAAAATTAACATATTTATTTGTAGTCTTTAGGATGCCCCAAGACTCCTTGTGTTTCTCTCCGTACTGCAATAAACGACAGATTGCAGTCTCACTGGCTGGCAAAGAAAAACATGAAGAAAATTAATAACATTTAAAAATGAAGTGGGATTATGCTGATACTAGATTACAATTCATCATTTTATATAGAGACCCAGTGTTGTATGGTGGTTACGATGTTGGAACAGGAATGGAAAGACCCATTCTTAGCCATGAAACCTATTGGGTGATTTGGAATCAATCCTAATTCTGAGCATAGCCTACCTACCAATGTTGTTGTAGGAATAAAACAAAAGGAGATTTCCATGGGAAGCAGCCAAGTGTAATATGAATTTACACTTGATGAATATGAATTTGAATCTAATAAATAAAAATCTACAATAGTTATTGAAAAGTTTACAAAATTGAATCACTGTTAAATTATGTGGATTCATTTGAAGAATTAAATGCAAAAATGTCTTAAATTGTGTTGAAATATAAGCTCACGCACACAAATAAAAATTTTATATTCATTTGAAACAAATCCTTATAGTGCTAAGTTATTATAGGTCTTGGACGTTTGTCCTTCTGAGCTTTACTGAGATCATTATTTTGGATATTCATGGTCCTTCCTTCCTTCTTTCTTTTCATGTGGAAGACTCGTACTGGAACTGATTTTATCACTGTTTCCAGATTATCTGGACAAAGGATATTGTTGTGTGAGCTTCATCATATGGGAAAAAAGCATCCTAAATCAATACTAATATAATAGCTCTATAGATCTTGGACTATGTTGGAACCAGCACAGCCCTAGCTCTTCTCTTTCACCTTAAACCACATATTTCATCCCTCCAAAATTATTAAAGGAAAATAAATATTTGTGGGGCCCAACATTGGCTGCTTTATTTGTTTATATTAACACTGCAGCATGATTTTTTAAATCGAAGTGGAATGAGGCCATAGTCACCCTTTTCTATATGAATAAAGGAATATATTTGATCCTCACAGTTATAAATCCAGTTGCTTAGTACAATAAACAAGCTATATGCAAAATACATTTATTTAAAGCTATTAGATTGGGTAAAAGTAAAAAAAAAATATCCTTGCTGAGGAGCAGGCAGGATTTAAAGGGGAGGGTTCAACCTGAGACGACTGTCTGGTCCTGCACCATTTCACCGAACAATACACCTTACTGCCTAAAAGCACACTTTTTCTAACTTTTGTGGATTTCAAAACTGTCTTTGACTCCAAAGAAGTCGTCAATGGATAAAAGATTGTTCCTTCTTATCTTTAAACTAACAATTGGCGCCATCTTTCTGGAGCTGTTCCCGCCCAAAGAGAGGAGGGCAAGGGTGCGCTCTAATCCCTGTATATTTTTAATCTGTATATTAATTCAATAATTAAGGCTCCCATGTCATCTGCTCATCATTCTCCAATGTTAGCAGATTATGCAATTCCAGCTTTCTTATTTGCAGAAGGGCAAGTAATTTTGTCTGTCTCCAAAGTGGAAATGAGAAGGGCATTGCGGCCATAGGCTTCCTTTAGCCTAAAAAAAAACAATTTGCAATAAATTATCAAGTGTTAATTTTTGCACAACACAATGATAGCATGCCTACCTGACAAATTAACAGGTAGCAGAAGCATAATTGTAAATATTTTTGGGTGTAGTTCCGGGCATGCTTATCTTGGACTACCCATTTGTCCTATTGGACCTCCTCAGCTGTTTTGAGATTGGGTTTTTTTCATTCAAAGGGAGCATTTTATTCCCAGCTTTAAGTTTAATACCCCAGTCCAAGTTTACAAGTTCTATTCTTACAGTTTTGAGATGCATCACGAATGCTGCCTTATGGTTAAAACCAGGTTTGGTTTCTGGTACTATTCCAGTAATTTCTAGTTATTTCCCCCCCCCCCCCATGGTCTGGTTCTCATAGACCACTTTTAATCCACCTGGCTAACAAGTATAGCAAGCTCCAGACTTTAGGTCTCTCTTTGGAAAATGATTGGCCATAAGAATTTGAAAATGCCAGGAGTCATCATAGGCACTGTAATTGGGATATTGACTTCCAAACCAATCTAAGGCTAATAGCCAATCCCACAGTCCATGGATTTTTTTCTTCAAATGGGAATGTGCCATCATCCTATCGCTCCTCCATTCTAACTCTGAAATTTAACTAGGCCTTCCTTCACCTTGGCCAGGTTGGACACACCACCCCCTCCCATAGTCCTGTGGGGGTCCCCCAGAAACAGCACATATGCCTGTCTGGAGACAGGCTCCCTGAATTGCCCCAGTTCCTCTGTTGCTCTCCTTACAGGAAATCTTGGACGACATTCATCTATCCCATTTTAAAGAAATAGGCAGAGAGCATGAAACATATTTGTCACATTGTCTATCTGGCTGAGGTTCTGACAAATCTTCCCAGATTGCCGGATTATGCACCTCTGTTTTTCTATTCCTCCCAATTACAACTGAAGATTAGTGCTAGTGGGGATAACCACTGTTAGTAGTATTTTTTAATTAATATGAATGTTCTGTTTCAGCTGAAAAGACATCGAGGCGAGGCAGGAGTAACAAACACAAGTCTTTATTGAGATCACGAACAGAACAGAAGACAAAATGGCGCCAAGGCCTTTTATAGCCCCTTGCAAGGGACAGCATCAACCAATCAATGCAAGGCTAGTCTCCCGCCTTGCGCATGCGCACAAGGCTGGAGACAGCCTGTCTGGTCCCGGGCAACTACATGGATTGTCTGGGCCTTCTGCAGCCTCCTGAGCCTGCTGAGTCATTCAGCAGTCCCAGGACATAACAACGATAATGTTATGTTTTGCATTTTATGCCTACTTTTTATTCATATCGACAATTTTAAATGTATCGGTTTCTATATAGTCTTAAGACCATGATAAAAGTTCATTGTTCATCTTTGAAGTTGCTGACATGCAGATATGGGGGGGGGGAGAGAAAGAACATACTCTTTAATATGCATCAGTTAGTTAACACTTCAACTAGCAGCTCTATGCAGTAATAAGATTTCTATGACATCAGTCATAACAGCTTATAACTAATTTGCACTTCTTTAAAATGCTTACTTTATCATGTATGCTAATAATACAAGTCTGCATTACAGTCTAACATAATGTAATTTATTTATATCCTGCCTTATTACTTTTATAAATAACTTAAGGCAGCAAACATACATAATACTCCTTCCTCCACCTATATGCCCCATAACAAAAACCCAGTGAGATGAGTTGGGCTAAAAAAGAAAGAAAGACTTACCTAACATCACTCAGCCAGCTTTCAAAATATAATGCTATACCATAGAAAAAAGGAGCAAAAAGTTAAACATAAGGAATGATTCTGTTTTACTAGGATAGCTATATAACTTTCAATTATTCCTCATTTCCATAGATCAGACCATTGCAGCTGATCACATCTCCCAGTGAAATTCAGTGAGTCTGATGTATGTTAACTGTGAAAGACTCCTGGGTGCAAATATTCCACTCATGTATGATTTGGATTTGGATTCCAGCTTTTAAGCTCTGCCTAATGTTTTGCTTTGGGGAAATAACTTGAAAACCTAATGACAGGCCTTAAAGGCAGTTCATTATTGATTTATTTTGACACAGAAGTGCAAGCAGAATAGTTAAAGTGGTATTAACTGTATTAAGCAAAATAAAAGACTGCAGAATTGCACAGAAATTTCTACCAGCTGAAGATATTCCTCCCTTGGCTGGAACTGGGCAGCTTCAGGCAGATTTGGAATTCACCCAAAGTAGGGTGAAAGCACTCAAATTGTTCCAGAGTAAATCTGACTTCCCTTGAAGCTTTCATAGAAATTTGGTGAGATGTAGCACATAAAGAGTATGTGATATACCTCCTTTTTTTCTCCTCCTCCACCAGAAAATGTACCTGGAGTGGTACTCTTCCAAAGAATTGTTCCCATCCCCAAAATTCATTTTGGCAGGGAATCATCTTTACAGTACTTCTATTCACAGTTTATATATATATAAACTGGAGGTATATCACATACTCTTTATGTGCTACATCTCACCAAATTTCTCTCTCTATATATATATATATAGACAAAACTATTCCTACCTGTCTGGGTATTTTGTAATTAGAATATAGTTTCACATATGGTTAGAATTTATTTAACTATTTTTGTTTAATGTGATAAGCCATATGGCCTACAAATCTCCATGACTCGTTCATGTGCCACATTGCATCAAGACCAAATTAATGGTGCAATCCTGTATCTGTGGCAACAACCAACAGCAGTACTGAGCCATTCCAGGAATTATTCTTTTCAAGCACCAATGCTGTCTGTTTTTCAATGAACTGCTACTGCTACTGATAGTCCCAACCCCCACTTTCACCCCAAGCAGGTGTTAAACACACACACAAACACCAACCAGCATTTTCAGTCTGGCTGCTGACAGGGGGGGGGGGGGCACGTGTGTTTCTTAATGGTGCTGGGCAGTAACTTACAATAGAGAGTTATGTGTGAGCTGCAGTTTGTAGCTGGAGGTGAGGGGAAGAACTGGTCTGACTACTTTGGCTTCTCCTTTTCTGCAGCTTAAAGCCTAAATGATGAACTTGGCTCACCTACTTTTTTTTAAAAAAGAGCATCTCAAAGCATATTAAGGCAGGGGGCATAATACCCCATTTTGGCTGATCCTGAAAATCTTAAGAAGGGTTGGACCTGGTTAATATTTTTGGATGGGAGATCACTGGAAAATTCTAGGGCTGCTTATTGGACACGGAAGTCAGAATGAGGACCTTGCAATGGCAACTCTTCACAAGAGCCCCAATCCAACTGAAGCTGCAGAAAATGGGGGGAGATTGCATTCATCAACTTTGTGGAAAGTCAGAACATTGCTGTTCATCATCTCTTTGGCATGCTAGAGGAAATTGAGAATGGTTTTTTTGTAGCAGCATTTAACTTTTGAGGGGAAATGGTTCGATCATTACAACTGAGTGAAACCAAGAAATCACATATCCAGGGCAACTGCTGAAGGGAATATCAAAAAAGAAAAGAGATCAAGAATAAAATAAAAATTAAAACAAAAACTTGGGAAGGAGTGCTTCTAAGACACTATTGTGCCATTGGTTCTTAAAAATAATACTGCAGTTCTGCCATTTTTGGGTGGTGTATATGAGGACCACAACAGAGAGAGATTCAGAGAAGTAATGCATGTTGACTCATGACATTGGATGTGTGTTTTTCAACCTCTTCCTGTTAGAAATGCTCTAGGAAAAGAAGCTCTTGAAAGAGATGGATTGACTTCCAGCCCTTGATTTTGACTGTAATGATGGAGATTGTATTAAGTTCCTTCAGTCTTTCTTCTGTTCAGGTTTGGGAGGTTGACAAGAAGCCATAGGACAGTAAGCCAAGTGAGGTCCATACAAAACGGAATTGACTGATGTGGAGTGTCATTATTGAGTGGATGCAGTGTTTATTTCTTCTAATGCCCACCCTTTTGAACCTGGTGTTAAAAAAGGAATGAAAATTACTCATTTTCTCTCAAGCTTACCACACTATCGGTCAAAAACACTATCATCTCAAAAATGAGATAAGACATTTACTAAATTGGTCCATAGACTAAAATTACTCCCAGTATTCAAATGTAGCAACAATGGCTGAATATTCTTATCACCTCAAACTCTACAGCCACAGAACAACTCATCCGGGACCTAGGCCATTCTCAACAGACAGAGAAAATTGCCTCTAAACCAAACAAAGAACAGCAGCAAAATCGCTTCTAAATTGTTGCCAAGCAAACAGTATCGTTGCATCCATGAAGAGCACATAGGAGGAAACTTCATTTTTGGAAGTTTTGAAACTTCATATTTTATTCACAAAGAAATTTTAAAAATACTCCCTGGGTGTGATCCAGAAGATAGGAGTGAGGGTGGAAGGACAGAGAAGTGCTTGCAAAGAAGTGGAAGCTGGCTGGAAGCAAGCAAATGGAAAGAGCAACTCACAAGCAGATGCATTTGCTTTCTTCTGCTAGGTAGAGGGGCAATTTTTAAAAAATAGTGCTTTGGGGGAACAGTTTGCGATGCTACATTAAGCACTATAACTGCTTTGCAGCAGGTCCTGTGAGAATGTTAGGGAGGTGCACAGATGTTAAATGAGTTCTTTTCATCATGTGTGAAAACCATTCATAAAGAGGTTTATTTGATTTGGGCTTAATGTGCTTTGTGAATCCTGCTACTGTGGCTTGTCAATCAATCAGATTGTTTAGTGAGGTCATCTGCTCAACTCCAGATTTCAACTGAAAACATTTGTAAATGAAGGAATAAAAAGTAAATAAATCAAGTAACAATAGAACGAAATAAAGAGTATAGATCTCAGCTATTACACATTAGCTATTCTGGATCATTAGCAAAATAGAATAATCCTGGAAATTGCCAAGGAAAGAATGTATGTCTGAGAAATACAAGTGCAAATTGCCTAGCAGTGGGAGGGGAATTAAAACGGCAAGAAGACAGGAGAATATATTGTTATAATTTGCATTGAAGGAAGAAATTCTATTATTGCAGTTTGCTTTAGTGGCATATTCATCATCTTGATATTTCTGCTCTTTTGTACAGAAATTAAAATGAAAGCATGTAGTAAAAACTAGAATCTCTCCACCATGCTAACCTTATGACTTATCCCCAGTTATTTTATCATCCTAAGAAACGGTTAATACAAACATTGCTGATTTAGATGGCTCACTCCACTGTTCAATATTCCATATTTTATTCAGCAGCTTAATTATGTTAATCTAATAAATGTGACTGGCAGGGCAATTCTATCTCTAAAAAAAGAATTGCAGCCTTAGGCTGGGCCAAAGCATATGTGCTGTTTAAAAAAAGAGCTATGAAAGGATAAACCTATGCACACATACTGTGTTGAATACAAGGGGTTTGTCACTTTTATCACAAGTGGGCTGCCCTGATGAATAGTAAGTCAAACATATGGGGAAAATATTGTAAATGTAGCACAGCACACTCTCTTCTGTTTCACCATTCCCTGTGAGCAGTTTACCAGGTTTAAGCCAGAGTTTATTATTAGCCTGATGATATAATGAGCACCTAGTTCACTTTATCAGAGAGCTTTGTAACTTCATATAGTCTTCCACACACTAATATTTTATGCTCCCCAATACACATCTAAAGCACTTACCTTCTTTTAGAGTCATTTAGATTTATATATATATACTTTATGTTTTTAATTCACATTATATCTAGTTTTTAATAACTTTTTTTTTTAGATTTTTATTTTTACTCTGAAGTATCTTCTATGCTTTTTAATGACTGCCCTCCTTATACTGGTCTATGACTGTAATAAAGATTTGGTTTATTAGCTTGAAATTCCTGTCCTGCTTGGTTTTTTTAAGCATTTGTAAACAGGGAGGAATGAAACAGCTGTGAAGGAGGAAGTTTTTTCAGTCTGTACACATGCAGTTTTAAAAGATTGTGAAGGGACAAATAAGCTCCTAAATCCTACTCTTGTATGATCCTGATTTACAACATTTTTGCTAAGAACTGGCACTTACTACTGGTTTTCTGCAAAAACACCCCAGAGTGAACAATGGGCTAACTTAACAACCATGGATTAACTTAACCATGGTGGATTTGCTTTTATGCTAAAAGGCATAAAATCAGGTTGGTATATACATGTACATAATAATCCACTTTATGACTGTCATGACATACAATTATAATGAGCAGGTTCCATTATAGTCATAAATTGAGAACTACTATATATAAATATTTGGGCACCCCAATACTGTACCTTGCTTTATTCCTGCAGCACGTGAAAGTGCATATTAGTAAAATGAAACTGTGTATTACTTGTGTTGATAGATTCGTAAATCTTCTCATATAAATTTCAGGCCAGGTTCAAATTACACCTGTCAGTACCTTACTACTGGTATTCAGGGATATAAAACATGAGCATACAGTGATTTAGCACCATTTGAAGAAGGAGCCCTTCCAGGAGAATAGAATTTGGGGGTGGGATTTTCAAAGCAATGTGGAAGAAATGGCTGCTGTACTTATTTGAACGTTTGATCAATACATTAGTAGAGCGTTCTGTTTCTTCCCTATGAATTGCCCTCATGCAGCAGTCTGTTTTACTTTGACTAATGGAAACACACTGAGGCAGACCAAAAAAACCCAAGTCTTCTGACTTTGAAATTCAAATAGCTGCTAGTATGACTTGTTTAGCAGCCTATCATTTCCAAGAGATAATAATGGGGAAAAGACACATTTTTGCTAGACACTTCTGTCAAAGGTGAAAATTAAAATAGTGTTCTTGGACTTAAAAACATATACCACAAAATAACATTAGTGGAACAAGAAAAGAAAGAGAAAATAATTCCAGGTAGTCCAAGTAACCATCTGTTTAGTGACCGAAGTTACAACTGCATTGCGTTAGGATCTGTGGTAAGTCATTTTTTTTTCAGTACTGTTGAAATGTTGAAAAGTCTCTAAATGAATGGTTGTAAGTTGAAGATTACCTGTAGTGTATTCAAAAAACTAGAATGTTCCCTAATGTCAAGATTGAAAAAACAAAATTTTGTAAAGCAAAACCAAAAACTTTTATTAAAAGCACTTTTCTATTGCTTTGCATTAACGTCAAGCAAAAAGTGCTTGATGTTCATAAAAGCAGGTTATTTATTTATGCAACTTATCCCTGGTTTATTTAGAACAGACTCAAGGCAGTTTGAAAAGAATAATTAATCCAAATTAATGATCTGAGAAAAAAGGCTTATTAAAAGGTTCTTCCTCCAATTTTGTTTCTAATGAATACCATTATTTAGCACTTTAACCTGGGAGTAAGAGCAACTGAATTCATAAATTAAGTGTCATTGTATTGGGCCCCAAACAATATGAAAAATGCCCTCCATATTGAACTACCCTTGGGATGAGCCATAGCTTTTTCTGATATTTTCCTGTGATATCCTGATACTGTCCATCTATCTTATCTGTCACCTTTTTTATTGCTTTCAACTTCACCAAGCATTATTTTCTCACAGGCGCAAAATATTGGCTAATTGTCACCTCATGGGAATAGTCAGTTAAGGTCTATCATACTCTTAGTAATAATCTCAAAAGCTATACTTTAACCTGTTTTATTTCTCTCCTACTTTCTCAGTGTCCAGCTGTGAAACCATATATTCCTACTCCTTAGGGCTGAGTTATTAATCTTGGAGTCTTTCCTTCTTTGTTATGGCACAAACCTGTCATGGCAACCTCTTTTTTCCCCCTGCCTTCAACAGTTCACTATCCAATACCTGAGGCAGCCTTAAATCACCTTTGCTATAAATTGTTGAGGTAGTGCTTTTCCTGATATCTGGGCACAGATTATGCCATGGATTCAACCTGACACACTTCACCAATCACTTTGTTGATTGTAGAGTCAGATGATTCCTAAGTGTTGACATGAATCCTGCACTGATTGGCTGCTTTACGTTTGTGCAAGTATACCCCTTCCATCTGGTCCCTGGGATTGTCTGCCAGAGCCATCATGTTTTGGGCAGCAGGAGAGTCCAATTTTTTCAACCAGGATCAGTTCCTGTACCCATCAGATCTCTGTGCCAATCCTCACAGCTAACTAGCAGAGGTAGCTAGCAGGATCTGCATAGTGAAAAGGAAGAGAGGAGAACTGTATCTGATGCTACAGGACAAATCACTTCATGCTTCTCATCTGTTGCTGCATTTGAACTTGGTTTTAGTATTATTCTGAAACAGAATAATGAAATGCAGGTTCACAAACAGCCCAGCTATCCACTGATAGTTTGGATCTTTTTTAATGAACTGTATAAAACCAGAAAATATAGATATTAAAATTCATTTCTTCTCTACCCCCAACCGTGCTAAAGACAGTGATCGATAGATATTTTCTCACTAGCTGGTGATTTCCAGAAAAACAGCCAAGGGAATCTATTAATTGCTTGCATTGTGTCCTCACCAGGATAGGAAACAATGAAATCATCAAATTTTATGTTTATGTAATGTTCTGGCAGTTGATGACTAATGGATAGTATTTAAGTAATCCACACAAGTAATAGTAAGGAAGGAAAGGAAGGAAGGAAGGAAGGAAGGAAGGAAGGAAGGAAGGAAGGAAGGAAGGAAGGAAGGAAGGAAGGAAGGAAGGAAGGAAGGATCTCTTAGTATTTTCAATGAAGGATCTTTGAACAAAATGTATTTTAATAAAAAAAATTAGGAAAATCGAATTTCCTTCTAGTTTTGCTTCTATATCTGTAGATCCTAAAGCTGTGCAACACAAGCAAATAATTTTCCCTTGAAAGTTGGAAACAGCCTCATCAGGTGGGAGACTTAATATAGCAAGACTTTTTCAGTTTGCCTGTGTGCATGTGTGCATTTGGATGAGCATGCACAGCCAATTCTCTCTACTGACAGTTCCAACAAGTTCTGTAAACAAAGTACTTGGAGATGAAGATTTTATAACCTGTAGGTAAAATAATCTTAGAATACTAGTACCAAACACAACTTCCTTGACACTGCATTCAAAATAAGATGCCAGTGAAGAGACCAACAAGCTGAACTAAAATAAAATATTTTATATTTTTTGCTAGGGTGGCGCATTGTTTAGAATGCAGTATTGCAGGCTAACTCTGCCACAACCAGGAAGTTCGATTCTGACTGGCTCAAGTCTCCATCCTTCTGAAGTCAATAAAATGAGGACCCAGATTGTTGGAGACATTGTAACCTACTCAGAGACTGCTATAAAGCACTATAAAGCCCAGGTTTAAGACAACATGACTTCTTATCAGGTCCAGAATGGGACGGGAGCATGGCAAAGTGGCTACAGGATGTCCTTGCTTAACAACCATTTTAGTGACTGATTGAAATTATGACAGCACTGAAAACAAGTTAACAAATTATGACCATTGCAGCAGGTACATGATTGAGATTCAGGTGCGTCATCACCATCGTGCACCATTTGTGACCTTCCAATCTGGCTTCTAACAAGCAAAGTCAATGGGGAAACTGGCAGAGGGGGTTGTAACTCATGGTCATGTGATGTCTCAATGACCATGGGCAATTCACTTAATGATGCAACTGGGATTGCCAAAATGGCCATCGCTAAGCATCACATGTTTCACTTAATGACCACTTGCTTGGCTAATCCCATTTAGGATTCTTAAGCAAGGACTACCTGTATGTGAATATGGTGATATCCATTCTACATTTGACAGTAAATTATTTGGTATAGTATAGTTACTGTCTCTATTTTGATCCCTATCCTGTCTTCCTTGCCTCTTCATCCACTGACTGCCAATCATGTAACTTTCTTCCAAGATACCGTAATAGTTGAAAAAGACATTTTGTTGCATCTTGAGAGTGCAGTTGGATAGTTTCAGAATAAGGAGGAAAATACTATTGTCGTACTATCTCATTCCAAGGCTGTGGACAAGGTTACTGCCACATGGGGGAGGGCAGCAGAGAAAAGAGTGTTGCCAGGGAGTATTTGTACCATATTTGATTAGGTGCTGAGATGTTTGTTAAAAAGTTCAGGGTCAAAAGACAGCATAGAATACTTACAGCAGAAAGTAATGTAGTCAAGGTCTTATGCAGAGTTCATATAAACAAGATCCAATGCAACTAGCAAAACACCATTAGATATAGCCGGTCAGGTGTGGTTAATCAATTATATTATTAGGCAACAAATGTTACGTTAATGTTGCCAGATCTTTGTTGCAAAAATCTCAGTTTCATTAAATGGCAGCAAAGAGATAAAAAAAACCCTGTCTAGTATCATCTAGATTTTTGCTCCCTATATATGATACACCTATACTATATATTGAAAAAATAAGAAATAATGTAATTTCCCAGCAGCCTGCTTTTAAATACTTGCAGACATTTTTTTTTCAAACCAAGCAGTTACATTAAAACCAGTGATGTGATAAACTGTTTATAAGAATTCAAATTGTACTGGTGTTGCTTTTTGGGATGTTGCCTGATGGTAATACATCCAGTCGACTGTGTGCACACCCCCTTGACAGAAAAAAAGATGCAAAAAATCTGCACAACTTGTTTCTATTCCAGTGGCTTTTCACTTTTGCCTGGTGCCCAAATACATGGCTAAGGCATATGCCACTGTGTAAAGGCCATTTTAATAATTTCCTGGGGATGGTGTCAGTACAAGGCAAGCTATTTGTGTACATTTACTGTTAAGGTGACCAATCGTCCTCCTTTAGGGAGGACAGTCCTTCTTTTGTAAGTTCTGTCCTCTCTCGAAAAGTGTCCTCCTTTTCGATATTTGAAGACTAATCTGTAAATCTCCGTATTCGATTGATGCCGATCCGATCCATTGCATGTGATGTGACGTATTTGTATTTGACATGACAATTCATCAAGGCTTGGTACAGTGCAGCGAGACGCGATTATGAGATGCATGCGCTCCACACAGGAGAATTGTTTTGAGAGAGTGCGCCGTGCATAAGAGTGCGCCGCACGCAAGTGGCTTTGTTTACTTCTTACTGAAACACGACATGGCACACACGCATGCATTAGACTCACTTCTTTCTCAGTGAATATTCAATCATACACAGGTAAGCACAATAATTCACGTTTTATTAATTCATTATCTATTTAATAATTTCCAAATATGTATAATTTTATTTACAAGTTTATTTGCTTATGTTATTGTTTCAGTTTTAATAATTAATTTTATTTATTCATAATGAATGTGCTTGCATCGTTCGTGTAGCTCTATATTTTATTTTTAATTTTTAATTTCATTTAGGGATGGAAAAATAAAAAAAGAGGAAATGCCATTTCAACGATAAATTGAATAAGGAATTTCCATTCCTCATATCAAAGAAGGATAACATTGTTTTCTGCAATATTTGTAGCGGAGAATTTTGTATTGCAGTTGGGGGCAGAGCAGCTATTACGAAACACTTGACCACCAAGAAACATAAGCAAACATCAGATGCATCTGCTTCCAGTTGTAAAATAACAAGTTTTTTTAAAACTTCAAATTATTCTGAAGATGAAAAACAGTTGCTGCAATGGAGGGAACATTTGCATTTCATACCATAATTCACAATCAAAGTTTTCATAGTATGGATTGTACAACTAAATTATTGAAAAAGTTTCACGATGCTAAATTTTCATGTGCCAGGACAAAATGCGAGGCTATTATTAAATCAGTATTTAAAAATTACTGTGACAAAATACTTACAGAAGACTTGGAAACTGCAGCATTTGTAACGGTTTTATCTGATGCATCCAATCATAATGAAACTAAATTGTATCCAATACTAGTAAGATATTTTAATGTTACCAAGGGCATTCAAGTAAAAATTTTAAATTTAGAATCCATTGAGGGTGAAACTGCTGAAACTTTGTCAAACCATCTATACAGAGTAATAAATGAAAACAATTTGAAATCCAAAGTTGTTGCACTAACAGCTGATAATACAAACACAAATTTTGGTGGGTGAAGACGTAAAGGGATGAATAATGTGTATGTAAAATTACAAGATTTACTCCAAAAGAAAATACTAGGAATAGGTTGTAATGCACATATTTTGTCAAATGCAATCAACACGGCATCATGTGCCATGCCAATTGATGTAGAAGTAATAATAACTACAATTTATTTGTATTTTAATCGTTTTACCGTTCGTGTGGCTACTTTAAAACAATTTTGTGAAGAAGCGAATGTTCAATAAAAAAACTTTTAGGATATTCAAAAGTTAGATGGCTTGCTCTAACACCTGCTATAGAGCGTGTTCTACAATTATTTGAGCCTCTCCATTCATATTTTTTAAGTTTAGACAAATGTCCTAAAATCCTGGAATTGTTTTTCAATAATGAAATATCTGAGATATTAATGTATTTTGTACATAATCAAGCATCTATTTTTCACAAAACGAGTCAAAAGATTGACGGTGAACACATTTCAGCTACAGAAGTTAGTCTTATTTTGAATGACTTTATCCTTCAATATAAAACTCGATTTGAAGAAAAATTTCTTCCTTTAGTTATAAAAAAAAATTGTCAGACTTAGAGGAATCAAATCCGGGCATAACGGAAAAGTTTATCAAAGAAGTGCAGAATTTTTACCAAACATGTTTTCAATATATCGAAGAATGGTCTGAAACAAACATCACAGGAAATAACAGTTTTCAATGGTGTTTTTTGACTTCATCGCAAGTATATTGGACAGATATTGAATCTTGTGTTGAGTTTTTATCTAAAGAAATGCCAGACATTAAAATAGACGACAATTGTCTCTTTGAAGAAATTAGAAGACTGAATGTATTTTTAAATTCTGGAAAATTAATACAATGGGAAAATAAACACGTTGAAATTGATAAAAGATGGGTCGAAATATTCAGCCATTTCAAAAATGAACATATTCCATGTGAAAATTTATTTATTCTTGTTCAATTTACGTTGTGCTGCCCTGGAACTAATGCAGCAGTTGAAAGGGTTTTTTCAATTGCTAATGGTTTTTGGAAAAGTGAGAAATCGAGATTGAATGTTGATACTCTAGCTGCAGCACTTGCCGTACAATTCAATATGAAGGATATTTCTTGTTCAGATATTTCCAATATATTGTTAGAAGATGATACATTGACAAAAAATATTCATTCAGTGGAAAAGTACTCATTTAAATAATAATAGGCATGTAAGCATAATTACAATATAAAATGTTATTGTTACAGATGTTTTTTTATTATGCATTTATCATATTATAGTGTATTCTGTATTATTGTTGCAATGAATAAAATGTTTCTTTTATTTACGATATTTTTCTTCTTCAATTTATTTGTGTCCTCCTTCTCATTGTAAAAAAGTTGGTCACCTTATTATCACAAGACTGGGACAGTTTTCTGCAAGCCATGTCAACTTTTCCAGGGCTGCAGCTGAATCTCACTTTTCAAGAAGCTCTTGCTGATTTTTCCTTCGCCAATCAGGCAACATGTCTACCTACCTATCAAGTTGCAATGTTATGCAAACCCATCCCTCTTATTCTATTATACCATGGCTTCTCATAATGTGAAGCTCTTGCTTAGGAAGGGAGCTAAATAGGTCACAGGTAAAATGCAAGGGCAGAACCTACAATTATGACTGAACTCAGCCACTGTGGTTTTTCAACAAGCCATGACTAGCAAAATTGTGGCTTAATACATGTGAACTGAATAATCATTTTTTTCCTCCAGCTCTGCTCATATTGGACCCAAAGAATGGCACCTTATATCTATTCTGTAGCTGAAGGGGAAAAGATATTCCAGAAGGGTGGATTTGGTATAAAAACCTATGTTACATTCCTGATTGCTTAACAACTGCAAACTGTAATAGCTTTCTGTAGAGAAAATACATTAGAGAGTAAACAGCTTAACCCTTTCAATATCATTTATCCATTCCAAACAGCCTGTTTCAAATTTCTTTTACCATTTAAACATAGATATGTTTTGACCAGCACATACAGCTTCGTTTCTTCCTTCCAATTTCAAGGAGTGGAAAAAGGGTTTTTCTGGCATAAATAATGTACTGAACTGTTTTGTTGAATGGGTGTGTGCTTGCAACCAACATGACTAAGACTAAAGAGAGGAAATAGTGCCTCAGATATTTCCATTTGCTTTTAAAAAAAAAAAAATGGGAAAGCTGATTCTTCAGGACAAGTTTAGACTCTGACTGCAGGATGTAATTTCTACTAGGCTAGTGTGTGTGTGTGTGTGTGTGTGTGTGTGTGTGTTTATGACAATGTTCTGCATTGTGTTGCCTTCTAGTTTCTCCATAATTTTAAACCAGTTCCAATTTGCTATTTCCCTAAAGCAATGTTTCTCAGACCTGGGTAAATTATCCAAAATTGGGTAAAAGTGGTTTTTCTTTGGGTAGCGACACATGAACTCCATTAATGGTTTTGCAGAGCAATGACTGAACTTAGGTCAAGCAGTCAGTGCAAAACATTATCTGAAGGAAAAAAAGGACTGTTTGTAGCCTTTCTGGTTAACAATTCAGGATGAATATCCTATGGTAGCTGCGGATGCTGTGATGCACCTCTTTTTCCAAGTACCTACATTTTCCACTCTTGCCTTCATAAAGAGCACAAAAAGAAACTATCTGCTGAACCCTTAAAAATGGTTTTCAGTAAAGAGGGAAAAGATTTGGGGAACACTGCTTTAAAGTTTTTAAATATTTGCTTCACAGATTTGCTCCAAGAGAATGAACCACAGACATATTCAGGCCCAATGGTAGGAGGAAAGGCCAGAAGCTGTGAAGCTTTTATGTTAAGCCCTCTAAAGTTAACTTGTTTTGCTTGTTTCTAAAGCAACCAACAGATCAAATTCCTTCAGAAAAGAAGAAGAGGGCCAAGGGAGATTGCTGCTATCAAAAAATATGCTAACAAAAGTCAGCAAGCAATCATGATACAAGCTGTTTGCCACTCAGCAGTGCCCTTGAAAAGAGGGAGCTTGCTTTTTTTTGCAAATCCGCCCTCCCTTTTGAAAATGACATGCATGCGGAAGAAGGCTATTGAAACCTGTCAGCCTGAACACGTTCCTTATTGCTTCCTTTGTAATTTTAAAAAGGCCAATATTTTCCTATATGCTAAAGAGATAGAAGACAAAATGTTCAACAAATGACGTTCCCTTGCTTTGGTAACCAATCTTAGAGTCTCATATTTGCAAAACTAATTTCAGCAGAAGGAGTCTGAATAATGCAAGAGTGCTATTGTCTGATGATACTTCAGGCAACTAAAATATCCTTGTCAGAATATTTGTGGCTGCATCTTTATGAACTGTACACCTGAAGATTTTATTATATAAACTAATACAAGTTATTCAGAATTGTGGGGGGTCTAGTAATTTAATAAATATAGCAATAACTAGAGATCTAACCAAGCAGGGTACCTGAATAAGAGTAAGTCATCCTGCAAGTAATTGAGCCATATTCTGGACTACTGCAATTTCCAGATTAATGATACATACACTCTTTTTTTTTTTTATAAGAGACAGTAATGTGTATGGATCTCTTCTGTTGCCAGGACCTGCCAAGTACAGTGAATGGAGTGGCAAATCAATACAGGAAAAAATTGAAGTTGCTTTCCCTCATGACAGTTTAGGATATTGACCAGATATCTGAACAAAGGAGGACAGAGACAATTGGAAAGGAAGACAAGGGGGTGGGGAGGAGGACACACTAAGTGTTTAACTTCTTTAGCATCTGTAACAAAAATTACATGAAAAACATTTCACTTTTTTTTTTTAAGATTCTTGTCTAGTTTTGTTTTTGTTAATTTTTTTCCCCTCTGAATTTTGTATTTTAATCCTTTGGAATAAAATCAAATTTTTGCAAAAAACAAATTACATGAAAAACTGCCACCACCACTACCCGGGCACCACTACTTAGCTCTACATGTATATGAAATTACTTTTTCTACCATTAGAAAGAGTGGTTTTCCAATGGCAGGAATGTGCTAGAATCAGTTAGGAAGTAAAAGCCTTCAGTCTGTAACCAATTAAAGTCTTGTCAATTTCAAGCAGAAGGAACTGACCCTGAGGGTTCTAATCAACTATTTAAGGTCAGGGAATTGAGCTTGTTAATTTGCACTTAGCACTTACTGGGGAAGTAGTGCTGCTCGGGGAGAGATAGTTTGTAGCTACTTAAAATATTTGATTTTAATAAACTCTTCTAGAACCTTAGAGCATGTCCAAATTAATCATAAATATTTAGTTATAGTACATGGAATTCATTTACTGTGTTGACTGACAGGATTACAAAACCTTGCTCCTGGGTGCATATTCCTTTAAAAAAAATTTTTTTTAAAAAAATCCACCATTTGAAAACAGAACATAGAGCTGAATAATTCCAATGTGCTTTACTGAAATGAGACAGTACCCGGGAATGGCAACTTATACATCTCTTTTACTTTAAATGACCAAGGAGCTTCACAAGCTCAACTTTTGAAAATATTCTAGTATCATTATCATAGTATTATACATAAGAAAGCAAGCAGCATATAAATCTGAAAGGCAATGTTTTGATCAGGAATGCTCTTTTTATAATTAAGCTGAAATGTTAATATATATACATTTATTTAATTGGGCATTGTTTCTCTCAGTGAAGAAAGAATACCATATGTTCTCTTTCTCCAAGATAATAATAACAACAACAACAACAACAACAATAATAATAATAATAATAATAATAATAATAATAATAATAATAATAATGATGATGATGATGATGATGATGATGATGATGATGATGATGATGGAAGGGACTTTGGAGGTCATCTAGTCGAACCCTCTGCTCAGACAGGAAACCCTATACCATTTCAGACAAATGGCTGTCCAGTCTCTTCTTAAAAACTTCCACTGTTGGAGCATTCACTGCTTCTGGAGGCAGGTTGTTCCACTGGTTAATTGTTCTGTCAGGAAGTTTCTCCTTAGTTCTAGGTTGCTTCTCTCCTTGATTAGTTTCCATCCGTTGCTTCTTGTCCTTCCTTCAGGCACTTTGGAGAATAGCTTGACTCCCTCTTCTTTGTGGCAGCCCCTGAGATATTGGAACACTGCTATCATTTCCCCCCTCGTCCTTCTCTTCATTAAACTAGACATACCCAATTCCAGCAACCGTTCCTTATATGATTTAGCCTCCAGTCCCCTAATCATCTTTGTTGCTCTTCTCTGTACTCTTTCTAGAGTCTCAACAGCTTTTTTACATCGTGACCAAAACTGGATGCAGTATTCCAAGTGTGGCCTTACCAAGGCATTGTAAAGTGGTATTAATACTTCACGTGATCTTGATTCTATCCCTCTGTTAATGCAGCCTAGCACTGTGTTGGCTTTTTGGCAGCTGCAGCACACTGCTGGCTCATATCTGTGATTGTCCACTAGGACTCCAAGATCCCTCTCACAGTTGCTACTATTGAGCAAGGTACCACCTATACTATACCTGTACATTTGGTTTTTCTTGCCTAAATGTAGAACTTACTTTTTTCACCATTGAATTTCATTTTGTTAGATAGCGCCCAGTGTTCAAGTCTGTCCAGATCCTCCTGTATCTTAAGCCTGTCTTCTGGAGTGTTGGCTATTCCTGCCAGCTTGGTGTCGTCTGCAAATTTGATGAGTTCCCCATCTATCCCCTCATCCAAATCGTTGATGAAGATGTTGAAGAGCACTGAGCCCAGAGCAGAACCCTGGGGCACCCCACTACACACTTCCCTCCATGTAGATGCAGTTCCATTGAGGACCGCACGCTGAGTACGGCCGGTCAGCCAGCTACGAATCCATCTGGTGGTGATGCTGTCTAACCCACATTTTTCTATCTTATCAAGTAGTAGGTTGTGATCTACTTTATCAATGCCTTACTGAAGTCCAAGTAAATTGTATCCACAGCATTCCTCTGGTCCACTAATTTTGTCACTTGGTCAAAGAATGCAATAAGATTTGTCTGGCATGATCTGTTTTTGACAAACCCATGTTGGCTTTTAGTAATGACTTTGTTTGCCTCTAGGTCAGGGGTAGGCAACCTTGGCTCTTTTATGACTCGTGGACTTCAACTCCCAGAATTCCTGAGCCAGCATAGCTGGCTCAGGAATTCTGGGAGTTGAAGTCCACGAGTCATAAAAGAGCCAAGGTTGCCTACCCCTGCTCTAAGTGTTCGCTGATTCATTGATTCGTTGTTTGATTATGAGCAGAGTTACATTTTTAATTCACTTTTAAGAGGCTGCAGTAAAAGGGTGTTTTAAGTTGGACTATATGATGAGTTACACTAGTACTATTCCAGTGAGATTAACAATAAGTAGACAAAATCTGTTCCCTCTTGTCTCTCCTATTGATATAGTACTTAGCACAACTTCAGTCAATAACCATAATTCAAAGACAATTCTTTATGTTTTGACATATTTATTTTCTAATTATCTAGCAGATAGTGGAAAGTGTGAAAATGGTATGAAAATAAACCACTTTAAGTAAGAGGTCACTTGCAAAACAGCATATTTTCTGCTTCTTTAACAGCATTTTACAAATAAAAGATTGCTTTTGGCAAAGAATCTCCCAAGTCTCTTTGCTGTCAGCTTTGTAAATCAGACGAACTGCAAACTCTGAGCTTCTGCTAAGCTGATAGAGATTAGTGGAGCTCAACATTCACTTCCCAGTTTTTAGATGATAACAATCCATTTAGATGAGCTGCCAAACTGCCTCTGTGTGTATCCTGCAAATATGCAGTAGGTTTTCCCTTCAGGGTATTTGCACAATTCAGATAGCAATCTCTGGAACTTTGGCATGACAGGTCATTGCCAATTTTGTTCCTTGGCAATATTTGAGGGAAATTCCTTTCCCCTCCTTTTGCTCATCACTGTAGTATAAGGCCTAAAAGTACAGGTAGTTCTCCATGTATAATGGAGCTTACCCATTATGATCATAAGTTATGGTGGACATTGAAGCAAGCACATATGTCAGGGGTGTCAAACTGCCGGCCCATGGGCCGGATGCATCATAGCGAAACCGCGCCTACCCCATTGCTGGCAATGGCAAAAAAGTCACGATATGTCGCAACACGTCACATGACGTTGCGAGTTTGACACTCCTGATCTATGTGATCACCTTGCTTGATGACCAAAATCCTTAGTCTTGTTAAGTGACTGTGTAGGTTGTTAAGCAGACCACAGGATGCCTCAGGGGGTTGGGGGCTATGTGCAGACCCAGGCCCGCACTGTAGCACCTTCCCAGCTCACATGTGGCTTGCCCCAGGCCTCCCCCATACCGAGGTACCCTGTACTCTGCCTCCCGCAATGCTGGGTCCCACACGTTTGGGCCTCCTTCCCCCTTCATGCCTCGGACCACTTACCTCTTTTAAAGATTGCATTCAGGAAGGAGAAGCAGCTGATCTGCCATACAGCCTTCCTATACGGAAGCTATGTGGTATTGTCCTGGAATGGTCCCCACTTCTGGGATGGTACCATGTGGCCTCCATATAGGAAGATTGCATGACAGATCTGCCAGTTCTTTCCAAAGGTGATCTTCTGAAAATGTAAGTAAAATGAGGCATGATGAGGGAGGTGGATGGTGAGGGTGGAGATGGGGTGAGAAGCAGGCCCAAGGCCTGGGGGAACCCAGCTGGGTGGGAGGTAGGCCCAAGGTATCCAGAAGACAGGATGGGGGGAATTGGGGGGATGAAGGGAAGTTGGGGGACCACTGCAGCAGTCCTGCAATCAGTCATAAAAGCAGGCGGATTACCAACTGCCCAAATTTTGTTCATGTGACCACAGGGGTGTTGTGGTAGCTGTAACTTTGGGTACAGGTTATTAGTCTCTTAGTAAATTAAAATGGTTGTTAAATGAATGGTTGTAAGTCAAGTACAGCATTTGTTGATTGGAATAGCATGCATTAATAAGTTTACAAAATAATATAAAAGTCAAAGAAAAATAATTATCATCCCAGAAAAATAGGAGAAAGCAGGAAACAAAAATTATTACATACAGCTTAATTATAAATTTAGAATATTATTTTGAAACTTGGGAGAAAAGCAGAATAATATTCTCAAACAGTAATAATATGTGAATGCCTTTGAATCAATTTTGGTGACTAATCCCTGCAGTTTTCTTGGCAAGATTGCCTGCTTCCTACTGCTGAGGGAGTGACTGGCCCAAGGTCACTCAGCTGGCTTCCTGCCTAAGAGAGGACTAGAATTCACAGTCTCCTTGTTTCTAGCTTGATGCCTTAACTACTACACCAAACTGGTTCTCTTAAATATTAATAGATCAGTCAATAAAACAGAGCTTACTTTTGTAGCAATCAGCATACTGCTGGGATAGGGGGTAGGGCTTTTTACCAATAAAATATGACTTCTCCATTGATAAAAATTATAATACATTTCATAGCACGTGATAAAGAGAGGCAAAATTGTCAAGTTTGTAATCAATTTTTCATTTTCCATTCTTTTTAGTATACTTTTTCATAAGTTTCAAAAGTTCAGATAAACATTTTTGGGAGAATCTTTATATTTTTGAATACATTATATTATTATACACGCTTGCAAGTTTATTACTCTAACATTACTCTAACATATATGTATATATATCCATATCCATATATATATCTATATATATGTATATGTATATCTATATATATCTATATATCTATATCTATATCTATCTATATATATAAAACTATTGTAAAATTCTGAAAAGCTTGAACATATAACTGCTTTTCATTTACAAGCTGTCTGAATGCAGATATATATTTTAAAACAAAAGCTGATCAAATATTTTTGCCATGCCTAGTTGTAGCAAGTACGATTTAACTGTGTACTGAAAAATGTCAGGCTTCAACTGTTCAGACTTAGTAGTATCTTATGCTACTGCAGTATTTGTATAATAAATATTGCTATAAAAATCCTACTTTGTTATTCTTTCATTATAAGGCTTATAATTTCATTATAAGGGTATTTCCCAGCGTGCATATACTCATGAGATACACATAGATACGAATATATTAGGTTCATTTGTGTGCTCTGTTTTTAAATTCATGTCTAAACATTGTGAATGTAGCTGTAAGCAAGTATGGGCAAGTATCGAAAATATTTCTTTAGGCAGACTTTAAGGCATAACTTAAAAGTTATTTTGTATCTCAACTCTGAGTGATTTCTAGTCACTTATCTGGATTTTGGATAAAGGTTTTTCCCAAAAAATTGCTCCCCATTTCCTGGTCTCTCTCCTCAGCAAAAAGATTTACCTTCTGGAAAGAAAATATGGTTTAGGGATCAAGTTACACTTTTCCTCCCACTGGAATTCACGTTACTTCACAACAACATGGAATAGAATAATAGAGTTGGAAGGGATCTTCTAGGCTAGGTCATCTAGTCCAACACCCCCCCCCCCGTCCACCCCCTGCCCAAGCAGGAGACCCTACACCATTTCTGACAAATGCCAGTCCAGTCTCTTCTTGAAAGCTTCCAGCGATGAAACTTCCACAACATCTGAAGGCAAACTGTTCCATTGGTTGATTGTTCTCACTGTCAGAAAATTTCTCCTCACTTCTAAGTTGAATTTCTCCTTGATCAGTTTCCATCCGTTAAAATAGATAAATTTTAAGTCTTCTAGAGGTCTGATTAATCTGATTAACTGGTATGTTACAAATTTAATTGCAATTACTACAGTTTTCTGCCTGCATGAATTATTATGGGCTATCTATGAGCTATCTAGCCTTTTAAGGCTAGATCAGTATTTCTCAACTTTGACAACTGTTAAAATTGTGGATTTCCGCTCCCAGAGATCTTCAACTGAATTCTGGGAGTTGAAGTCCACATAACAAAGTCGAAAGAGCGTCTCGGAAGGGAGCAATAGCCAAACAATCACAAGAACAACTGCAAGAAAGTCGCCAGGGGTTGGCCTTTGCTTTTATTCTTAATTTCACTTATTGGAGAGGTAAGCCGGCTGGGAAACGCTGACATCAAAGGAAAGGGGAGAGCAGCAAACATCCTCCCTTTTCCTTAAAAACAAAAACAAAACGAAGTTCTGAGTACAGAAAAGAGAAAGCCTTTGGCCACTGCTTTTTCTCCGATCCAGTCAGAGCAGCAGGCCGAGGTCTAGAAGTGATGTCAGACCAACCCTTTCCCACCCGAACCGCCTTTCCTTTTCCGTGGGAGGAAAACAAACCCCAATCCAGCTGGCCGAACTCCAGGCCTTCAGTTGCCAGCCCAGATCCGTCGACCGAAAGAAGGAGTGGCGTGTCCGGGCCAATGGCCAGCAAGGAGGACAGGCGTCTCTTCCGCGTTTGTCTTGTGCGCTGCGGCATGATAGGGGAGGCTTCCCTCTTTTAGCCCCGGAGGCTAGAAAATGCTGCTGCTGCTGCTGCTGCTGCATATAGCTGGACTCATAGAGCTGGGCGCTGGTTTGGGGTTAACAGGGCTGAGGAAGGCTTGGAGGGAGACACAGCCTTTGCTTTACGACTAGGTGATAAGGCGTCTTCCAATGTGACATTTCAGCTTCACTTGCACAGGCAGGAAGAGAACACCTAATGCTTTCCACACTCTTGTCGGCCATGTTTATTTTGATTATTCCTTGAAATTAGAAGAAACAGATCCACCAAATCTGGACTTCCAGAATCCAAATGGCCACTAGACAGCAACACAGAATTAGGATATACTTAACGCTGTTCATCTGGAAGGAAGCCTACTGTGTTCCTTGGATTTTCTGGCTTGCCATGTAGAACCTGTGCTGCTCCAAAAGACCATTCCCCAATCTGGTGCCTTTTGACTGGGTTGTGTCAATGTGCAATACTCCCAGCCAGGGTGGTCAATACCAGAAAAAATCCATTTCACGGGCTACATGACTTTGTAGTAAGCTTTAGGATGAATTGATAGCCCAATGGTGACTGAAGCTGACATGATGGAGATGGGCAGATCATAAATACTATAGTGGAAATCAATATGTTTTAAAAACAATTCTTTGCTAAAATGGAGCATATATCAATCAATTTTTGGAGCAACACACTGAGACAACTGCGTTCTAATTATGCAAACAGAAAACAAAATGTTCTGACTGGGTCTGTGGATATTCACAGCAAGCATGCCCTGAAAAAAGAATAATATTTTTATTTTTGCTATTGGTAGCACTTTTCCCACCTTCAGTGACTCAATTTTGCATGTGAAAAGGTAAAGAACAAAACTAATATGCTGAATTCTAGAGGATGATTTTCCAGATGACCAAGTGTAGCCTTTGGCAACATTTTCTTCATTTAATGTGTTCAGAAATGTATATTCTGCTAGGTAATACTATCTAATAAGTAAATGCTGCTTTACAATTGAACAATCTCTGTAGAGGTGGCAATATCTGGAATTTTTAAGAAGGCTGCTGAAGGGCATCAGGTTTAGGGCAGTGAAAATTCCTATGGTGTGTTGTATGATACTAAGCTCAGTGTTGTACCCTTTCTTTTGGGGCTATTTTAAGTCAAGCAGCTGCTATTTTGGCTGCTTTTCTTGCACTACCTTGACTCAGTCCTACTCAATATCACCATCTGTAGGTGAAAGTATGCATGTCTCACACAGTCCAGATGAGCCTACACCAGCCTTTCACCTCCAGAGGTGCAGACTTCTACTGCCAAAATTCTCCGCTGTGGCAGGATGGTAGGAAAGTCTATTACCGCCCTGACATATTTAGAGGCAGGGCTTTTTTTGTCATAGAACGCCCAGAACGGAGTTCCGGCACCTTTTTTGGATGGAACCTTGTAGAGTAGGCAAGGCGGGTTGTATGACATGTATGAGTTCCGGCACTTTTTTTTATTTATTTATTTACAAAAGCACTGTTTAGAGGACATCAAGTTGTGGGATGCTAAATTCCATGGAATAAATGAATATTTTGAATCAGTTATTGTGCTCAGCATCAGTAAATAAAAAGTAATGCATAGAGAAGCCTGGCTTTTCTGAAATCAACAATGATCTCTTTGGTTTCTCTGGTATTTAAAACTAGGCTGTTTTCCTTACACCAGTTCATCAACCCCTCAACCTCCTTGGGTAAGCACCTTCATTGTCATCATGAATAAGGCCCACTACTGTTGTATCATCTGCGAACTTCACAATATGGTTGGTGGCAAACCTAGCACGACAGTCATGGGTCAACAGGATGAACAGCAGTGGACTTAGGACGCAGCCCTGAGGAGAACCTGTGCTCAAGAAAATGGTATTAGAGGTATTTGTTCCAACTCGCACATACTGGAGCCTGTTAGTAAGAAAATCAAGAATCCAGTTGCACAAAGGAGTGTTTAAGCCTAAAAGGCCCAGTTTGTCTACTAGATGCTAGGGAATGATAGTGTTACTGGTCATTATCTATAAGGTTACCTATATGGCCTGGTAACTAAACCACCTGCCTTCCATAGTATCTGCCCAGCTGATCCAATCTGGCAGGGTTGGTGAACTCCACATTCCTTCAGTTCAACAAGGCCATCTATCAGGACCCCAGAAGTGTGCCTTCAGTGGAACAACGCCTGCCCTCTGGAATGAGTTCCCCTTGAGATTTAAATGGCCTGCACCCTGCCAGTGTTTCAAATGGCTGCGAAGATCTGGCTTTTTGCCCAGCTCTTTGGCGAGGGTGATTGAAGCTGCCTTTAGATTATGGGGTTTGTTTTTTTCTCTTGGTTCCCATCCAGTTTTGTCATACTTGCCATCTTTATTATTTACTTTTATTCAGTGCTTTTTTTGTAAAAAAAAAAGGTGCCGGAACTCACACGTCATACAACCCACTTTGCCTACCCTACAAGGTTCCATCCAAAAAAGGTGCCGGAACTCCGTTCTGAGTGTTCGATGAGAAAAAAAGCCCTGCTTTTATTATTTTCTTGTTTTGAAGTATGTATAAATGTATAAATCACCTGGCAGAATGGCACAGTCTCCAACATTCTGAGCTGCTGCCCAACTACTACTATTATTTTGGATTTTATTTTCCTTGCAGCCCTGTTTCTTCTGCCAGTTTCTTCTCTACCACCAAATTCTTGTCACTTCTGCTACAGTTTGGGGGAGTTATCCAGCTAACAGATATACTGATGAACAGAGTCCTAAGTCCCTTTACATACTTTTCCCAACATTTCTGTGGGTTAGAAAGATGAAGGGCTATAAAAAAACAACTCTACAAGCAGCGTCAAACAATAAAGACTGGTGTATTCACCTGACACTTTGCTATAGTTGAGTATGGATTGCTCAATTCCATTGGCACTGGACTATAAACTAACCACATTATCTGAGTTTGCATAACATGCAAAGTTTGTGGTTTGCAGCCGTTGAATGTATTAGCCAACAGAGTAGATGTTGCAAGCATTCACATCTACCATTCCAGGACAATGAATCAATGGTTGATTCCCATTTCTAAAAACAATGATTGACAGTGACTAGATTTGTCTCTTGCCTTTAGCAAAACACATGGATTTCCAGACAAGAAAGAGAACAGCAATAAAGACAAACAACCATCTTTGCATTAGCAAAGCCAACCAGAGTTTTACTTTTGGGTAATGAATTAGCCCCCAAATCCAACTTGTTCAGCATTACCTACTGGTTGGGAGAAATAAAATCCTAAAATTCGCTCTTAATTCCATCTTTTTGTACCATCATATTTCCTTTTTCCCTGAATTGTGGTTGTAGATAAAAAGAAGCTAACGTGCAGTAACAAGATGGATCCATATTATAATTTTAATTAAAAACTATCATTTTTAAAAAAGTTTATACAACCCAATGATCTGCAACCTAATTTACCAAGCAGTCCTGAAGTAAAAATGAAGATATGATATATTGTCGTAAAGAATTTGAGTAAGAAATATCAGTGCCTTTTTTCTGGGCTAAGCAATAGCCAATTATTCCCTGGGTAGGGCTTGTATCATCCAGAACTGCATCAGGATTCTTTCCATTTATCTACAGTAAGGTAGATAAAATATTGTAAGGGAAACCATTTAATACTTTTAGTCTCTGTATAATTCTTGAAGGAACAGAGTATTTTGCTACTAGATTGTATCAAAAACAATTAGAGATGAGCATGGAACATATGTCACGGCAAAGACTTCCATTCAGTTCTGGAAACATGCATCAGGCCAGAAAGGATCTTTAAAAATAACATATTAAAGGAGGCAAAAATAATCTACTTTTTTTTAAAACAAGTCTTAATTAGGCCAGATCAAATAAGCTGCCTTAAGATACTGGCTGGTGCACTTTTAGCCTGAATATATCATATAATCATGATTTATTGTAAACATTGTGTACTGAATAACTGAATGCAACGTACTAAGCCATACAAGCTTCTTTGATTTTACAAAGCATGTTGTTTGAACTCAGTTGCTATGGTTTAGTCACTATATTATGTTTAAGTGTGGCGTATAAACCAAGCTGAATGGTAATTGTTCTAGTGAACTGGAATCCTACGTTTTCCTGCCCCTCTAATTACTTTCCTTTCCTTTCCTTTCCTTCCTTCCCTCTTTCAAATTCACTCTGCACACTAGAAGTTAGGGTTTTTTTCTAAGCAGTTTAAGCAGTTCACGATCTCTAGCCTTCAAGTCAGTTTCTTCAAATATTCTTTAATTTCAATATTTCTTCTCCTGTGCCTCAGACGGCTCTTTTAGTGAAGTCTTTAAACACATCATCATTACTGTACTGAAAAGCAAGAATCTAGCAATTTATATCTATCTTACAAGTTGGAGGAAAAGAATCCTACAATGCTTGACGATTCTCTATCCAAAAGCAACATTCCACAAAGAGACTAACATTCAGAAATATTTGTATTCCATCAGGATGTTCAATCATTTACATATTCTACAGTTTGGATACCATTTTCAAATAGAAACAATGCAATTTGCAGTTTTATTTTTCAATCATCTAACTTTTTACTATATTAAAATCATCCAGGGATGTATTATGTGCACCATTACAATATGCTTATGAAAGGAACTTCCAAGAATCTAACTTTTCCAACTCCTCCTTTCCCAATGGCCTGGATTTAATCTTTCAAGGTACAAAAATAATCTTATATTAACATAAATAATAACACACTTTTGTACAATTTAAACTGACTATATTTGGTAAATATAATTCTGTACACAAAAATTGCTTGCCTTTTGTAACTTAATTGCAGTTCATTACAATTGATCCTTGCTTGTTTTACACCTAGTCTTGGCTAGATAAGAGAACAAATTATATTAATATCCATCAAATGTTGCTTTTTGTGACAAAGAACCTACGTGCATATGAAATCCTAAATGTCTTTCAAAATATGACATGAGGATTATAAAAGACAGGCAATAAGTATAAATGCTAATTGTGAAGATCGTTGCCTATCATAATTTAGAATTTTAATAATAAATATGTTCATACTGTATAATGGAAATGTAAGCATTAGAGACATCAGAACTACAAATCTATTCTGATTTCACAAAGTTGTTTATTCAGCACTAATTTATACTTCCAAGCTATTCGTAGATGTGTTTTCTCAATGGTTTCCATTATCCCAGGATTCAGTCCAAGTATATTCAACATTCTGAATTTTTCTTCTTTAGCAGAACTGTTATAGTTAATGTTTTGTTTTAATTTTCCTTCTTGCATCTTTATGTTTCTTCCGACAATCCTGGAAATGTTTAAAGTTTAATATAGTTATGAGAGATTCAGTATTATAAAATTAATTAGCATTTCAGCTTTTAACATCTAAACAGGTCCATAATACAATGAATAGCAAGAAAATGCAGATAGAAAATCAGTTTCCTCCTCTTCCAGCAATGCCTCACAATGAATCAATAAGGGCAAAATGCAGCTTTCTTACCAGCTGGATTTCAAAGTGGAACTAGGACGCATACTGATAAATGAATATTATACAAAAAATGATAGAGAGAAAACTGAATGAATCTTTGATTGTGGTTTTGGTTTGCTAGGATCCTGGATCAAAAGTGAGAAACAGCTCTAGCCCAAATATCAAGAATATCTTTAGCCACATACCTCAAGCAATATTTGGCGCCTGCTTTCCCAATCCTCTGCTTCTTCATCAAGATCGGAAGCCTTATAGAACAGCTTGGGGCCCTCTAGAAAAGGCATAAAGAAAATGTAATCTGTAATGTAATCTGCCTGCCCTGTAAACAAGAAAGAAGTAAGTGATCCCTGTAAGCCAAGGGCTCAAGGGCTGCCTAGATGAAACAATTGTACTCTGTAGCTCAAGGTATTATGGTGTTTTCTATCCTGCTATTGACATTGCATGCTTTCATCCTCATGGCTTCAAGAAAAAAATTGCATATATAAAGTTCACGGACCATCAGATTTAACACATTTTGGAATTTAAGATTTTCATGAACATTTCTCTTTTACAAGAGAAAAATGCCCTCTTCTCGTCCTTGTATTCCTCTCTCCCCTCAACATTTGCTTCAAAGGTTCCCCCAATTCTTTGAGGCAGAGTTTAAAAACATTTGGAAGAGGTGGATAGAAAATTTTACCCTTCCAGCTCCACTGATAGAGACAAAACCATGAGGTCCTGTCAGCCATAGGATGCTCCTAGGATTGTACTTGATCTTTTAAAAACTATTTTTAAAAAAATCACAGAATACCGGTTTTCTGGGCAATTGCAACCACTGTTCCAGATAGAGGTTTCTTAAAATGACATCAATTTAAATAATTTTTAAAGTAGACTTCTTTAGCAACTAAAATAGATAACGTTATCCACAGCAATCTGAACTCCATGTTAAAACTCTCCAAAAATGTAGAAAAACTTACAGAAATTATGTATCTTGAACGCACAACAAACAAAACTTAGACTTGAAATAAATTTGATGTTTACATCTTAAAAATAAATCTGAAGAATAAGTATGCTGGTAACTAAAATAATTAAGGAGAATTTTTCTGATTTTCACCTTTTAATCTGTCATCATCTTGTGAGAAGAAGAAAAATCTAATATTTGAATGTGGTTCAGCTGGAGAACTGAAAAAGGAACAAGAGTATTAATTTCCAAAACAAAGAGAAAAAGACTACTTTTTCCAAGTCTGAGCAATACATTCATTTCGAGGAAGAAGCATATCTTTTTATTTCGGAGATGAATTAAATGAACAAACTATTTAGTGTCTTGTATTTGTTTGCATTAAGAATCTGGGGAATTCTAACTCTCAGAAATAATAAGGAAATAGTCATATTGTGTTTTTTTTCCAAGAGGAAGACCCAGAGGGTAATGCTGATTGACTGAATTTATAAGGTGGATATTTTAGCAATTTATTCACACATTGTGAGGGATACAAGATCACACAGAAACTGGAGTTTCCTGCCTCATTGTGTCCTTCTTGTGCAGTCCCACGTAATCTTTAGGAAAAGCATGGGGAATGATGGGAAATGCAATGGGAGGGGAAAGTCACATAACATTAGTTTAAGGCTTTCTGCCTGTTGCTGCTGAAACTACAGTACACAATATAGATAAGTGGCTTCATTTGGGAAAAACATATTTGATGTATCATCTCAGAGAATGCGCAATCTGGCCCACTATGTTAAATTTGAGGTCTATCCTATCTAAAGTTCAATGAATACTGCAAAAGTATAATTTACCTCTCTTTGACATCTTGTACTTCAGCTGCTTCTGATTCTTCGTCTTCGGAACTACTATCTTGAAAACGGGGATCTTCTTGCCAGACTACTCGTGAAGGTTTTAGTATTTCAATTACGTACGGATCTATAAAAAGGAAAGGAAAACAAGACCCAACCATTTTCAATATATAAAAACATTTACAGGTAGTCCTCAGCTTAAAACCATTTGCTTAACAATAGTTCAAATTTACAAAAAGTGATTACAACCCGTCTTCACATTTATGATGGCTGCACTATCCCCGTGTTCACATGATCACAATTTGTACGCTTGGCAACTGGCTTGCATTTGCAGAGTCCTGTGATCACGTGATCATGGTTTGCAACCTTCAAAACTCATTTCTGACCAAAAACATCAATTGGGGAAGCTGGACTCACTTAACAACCGTGTGATTAGCCTGACAACCACAGTGATTCACTTAACAAGCACAGTAAAAAATGGTTGTAAAATCAGGTCCAGGCTCTTGATGACTTGCTTTACAACCACTTCATCTTACAATAGAAATGGTATACAGAAAATGCTTTTTGTAAAGCAGGACAGTATTGCAAATCGAAATAATTAGTTCCCAGGTTATTACATATTAATTTGTTTCTTAGATATTGGGCTCAAAAGCTGGCTTAGCATATTATTGGTTATGAATAGTCAACATATTTATATCAATATGTTTATTGTTTTATTCCTTTACTTATTATTTTTACATTTATCGTTTTTTTTCTGTTTTATTGTTGTAAGCCACCCAGAGTAGCCCCACGGCAAGATGGGCAGCAAATAAAATAAAATTAAATAAATGAATAAATAAATACATATTTTTTTAGCTGCCTAGAAAACAAAATCATAAACCTTAATAACTAAGATGTTGTGCTGAATCACACCGACAGGTCCAAATGGAATGAAAAAGTTGGTTGTGACCTGGGAAGTCATCTAGTCTACCCTCTACTCAGTGCAGGATTTACTGTGTTATTTCCAACAGATGAGCTTCCAGTTTCCTACTAAAACCTTCAGTGAAGAACTCATCATTTCACAAGGCAGGCTGTTGAACATTATGCTCTCATAGATAGCTCAGATTTAAATATATTATTTCTTCCATTTTATGCTCCCAATCAACTAGTCATATGGTTTAAATCAGGGGGTCTGCAACCTGTGGGCCATGGCCCACTACCCGGCCATGGCCTATTCTCAACCAGGCCGTGTGAGTGGCAGGTCGGTGCGTGCATATGCGCGCACAGCCCTACTTGTGTAAGCGGTGGGCATGTGCACTCGCCACTTACACAAATGAAGCTGTGTGTGCGCATGCATGTGCGCGCAAGCCTGCCCCCCCACAAAACCATCCCCTCTTCCCTCCCCACCACTACACCAAGCCGCCAACCCAGAAAGGTGGGGGAATACTGGTTTAAATACTGAAAAGTAATATGTAGACACCAGTGGCTTCAATCTGTAAAAACCATGGAAAAGCTGTTGAGCATATATTCCTGATGGTCCTGGTATGTTTATAATATTTCTGGGTAATATTAAAGTTCTGTAGAAATAAAAGATAGAAGCAACTTTTAGATATGAGCAAATATGGAATATTATGGATCATTTCCATCCATTAAGCCCAGCAATCAGGGCAGGTAGTACAGAACTGGTATAACACATTTCTATTCATCCGTCATCAAAATAAAACCGCTCTGTTCTTTAAAGAAAAGACCCACACAAATTGCAACAGAGTGATCAGGTCTCAAAGGGTGTTAGTTCAAAAACATGTGTCTGGAATACTGAAACTATGGTTTAGAATAGGTAAAGACACCTTCTTTAATAGGCGATCTTGCCACTTCATCACCAAAAAAGGAAAAGGTAAAAACCCCGTTTCCGTCTTGTTTTTCAGCACTGAATTTTGGTATATCAGTTGAAGGGGTTTGTTCAGCATCATCATGCTGGTCCCATGGTATTATTTCTGTTTTTTCATCCTGTTTTGTAGATCCAAGTGCTTCTTTTAAGTCCACTGCGACATTGTAAAATGTATCTTTAGACACCTCAGGCAGTTTCTGAGCTTCTTCTTTCTTCTTCTTCTTTTTAGCTTTACTATTTGACGGAAATAAGGATGTGTTAATTGCTAATATTTAACTGATCAAATATATAATTTTATACTAGTAATTTATATCAGATGCTTACACCAAAGAAATATAAATTCAGATGCTTCCACAATCCATTTTGTTAATGCATTCAATATATAAATCCCAGTAAAGTATAACACAATAGCCCTAATGTGGGTTGTTTTTTCACAGTAAAATACTTGTATTGGTTTATAATCCAATTCAGCAAAAGCATAACATTTAATTTCAACATCTGATGGATGACCAATATTTCTTCTAAAAAAGAAATCCATCACTCTTTGAAGTCTTGACAATTAAGAGACATTTAAATATTGCAACTTCCCTCTGAAACCCCTCAAAAGTAAATATTTTTCTCTCGTTCTTTCATTCCAATTCTTAATTAAAAACTGAAATGTTTTATTCATTTTCTGAATAAAATAAATATTTGACTCTAAACAATCAAAGTTGAAATAGTAAACAGGTGAATGAAAAGACAGGCATAGTTCAGAATCATTACCTCTCTTTTTCAGTATTAGCTGGCTTTTTTTCAAATACTGCATGATCTTGCCTTGTGGGGTCATAGCGTAAGGTATTCATATCTCTATAAATAAATAATATTTTAATAACAACAACAACAACAACAACAATAATAGTAAAGCATCCTTACATAAATCTAGATACCATAAAAATTCCATGGGATAAAATTTTTCATTCTATGACAACATTTCTAAATATGTTGAAGTGCAAACTATATATAAATCAATAAAATGTCAAATAATTTTGAAAAAAATCTACATAACAGTCTACATTTCTACTTAGAAGTAATCCCATTGAGTTGAATGGACTTAATCTGAAAAAAATGGGTGTAGGATTGTAAACTTAATTAGCAACCTTATGCTATCTTTGCTCACAATCAGCTAAAGATGTATTTTTCTATAAGTGTCAAGAAATAATTAGCTTTTACATGAGTGATTACATTATTAGAAAGGATTGCAATTATTTAATTATTTATGTCAATGTTTCTATGCTTCCCTATGTCAGGAGGAATTGGGATGGTTTAACAGTCTAAAATCTTACAGTATTAAAATAATAAATAAGCTCAAATCAGGGTTAAATGCTTTATATTTCATCATCTTAGATCACGGGTGTCACACTCGATCGCATCACTTGACGTACTGTGACGTATTGTGATGTTTTTTGCCTTTGCGGAGCTGGGGTGGGAGTGGCCTGCATGTGACGCATCTGGCCTGTGGGCCACCAGTTTGACACCCCTGTCTTAGATCCACAGTTTCAGTATCTATCAAAGCTTGCCTGCAATGCTAGATTAATTAGTGTTTAACTTGGGGGAGTACTATGAAAATAATGATAATTTATACAAATATAAATTTGCCCTTAGTTTTTCTACTAAAGTAATTTTCATACCTGAATTTCTGGCCTTCTGCAGCTAGCTTCCTACGTTTGGGAGGGTCTACATCAATATGTAGAAGATTTTTCAAAATCTCAAGATTCTTCTTCTTTTCTAAAGAAAGTTCCTCTTCTTTCTCTGTTACCGATTTCTTTGATTCCTCTAACAGGAAAAAAATAGAACAGACTTAGTTACTGACTTCACAGAACCAATACTAATTGCATTCAACCATTACATCGAGTCGTACATTATTTTAACACACGACTCTGAACTAGCTCAAAAGTTGTGTAAGACAGAGAACACGAGTACTTGGATTAAAGACCAAAAAATTATAGTCCTGTATGTTAAAAAGATCTTAATGTTTTTATATTATAGTATTGGGTTGGTAATTCTAGATTTTAGGTATTTTATTATCTCACTGGTTTCAGTGTTATTCCTGAAATAGTTGAAATTATTATTGCTGTTATTTATGACCAAAACAACGATTAGAATTTGATCACCTTGAACCAAGCTCAACTTGAAGGATTACTTATTAAGATACAGAATAGATTGACACTGATTTGCAACCAAATTTGTGTCAATTGTGGCTTGCGTTTAAGTTTAAATTAATAGATTCAGTCACTGCCCAGGTTTAACAAACTGGCTGTGTCAGGAAAACATATTTCCTTATGAATCTGAATGCAAAGCAGATTCAGACATAAACAGCTCCAAATTTATCTATGTTAATTAAACTATATTTCATTGTCCAAAAGTATTTTCTTTAAGGTTAGCTTCAACTTCCCCATTATCTATGCTTAAGAAAGGAGAATGAATGCATGGAAATCTGATTCTCACTGCAACTATTTTGTACAATGAAGAAGTCAAATTTGTTACATCCAAACCAATCCCCCCCCCTCTGGATATATTTTCTTCATAGTTTGGTTAGGTTTAATTTAAGGTGCCTATTTCTATTTTTCAAATCAAAGATAGGTCCTCAATAATCACTATCCATTGTCTACATATCATTATTACTATGGTTATTAGATTTTTATCCCACCTATTTATTATACATACATAGTACAACTCAAGGTGGTAAACATACCTAATATCCCTTCCTCTTCCTCCTATTTTCTCCACACAATAAAGACCCTGTAAGGTAGGTTGGGCTAAGAGAGAGTGATTGGCTCTCACACAGTTGGCTTTCATGCCTAAGGTAGGACTAGAATTCATTGCATCTTGGTTTCTAGACCCGGACCTTAACTGCTGGCTCTCCAGAGATATAGTAATATATCTATGCCAATAGTAATGCAATACAGGAGATATAGCCCCCAAACAATTAGAAGGTGTCAGGTCACCTTCTAAAATAATCCATAGCCTAACACATATAATTAAAGACACATATCCACTTTCAAGCATTTTTCATTATTACCATTTTACAGTGGAAGATGTTTCTAAGAGATTCTGTGAAATACCTTTTTATATTTTGAGTTAGTCTCTGTTATGTACAAAGTATAAAAAGTATAGATGTAAATATACTAATATACTTAGTGGGGTTTTTTCTTTTTTAAAGGGACACATATTTAACCTTGAAAAGGGTATATGTTCTACTCTATACCTTAGGTCATGTGTAAAATGTTTTTGAAGGACCTTTTGATCCATGCAGAGGAATTACTAGGAAACAAATATTCAAAAAAAGTATAGAAAAAAGTTCACTATAACGAAGTCTTACAAGCATTCTATTAGCAATCAACAAAATACTGTTATATCTTACCTTCCTGATCACTATCACTTTCAAGGAAATGAGCATCCATACGAAATCTTTCATCTGTGCCAAAATGTGACTGTAAGCGCATAAGCTGCAACAAGAAAGAGTAACAGAGGGATTATATTCTTTATTGCAATTAATTTTCCAGAACAGATTTAAATGAAGTAATCAAGTTCCCAAAAATTTGAGTAATATACGTAAAGTGACCACACATCTTTTATTATAAAGGACAATCTTTTATTTGAGAAAGCTGTCTTTTAGATTTATTTTTCAAAAACTTACTTTTGTCCTTTATTTTGGAGATTTAATTTTTACCATTTTACCAAATGGTACCAATTAATGTAGTCTTTCACATTCATGTGAAAAATATGGAAATTGAATTATCTTTACATATATTGTTTGAATTTAATTATTTTGTACTAGAACATCCATTTTTATAAAGGGTTTTTCTTGGTTTTCCTCTTGAACTTTCCATGGTAAACCAAAGTTATAAACATAAGCATTTTTTTTTTATCCTTGGGAAGCTCTTTCAGGTTTGCCCCTTCTCATTTTTGTCCTTTACTTCTTGTCTGTGGAGATTCTCAATCATCCAGGTCATGGTTGTCCCAAAGATGCTTTTCAAAAGGCAACTGGATTTTTTTGGTTTTTTTCCTTGAAAATGTTTCACTTCTCAGTCCAAGAAAGTTCTTCAGTTCTGGAATTGAGGGAGTGAACTGAAGAAGCTTCTTGGATGAGAAGTGAAACATTTTCAAGAAAGAAAGAAAAAAGAAAAGCCCAGTTGCCTTTTGAAAAGCACCTTTGGGATATTTTTTATTTCTTCCAAGAAAATATGGTACCGTAAAGAGAAAACAAGGGACAAAAAACCTGTTCATTGTAGACAAAGATTGGCTTATAGAAAAATGCTACATGAAAAAACTGATGAAATGAACAAGATTTATATTTGGAGCTTAGAGACAGAAGCATGTGACTTTCCAGATGCTTACATACTGGATAAAACGGCTGGAAACTTACACAATATTAGGAACACTCTTGAGAGCCACAGATTCCCCCTGCCTGGCTTAAACACCAAAATATATGGCTGTGCAAGTCTTCTACATGAAGATAAATTATTCCAGAATTATAAGAAGCCATGAAAATAATACACTAAATAAGCGTACCAACCTTCTCTCCAGCTTTGCCCTCAAACTGAGGTTTGATTTTGAACCGATCATTTTCATCAGCTGCAGTGTCTGACTCTTCATCGCTGTTGTCAAACAGCTTCCCAGAAGTTTTGGAGGTGAATTCCTTGGGCACAGTAATTAACAAACATTTCATTTTTCAGGGTAACACCAAATGTTTTTAGCAAGTACTCCCCGTTACATCATTTTTCTCCCCGAAACCTCTTTTCTTCCTCCCTTTACCATGGCGCAAGCCATTCTCTTCCACCATAAATAGGATGGTAATGGTTCCTGAGATAGATGGTAGCTGCTTGTCACCTAAACTATTTGCTGAAACTAACAGATTTTTTCTGTTGCGTTTTAAAAGAAAAACTCAAATAATATCCAATTTAATTGAATGGAATCTTGCAGAATTTCTTCACCCCAACTTGGGAGAACAGGCCTGTTGTTAAACAGTGTTACTGTTTTAACAACAGGGTAGCAGTGCAGTGTAGCAGTGCTACATTTTGTTAAGTAACTGGATTATGTTATCTTATATTTACTTGTGTCTTTGGTAACTCAGCCTCTGCTCTTCTATAGTGCCTGTATTAATTGTAAAGCTTTTTTTTTTCCCTTTCCCTTTTCTTTTTAAGTTTCTGACTGTATCTTTGGGGGTACTATGATTTATAAATTAAACTATAATTTAAAATAAGTGGACATGTGTATTTTCTTCTTCACCACTAGCTACAGAAAATCTTTGTGAAGATGTAAAGATAACCTCTAAGGATAGAATAAATTCCCTTCTAGTTTGCTCACCTTTACTGGGATCTTTTCTGAAGACTCTTCTTCAGTATGCTCTTGTACTTCGTTTTCGTTATCTGAATCAAACACGATGTGCTTCTGTTTATTTGTTGACTGAATTTGCTAAAATTACATTAACAATTAACTAGGGATTATTAGGGACATAAATGATATAAAACAAAGGAGGGAAAAGAAACAGAGATGCAACCATCAATAAAAGGTCTTGTGGCATCTTAAAAAAGGAGAATATAATTTTTTTGTGGATCAGGCTCAAATTCATTAGATTCATACATACATACCCATCATTCTATTCCCTTTGGGAAGCAACATTATAACTGCAGAAGCAGAATAAGAAACAGTAGGACAAAGAAATTAAAGGTACAAGATAAGCTAAATATCTTGCACAGCTAAATATACAGCTAAATCTATTTTATACCAAAATTATTCATTACCCCCTCCATGCCTATCTTAGCTTCTATCAAAACCACATAGTTTTATAGCCTTTTGTTCTTTAAATTTGTTTGTTTCTTTCTTTTCAAAGAGCTCATTAATTCCATACAACCACAAATTTCACCAATCTTCACCATCCTATCACTCTTCATAAACTTCATTTATGATTCAATCTTCATTCATTCTTTCTTTCTATATCTCAACTAAGCCATCTCAATTTCTTTCATATAAGTCATTCTCTTTTCTATTCAATTTTGTATCAACTCTCACTGCCACAGAGATGAGAAGTATCTTGCAACTGAATGATTTGCTAAGAATCTAACAACCACAAATGGCCATTTCCTACCTGTGCTGATCGACAGATGGAAATAGTTAAGTGCAATTTATCTTCGCTTTGTTAATCTCCAAATGTTGCCACTATATTCAGTCACATTTACTTTCTAGCAAATGTGCTTAAGTTTCAGTACATTAGGAATGTAGCATTATTGAAATGATATTTATATATTTTACTTACAGCCCTGTTTACTTTATAATTCAGATTATGATGAACTACAAGAATTATTCCACATAAACATAAACAAATAAAAAATTGCTCTATTGCTCTTTGTTTAAGTTCCAACTTATATAAGCACTGTACAATTCCTTGCAGCACTAATCAACTGAAATAAATAAGAGAAATGAAATAAATAGGCAAATGAAACAAAATTACCTGGCTGGTCAGAGCTCCCTGTATAATTATTTTCTGGAGCTCCCATTCTTTCTGCCTTTCTTGTATGGCAGCCAATCTTTTCTCGTTGTCCTCCAGTTGTATTCCCACGTTATCTGATTTCTTTGTTTTTCTGGGAGAAGCTGAGTAGCCGCCTTCATTTTTCAGAGATCCATTTAAATCTTTATTCTGTATAAGACTGGAAGTTGTTGGTCCCTTGGAAACAGACTTCCCACATGTGGTGGGTTCACTTTCGGGCATAATACTTATATCGTGGTTTATTTTCTCTGCCTTTCCAATACTGTCAGGGAGGTGGTCAGAAGGCTCACTTGAGTTTCCAGAAAGACCTCCTATGGGAATGTCCAAGTCCAAGTCTTTCAAAGACAGTGGTTTGGAGTTAAGTTTCTTATTTGCAGAACTGGAATATTTCACTTCTGTAACACTTTTCAGAGACTCCACTTCAAGTTCAAAAGAAGAGTGTTTCTTTTCACGCACATTGACATTCAACTCGCTCTCAGGCGGTACTCCGATAAGTGACCCCAGTCCTTTGAAAGGTTGAATATTCACTTTTGCCTGTTTTTGTTTCAAATCATCTTTGTCAAATCTTTCTTCTTTTAAAATGGCAGCAAGTATTTCTTCAGGGCAAATACATTTTTTGGAAGTGGTGGAAATTGTGGGTGTCTCTGGGGCAGTACCAGTTTTACTACCTGGGCAGTAATTAGTTTGTGGTTGAATGGTCCTTTGAAGTATTTCATTATCTTCCTCTGAATCTTCACTACTTTCACCAGCTAATTTCTCTAACTCTTCTAAGGTAAGATCTAATCGGGAGCCACTTTGAATCATGGATTCATAATCCTCATCCCCTTCAGACTCACTTGTGTCTGAACACGAATCTGAGTTTTCCTCACTCTCAGATCTCCATCTGTCAAGAGTAGCTTGTGCATCTGATGGTTTTTCAGATTCTGCTCTTTTTTCTTTTTCTGCTTTGGACCCTTTTGAACCAGAAGATGGAGAACTTTCAGCATGGATGGTTCTTTTTGGCTGGCCATCATTCTGCTCTTCTGTTTCCTTAGAGCCCTCTAGAGATTCATTTCTCTCTTTGTCATCAGATAATTTAGTCACAGCTATAATTTCATCAGTGTCAGCTGAATCATAATCAGATTCATTTTCTGCAGGCCTTCTTAGTCCATTGCATGCTTGGGCTATATGCTTGTTCGCTTTCTGTAGAGACCAATGAGTACTGTATTTCAGCTTAAAGTCATCATCGACAACTTCCATATTATCCTCAGGCGCAATAGTACAATTATCTTTGTGTTTTTTTCTCTCACGTGCTTCAATTGTTCTGATTTCTTCTTCTGAATCTATGTCATCACCACACAGGCTTTTTACATGCCTAGAACACGTGGTTCCAGCTTTAAGCTTTTGACCTGAAGAGTGCTGATTAGGTTGCTTCTTGGAGTTAGAGGTGCAGTTCTGAATTAGTTTTGCAAGGACATTAGCTGGGTTTGATTTAACTTTGCTTAGGCTGTCACTGTTCTGTATTTTTGTTTTCTTTTTTGATGGCTTCTTAGCTTCAGGGAATTGTCCTTGCCGTTTCTTGCTCATGGTACTGTCAGCTTCTTCCAGATGCCAAGTGAGCCGTGAAATGGGAACTGAATCTATAGGTTCTTGATCTAGTTTTTTAAGGTTCTGGCAATATTTGGAAGGGTCATATTTTATGATGTTAATTTTTGAATTAAGGAACATGTAAATACCACTCTACAAGTAAAAGTTCAGATGTTCTAGAGAGGTTTTAAAAAAATAAAAGACAAGAGCATTTATTTTAATGAAATCCTGCACAGGTAGTCCTCGACTTACAAGAGTTCAGTTAGTGACCATTTGAAGTTACAATGGCACTGAAAAAAGTGACTTATGATCATTTTTCACATGACCGTTGAAGCATCCCCACGTTCATGTGATCAAAATTCAAGACGCTGGCAACTGACTCATATTGATGATGGTCAAAGTGTCCCAGGGTCATGTGATCACCTTTTGTGACCGTCTGACAAGCAAAGTCAATGGGGGAAGCCAGATTCACTTAACGATGTTACTAATTTAACAACTGCAATGATTCACTTAACAACTGTGACAAGAAAGGTCATAAAATGGGGCAAAACTCACTTAACAACTATCTTGCTTAGCAACAGAAATTTTGGACTCAGTTGTGATAATAAGTCGAGGACTACCTGTAAATAGAAAGATATATAAAGATCTATATTTATATCTAGATCTTGGTTGTATCCAAAAAGGAAAGCAATTATATAAAAGAAGGCAGCCTGTTTCAAGTTGTGATATATTAACAGGTTATCTGTCTGATAGAAAAGAAAACCAATGCAGTATAGTTGTTAAAGTGCTGGACTAGAAGCAGAGACCCAAATTTTAGTCCTTCCTTATTCATGGAAGCTTGATTGGTGACCTTTGGCCATTCATTCCCTCTCAGTTTGATCCAGCGTCAGGCTCTGCAACAAACTGGCTGATAAACAAAATCACTCACTGCAATCACACGCTTTGTTGTTAAGATCCAGGTGAGCACAGTGCAAAAATAAACAGGCATATCGACCTGCAGATAAATGCTAAAAAATAATATGCAATCTAGAAATTAAGTTTAATAAAACCCACCATTTTATGGTGTGTGCCTGCTTTTAGCTGAGGCAGAACAGCAGTGAACCATATTTAGGCTTCCAAAGCAAAATTAGGACATGATAGCCATTGACATCATCATCTAATGGCATTAAAAATGTAATAAGCCATGCCCCTTAAAGTGCATCCAATAGCTTGATTGTTTGAATGCACATGATTACAAATGTTAATAGAGTAAAAAGATATCCTATCTAAGTCATAAGGATCTTTTTTTTTAAAGTTGAGAAATTTTCTGTATGAAAATGTGAGAATTAACATCCAGTCAATGAAAAACATATCAAATCTGATGGTTTCAATAACAAAACATGAATGAACAGCCCAGCTCACTCAAAAGAGAGGGCTAAGCAGCTTATGACCATTGGGTGGAAAGGAGAAAGAAATGCCAGAATTTGAGTACTGTTTCTGTCTTGTGTTCTTGAATCATTGCAGTTGATGGGATTCTTTGACATGACTATTTTCTTCAATAAATATTACTTATCTGACATTTTTTATTTATCAACTTCATGGTAAATCTAAATGATTAATTCCTGTGAGTGGAGTGAAATTTGACAGAACTATTAATGTCTTTTTATAAATTTCCATTGCCACTCAACAGATATTTCAATTGATTATACTTGTCTGGCATTTTTTTCTTACCTAGGCAGCAAGATAATGCTCCTGAAATACTACTGTTTAGAGAATATTAAGAATTGGGACAGTAAAAACTTGCAAAAAAGGATATTTTGCTTTTGTGTTGATCTTTCAGGTGAAGGATAGGTAAAACTCTGCCAAATTTACTAACCACCCAGTCCTATTAAAACAAATAAAATAAGTATTATTTTGGGGGATGTTCGCAATAACTTTTACAAAACTGTTTGCAAACAACTTTAAAAGTTTGCAATAACATTGAAAAAAAACTTTACAAAAAGAAAGTATTTAAGTAATGTAGCAATTTTAAATAATTTTTTTGAACTAAGCAATAAAATTTTGAATTTAGTCCATTAGTGTGAAGGAACAATATATTGCATCTTTTTCCTTTATATTTATCATACCTTATGATTTGGTATTTCTGTTCCTGGTACTGCTTTCACATGGAAATCTACAACTCCAGATTTCTTCAGAGATTCTTGAATATCTGTCATACCATTATAATTTGTCTTTTCCTTTGTCACACTAGCCTCTTGGCGCTCCCGTGCTAGTCTGCATAACAGAACAGGATTGCAGTTTAGTACTAATAAAACACAGAGAGAAAGCAAAACAAAATGAGTGAAAAGTCCTTTCATATTTCCATGGTAATCCCTTCCACTTTACAACATTACAACTTGTCTTAGGAGTGGATAGGAGGTAGATCGGGACCTACTACCTGATATCTGTGTGATTTTGCGAAAATTACCAAGAGCTTCTGTCTTCCATAATTGTAACAATAAGAGTTGTGTCACAATAAAGCTCACTTCAGTCTGCATCCCCTAAATGAGTTTGCTAAAAATAAAATAGATTTCTTTGGGAACAAAGTGCAAGTTTAAGTCTACAATTAGAAAGGAGAAAGATTTTCTCAATTCTCTATTCTCAAGTCATAGTGTATAATTTCCACTGTATTTTGTACTTGGACTCTTCTCTCTATTGTAATCTTGCAAATTTCATTGCATGCAAATTCCTTCCTTCCCCACAAATGAACACACACCAACTGCCAGGTTTCACCCAGCTTAGTGGTTCTATTTAGGCAAGTTCACAAATAATCCAAGAATTTCTGATATATATATATATATAAAAGCTAAAACCAGAGAATTTCAGCAACTGCTGTGTTTCACAAACAGGTTCTATAAATAGCAATAATATTCCAAATTGATTGTTTCCTTCCCTTTCTCACTCTATGTAACAGGCTCTACTTTGAAGCAGTCCTTTGTTTCTGCAGCAGTCATATTTGCTATCATGTTTTCACTGCGTGAGAAGTACCGCTCACATTAAATATCTCCAGTGTCGCTCATACAACATTCACTATATTTTTCTAATGTTTTGTTAAAACCCATTGTAAAATCTAACACCACACTGAGAACTTTAAACAGACAAGCAAGTCTCTTCTTCTATTCTTCAGTTTCTTCAGTTTATTTGCTCACATGTGTGCAGAACTCAATGGTTTTCACCAGAAACTGTATACAATATGCTAAGTACTACCTGTGTAAAAAGCTCTCTTTTGCTAATTCGATTTGCAGTGTCCCACCTTTCCATTTCGTCTTATTTAAAACCGATACACCTTTAAAGACAAAAAAATACCAAATGGTTATTCTGCTCATTATTAAAACATTATAAACCACAAGTTCTAGGATGTCTCAAAGAGAAGAACAAACACTAATGTGGTATAGCAGTCATTTGGGAAACATGGTGCTAGATTCAATCTCATGGGATATTTTCTCGTTTGGAGAATGGGAAAAAAGAATGCCTAGCATGATAACTCAGTCAACAAAAACGAAGACAATATTTCAGATTTTGAAGGACAACTGTTTAAGCATGCTTGGAAAGCTGATATCCATAAAGAATGCATTAGTAAGGAGTAGGGTGGAACATGACCACATAAGACATGCAGTTAAATATTGGAGATGGTGCGGCAAACAGTGTGTTAGAGCAACGGTCTCTAACCTTTGCAGCTTGGCAGCCTTGTGGGGGGGGAGAGGAGAACTGGGCTGCACAATTGGGCTGGTGTGCATGTGTGCGCAGTTTGACTTGTGCAAGTTGAGCTGCACGCACATTTGTACGTGCGCCATCCTGCTGTTTGCACAAGTCAATTTCCATGCATCTGCCTGCCGCTTGAAAGGTCCAGTTGCGAATAGGCCACGGCCTGGTAGGGGGCCATGGCCCACAGGTTGGGGACCCCTGTACTAGAAGGTTATTTGAAAGGTATGTATATGAGACTGTCCTGCCCTTATCAATAGGACATCCAAAAATACAGAAACGTTTAAGGTGACTTGTTGCTAAAACTAAAGATAAATAACCTACTGATTAAAAGTTCAACAATACAACTAAAGAATATTGGTTGTGAACTTCATCAGACTTCTTCTGTTTACAGATTTCAGTATGATTAACCAGTTTTGGTACAGATAATGATATACATAAGAACCAAAAACAGCATTCACAGTTTGTGTACTTACATTTTTTAAGTGCTTTTTCTGAAAGGAGGATGTTAAGGTATGCAAATGTTTTGGTAGGGTTCCCTGTTTAAAAATAACAATCTGATTATTCAAAAAACAAAAAAACAAACTGAATTTCAAATTGTTTAAAATAAGTAAGTGATCACTGCCAAAAGGAAAACAAAAATAAGTAACAGTAGAATTGAGCATAGATTTTTCTTAGCAATATATCTGATCAATAGAGTTTATTCCTGATTGCAGCCTAGAGCTGCCATTACAAAGTAGATGAAATTATTTTTAGGCAATTTTAAAGTATTACCATGCTCATCCTTCCGGCTAATGATTTCAGTTTCTGTAACATTTCCAAACTTGCTAAATCTTTCATACAGTTCATCTTCAGAAACTGAATGGCCAAGTCCTCCAATGTATAGTCTTCTAACGAATGAGATTTGTTCCATATTCAAAAATTCAACAAATGTCCAAGGTATTGTCCTTTCAGCTACAACTTTTCTGTAAAATGACAAGTGCATAATAACAACAAAATATTTTGAACAATGTTAAGAATTACTGTGGTACAAAAAACCTTCAGAGCAGTCCAGTTCAGTTTTGTAAGATCCCCACTTTAATATTTATTGTTTTGATAATTCTCTAAACCTTAGCTAGCTGTTAACAATAAATATGATACTCTGTGTTATAAACAACATTATTGATGATGTAGCCCTGTTGCATCACTTTTGCACCACATTACACATTAACCATAAATCAACGCTATACATATAAACAGAAAGAACCTCAAACAAAATACCAGCTTGTCCACCCCTCCTTTGTATTACCAGGAAGAGAAAAAAACTCCATTCAACATTCAGAATTGCTTTAACAGATTTAGTTTACTGTTATGAATGACCTATATGTAGGTTTTGGAACTTAAGTTAAAATAATGGAAAGAAAACAGGAAAGAGGAGACATGCCCTAAGGACAGCCACAATTCAAGATAAGAAGAGGAAGGCTGGGACATTAAAAGAATAATTTTAGATGATCATTCACATAAACAGAATAAATAAATTGGCTCTTTTTAATATCTTAATGCAAATATTTTAATATTTTTAATGTTTTATCATGTTGCTTTTATTTGGTTGTAAGTTGCCTGGAGTCGCCTTTAGGAGAGATGGGCAGCATACAGATTTATAAATGAATAAAATAAAAAGTCTTGAAGCATAATTTTAAACAGAGTAATTAGTTCAACCTATTCAAATCTTCCAACAGTTTAAAATTTTAGCAGACGTTGTCAATAAGGGGTGCGTATTGGTGCTCGTTGAGCTTGCTTATTTTCTTGCAGACGTTTCACACTGATGATGTTTCCTAGTTTGGGTAATGAAATGTCTGCAAGAAAACAAGTAAACTCAGAGAGCACTAAGGACCCTTCATGTCAACCCAGAGCTACAAAAATTCTCCTTTAGAAGTCATCAACCTTGCTCTGAAGCACACCTTTTCAAAACTGAGCCCTTCAGGTTTTAAAATTGTCAGAAAGTCCACAGCAAGTGTTTTTGAGGCTGTAGCCTCAACCTCAACCAGACAGAAGCCTGCTGATGCTGCCTTTATAAGCTGGAATGACCCCACCTTTTAAATTTAAAACTCTCCAAGTTATCTATTTACATTGGGCTACCAGATCCGAACTGTAAAGATCCGGACGACTCTGAGGTGGCAGCACAGAAGAGGAATAGTGCACCCTCTCGCTGCTGCTCTCTAGCGGTCGTCGTGTTTTTGCATTTCAGATCTGGTAACCTTACCTTGCATTTGGTCGGGGAGCCATGTCTGAACACCACGATGGAAACTGGGCACTAACCCGCATAGTAACTCACCACTAAAAGTATCGGACATACTGGCGGATAAAAAACCACGCCCAGCCACCGCCACCCCGCACTTAGAGACGTGCTACCTTGGAACCGCTCGCGATCCCGCGCGGCGCCCAGCGTGGTCACAACTGTTGCTCGTCGCCTGCTTCCCCCCTTACCACTTCCGCCATACTAACTGGGGAATTCTGGGAGTTGAAGTCCACCTATCTTAATATCGCCAAGATTGAGAAACATTAGCTTAACGTATCGTAAATGTCTATTATCCTGAAAAAAAGACGCAAGTCAGGGAGACTTTGAAGTGCTAATACACAGCGGCGATAAATTCAGTTAGGCGCGATACGTTTCTCCACCCAACCCGGAGTCTAATCTGTACAATCGTGTGGATAATGTGAGCAGCTTTATATTTTTAAGCGGAAGTTCAGATTTTAAGTCACTCTTCAATATTTTGAAGCTCTATGTTCTCGTTTTCGTAGTCGGAAAGTTGGATCGAACTATCGGATGAAGCTAAAACGGGAGAGATGAAGTGGAGAAAAGAGTTTGTAGGCACATTATTCTGCGCTGCAGAAATGTTTTGTTGCCGAGTAGTACGAAATTTAATGTAAAGTGACCCAGAAAGGAGAAGACCTGCAACCGGATTAGTATCGAAGCCTCTTTTGTCTTTCTCCGTCTCTTCTCTCCCCCCCCCGTATTCTGCAGAATGGCAGCGCCCGAGACAGCTTTCTCTGGCGGGTCCTTCGAAGCGGCGCAGAGGCTACTTAGGTGTGGCTTTCGGTTAGTTTGATCGGCGGGCTAACGAAGACGATCAGCTGGATCTGGCCCGGGCAAGGCAGTCTGTGAGCATATCGCGCTAGGGATTGTTTTGCTTCTAGGACTTTCTTCACACAATACAGAGACCTAGGAGTGTTTTTCCCTTCCTCCTCTTTCCCCTAAACTCCCAACTGTTTCTTCCTGAGGATCCCCAAGATTAGGCGACTAGGTTACTGGCATCACATCTCGGACTGTTTGCTTGTCCGCTTGTCAAAACTGGCCACCAGTTGGAAGCCGTGGTCCAGCAAACACAAACTGCCCTACTGAATTAGGAGTGTAATTTTCTGGGACTATATATGTAACTATATATGCTGATAACAATTTTACGTGAGCAGATAAATACAACATGTAGGTCCTAAATTTGCTTCAGGCAAAACTATCTTGCATTATATTTTAATTGAATCACCCTTTTGCTTCTGGAACCTAGGTGCATGGAGTGTTACAATTCATATTTTAATCCCCACATTAATGATTTGCTACAATCCTTAGAATTATATGGTTATAATTTAAGTGATATTTCAAGGATAGCTTTCCACAACATCTTCCAAGAAAGCAAATAATAATGCTTCTTTATTTTCAGCAAACTGATGGATACAAACTGAAATCTTTAAGTTAGGCAACTTATTTTTTTCTCCCTTTTTCCTAACTGTTGTATTTATATTAGTTTTTTTTTCTTTTTAGGAAGATAAGTGTCCAAAAAATGAATAGCAATGAACGTCAGGCTTGCGAAGATGAAATTAAGTCTTTGGAAGAAGAAATTAAAATGCTAACAGAAGAATATGAACACAGTCGACACCAGTCAATGGCATATACTGAGGCAGAAATAATGGAGATCATGTAGGTATTTTATTTATCTAAATAATGTACGTGGATACCCATCTCCAAAGTGACACTGGGCAGACTACAGAGATTAAGACCCAACAATTAAAGCAATAAGGTGTTAAGTGACACCTTCCAATGATAAAAACGTATGGCTATTATGGCTAGCCTACTCTCCTGACTGAAATGCTTGAGGAAACAGCAAGGTCTGCAGAGCCTTACAAAAGGCCAATTGGGTCAACTCCATCTGGATCTTTGGGGGATGGGAATACAGGTGCTGCATGTATTTGGCTTGCAATTACTAAGAATTTTCTTAAGATCATTACACCAAAATCTTAGTGTACAAAATATGTTGAATATAAATATATTCTGTAAGAGAGATTTTATTAAACTGTTAGTCAATATACAAACTAGTTTTCTATAAAGCCTTCTGCATAGAAAACCTTATGCCTTTTGCATAAAAGGTAGGCCAGCAGTTGGATTGTTCCGTCCCCAAAGGATAAGAAGTCTTACATTTGGCATTTGGGAACATTAAACATTAAAACATAATAGCATAAGAGTTCTGTGATGTTTAGTTATAATAAGTTGACCAAAATATCTAATGATTTAATACTACTAAATTGGTTCCTTAAATCAATGTAGGACAAAACCCATAGTGCAATAATTTGTATTCAACTTCAAGTTTTCTGAGAATCCATATTTAGAGGGACCAGATCTCTTATGGGTAAAAACAGCTTTAGTAAGAATTTAAATACAGCATTCCATGGCTCAGCCTTAATTAAATCCACAGAGAGCCTCATTTAGTACACCTGCATTAATATTCTCAAAAATTTGGATTGAGTAATCTCATTTGGTAAAATTGATACATGAGTTAATTATATTCTGCATAGGAGTTTTGGCATCAAGTATCTCAACTGGAAGATACTTGACCTCTCAAAAATATATACAAAGAGGATTGTTGTACTCGTTGGGGCATTGAAAGAACTGTAAGTTACATGGTGCGTCATCTACGTACTTGTAATATAAAAAATAGATCTCTTGTTCAATCCTAGACCCATTCATCTTATACATTTCTTTGGTTTTCTCACACAGATAAAAAACCTGTGGAAAAATAAAAATGTTCATTAACATAATTTCTCTGCCAATGTACTAGAGGTTTCTCATTTAGATCTAGCTGATAAAAAGTTTTTTTTACTGTAGGAAATTACTTAGAAAAAAGCCTGAAGAAAAACTGAAGCAATCCAAATCTTCTCCAGATCAGGAAACTCAACTCCACTTGTTGGAAGCTGATCTCTCATTTATAATGAAATTTACAGGCATTTTCTTTACACATTATTCACGTAAACTTGTGGAAAAAAGTAGGTATTTTAATGATTGTCACAGTATTACATATTTTTTCACACTTCATACATTGTTTTGATTCAACGTATTTCTAATTGCAGATATTGCCATATTTTAATAAAATTAAAATTATTAGCTGTTATTCAGTACCTAAAACAGAGAAAGTGTTACAGTTCAAATTTGGCTAGTCCTATCAGCCACAGATGATCAAACTGGTCAATCAAAGCTCAGTAGTCAGGATAATTACTACACATCTACTTTTATTTCATAGTCCCAAAATTGGACTAAAATTGGACTAAAATTGGATGTAATTGATTAAGACATTCTTTGAATAAAAACCTTCATTATATTAAAAGTATCCCCAAAACTATTCTAATATACAAATTCAAAGTATTATTGTTATTCTAGTTTAGGTGAAGCACAGTTTTCTAGTCATTTTTAGCTAATTTGGATTGAAGTATATAATAAATAAAAATCATGCTTCAGGGAATCATGGTTTCCTGGAATACAAACGTTTTATGCTATCTTGCATTGCTGCTTTCTCAAAACGGGGAAGAGAATGAAGTAAATCTAATATCTCCTAGAGAATTCAAAATTTTGCAAATAACACCAACAACTCCAAAACAAAATTAAATTTAAAGTAACAAAAAAGGAATATATAATACTTTTTTGGCAGTTTCTAAGTGTGCAGGAGATTTGTTCTCAAATGCTCTGTGCTTTCTTGATCTTCCATTCAGAAGAATCCACTAAATTAGGCTGGAATTTTTAGCCACAAACTAATCCTTGCCAATGTTCCAGGTTACCAGTTGTTTTCTTGGATAAGAAATAATAGAATTGGATGTCATCCCATTCCAAACCTATAGAAGATCTAATTGACCAGGATTACTGGGAGCTGGGCAGCATATAAATTTAATAAATTATTATTATTATACTTCAACAGTTTCATTAGATATTGAAAAGTACAGGGAACTAGATGAAATAATATGAGATACCCTGGTTCAGCGATAGTCTTCCAGCTCCATCCAAGCCTGAGAAGAAGAATAAAAACCTTCCCAAAGCCCCAGCCTTGCCAGATAGTCTACTCTAGAATGATAACATTGCCAATGGTATCAAAAACTGCAAGAGCCACGTTGGGTTGCATTCACCAATCCAGTTTCATCCACCAAGGTGATGCAAGCAGGCTCTGAACCATTTCTCAACTAAAAATCCAATTGACATGGGTGCAGTTAATCAGCATTACTGAAGTAGCTGCAGAGTTTTGAGACCATCACC